>OX463783.1:1200000-1832500 GCA_949825025.1 Siphlonurus alternatus
TCGTTGTTAGTGGGGCATGTTTTTGCCACTTCAGAAATTCATAATTAATTTTTAAAAAATCATTGACACTTTTTGAACGTGTTTTCTCATAGAAGATAGTTCAAATTAAGTTGAATTTGAATATCGAGAAAAAATATGTATAATCTCTCCATATTTTTGAATTTGAACTATCCCCCATATACTTAAAATGGAAAAAGTAGTTAAGTTTGATAATTCAACAGAATTCAATGAATTGCGATTGCCACTTTTTTATTAAACTCTGAGGTAGGGTATATTGTTCTTATTATGTACACGCACTTTCAGAATGATTGAATTCCTAATTCAATACAAATGTTGAATCGGTGTTTGTTGTTAGTGGGGCATGTTTTTGCCACTTCAGAAATTCATAAATAATTTTTAAAAAATCGTTGACACTTTTTGAAGGTGTTTTGTCATAGAGGACGGTTCAAACTAAGTTGAATTTGAATAACGAGAAAAAATAAGTATTATCTCTCCTTATTTTTGAATTTGAACTATCCCCCTATTTAGTTAACATCTGAAAAGTAGTTATGTTTGATAATTCACCAGAATTCTCTCCTAATTTTTGAACTTGAACTATCCCCCATATACTTAACGTGGGAAAAGTAATTAGGTATGATAATTCACCAGAACTCAACGAATCAGGATCGCCACTTTTTGATTGAACTCTGAGGTAGGGTATGTTGATTTAATCATGAACCCGCACTTTCAGAATGATTGAATTCCTAACTCAATACAAAAATTGAATCGGTGTTCGTTGTTAGAGGGGCATGTTTTTGCCAATTCAGAAATTCATAATTAATTTTTAAAAAATCGTTGACATTTTTTGAACGTGTTTTCACATAGAGGACGGTTCAAATTAAGTTGCATTTGAATATCGAGAAAAAATATGTATTATCTCTCCATATTTTTGAATTTGAACTATCCCCCATATACATGGGAAAAGTAGTTAAGTTTGATAATTCACCAGAATTCAACGAATCAAGATCGCCACTTTTTGATTAAACTCTGAGGTAGGGTATATTGTTTTTATCGTGTACACGAACTTTCAGAATGATTGAATTCCTAATTCAATACAAAAGTCGAATCGGTGTTAATTGTTAGTGGGGCATGTTTTTGCCACTTCAAAAATTCATAACTAATTTTTAAAAAATCGTTGAAACTTTTTGAAGGTGTTTTGTCATAGAAGACGGTTCAAACTAAGTTGAATTTGAATATCGAGAAAAAATATGTATTATCTCTCCATATTTTTGAATTTGAACTATCCCCCATATACATGGGAAAAGTAGTTAAGTTTGATAATTCACCAGAATTCAACGAATCAAGATCGCCACTTTTTGATTAAACTCTGAGGTAGAATGTATTGTTCCTATTATGTATACGCACTTTCAGAATGATTGAATTCCTAATTCAATACAAAAGTTGAATCGGTGTTCACTGCTAGTATGGTATGTGGTTGCCACTTCAATAATTTTTAAAAAACCGTAGACACTTTTTGAACGTGTGACGGTCAAAGTTGAATTAATTTAAGTTGAAATTAAGTTGAATTTGAATAAAGAGAAAAAATATGAATTATCTCTCCTAATTTTTGAACTTGAACTAGCCCATTTTACTTAACGTGGGAAAAGTAGTTAAGTTTAATAATTCACCAGAACTCAACGAATCAGTATCGCCACTTTTTGATTGAACTCTGAGGTAGGGTATATTGTTTTAATCATGAACCCGCACTTTCAGAAAGATTGAATTCCTAACTCAATACGAAAATTGAATCGGTGTTCGTTGTTAGTGGGGCATGTTTTTGCCATTTCAGAAATTCATAATTAATTTTTAAAAAATCGTTGACACTTTTTGAACGTGTTTTCTCATAGAAGATGGTTCAAATTAAGTTGAATTTGAATATCGAGAAAAAATATATATAATCTCTCCATATTTTTGAATTTGAACTATCCCCCATATACTTAAAATGGAAAAAGTAGTTAAGTTTGATAATTCAACAGAATTCAATGGATTGCGATTGCCACTTTTTTATTAAACTCTGAGGTAGGGTATATTGTTCTTATCATGAACCCGCACTTTCAGAATGATTGAATTCCTAAATCAATACAAAAATTGAATCGGTGTTCGTTGTTAGTGGGGCATGTTTTTGCCACTTCAGAAATTCATAATTAATTTTTAAAAAATCATTGATTCTTTTTGAACGTGTTTTGTCATAGAGGACGGTTCAAATTAAGTTGAATTTGAATAACGAGAAAAAATATGAATTAACACTCCTAATTTTTGAACTTGAACTAGCCCCATTTACTTAACGTGGGAAAAGTAGTTAAGTTTAATAATTCACCAGAACTCAACGAATCAGTATCGCCACTTTTTGATTGAACTCTGAGGTAGGGTATATTGTTTTAATCATGAACCCGCACTTTCAGAATGATTGAATTCCTAACTCAATACAAAAATTGAATCGGTGTTCGTTGTTAGTGGGGCATGTTTTTGCCACTTCAGAAATTCATAATTAATTTTTAAAAAATCATTGACACTTTTTGAACGTGTTTTCTCATAGAAGATAGTTCAAATTAAGTTGAATTTGAATATCGAGAAAAAATATGTATAATCTCTCCATATTTTTGAATTTGAACTATCCCCAATATACTTAAAATGGAAAAAGTAGTTAAGTTTGATAATTCAACAGAATTCAATGAATTGCGATTGCCACTTTTTTATTAAACTTTGAGGTAGGGTATATTGTTCTTATTATGTACACGCACTTTCAGAATGATTGAATTCCTAATTCAATACAAATGTTGAATCGGTGTTTGTTGTTAGTGGGGCATGTTTTTGCCACTTCAGAAATTCATAAATAATTTTTAAAAAATCGTTGACACTTTTTGAAGGTGTTTTGTCATAGAGGACGGTTCAAACTAAGTTGAATTTGAATAACGAGAAAAAATAAGTATTATCTCTCCTTATTTTTGAATTTAAACTATCCCCCTATTTAGTTAACATCTGAAAAGTAGTTAAGTTTGATAATTCACCAGAATTCAACGAATCGAGATCGCCACTTTTTGATTAAACTCTGAGGTAGAGTGTATTGTTCCTATTATGTATACGCACTTTCAGAATGATTGAATTCCTAATTCAATACAAAAGTTGAATCGGTGTTCACTGCTAGTATAGCATGTGGTTGCCACTTCAAAAAT
Organism: Siphlonurus alternatus; assembly: GCA_949825025.1. Taxonomy (NCBI): domain Eukaryota; kingdom Metazoa; phylum Arthropoda; class Insecta; order Ephemeroptera; family Siphlonuridae; genus Siphlonurus; species Siphlonurus alternatus. The sequence continues at coordinate 1,203,213 of OX463783.1, forward strand.
TCATATCTAATTTTTAAAAAACCGTAGACACTTTTTGTACGTGTGACGGTTCAAATAAGTTGAATTTGAATAACGAGAAAAAATATGTATTATCTCTCCTAATTTTTGAACTTGAACTATCCCCCATATACTTAACGTAAGAAAAGTAATTAAGTTTGATAATTCACCAGAACTCAACGAATCAGGATCGCCACTTTTTGATTGAACTCTGAGGTAGGGTATATTGTTTTAATCATGAACCCGCACTTTCAGAATGATTGAATTCCTAACTCAATACAAAAATTGAATCGGTGTTCGTTGTTAGTGGGGCATGTTTTTGCCAATTCAGAAATTCATAATTAATTTTTAAAAAATCGTTGACACTTTTTGAACGTGTTTTTACATAGAGGATGGTTCAAGTAAGTTGAATTTGAATATCGAGAAAAAATATGTATTATCTCTCCATATTTTTGAATTTGAACTATCCCCCGTATACTTAACATGGGAAAAGTAGTTAAGTTTGATAATTCACCAGAACTCAACGAATCAGGATCGCCACTTTTTGATTGAACTCTGAGGTAGGGTATATTGTTTTAATCATGAACCCGCACTTTCAGAATGATTGAATTCCTAACTCAATACAAAAATTGAATCGGTGTTCGTTGTTAGTGGGGCATGTTTTTGCCAATTCAGAAATTCATAATTAATTTTTAAAAAATCGTTGACACTTTTTGAACGTGTTTTTACATAGAGGATGGTTCAAGTAAGTTGAATTTGAATATCGAGAAAAAATATGTATTATCTCTCCATATTTTTGAATTTGAACTATCCCCCATATACATGGGAAAAGTAGTTAAGTTTGATAATTCACCAGGATTCATCGAATCAAGATCATCACTTTTTGATTAAAGTCTGAGGTAGGGTATATTTTTTTTATCATGTACACGCACTTTCAGAATGATTGATATCCTAATTCAATACAAAATTCGAATCGGTGTTAATTGGTAGTGGGGCATGTTTTTGCCACTTCAAAAATTCATAACTAATTTTTAAAAAATCGTTGACACTTTTTGAAGGTGTTTTGTCATAGAGGACGGTTTAAGCTAAGTTGAATTTGAATTTCGAGAAAAAATATGTATAATCTCTCCTTATTTTTGAATTTGAACTATCCCCCGTATACTTAACATGGGAAAAGTAGTTAAGTTTGATAATTCAACAGAATGAAAGGAATCGAAATCGCCACTTTTTTATTGAACTCTGAGGTAGGGTATATTGTTCTCATCATGTACAGGCACTTTCAAAATGATTGATATCCTAATTCAATACAAAATTCTAATCGGTGTTAATTGGTAGTGGGGCATGTTTTTGCCAATTCAAAAATTCATAACTAATTTTTAAAAAATCGTTGACACTTTTTGAAGGTGTTTTGTCATAGAAAACGGTTCAAGCTAAGTTGAATTTGAATTTCGAGAAAAAATATGTATAATCTCTCCTTATTTTTGAATTTGAACTATCCCCCGTATACTTAACATGGGAAAAGTAGTTAAGTTTTTAATTCAACAGAATGAAAGGAATCGAAATCGCCACTTTTTTATTGAACTCTGAGGTAGGGTATATTGTTCTCATCATGTACAGGCACTTTCAAAATGATTGATATCCTAATTCAATACAAAATTCGAATCGGTGTTCATTGTTAGTGGGGCAAGTTTTTGCCAATTCAGAAATTCATAATTAATTTTTAAAAAATCGTTGACATTTTTTGAACGTGTTTTCTCATAGAAGATGGTTCAAATTAAGTTGAATTTGAATATCGAGAAAAAATATGTAAAATCTCTCCTTATTTTTGAATTTGAACTATCCCTCGTATACTTAACATGGGAAAAGTAATTAAGTTTGATAATTCAACAGAATGAAATGAATCGAAATCGCCACTTTTTTATTAAACTCTGAGGTAGGGTATATTGTTCTTATCATGTACACGCACTTTCAAAATGATTGAATTCCTAATTCAATACAAAAGTTGAACCGGTGTTCGCTGCTAGTATGGCATGTGGTTGCCACTTCAAAAATTCATAACTAATTTTTAAAAAACTGTAGACACTTTTAGAACGTTTGACGGTTTAAATTAAGTAGAATTTGAATAACGAGAAAAAATATGAATTATCTCTCCTAAGTTTTGAACTTGAACTATCCCCCATATACTTAACGTGGGAAAAGTAGTTAAGTTTGATAATTCACCAGAACTCAACGAATCAGGATCGCCACTTTTTGATTGAACTCTGAGGTAGGGTATATTGTTTTAATCATGAACCCGCACTTTCAGAATGATTGAATTCCTAACTCAATACAAAAATTGAATCGGTGTTCGTTGTTAGTGGGGCATGTTTTTGCCAATTCAGAAATTCATAATTAATTTTTAAAAAATCGTTGACACTTTTTGAACGTGTTTTTACATAGAGGATGGTTCAAGTAAGTTGAATTTGAATATCGAGAAAAAATATGTATTATCTCTCCATATTTTTGAATTTGAACTATCCCCCATATACATGGGAAAAGTAGTTAAGTTTGATAATTCACCAGGATTCATCGAATCAAGATCATCACTTTTTGATTAAAGTCTGAGGTAGGGTATATTTTTTTTATCATGTACACGCACTTTCAGAATGATTGATATCCTAATTCAATACAAAATTCGAATCGGTGTTAATTGGTAGTGGGGCATGTTTTTGCCACTTCAAAAATTCATAACTAATTTTTAAAAAATCGTTGACACTTTTTGAAGGTGTTTTGTCATAGAGGACGGTTTAAGCTAAGTTGAATTTGAATTTCGAGAAAAAATATGTATAATCTCTCCTTATTTTTGAATTTGAACTATCCCCCGTATACTTAACATGGGAAAAGTAGTTAAGTTTGATAATTCAACAGAATGAAAGGAATCGAAATCGCCACTTTTTTATTGAACTCTGAGGTAGGGTATATTGTTCTCATCATGTACAGGCACTTTCAAAATGATTGATATCCTAATTCAATACAAAATTCTAATCGGTGTTAATTGGTAGTGGGGCATGTTTTTGCCAATTCAAAAATTCATAACTAATTTTTAAAAAATCGTTGACACTTTTTGAAGGTGTTTTGTCATAGAAAACGGTTCAAGCTAAGTTGAATTTGAATTTCGAGAAAAAATATGTATAATCTCTCCTTATTTTTGAATTTGAACTATCCCCCGTATACTTAACATGGGAAAAGTAGTTAAGTTTTTAATTCAACAGAATGAAAGGAATCGAAATCGCCACTTTTTTATTGAACTCTGAGGTAGGGTATATTGTTCTCATCATGTACAGGCACTTTCAAAATGATTGATATCCTAATTCAATACAAAATTCGAATCGGTGTTCATTGTTAGTGGGGCAAGTTTTTGCCAATTCAGAAATTCATAATTAATTTTTAAAAAATCGTTGACATTTTTTGAACGTGTTTTCTCATAGAAGATGGTTCAAATTAAGTTGAATTTGAATATCGAGAAAAAATATGTAAAATCTCTCCTTATTTTTGAATTTGAACTATCCCTCGTATACTTAACATGGGAAAAGTAGTTAAGTTTGATAATTCAACAGAATGAAATGAATCGAAATCGCCACTTTTTTATTAAACTCTGAGGTAGGGTATATTGTTCTTATCATGTACACGCACTTTCAAAATAATTGAATTCCTAATTCAATACAAAAGTTGAACCGGTGTTCGCTGCTAGTATGGCATGTGGTTGCCACTTCAAAAATTCATAACTAATTTTTAAAAAACTGTAGACACTTTTAGAACGTTTGACGGTTTAAATTAAGTAGAATTTGAATAACGAGAAAAAATATGATTTATCTCTCCTAAGTTTTGAACTTGAACTATCCCCCATATACTTAACGTGGGAAAAGTAGTTAAGTTTGATAATTCACCAGAACTCAACGAATCAGGATCGCCACTTTTTGATTGAACTCTGAGGTAGGGTATATTGTTTTAATCATGAACCCGCACTTTCAGAATGATTGAATTCCTAACTCAATACAAAAATTGAATCGGTGTTCGTTGTTAGTGGGGCATGTTTTTGCCAATTCAGAAATTCATAATTAATTTTTAAAAAATCGTTGACACTTTTTGAACGTGTTTTTACATAGAGGATGGTTCAAGTAAGTTGAATTTGAATATCGAGAAAAAATATGTATTATCTCTCCATATTTTTGAATTTGAACTATCCCCCATATACATGGGAAAAGTAGTTAAGTTTGATAATTCACCAGGATTCATCGAATCAAGATCATCACTTTTTGATTAAAGTCTGAGGTAGGGTATATTTTTTTTATCATGTACACGCACTTTCAGAATGATTGATATCCTAATTCAATACAAAATTCGAATCGGTGTTAATTGGTAGTGGGGCATGTTTTTGCCACTTCAAAAATTCATAACTAATTTTTAAAAAATCGTTGACACTTTTTGAAGGTGTTTTGTCATAGAGGACGGTTTAAGCTAAGTTGAATTTGAATTTCGAGAAAAAATATGTATAATCTCTCCTTATTTTTGAATTTGAACTATCCCCCGTATACTTAACATGGGAAAAGTAGTTAAGTTTGATAATTCAACAGAATGAAAGGAATCGAAATCGCCACTTTTTTATTGAACTCTGAGGTAGGGTATATTGTTCTCATCATGTACAGGCACTTTCAAAATGATTGATATCCTAATTCAATACAAAATTCGAATCGGTGTTCATTGTTAGTGGGGCAAGTTTTTGCCACTTCAGAAATTCATAATTAATTTTTAAAAAATCGTTGACACTTTTTGAACGTGTTTTCTCATAGAAGATGGTTCAAATTAAGTTGAATTTGAATATCGAGAAAAAATATGTAAAATCTCTCCATATTTTTGAATTTGAACTATCCCCCATATACATGGGAAAAGTAGTTAAGTTTGATAATTCACCAGGATTCATCGAATCAAGATCATCACTTTTTGATTAAAGTCTGAGGTAGGGTATATTTTTTTTATCATGTACACGCACTTTCAGAATGATTGATATCCTAATTCAATACAAAATTCGAATCGGTGTTAATTGGTAGTGGGGCATGTTTTTGCCACTTCAAAAATTCATAACTAATTTTTAAAAAATCGTTGACACTTTTTGAAGGTGTTTTGTCATAGAGGATGGTTCAAGTAAGTTGAATTTGAATATCGAGAAAAAATATGTATTATCTCTCCATATTTTTGAATTTGAACTATCCCCCATATACATGGGAAAAGTAGTTAAGTTTGATAATTCACCAGGATTCATCGAATCAAGATCATCACTTTTTGATTAAAGTCTAAGGTAGGGTATATTTTTTTTGTCATGTACACGCACTTTCAGAATGATTGATATCCTAATTCAATACAAAATTCGAATCGGTGTTAATTGGTAGTGGGGCATGTTTTTGCCACTTCAAAAATTCATAACTAATTTTTAAAAAATCGTTGACACTTTTTGAAGGTGTTTTGTCATAGAGGACGGTTCAAGCTAAGTTGAGTTTGAATTTCGAGAAAAAATATGTATAATCTCTCCTTATTTTTGAATTTGAACTATCCCCCGTATACTTAACATGGGAAAAGTAGTTAAATTTGATAATTCAACAGAATGAAAGGAATCGAAATCGCCACTTTTTTATTGAACTCTGAGGTAGGGTATATTGTTCTCATCATGTACAGGCACTTTCAAAATGATTGATATCCTAATTCAATACAAAATTCGAATCGGTGTTCATTGTTAGTGGGGCAAGTTTTTGCCACTTCAGAAATTCATAATTAATTTTTAAAAAATCGTTGACACTTTTTTAACGTGTTTTCTCATAGAAGATGGTTCAAATTAAGTTGAATTTGAATATCAAGAAAAAATATGTTTAATCTCTCCTTATTTTTGAGTTTGAACTATCCCCCGTATACTTAACATGGGAAAAGTAGTTAAGTTTGATAATTCACCAGAATTCAACGAATCAAGATCGCCACTTTTTTATTGAACTCTGAGGTAGGGTATATTTTTCTCATCATTATCAGGCACTTTAAAAATGATTGAATTCTTAATTCAATACAAAAGTTGAATCGGTGTTCGCTGCTAGTATGGCATGTGGTAACCACTTCAAAAATTCATAACTTATTTTAAAAAAACTGTAAACACTTTTAGAACGTGTGACGGTTCAAATTAAGTTGAATTTGAATAACGAGAAAAAATATGAATTATCTCTTCTAATTTTTGAACTTGAACTATCCCCCATTTACTTAACGTGGGAACAGTAGCTAAGTTTGATAATTCACCAGGATTCAACGAATCAAGATCATCACTTTTTGATTAAACTCTGAGGTAGGGTATATTGTTTTTATCATGTACACGAACTTTCAGAATGATTGAATTCCTAATTCAATACAAAATTCGAATCGGTGTTCATTGTTAGTGGGGCATGTTTTTGCTACTTTAAAAATTCATAAATCATTCTTAAAAAATCGTTGACATTTTTTAAACGTGTTTTCTCATAGAAAACAGTTCAAATTAAGTTAAATTTGAATAACGAAAAAAAATAAGTATTATCTCTCCTTATTTTTGAATTTGAACTATCCCCCTATTTAGTTAACATCTGAAAAGTAGTTAAGTTTGATAATTCACCAGAATTCAACGAATCGAGATCGCCACTGTTTGATTAAACTCTGAGGTAGAGTGTATTGTTCATATTATGTACACGCACTTTCAGAATGATTGAATTCCTAATTCAATACAAAAGTTGAATCGGTGTTCACTGCTAGTATGGCATGTGGTTGTCACTTCAAAAGTTCATAACTAAATTTTAAAAAACCGTAGACACTTTTTGAACGTGTGACGGTTCAAATTAAGTTGAATTTGAATAACGGGAAAAATTATGTATTATCTCTCCTAATTTTTGAACTTGAACTATCCCCCATATACTTAACGTGGGAAAAGTAATTAGGTATGATAATTCACCAGAACTCAACGAATCAGGATCGCCACTTTTTGATTGAACTCTGAGGTAGGGTATGTTGATTTAATCATGAACCCGCACTTTCAGAATGATTGAATTCCTAACTCAATACAAAAATTGAATCGGTGTTCGTTGTTAGAGGGGCATGTTTTTGCCAATTCAGAAATTCATAATTAATTTTTAAAAAATCGTTGACATTTTTTGAACGTGTTTTCACATAGAGGACGGTTCAAATTAAGTTGCATTTGAATATCGAGAAAAAAGATGTATTATCTCTCCATATTTTTGAATTTGAACTATCCCCCATATACATGGGAAAAGTAGTTAAGTTTGATAATTCACCAGAATTCAACGAATCAAGATCGCCACTTTTTGATTAAACTCTGAGGTAGGGTATATTGTTTTTATCGTGTACACGAACTTTCAGAATGATTGAATTCCTAATTCAATACAAAAGTCGAATCGGTGTTAATTGTTAGTGGGGCATGTTTTTGCCACTTCAAAAATTCATAACTAATTTTTAAAAAATAGTTGAAACTTTTTGAAGGTGTTTTGTCATAGAAGACGGTTCAAACTAAATTGAATTTGAATATCGAGAAAAAATATGTATTATCTCTCCATATTTTTGAATTTGAACTATCCCCCATATACATGGGAAAAGTAGTTAAGTTTGATAATTCACCAGAATTCAACGAATCAAGATCGCCACTTTTTGATTAAACTCTGAGGTAGAATGTATTGTTCCTATTATGTATACGCACTTTCAGAATGATTGAATTCCTAATTCAATACAAAAGTTGAATCGGTGTTCACTGCTAGTATGGTATGTGGTTGCCACTTCAATAATTTTTAAAAAACCGTAGACACTTTTTGAACGTGTGACGGTCAAAGTTGAATTAATTTAAGTTGAAATTAAGTTGAATTTGAATAAAGAGAAAAAATATGAATTATCGCTCCTAATTTTTGAACTTGAACTAGCCCATTTTACTTAACGTGGGAAAAGTAGTTAAGTTTAATAATTCACCAGAACTCAACGAATCAGTATCGCCACTTTTTGATTGAACTCTGAGGTAGGGTATATTGTTTTAATCATGAACCCGCACTTTCAGAAAGATTGAATTCCTAACTCAATACAAAAATTGAATCGGTGTTCGTTGTTAGTGGGGCATGTTTTTGCCAATTCAGAAATTTATAATTAATTTTTAAAAAATCGTTGACACTTTTTGAACGTGTTTTCTCATAGAAGATGGTTCAAATTAAGTTGAATTTGAATATCGAGAAAAAATATGTATAATCTCTCCATTTTTTTGAATTTGAACTATCCCCCATATACTTAAAATAGAAAAAGTAGTTAAGTTTGATAATTCAACAGAATTCAATGAATTGCGATTGCCATTTTTTTATTAAACTCTGAGGTAGGGTATATTGTTCTTATCATGTACACGCACTTTCAGAATGATTGAATTCCTAATTCAATACAAATGTTGAATCGGTGTTCGTTGTTAGTGGGGCATGTTTTTGCCACTTCAGAAGTTCATAAATAATTTTTAAAAAATCGTTGATACTTTTTGAAGGTGTTTTGTCATAGAGGACGTTTCAAACTAAGTTGAATTTGAATTTCGAGAAAAATATGTATTATCTCTCCATATTTTTGAATTTGAACTATCCCTCAAATACTTAACATAATAAAAGTAGTTAAGTTTGATAATTCACCAGGATTCAACGAATCAGTATCGCCACTTTTTGATTAAACTCTGAGGTAGAATGTATTGTTCCTATTATGTATACGCACTTTCAGAATGATTGAATTCCTAATTCAATACAAAAGTTGAATCGGTGTTCACTGCTAGTATGGTATGTGGTTGCCACTTCAATAATTTTTAAAAAACCGTAGACACTTTTTGAACGTGTGACGGTCAAAGTTGAATTAATTTAAGTTGAAATTAAGTTGAATTTGAATAAAGAGAAAAAATATGAATTATCTCTCCTAATTTTTGAACTTGAACTAGCCCATTTTACTTAACGTGGGAAAAGTAGTTAAGTTTAATAATTCACCAGAACTCAACGAATCAGTATCGCCACTTTTTGATTGAACTCTGAGGTAGGGTATATTGTTTTAATCATGAACCCGCACTTTCAGAATGATTGAATTCCTAACTCAATACGAAAATTGAATCGGTGTTCGTTGTTAGTGGGGCATGTTTTTGCCATTTCAGAAATTCATAATTAATTTTTAAAAAATCGTTGACACTTTTTGAACGTGTTTTCTCATAGAAGATGGTTCAAATTAAGTTGAATTTGAATATCGAGAAAAAATATGTATAATCTCTCCATATTTTTGAATTTGAACTATCCCCCATATACTTAAAATGGAAAAAGTAGTTAAGTTTGATAATTCAACAGAATTCAATGAATTGCGATTGCCACTTTTTTATTAAACTCTGAGGTAGGGTATATTGTTCTTATCATGTACACGCACTTTCAGAATGATTGAATTCCTAATTCAATACAAATGTTGAATCGGTGTTCGTTGTTAGTGGGGCATGTTTTTGCCACTTCAGAAATTCATAAATAATTTTTAAAAAATCGTTGACACTTTTTGAAGGTGTTTTGTCATAAATGACGGTTCAAATTAAGTTGAATTTGAATAACGAGAAAAAATATGAATTATCTCTCCTAATTTTTGAACTTGAACTTGCCCCATTTACTTAACGTGGGAAAAGTAGTTAAGTTTAATAATTCACCAGAACTCAACGAATCAGTATCGCCACTTTTTGATTGAACTCTGAGGTAGGGTATATTGTTTTAATCATGAACCCGCACTTTCAGAATGATTGAATTCCTAAATCAATACAAAAATTGAATCGGTGTTCGTTGTTAGTGGGGCATGTTTTTGCCACTTCAGAAATTCATAATTAATTTTTAAAAAATCATTGATTCTTTTTGAACGTGTTTTGTCATAGAGGACGGTTCAAATTAAGTTGAATTTGAATAACGAGAAAAAATATGAATTAACACTCCTAATTTTTGAACTTGAACTAGCCCCATTTACTTAACGTGGGAAAAGTAGTTAAGTTTAATAATTCACCAGAACTCAACGAATCAGTATCGCCACTTTTTGATTGAACTCTGAGGTAGGGTATATTGTTTTAATCATGAACCCGCACTTTCAGAATGATTGAATTCCTAACTCAATACAAAAATTGAATTGGTGTTCGTTGTTAGTGGGGCATGTTTTTGCCACTTCAGAAATTCATAATTAATTTTTAAAAAATCATTGACACTTTTTGAACGTGTTTTCTCATAGAAGATAGTTCAAATTAAGTTGAATTTGAATATCGAGAAAAAATATGTATAATCTCTCCATATTTTTGAATTTGAACTATCCCCCATATACTTAAAATGGAAAAAGTAGTTAAGTTTGATAATTCAACAGAATTCAATGAATTGCGATTGCCACTTTTTTATTAAACTCTGAGGTAGGGTATATTGTTCTTATCATGTACAAGCACTTTCAGAATGATTGAATTCCTAATTCAATACAAATGTTGAATCGGTGTTTGTTGTTAGTCGGGCATGTTTTTGCCACTTCAGAAATTCATAAATAATTTTTAAAAAATCGTTGACACTTTTTGAAGGTGTTTTGTCATAGAGGACGGTTCAAACTAAGTTGAATTTGAATAACGAGAAAAAATAAGTATTATCTCTTCTTATTTTTGAATTTGAACTATCCCCCTATTTAGTTAACATCTGAAAAGTAGTTAAGTTTGATAATTCACCAGAATTCAACGAATTGAGATCGCCACTTTTTGATTAAACTCTGAGGTAGAGTGTATTGTTCCTATTATGTATACGCACTTTCAGAATGATTGAATTCCTAATTCAATACAAAAGTTGAATCGGTGTTCACTGCTAGTATAGCATGTGGTTGCCACTTCAAAAATTCATATCTAATTTTTAAAAAACCGTAGACACTTTTTGAACGTGTAACGGTTCAAATAAGTTGAATTTGAATAACGAGAAAAAATATGTATTATCTCTCCTAATTTTTGAACTTGAACTATCCCCCATATACTTAACGTAAGAAAAGTAATTAAGTTTGATAATTCACCAGAACTCAACGAATCAGGATCGCCACTTTTTGATTGAACTCTGAGGTAGGCTATATTGTTTTAATCATGAACCCGCACTTTCAGAATGATTGAATTCCTAACTCAATACAAAAATTGAATCGGTGTTCGTTGTTAGTGGGGCATGTTTTTGCCAATTCAGAAATTCATAATTAATTTTTAAAAAATCGTTGACACTTTTTGAACGTGTTTTCTCATAGAAGATGGTTCAAATTAAGTTGAATTTGAATATCGAGAAAAAATATGTAAAATCTCTCCTTATTTTTGAATTTGAACTATCCCTCGTATACTTAACATGGGAAAAGTAGTTAAGTTTGATAATTCAACAGAATGAAATGAATCGAAATCGCCACTTTTTTATTAAACTCTGAGGTAGGGTATATTGTTCTTATCATGTACACGCACTTTCAAAATGATTGAATTCCTAATTCAATACAAAAGTTGAACCGGTGTTCGCTGCTAGTATGGCATGTGGTTGCCACTTCAAAAATTCATAACTAATTTTTAAAAAACTGTAGACACTTTTAGAACGTTTGACGGTTTAAATTAAGTAGAATTTGAATAACGAGAAAAAATATGAATTATCTCTCCTAAGTTTTGAACTTGAACTATCCCCCATATACTTAACGTGGGAAAAGTAGTTAAGTTTGATAATTCACCAGAACTCAACGAATCAGGATCGCCACTTTTTGATTGAACTCTGAGGTAGGGTATATTGTTTTAATCATGAACCCGCACTTTCAGAATGATTGAATTCCTAACTCAATACAAAAATTGAATCGGTGTTCGTTGTTAGTGGGGCATGTTTTTGCCAATTCAGAAATTCATAATTAATTTTTAAAAAATCGTTGACACTTTTTGAACGTGTTTTTACATAGAGGATGGTTCAAGTAAGTTGAATTTGAATATCGAGAAAAAATATGTATTATCTCTCCATATTTTTGAATTTGAACTATCCCCCATATACATGGGAAAAGTAGTTAAGTTTGATAATTCACCAGGATTCATCGAATCAAGATCATCACTTTTTGATTAAAGTCTGAGGTAGGGTATATTTTTTTTATCATGTACACGCACTTTCAGAATGATTGATATCCTAATTCAATAAAAAATTCGAATCGGTGTTCATTGTTAGTGGGGCATGTTTTTGCCACTTCAGAAATTCATAATTAATTTTTAAAAAATCGTTGACACATTTTGAACGTGTTTTCTCATAGAAGATGGTTCAAATTAAGTTGAATTTGAATATCGAGAAAAAATATTTATAATCTCTCCTTTTTTTTGAATTTGAACTCTCCCCCGTAAACTTAACATGGGAAAAGTAGTTAAGTTTGATAATTCAACAGAATGAAATGAATCGAAATCGCCACTGTTTTATTGAACTCTGAGGTAGAGTGTATTGTTCCTATTATGTACACGCACTTTCAGAATGATTGAATTCCTAACTCAATACAAAAGTTGAATCGGTGTTCGTTGTTAGTGGGGCATGTGGTTGCCACTTCAAAAATTCATAACTAATTTTTAAAAAACTGAAGACACTTTTAGAACGTTTGACGGTTTAAATTAAGTAGAATTTGAATAACGAGAAAAAATATGAATTATCTCTCCTAAGTTTTGAACTTGAACTATCCCCCATATACTTAACGTGGGAAAAGTAGTTAAGTTTGATAATTCACCAGAACTCAACGAATCAGGATCGCCACTTTTTGATTGAACTCTGAGGTAGGGTATATTGTTTTAATCATGAATCCGCACTTTCAGAATGATTGAATTCCTTACTCAATACAAAAATTGAATCGGTGTTCGTTGTTAGTGGGGCATGTTTTTGCCACTTCAGAAATTCATAATTAATTTTTAAAAAATCGTTAACACTTTTTGTACGTGTTTTCTCATAGAAGATGGTTCAAATTAAGTTGAATTTGAATATCGAGAAAAAATATGTATAATCTCTCCATATTTTTGAATTTGAACTATCCCCCATATACTTAAAATGGAAAAAGTAGTTAAGTTTGAAAATTCAACAGAATTCAATGACTTGAGATTGCCACTTTTTTATTAAACTCTGAGGTAGGTTATATTGCTCTTATTATGTACACGCACTTTGAGAATGACTGAATTCCTAATTCAATACAAATGTTGAATCGGTGTTCGTTATTAGTGGGGCATGTTTTTGCCACTTCAGAAATTCATAAATAATTTTTAAAAAATCGTTGACACTTTTTGAAGGTGTTTTGTCATAGAGGACGGTTCAAACTAAATTGAATTTGAATATCGAGAAAAATATGTATTATCTCTCCTAATTTTTGAACTTGAACTAACCCCCATATACTTAACGTGGGAAAAGTAGTTAAGTTTGATAATTCACCAGAATTCAACGAATCAAGATCGCCACTTTTTGATTAAACTCTGAGGTAGGGTATATTGTTTTTATCGTGTACACGAACTTTCAGAATGATTGAATTCCTAATTCAAAACAAAAGTCGAATCGGTGTTAATTGGTAGTGGGGCATGTTTTTGCCACTTCAAAAATTCATAACTAATTTTTAAAATATCGTTGACACTTTTTGAAGGTGTTTTGTCATAGAGGACGGTTCAAGCTAAGTTGAATTTGAATTTCGAGAAAAAATATGTATAATCTCTCCTTATTTTTGAATTTGAACTATCCCCCGTATACTTAACATGGGAAAAGTAGTTAAGTTTGATAATTCAACAGAACTCAACGAATCAGGATCGCCACTTTTTGATTGAACTCTGAGGTAGGGTATGTTGATTTAATCATGAACCCGCACTTTCAGAATGATTGAATTCCTAACTCAATACAAAAATTGAATCGGTGTTCGTTGTTAGAGGGGCATGTTTTTGCCAATTCAGAAATTCATAATTAATTTTTAAAAAATCGTTGACATTTTTTGAACGTGTTTTCACATAGAGGACGGTTCAAATTAAGTTGCATTTGAATATCGAGAAAAAATATGTATTATCTCTCCATATTTTTGAATTTGAACTATCCCCCATATACATGGGAAAAGTAGTTAAGTTTGATAATTCACCAGAATTCAACGAATCAAGATCGCCACTTTTTGATTAAACTCTGAGGTAGGGTATATTGTTTTTATCGTGTACACGAACTTTCAGAATGATTGAATTCCTAATTCAATACAAAAGTCGAATCGGTGTTAATTGTTAGTGGGGCATGTTTTTGCCACTTCAAAAATTCATAACTAATTTTTAAAAAATAGTTGAAACTTTTTGAAGGTGTTTTGTCATAGAAGACGGTTCAAACTAAGTTGAATTTGAATATCGAGAAAAAATATGTATTATCTCTCCATATTTTTGAATTTGAACTATCCCCCATATACATGGGAAAAGTAGTTAAGTTTGATAATTCACCAGAATTCAACGAATCAAGATCGCCACTTTTTGATTAAACTCTGAGGTAGAATGTATTGTTCCTATTATGTATTCGCACTTTCAGAATGATTGAATTCCTAATTCAATACAAAAGTTGAATCGGTGTTCACTGCTAGTATGGTATGTGGTTGCCACTTCAATAATTTTTAAAAAACCGTAGACACTTTTTGAACGTGTGACGGTCAAAGTTGAATTAATTTAAGTTGAAATTAAGTTGAATTTGAATAAAGAGAAAAAATATGAATTATCTCTCCTAATTTTTGAACTTGAACTAGCCCATTTTACTTAACGTGGGAAAAGTAGTTAAGTTTAATAATTCACCAGAACTCAACGAATCAGTATCGCCACTTTTTGATTGAACTCTGAGGTAGGGTATATTGTTTTAATCATGAACCCGCACTTTCAGAAAGATTGAATTCCTAACTCAATACAAAAATTGAATCGGTGTTCGTTGTTAGTGGGGCATGTTTTTGCCAATTCAGAAATTTATAATTAATTTTTAAAAAATCGTTGACACATTTTGAACGTGTTTTCTCATAGAAGATGGTTCAAATTAAGTTGAATTTGAATATCGAGAAAAAATATGTATAATCTCTCCATTTTTTTGAATTTGAACTATCCCCCATATACTTAAAATAGAAAAAGTAGTTAAGTTTGATAATTCAACAGAATTCAATGAATTGCGATTGCCATTTTTTTATTAAACTCTGAGGTAGGGTATATTGTTCTTATCATGTACACGCACTTTCAGAATGATTGAATTCCTAATTCAATACAAATGTTGAATCGGTGTTCGTTGTTAGTGGGGCATGTTTTTGCCACTTCAGAAGTTCATAAATAATTTTTAAAAAATCGTTGATACTTTTTGAAGGTGTTTTGTCATAGAGGACGTTTCAAACTAAGTTGAATTTGAATTTCGAGAAAAATATGTATTATCTCTCCATATTTTTGAATTTGAACTATCCCCCAAATACTTAACATAAGAAAAGTAGTTAAGTTTGATAATTCACCAGGATTCAACGAATCAGTATCGCCACTTTTTGATTGAACTCTGAGGTAGAATGTATTGTTCCTATTATGTATACGCACTTTCAGAATGATTGAATTCCTAATTCAATACAAAAGTTGAATCGGTGTTCACTGCTAGTATGGTATGTGGTTGCCACTTCAATAATTTTTAAAAAACCGTAGACACTTTTTGAACGTGTGACGGTCAAAGTTGAATTAATTTAAGTTGAAATTAAGTTGAATTTGAATAAAGAGAAAAAATATGAATTATCTCTCCTAATTTTTGAACTTGAACTAGCCCATTTTACTTAACGTGGGAAAAGTAGTTAAGTTTAATAATTCACCAGAACTCAACGAATCAGTATCGCCACTTTTTGATTGAACTCTGAGGTAGGGTATATTGTTTTAATCATGAACCCGCACTTTCAGAATGATTGAATTCCTAACTCAATACGAAAATTGAATCGGTGTTCGTTGTTAGTGGGGCATGTTTTTGCCATTTCAGAAATTCATAATTAATTTTTAAAAAATCGTTGACACTTTTTGAACGTGTTTTCTCATAGAAGATGGTTCAAATTAAGTTGAATTTGAATATCGAGAAAAAATATGTATAATCTCTCCATATTTTTGAATTTGAACTATCCCCCATATACTTAAAATGGAAAAAGTAGTTAAGTTTGATAATTCAACAGAATTCAAAGAATTGCGATTGCCACTTTTTTATTAAACTCTGAGGTAGGGTATATTGTTCTTATCATGTACACGCACTTTCAGAATGATTGAATTCCTAATTCAATACAAATGTTGAATCGGTGTTCGTTGTTAGTGGGGCATGTTTTTGCCACTTCAGAAATTCATAAATAATTTTTAAAAAATCGTTGACACTTTTTGAAGGTGTTTTGTCATAAATGACGGTTCAAATTAAGTTGAATTTGAATAACGAGAAAAAATATGAATTATCTCTCCTAATTTTTGAACTTGAACTAGCCCCATTTACTTAACGTGGGAAAAGTAGTTAAGTTTAATAATTCACCAGAACTCAACGAATCAGTATTGCCACTTTTTGATTGATCTCTGAGGTAGGGTATATTGTTTTAATCATGAACCCGCACTTTCAGAATGATTGAATTCCTAAATCAATACAAAAATTGAATCGGTGTTCGTTGTTAGTGGGGCATGTTTTTGCCACTTCAGAAATTCATAATTAATTTTTAAAAAATCATTGATTCTTTTTGAACGTGTTTTGTCATAGAGGACGGTTCAAATTAAGTTGAATTTGAATAACGAGAAAAAATATGAATTAACACTCCTAATTTTTGAACTTGAACTAGCCCCATTTACTTAACGTGGGAAAAGTAGTTAAGTTTAATAATTCACCAGAACTCAACGAATCAGTATCGCCACTTTTTGATTGAACTCTGAGGTAGGGTATATTGTTTTAATCATGAACCCGCACTTTCAGAAGGATTGAATTCCTAACTCAATACAAAAATTGAATCGGTGTTCGTTGTTAGTGGGGCATGTTTTTGCCACTTCAGAAATTCATAATTAATTTTTAAAAAATCATTGACACTTTTTGAACGTGTTTTCTCATAGAAGATAGTTCAAATTAAGTTGAATTTGAATATCGAGAAAAAATATGTATAATCTCTCCATATTTTTGAATTTGAACTATCCCCCTTATACTTAAAATGGAAAAAGTAGTTAAGTTTGATAATTCAACAGAATTCAATGAATTGCGATTGCCACTTTTTTATTAAACTCTGAGGTAGGGTATATTGTTCTTATCATGTACACGCACTTTCAGAATGATTGAATTCCTAATTCAATACAAATGTTGAATCGGTGTTTGTTGTTAGTCGGGCATGTTTTTGCCACTTCAGAAATTCATAAATAATTTTTAAAAAATCGTTGACACTTTTTGAAGGTGTTTTGTCATAGAGGACGGTTCAAACTAAGTTGAATTTGAATAACGAGAAAAAATAAGTATTATCTCTCCTTATTTTTGAATTTGAACTATCCCCCTATTTAGTTAACATCTGAAAAGTAGTTAAGTTTGATAATTCACCAGAATTCAACGAATCGAGATCGCCACTTTTTGATTAAACTCTGAGGTAGAGTGTATTGTTCCTATTATGTATACGCACTTTCAGAATGATTGAATTCCTAATTCAATACAAAAGTTGAATCGGTGTTCACTGCTAGTATAGCATGTGGTTGCCACTTCAAAAATTCATATCTAATTTTTAAAAAACCGTAGACACTTTTTGAACGTGTGACGGTTCAAATAAGTTGAATTTGAATAACGAGAAAAAATATGTATTATCTCTCCTAATTTTTGAACTTGAACTATCCCCCATATACTTAACGTAAGAAAAGTAATTAAGTTTGATAATTCACCAGAACTCAACGAATCAGGATCGCCACTTTTTGATTGAACTCTGAGGTAGGCTATATTGTTTTAATCATGAACCCGCACTTTCAGAATGATTGAATTCCTAACTCAATACAAAAATTGAATCGGTGTTCGTTGTTAGTGGGGCATGTTTTTGCCAATTCAGAAATTCATAATTAATTTTTAAAAAATCGTTGACACTTTTTGAACGTGTTTTCTCATAGAAGATGGTTCAAATTAAGTTGAATTTGAATATCGAGAAAAAATATGTAAAATCTCTCCTTATTTTTGAATTTGAACTATCCCTCGTATACTTAACATGGGAAAAGTAGTTAAGTTTGATAATTCAACAGAATGAAATGAATCGAAATCGCCACTTTTTTATTAAACTCTGAGGTAGGGTATATTGTTCTTATCATGTACACGCACTTTCAAAATGATTGAATTCCTAATTCAATACAAAAGTTGAACCGGTGTTCGCTGCTAGTATGGCATGTGGTTGCCACTTCAAAAATTCATAACTAATTTTTAAAAAACTGTAGACACTTTTAGAACGTTTGACGGTTTAAATTAAGTAGAATTTGAATAACGAGAAAAAATATGAATTATCTCTCCTAAGTTTTGAACTTGAACTATCCCCCATATACTTAACGTGGGAAAAGTAGTTAAGTTTGATAATTCACCAGAACTCAACGAATCAGGATCGCCACTTTTTGATTGAACTCTGAGGTAGGGTATATTGTTTTAATCATGAACCCGCACTTTCAGAATGATTGAATTCCTAACTCAATACAAAAATTGAATCGGTGTTCGTTGTTAGTGGGGCATGTTTTTGCCAATTCAGAAATTCATAATTAATTTTTAAAAAATCGTTGACACTTTTTGAACGTGTTTTTACATAGAGGATGGTTCAAGTAAGTTGAATTTGAATATCGAGAAAAAATATGTATTATCTCTCCATATTTTTGAATTTGAACTATCCCCCATATACATGGGAAAAGTAGTTAAGTTTGATAATTCACCAGGATTCATCGAATCAAGATCATCACTTTTTGATTAAAGTCTGAGGTAGGGTATATTTTTTTTATCATGTACACGCACTTTCAGAATGATTGATATCCTAATTCAATAAAAAATTCGAATCGGTGTTCATTGTTAGTGGGGCATGTTTTTGCCACTTCAGAAATTCATAATTAATTTTTAAAAAATCGTTGACACATTTTGAACGTGTTTTCTCTTAGAAGATGGTTCAAATTAAGTTGAATTTGAATATCGAGAAAAAATATTTATAATCTCTCCTTTTTTTTGAATTTGAACTCTCCCCCGTAAACTTAACATGGGAAAAGTAGTTAAGTTTGATAATTCAACAGAATGAAATGAATCGAAATCGCCACTGTTTTATTGAACTCTGAGGTAGAGTGTATTGTTCCTATTATGTACACGCACTTTCAGAATGATTGAATTCCTAACTCAATACAAAAGTTGAATCGGTGTTCATTGTTAGTGGGGCATGTGGTTGCCACTTCAAAAATTCATAACTAATTTTTAAAAAACTGTAGACACTTTTAGAACGTTTGACGGTTTAAATTAAGTAGAATTTGAATAACGAGAAAAAATATGAATTATCTCTCCTAAGTTTTGAACTTGAACTATCCCCCATATACTTAACGTGGGAAAAGTAGTTAAGTTTGATAATTCACCAGAACTCAACGAATCAGGATCGCCACTTTTTGATTGAACTCTGAGGTAGGGTATATTGTTTTAATCATGAATCCGCACTTTCAGAATGATTGAATTCCTTACTCAATACAAAAATTGAATCGGTGTTCGTTGTTAGTGGGGCATGTTTTTGCCACTTCAGAAATTCATAATTAATTTTTAAAAAATCGTTAACACTTTTTGTACGTGTTTTCTCATAGAAGATGGTTCAAATTAAGTTGAATTTGAATATCGAGAAAAAATATGTATAATCTCTCCATATTTTTGAATTTGAACTATCCCCCATATACTTAAAATGGAAAAAGTAGTTAAGTTTGAAAATTCAACAGAATTCAATGACTTGAGATTGCCACTTTTTTATTAAACTCTGAGGTAGGTTATATTGCTCTTATTATGTACACGCACTTTGAGAATGACTGAATTCCTAATTCAATACAAATGTTGAATCGGTGTTTGTTATTAGTGGGGCATGTTTTTGCCACTTCAGAAATTCATAAATAATTTTTAAAAAATCGTTGACACTTTTTGAAGGTGTTTTGTCATAGAGGACGGTTCAAACTAAATTGAATTTGAATATCGAGAAAAATATGTATTATCTCTCCTAATTTTTGAACTTGAACTAACCCCCATATACTTAACGTGGGAAAAGTAGTTAAGTTTGATAATTCACCAGAATTCAACGAATCAAGATCGCCACTTTTTGATTAAACTCTGAGGTAGGGTATATTGTTTTTATCGTGTACACGAACTTTCAGAATGATTGAATTCCTAATTCAAAACAAAAGTCGAATCGGTGTTAATTGGTAGTGGGGCATGTTTTTGCCACTTCAAAAATTCATAACTAATTTTTAAAATATCGTTGACACTTTTTGAAGGTGTTTTGTCATAGAGGACGGTTCAAGCTAAGTTGAATTTGAATTTCGAGAAAAAATATGTATAATCTCTCCTTATTTTTGAATTTGAACTATCCCCCGTATACTTAACATGGGAAAAGTAGTTAAGTTTGATAATTCAACAGAATGAAAGGAATCGAAATCGCCACTTTTTTATTGAACTCTGAGGTAGGGTATATTGTTCTCATCATGTACAGGCACTTTCAAAATGATTGATATCCTAATTCAATACAAAATTCGAATCGGTGTTCATTGTTAGTGGGGCAAGTTTTTGCCACTTCAGAAATTCATAATTAATTTTTAAAAAATCGTTGACACTTTTTGAACGTTTTTTCTCATAGAAGATGGTTCAAATTAAGTTGAATTTGAATATCGAGAAAAAATATGTAAAATCTCTCCTTATTTTTGAATTTGAACTATCCCTCGTATACTTAACATGGGAAAAGTAGTTAAGTTTGATAATTCAACAGAATGTAATGAATCGAAATCGCCACTTTTTTATTAAACTCTGAGGTAGGGTATATTGTTCTTATCATGTACACGCACTTTCAAAATGATTGAATTCCTAATTCAATACAAAAGTTGAACCGGTGTTCGCTGCTAGTATGGCATGTGGTTGCCACTTCAAAAATTCATAACTAATTTTTAAAAAACTGTAGACACTTTTAGAACGTTTGACGGTTTAAATTAAGTAGAATTTGAATAACGAGAAAAAATATGAATTATCTCTCCTAAGTTTTGAACTTGAACTATCCCCCATATACTTAACGTGGGAAAAGTAGTTAAGTTTGATAATTCACCAGAACTCAACGAATCAGTATCGCCACTTTTTGATTGAACTCTGAGGTAGGGTATATTGTTTTAATCATGAACCCGCACTTTCAGAATGATTGAATTCCTATCTCAATACAAAAATTGAATCGGTGTTCGTTGTTAGTGGGGCATGTTTTTGCCACTTCAGAAATTCATAATTAATTTTTAAAAAAATCGTTGACACTTTTTGAACATGTTTTCTCATAGAAGATGGTTCAAATTAAGTTGAATTTGAATATCGAGAAAAAATATGTATAATCTCTCCACATTTTTGAATTTGAACTATCCCCCATATACTTAAAATGGAAAAAGTAGTTAAGTTTGATAATTCAACAGAATTCAATGAATTGCGATTGCCACTTTTTTATTAAACTCTGAGGTAGGGTATATTGTTCTTATCATGTACACGCACTTTCAAAATGATTGAATTCCTAATTCAATACAAATGTTGAATCGGTGTTTGTTATTAGTGGGGCATGTTTTTGCCACTTCAGAAATTTAAAAATAATTTTTAAAAAATCGTTGACACTTTTTGAAGGTGTTTTGTCATAGAAGACGGTTCAAACTAAGTTGAATTTGAATTTCGAGAAAAATATGTATTAACTCTTCATATTTTTGAATTTGAACTATCCCCCATATACTTAACATGGGAAAAGTAGTTAAGTTTGATAATTCACCAGAATTTAACGAATCAAGATCGCCACTTTTTGATTAAACTCTGAGGTAGGGTATATTGTTTTTATCGTGTACACGAACTTTCAGAATGATTGAATTCCTAATTCAATACAAAAGTCGAATCGGTGTTCGCTGCTAGTATGGCATGTGGTTGCCACTTCAAAAATTCATAATTAATTTTTAAAAAATCGTTGACACTTTTTGAACGTGTTTTCTCATAGAAGATGGTTCAAATTAAGTTGAATTGGAATATCGAGAAAAAATATGTAAAATCTCTCCTTATTTTTGAATTTGAACTATCCCTCGTATACTTAACATGGGAAAAGTAGTTAAGTTTGATAATTCAACAGAATGAAATGAATCGAAATCGCCACTTTTTTATTAAACTCTGAGGTAGGGTATATTGTTCTTATCATGTACACGCACTTTCAAAATGATTGAATTCCTAATTCAATACAAAAGTTGAACCGGTGTTCGCTGCTAGTATGGCATGTGGTTGCCACTTCAAAAATTCATAACTAATTTTTAAAAAACTGTAGACACTTTTAGAACGTTTGACGGTTTAAATTAAGTAGAATTTGAATAACGAGAAAAAATATGAAATATCTCTCCTAAGAGTTGAACTTGAACTATCCCCCATATACTTAACGTGGGAAAAGTAGTTAAGTTTGATAATTCACCAGAACTCAACGAATCAGTATCGCCACTTTTTGATTGAACTCTGAGGTAGGGTATATTGTTTTAATCATGAACCCGCACTTTCAGAATGATTGAATTCCTATCTCAATACAAAAATTGAATCGGTGTTCGTTGTTAGTGGGGCATGTTTTTGCCACTTCAGAAATTCATAATTAATTTTTAAAAAAATCGTTGACACTTTTAGAACATGTTTTCTCATAGAAGATGGTTCAAATTAAGTTGAATTTGAATATCGAGAAAAAATATGTATAATCTCTCCACATTTTTGAATTTGAACTATCCCCCATATACTTAAAATGGAAAAAGTAGTTAAGTTTGATAATTCAACAGAATTCAATGAATTGCGATTGCCACTTTTTTATTAAACTCTGAGGTAGGGTATATTGTTCTTATCATGTACACGCACTTTCAAAATGATTGAATTCCTAATTCAATACAAATGTTGAATCGGTGTTTGTTATTAGTGGGGCATGTTTTTGCCACTTCAGAAATTTATAAATAATTTTTAAAAAATCGTTGACACTTTTTGAAGGTGTTTTGTCATAGAGGACGGTTCAAACTAAGTTGAATTTGAATTTCAAGAAAAATATGTATTAACTCTTCATAATTTTGAATTTGAACTATCCCCCATATACTTAACATGGGAAAAGTAGTTAAGTTTGATAATTCACCAGAATTTAACGAATCAAGATCGCCACTTTTTGATTAAACTCTGAGGTAGGGTATATTGTTTTTATCGTGTACACGAACTTTCAGAATGATTGAATTCCTAATTCAATACAAAAGTCGAATCGGTGTTCGCTGCTAGTATGGCATGTGGTTGCCACTTCAAAAATTCATAATTAATTTTTAAAAAATCGTTGACACTTTTTGAACGTGTTTTCTCATAGAAGATGGTTCAAATTAAGTTGAATTTGAATATCGAGAAAAAATATGTAAAATCTCTCCTTATTTTTGAATTTGAACTATCCCTCGTATACTTAACATGGGAAAAGTAGTTAAGTTTGATAATTCAACAGAATGAAATGAATCGAAATCGCCACTTTTTTATTAAACTCTGAGGTAGGGTATATTGTTCTTATCATGTACACGCACTTTCAAAATGATTGAATTCCTAATTCAATACAAAAGTTGAACCGGTGTTCGCTGCTAGTATGGCATGTGGTTGCCACTTCAAAAATTCATAACTAATTTTTAAAAAACTGTAGACACTTTTAGAACGTTTGACGGTTTAAATTAAGTAGAATTTGAATAACGAGAAAAAATATGAATTATCTCTCCTAAGTTTTGAACTTGAACTATCCCCCATATACTTAACGTGGGAAAAGTAGTTAAGTTTGATAATTCACCAGAACTCAACGAATCAGTATCGCCACTTTTTGATTGAACTCTGAGGTAGGGTATATTGTTTTAATCATGAACCCGCACTTTCAGAATGATTGAATTCCTATCTCAATACAAAAATTGAATCGGTGTTCGTTGTTAGTGGGGCATGTTTTTGCCACTTCAGAAATTCATAATTAATTTTTAAAAAAATCGTTGACACTTTTAGAACATGTTTTCTCATAGAAGATGGTTCAAATTAAGTTGAATTTGAATATCGAGAAAAAATATGTATAATCTCTCCACATTTTTGAATTTGAACTATCCCCCATATACTTAAAATGGAAAAAGTAGTTAAGTTTGATAATTCAACAGAATTCAATGAATTGCGATTGCCACTTTTTTTATTAAACTCTGAGGTAGGGTATATTGTTTTTTATCGTGTACACGAACTTTCAGAATCATTGAATTCCTAATTCAATACAAAAGTCGAATCGGTGTTCGCTGCTAGTATGGCATGTGGTTGCCACTTCAAAAATTCATAACTAATTTTTAAAAAACTGTAGACACTTTTAGAACGTGTGACGGTTCAAATTAAGTTGAATTTGAATAACGAGAAAAAATATGAATTATCTCTCCTAATTTTTGAACTTGAACTATCCCCCATTTACTTAACGTGGGAAAAGTAGTTAAGTTTGATAATTCACCAGGATTCAACAAATCAAGATCATCACTTTTTGATTAAAATCTGAGGTAGGGTATATTGTTTTTATCATGTACACGAACTTTCAGAATGAATGTATTCCTAATTCAATACAAAAATTGAATCGGTGTTCGTTGTTAGTGGGACATGTTTTTGCCAATTCAGAAATTCATAATTAATTTTTAAAAAATCGTTGACACTTTTTAAACGTTTTTTCTCATAGAAAACAGTTCAAATTAAGTTGAATTTGAATAACGAAAAAAAATAAGTATTATCACTCCTTATTTTTGAATTTGAACTATCCCCCTATTTAGTTAACATCTGAAAAGTAGTTAAGTTTGATAATTCACCAGAATTTAACGAATATAGATCGCCACTTTTTGATTAAACTCTGAGGTAGTGTGTATTGTTTTTATCATGTACACGCACTTTCAGAATGATAGAATTCCTCATTCAATACAAATGTTGAATCGGTGTTCGTTGTTAGTGGGGCATGTTTTTGCCACTTCAGAAATTCATAAATAATTTTTAAAAAATCGTTGACACTTTTTGAAGGTGTTTTGTCATAGAGGACGGTTCAAACTAAGTTGAATTTGAATATCGAGAAAAATATGTATTATCTCTCCATATTTTTGAACTTGAACTATCCCCCATTTACTTAACGTGGGAAAAGTAGTTAAGTTTGATAATTCACCAGGATTCAACAAATCAAGATCATCACTTTTTGATTAAAGTCTGAGGTATGGTATATTGTTTTTATCATGTACACGCACTTTCAGAATGATTGATATCCTAATTCAATACAAAATTTGAATCGGTGTTCATTTTTTGTGGGGCATGTTTTTGCCACTTCAAAATTTCATAACTAATTTTTAAAAAATCGTTGACACTTTTTAAACGTGTTTTCTTATGGAAGACAGTTCAAATTAAGTTGAATTTGAATAACGAGAAATAATATTGTCACGAACCCCTGAAGGGGATAAGTGATTACCCTAGCAGGACCCTAACTGGAGGTTAAGGGTTGTATAATAATGAAAGACAGAGACTAGGTTATAGTAGAAACAATAGTCAGGTTTATTCATTTAAGGTCGAGAATAGCAAAGTCTCCAATAGCTCTAATCCCATACGGTCTCACCATGACAGCGAAGCGTAGAGTTGAATAGCCGATGAGTCAGGCCAGACACCAGAGGGCCACTGCTGTGAACCCAGGAGAGTCTCCAACTAGCACTTGTCCTGGGCCACGGCCACGGCCTCTTTATACCACCGAAATAGTTTATAGTTAGGGCCTGGAGGTCACCAAACTATAAACACTATATCGGCAATATTGGTTGATTTAGTATTTTGCACGTATTGCAAATACTTTCTGGCTTTTGTTATGTTTTGATAGTCGAGTCGGCATGTCTGCCGGCCTCGATATCTCAATCAAAACATAATCAGTTTATAGTTGTTTAATTGCTTATAGCAACAACTCAATGTCACTTCGTGACATTACTCTCGCTTTTAAAGTCATCGCCCCGATGACTTGTTGTAATAATTATTAATTAATAAATTAATTAATAATTATAGAAGTTACTGCCGTATGGAATAAAAGGCGATTGAAGAAATTATAAAAGGCGATTACAGAAAATTACAAAGCGATACATTATTGTTCTCAAACTCAAACAAACTGAATTATAATTTATATGACTTTAAAACATGAATAAATTCTCATTCTGAAATGGCTAATATTGACAATCATGATCTGTTTAACACATATTCAATTTTTTTATTTACTCCATACTAGGTACATAGACAACTTTCCCTAGCTGAGCACATCTAATATTATTAATACAACATCCCAATTCGTATTCTCTCTTATAAGTTATCTTAATTATTGCGCAAACAATCTATCATAAATCCGTTATCATTTAATCATTTAATCATCATATTACAGTATCAACATATTTATCATGGCATAGGGCCCAATTAATTTTCATCTCATATTTTAATATAACCACTTTTAAAACCATTATTTAATCAATCAATAAATTATAAGTCACTGAAACTATACACATAATATCCATGTTAAAGTCATAATTTTTCTAATATTGCTCACAAAATTATAGAAATATTTTTTACTTCAAAACTTCCATAAGAATAAGAAGTAACATAAAATAAATATAATTTTTAAACTCAAAACAAACCAAAGTACAATCTTTACTTAAATGTCATTTAGAAAAGATAAGAATAGCAAAACCCATGAAGTGATAAAAAATAGAGAAATCCATAATAATTGAAAATCATAATTAATATATAACTTTTTTTTTTTTTTTTTAATTTTTTAACTCAACAAACTCTTTTATCATTATTATTATTATTATTATTATTTTTTTGTTTTGTTTTTAACTCCCAATCAAGTTATTATTATTATTATTATTATTATTTTTTTTTTATATATCAAGTTTAATGTATTTTTTATCTTTACTCTTTTTTTTTTTTTTTTTTTTTTTTTTTTATTTTCTTATTTTACTTTTTTTTCTCTTTTTCTCTCACTCACTCACTCGCTCTCTCTCTCTCTCTCTCTCTCTCTCTCTCTCTCTCTCTCTCTCTCTCTCTCTCTCTCTCTCTCTCTCTCTCTGCTTCTAACTTACTTATTTATTATTTTTTACTTGTCTTAAAATATCAATTTACATTTATTCTAAGTTAACTCTCTTTTCAATGATTTACATTTATTATTATTATTATTTTTTTTTTATATAACATTATTACTTACACTTCATTTCATCTCCTTTTACCCTCTCTTTCTCTCTCTCTCTCTCTCTCTCATGCTTATTCTTTTACTCACATTAATTTTTAAACACAAAATTTTTTACTCATTAGCATGATTACGTAGCTCTACTGCATTCTCATTGAGCTCAACATCATTCAATTCCTCTAATTTTTGATTATCTTTTAAAATTACTCTTTTTACATCTTTAGCTCCAATAATTAGCAAAGCTTCTACTTGATCTAAATTGATATTTTTAGAAAATTTCTTTTTACAAATTTTACACAAACGGTAAACAATATAAACTGAAAATAATAATGCTAGAATTGCCAAAAATATCTCATCTATTATTTCTCCTGCATGAGACGCATCTGCTGGACGAGGTAAATTAGCAAAAATTAGCCAAGGATTTCGCAAAATAATATAGATTAAAAGCATTGAAAACAAAATTTGACCAAGATATTCAAAGTTACTATATCCTGCATACCAAGGATTAGAATCCATTATTAAATTACCAGAATTCTCGTTCTTCAGCAAATCCATCTCATCATTAAATTGTTTATTATTATTTATTAAAGATAAATTTAAATGTGGAGCATTATAAATCCAGTTTTTGTCTACAATATTTGTAAAATCTGAAAATTCCAAGTCATTGTGAGGAGTAAGCGCGCCAACTTTTAAATTTTCTAATGTTGTCCAAATTGCTGGAATAACATGTGTTATTTTTAAATTTTTTGGAACAGATTCTGGACAAGGAAAAATTTTTGGGATTGTAATAAACT
This sequence comes from Siphlonurus alternatus, assembly GCA_949825025.1. NCBI lineage: Eukaryota > Metazoa > Arthropoda > Insecta > Ephemeroptera > Siphlonuridae > Siphlonurus > Siphlonurus alternatus. The sequence goes on from OX463783.1 coordinate 1,231,496, forward strand.
CATTAACTTTCAACTCACAATCACACGGAATATGTACCTCAACAGCACCAAAAGCAACAATATTTTTATCAATTATTACCTCTTCACTAGAATTACCACATATTAAATACATTCTACTTAATGGATTAGTAATAGTATATAGACCTAATTCGAGCTCGGAAACAATTACGGGACTCCCTTTTTGACATTTTAATGCACAGTATTTATTAATTTCAGCAACAGACATTCCATCAAATAATTTAAATGGACATAAAGATCCATATAATGAGTTTGTAGAATACTTGGGAAGAAAACACAAAGTATCCTCATAAGGTCGACATTGATGTAATGCTACTCCCGTAATTGTCTTTTTAGTAGCTCCATCGTCACTGACTGCTAGATATACCATATCATGCATGAGTGAGCATGTTTGATTCTCCCATGAAAATGGAATATTAATTAACTGAAAGAGCTTCCAATTTTTATCAATCTGTCTTATCGGTACTTTAATGCTGATAAATATTTCATTCTCACTCATGATGCAACTTGCTATATCTAACATAAAATAACGACTTATATCAGAAAGAGGTATGGCTAACTCGAATCCTTGTTTAATTAAATTATTTTGAAGTAGCCATAAATCTTTTCGTAAAATTACATAATTAACGATTGAAGTTGGAATTTTTTTGTTTCTGCACTGATTCAAAATTTCAGATTTCTTTATAACATCAAATAATTGAAAATTTCGTTCCAAATTTTGTACAGTCGATACAAAAAGTAACTGAATGCCATCAACAAGTTTACGCTCATATTCATTTTCTCCATCATTTAATTTATTAAAATTATTTTTCAAAAACAAAAGTTTCTTAAATGTATCATTCAATGTTTTTTTATTTAGTTTATCATATGAAATTAAAGTATTCGACATATTAAGCAACATAGAGTGGTCTTTTAAAACTGCACTTTTCACATTTTCCAGGACGGACTCTAAACCTTTATAATTAATTTTTAAGTTTTTAATGTTTGATGTCGTTATCACACCACAGCATTAATGTAGCATATCCCCGACAAAATTAAGAGCTCTCGGCATTCTTAAAGTATTAAAATTCTCTTTGTCTCTGCCCGTATTGTCCCACCATGCTGTAATTGATTGCTCAAGTCTCAAATTAAGTTCAGATATTTTAGTAGTAAGGTTACACATTAACTTAAAGTCTTTACAAATAGGATTATCATTTGAACTCAAGTAAGAATGAATTGAAAATGGTGGTTTAGCCCATACAGTTTTATAATTTAGGGGAATGCTTGCTTCATACACTATTGAGTCCGGAATACGTTGCCAATGTGCTCCAGCCGAAATACGGGACAAAATTTTCTCTTGGCGAGAAGGGGTTAGGGGTAAATCTCCAGTTAAATACCTTGGAACTCTGCCACATATGGGAGACTCTTGGTTACTGAAGTCCATCACTGGTGAGTCAACAAAGTTCTCTTCCAGGGGGATTTTGGCCGAATTGACATCTCGCACTTCCGAAGTGTGAATTCCTAACATCTCCTTGAAGGGGACTCGTGGGGCAACGGACTCTTCCGTTAACAAAAGTCCTGTGAGTCCGGATGAATGGACGCTTGATGATGTAGAAGAGAGCGTATCACCATTTCGGGCCACGATAGGGGATTGCGATGCAGTTGAAGACTGGACTCGAACAACATGCAGTCCATGAGTCCAGGCCAACGTTGACGCCTGCAGAGGAGAGCTTGGTAACTCTGGCGAGAGCACCTTGTCCCCCTTGGCCGAATCCGATGAGGTGACGTCCCGTAGAGCCCAACACAAGATGATAACGACCAAAACATGGCCGTGGTGCCGAAACATGGTACCCTGAAATAAATTCTATTTTAGCGTGCAAAATACGGATTCATGTGACTAACATGCACAACATCATCTTTAGCTCTAGCTCCATGACCTCGACGTACTATATAGTTAACATCAGATTGTTTAGATACAACAACATAAGGGCCGAAATTTCTATGAAGTAACTTCTCACTTCGGCCGACCTTCCGAACCGGGGTGAAGACAGTCACTAAATCACCAGCCTGAAACTCAACATGTCTGTGATTAGCATCATAACGTTGCTTATCTTTAACCTGCTTTGCCCGTATTCTGTCTCGAGCCAACTGTCTCGCTAACTCAGCTCTCTGACGGAAGTCCTCCACCGCCTCGTTCTGTGATGGACGCCCAAGTTCTGCTTCACATGGGAGTACTGGATCTCGTCCATATACAAGCACAAATGGAGATTCCTGCGTTGTGTCTTGTTTTGTCGAATTATACGCAAAAATTATGTGAGGCAAAGTTAAATCCCAGTCATCCTGTGAACTTGACACATAAAATGACATCATGGTCGCGATAGTTTTGTTACAGCGCTCCGTGAGACCGTTGGTCTCGGACCGATACCCACTTGAAAATGTGCTGCGAGTACCGATCTTCTTGATAAGCTCTCTTATCAGGCTAGACTGAAATACACGCCCCCGATCACTCAAAATCTCTGATACCGCTCCATGACGACAGATGATTCTCTCCACCAAAAATTCTGCCACCTGTTCCGCTGTTCCGTTCGGGAGGGCTTGTGCTTCCACCCACCGAGTGCAGTAATCCGTAGCAACAATTATCATACGATTTCCTCGCTTACTAAGAGGAAAAGGACCCAAAAGATCGATCCCAATCCGGTGAAATGGTTGTCCAAGGGGTATTGGCTGCAACAGCCCAGCTGGTTTTTGTGGAGAACGTTTCCTCGATTGGCAATCATGGCAGGTCTTGATATAACGTTTAATATCTTTATGCATTCTGAACCAGAAAAATCGCTCTGAAATTTTGCTATATGTCCTTGCAAATCCCAAATGTCCTGAAAGAGGCTCGTCGTGACAGCTAAATAAAATTTCGTTCCTTAATGATGATGGTATAACTGTCAAATATAAATTTGCATTTTCTTTTGCATTTTTTCTGTACAAAACTCCTTCCTGTAAGCAAAAATTTTTAGCCTGTCTCTGCAGCATCATACTGCCGCTCTCTGGGTCTTCTATAGCTTGAATTAATTCCAATAAATTTCCATCTTGGCGCTGTAAATCAGCCAGGTCCGTTGGTAACATGATATACGTGGGAACATCCTGAACCTCGTCGGAAAAAGTTTCAGTGCAAGGTACAGGATACCTCGATAGGGTATCACAATCTGTATGAGCCGAACCTTTTTTATGCACTATGTCGTAGTCAAAATCTTGCAATTTTACGGACCAGCGTGCTAAACGGCCAACTGGGTCGCGAATCGATTTCAGCCAGCAAAGTGCGTGATGATCTGTAACAATCTTAATCTTCATACCATAGATAAAGTGCCGAAATCTGTATAAACTCCAAACAACACTTAAACACTCCTTTTCTGAAATTGTCCAATTTTTTTCGGAACCAACTAAAGTTCGGCTGGCATATGATATTGGATGCATCTTTCCGTCTTCCCCACGCTGTAATATTACAGCACCGATCCCAGTACCACAGGCATCAACATGTAATTCAGTCTCAGCAGTTGGTGAGTAGTGTGCCAGCACTGGGGCCGAAATCAGCTTCTCTTTTAATATATCAAATGCTTCTTGTTGATCTGAACCCCACTGAAACTCAACCCCTTTCTTTGTTAAGGCGTGCAATGGGCGAGCAATTATAGAGAGGTTTTTAATAAATGCACGATAAAAATAACCATGCCCATGAATTTTTGCACGTCCTTAACACAATCGGCTGCGGAAAATCCGAAATGGCATTCACCTTGCTCCCGTCAGGCTTAATACCAGCTGCCGAAACCAAAAAGCCTAAAATTTTAAGTTCAGAAAAGCCGAAATGATACTTTGAAAGTTTCAGTTTCAGGCCGGAATCTCTGATCCTCTCAAAAACCTGCCGAAGTCTCTCCATATGGCCTGAAAAATCAGCCGAAAATACGACGAAATCATCTAAATACACCAAGGCCTCCTTCCATTTCAGGGGTCCAAGTACCTGATCGGCTAGATACTGAAAAGTTGCACAAGCTGAGGATAGACCAAATGGCATGACATTAAATTCGTACAACCCATCAGATGTAATAAATGCACTTTTTTCTTTGTCCTCCTCTCTTAATGGTATCTGATGAAATCCTGCAAAGCAATCTAGTGATGTAAAATAGCGTGCACCATTCATATATGAGAGAATATCATCCGGTAAGGGTAAGGGATACACGTCCCTCTTACAGACCATATTGACCTTTCTATAGTCTATACAAAAGCGGGTAGTACCATCCTTCTTTACCACAAGTACCACTGGCGAAGACCAGCTGCTGCACGATGGCCGAATTATTTTGTGTTCAAGCATTTCCTGAACCTGCTCTCGTATTATCTCTCGTTCTTTATGCGATGTTCTATAGGGTTGTTGATGTATAGGAGCAGCACCCTCCGTCATAATTGCATGCTCGACAAGGTGAGTCCTCCCTAGATCCTTTACTGAAACCGCAAAAATATCCTGAAACTCACTTAAAAGATCTCGCAACATTTTCTTTTCTGTATCTTGGAGCTCATTACTGATGTTAAAAGACGTCACATCTATGCGCTCTCTATCTTTCCTAGCTTCAACTAAATTTACAGGAATTTCAGAAGATTTTTCATAAATTTCAGCAACCTCATGAAGCAGTCCAAGAGATGAACCAGCAAAGAGAGTCTGTTCAAATAATGTGTTATTCATAACATAAATGCTTAATTCATTATTAGGTAACTGAATTAAAGAATAAGGTAATACGAGTCCTTTTTTATACTGTAAAGAGTCCAACGTTTCAACAACATATAAGCCATTTTTAACCCTAATACTAGTTTTAACCCTAATTAAACGAGAAGTGTTAGGTTGAATTTTTACATCCCTAAAAGCTTGCAATTTAACACCTTTTTTATCATTACAGCTTACTTCTATAGTATTTAATTCAGAAACCCAGTCCTTATGACCTTTAAACTTGACCTCTACTTTATTTCCTAATAAATCAATTAATTCTAAAATATTAGTTTTATAATTTATCTTAGCTTTATGTATATCAAGAAAATCGGAACCTAATAATAAACCCCAAGAAAAATTCCTAACAACAGCTACCTTATGTGAAAACATAATACTACCCAAAGTTATATTTACATTACAAGTACCAATTATTTCTAACAAATTCCCATTCGCTGCCGAGACCCTAAAATTTTCCGCCTTCTCAATTTTTCCACCCTGCACCAAAGACTCATCCACTACACTAATCCCAGCACCCGAATCAACAAGCATTGTACACATAAAGTCATTAATTTTACCGAAAATTGTAAGGAGCTGAAATTTACCAATATTAGTGACATAAGTAATAACTGGAAGCTGGCAGATATCAGCGTCTCCCTCTAACGCTGCTGCTTTGGCGAGTTTCCCGAATCCTCCGCCAGAGGCCTCGCTAAACAGGAAAATGACGTATGTCCAATTTTATTGCATATCCAGCAAATAGGCCTTCCGTCATATGTCCTTGACCTCTGAGGAGGTTGTACTCTACCCCCTCCTCCCCGAGCACCGAAACCACGACCTTGTTGCACAAATCTCCGGTTCTGTGGGCCACGCTGACCATTGAAACGTCCAAACCGGCCGTAATTTTGCTGAAACTGCTGTTTATATTGCTGCTCCTCTCTTAAATTTTGAATTTCCCGCCGAAGGGACTCTAAAGTTTGTTCCAACCCCCCGCTCTGACTTGCATCACGCCGCGAATCCACAGCATTCACGGGAATCGTAGATATTGCAGAATCATGATACAAACTATTTGTTTGTGCATTAGTAGGTGATGACGTCATAGAAAGAGCGGGGTTAACGAAACGTGATAGAGCATCTAGTTCACTAGTTTTTGATGCCGAAAGTTGAGTCGTTAATTTCGTCATGGCATCAACCAGTGTGCTAATACGCGAAGACACGCTATCAACAGATGCACAATCTGAAACAACTGATGCGCTGCTGGAGGGCATTTTTGTGACTGCCGGAAGTAGCTGCTGAATAAAACTTTGGAAATCCACTGTAGCCGACCCTAGCACAGAAGGTGCCGCAGATTGGGGAAATATCTGTGAACCGCTAAGGGTATTGACACTGGGTTTCGCAACCTGGGCAGCTGACAGAGGGGTAGAAAATGCTCCAGTTGCCCCTAAACTATCTTTAGCAAAAGCCGAAGCTCCCAGTGATGACGTCACCGGAGCCGTAATACCCGTAACTGCAGCATCCTCCGCCATCTCCCGCCTGCGCCTAGCAATATACCGGCCTGTCTCAGCACTACGAGCGTGCTCCAAAAACTCTTCCACTGTCTTAGATTGCAAAGGAATTACAGCTTTAATCAAGGATGACCTTAATCCTCTCCTAAGATGCTTAATTTTTGCAGCCTCAGACATGTTGGGATCAATTTGACGGCACATGTCCAAAACATCATAATAATAACTCTCAATTGATTCACTATCTCCCTGTATGCGTGATAAAAGCCTAACTTCCGTAATCTCCTCATGCGCTACTGCTTTGTAAGCTTTTAACGCCGCTTTTTTCAAATTTTCCCACGTATCTTGCTCCGCAGTTATTCCCGACTTATAACTACCAAACCACTGACCAGCTGAATCCCTAACACAACAAGGAAAGTATGCTTTTTTATTATTCTCGTCCCATTTATTAGCCTGAGCCATAAGCTCAAAATTTTCAATGAACCTCTTCATACTTTCTTGTTGTGTCCCCCTAAAAATACCTGGATCTAATATTGGTACCGCCGTCAAATTCGCCATATTGCCCTTTTTATCAATTAAGTCTATCAAATTTTCGTAATTAGATCCCGCTGACGGAAAAGAGACCCCGATTTTCTCCCCTACAGTTAATATTTCGGGCTCCTTATCTGAATGACCTGAATTATTAATATTAGTATCATCTAGTCCAATAACATCGGATTGATTATCAAAAATTTCGGAAGAAAAAATATCATCAGGTTCCGTAGAAAAAGTTACGTGTTTTACAATTCCTAGGTCGTTATTAGTTAATCCTTGCTCCTTATCAATTAATTTTCCATTAAAAAATTCCACAGACTCATAAGATGGAAACTTACCTTGACTGTTGATCTCAGCATCTAGCGTTGGACGCGACCCCAAAGATGAACTGCGAGTCCTCCGAAAGTAATTTAATTCTAAAGGCTCTGAGGATATTCCTTGCAACCTCAAACTACGCCGTAATGGCGATGATATAGCAGCATCCATCTCTCCATTTTTATTTAATGTATGACTGATATCACAAATGTTACTTGAATATACAGAATTATCAGAAAAAATAGAATTCAATAAATCAACAATTTCATCACTCACCGTTGAAGAATTCAAATTTGATGACATTCATCTAGTAAAAAAAAACGATCACAAAAATAAACAATAACCTAAAAAATAAATAAGTCTAATATACTTGATCATGCCAAGCTCAAAACGTACAACTAATTTATAAAATATACAAAAAAAAAACAGTGTAACTAACCATAAAAATTAAAAAAAACTAAATTTAATATATTCCCCATAAGCTAAATTAACCTATAAATACATAAGAACTAATATAAAATATATTAACAAAAAATATTTAACAAGAAAAACCATGGAATTAAATTTAAAAGTAACAAAAAACTCATCAAAACAAATAAATAAATTAACTAATATCAATAGGGGTAGCAACCACCGATATTTTTACGAGGCGGTGACTGGCATCTAAAGTAATACCATTCTGAAAAATAAAATCGTGTCCTAAAATTACTCCTAATTCAAAATTATCAATAATTCCCACATTATGAAAAACATGAAAATTACCAAAAGAAACCAAAATCCTTTTAAAACCGACAATCTCAAACGTTCGGCCATCATAAGTTACTGAAACCCCGCATGATCTCATGAAATAATCGTCTTGAACAAAAAAAGAATCCATGACACTTAAATCTGAATTGTCATCAAAAATAATTCCCGTTTGGTGGTAACCAACACGACCGTGCACGCGTAAAGCAGACATTCTAACAATACAGAAGCGTTATGTATATAATTTAAATTTATCAACCACTTACGCGCACGTTAAAGACAATCAAACTATTTTACTGCAAAATAATAACATTAAACATAATTTGTCTCTGCAAACAATCAATTATGGTATCAACCCCTAACTTTCATGGACTCAACAAATCCATTACTATTCCAGTTAGTATAGAACCATATAAAAAACATAAAAGGCGTAAACTTTGAGAAAAGAAAAAAAAACAGCAAATTTTTAGAATAATGAATATATGGTTCTTTTTATACCCGGACCTCCACCATATGTCACGAACCCCTGAAGGGGATAAGTGATTACCCTAGCAGGACCCTAACTGGAGGTTAAGGGTTGTATAATAATGAAAGACAGAGACTAGGTTATAGTAGAAACAATAGTCAGGTTTATTCATTTAAGGTCGAGAATAGCAAAGTCTCCAATAGCTCTAATCCCATACGGTCTCACCATGACAGCGAAGCGTAGAGTTGAATAGCCGATGAGTCAGACCAGACACCAGAGGACCACTGCTGTGAACCCAGGAGAGTCTCCAACTAGCACTTGTCCTGGGCCACGGCCACGGCCTCTTTATACCACCGAAATAGTTTATAGTTAGGGCCTGGAGGTCACCAAACTATAAACACTATATCGGCAATATTGGTTGATTTAGTATTTTGCACGTATTGCAAATACTTCCTGGCTTTTGTTATGTTTTGATAGTCGAGTCGGCATGTCTGCCGGCCTCGATATCTCAATCAAAACATAATCAGTTTATAGTTGTTTAATTGCTTATAGCAACAACTCAATGTCACTTCGTGACAATATGTATTATCTCTCCATATTTTTGAATTTGAACTATCCCCCATATACTTAACATGGGAAAAGTAGTTAAGTTTGATAATTCACCAGAATTCAACGAATCGAGATCGCCACTTTTTGATTAAATTCTGAGGTAGAGTGTATTGTTCCTATTATGTATACGCACCTTCAGAATGATTGAATTCCTAATTCAATACAAAATTCGAATCGGTGTTCATTGTTAAGGGGCATGTTTTTGCCACTTCAGAAATTCATAATTAATTTTTAAAAAATCGTTGACACTTTTTGAACGAGTTTTCTCATAGAAGATGGTTCAAATTAAGTTGAATTTGAATATCGAGAAAAAATATGTATAATCTCTCCTTATATTTGAATTTGAACTATCCCCCGTATACTTAACATGGGAAAAGTAGTTAAGTTTGATAATTCAACAGAATTCAATGAATTGCGATTGCCACTTTTTTATTAAACTCTGAGGTAGGGTATATTGTTTTAATCATGAACCCGCACTTTTAGAATGATTGAATTCCTAACTCAATACAAAAATTGAATCGGTGTTCGTTGTTAGTGGGGCATGTTTTTGCCACTTCAGAAATTCATAATTAATTTTTAAAAAATCGTTGACACTTTTTGAACGTGTTTTCTCATAGAAGATGGTTCAAATTAAGTATAATTTGAATATCGAGAAAAAATATGTATAATCTTTCCATATTTTTGAATTTGAACTATCCCCCATATACTTAAAATGGAAAAAGTAGTTAAGTTTGATAATTCAACAGAATTCAATGAATTGCGATTGCCACTTTTTTATTAAACTCTGAGGTAGGGTATATTGTTCTTATCATGTACACGCACTTTCAGAATGATTGAATTCCTAATTTAATACAAATGTTGAATCGGTGTTCGTTGTTAGTGGGGCATGTTTTTGCCACTTCAGAAATTCATAAATAATTTTTAATAAATCGTTGACACTTTTTGAAGGTGTTTTGTCATAGAAGACGGTTCATACTAAGTTGAATTTGAATTTCGAGAAAAATATGTATTATCTCTCCATGTTTTTGAATTTGAACTATACCCCATATACTTAACATGGAAAAAGTAGTTAAGTTTGATAATTCACCAGGATTCAACGAATCAAGATCATCACTTTTTGATTAAAGTCTGAGGTAGAGTGTATTGTTCCTATTATGTATACGCACTTTCAGAATGATTGAATTCCTAATTCAATACAAAAGTTGAATCGGTGTTCACTGCTAGTATGGTATGTGGTTGCCACTTCAATAATTTTTAAAAAACCGTAGACACTTTTTGAACGTGTGACGGACAAAGTTGAATTAAGTTAAGTTAAGTTAAGTTGAAATTAAGTTGAATTTGAATAAAGAGAAAAAATTTGAAATATCTCTCCTAATTTTTGAACTTGAACTAGCCCATTTTACTTAACGTGGGAAAAGTAGTTAAGTTTAATAATTCACCAGAACTCAACGAATCAGTATCGCCACTTTTTGATTGCATTCTGAGGTAGGGTATATTGTTTTAATCATGAACCCGCACTTTCAGAATGATTGAATTCCTAACTCAATACAAAAATTGAATCGGTGTTCGTTGTTAGTGGGGCATCTTTTTGCCACTTCAGAAATTCATAATTAATTTTTAAAAAATCGTTGACACTTTTTGAACGTGTTTTCTCATAGAAGATGGTTCAAATTAAGTTGAATTTGAATATTGAGAAAAAATATGTATAATCTCTCCATATTTTTGAATTTGAACTATCCCCCATATACTTAAAATGGATAAAGGTAGTTAAGTTTGATAATTCAACAGAATTCAATGAATTGCGATTGCCACTTTTTTATTAAACTCTGACGTAGGGTATATTGTTCTTATCATATATTGTTCTTATCATGTACATGCACTTTTAGAATGATTGAATTCCTAATTCAATACAAATGTTGAATCGGTGTTCGTTGTTAGTGGGGCATGTTTTTGCCACTTCAGAAATTCATAAATAATTTTTTAAAAATCGTTGACACTTTTTGAAGGTGTTTTGTCATAAAGGACGGTTCAAATTAAGTTGAATTTGAATAACGAGAAAAAATATGAATTATCTCTCCTAATTTTTGAACTTGAACTAGCCCCATTTACTTAACGTGGGAAAAGTAGTTAAGTTTAATAATTAACCAGAACTCAACGAATCAGTATCGCCACTTTTTGATTGAACTCTGAGGTAGGGTATATTGTTTTAATCATGAACCCGCACTTTCAGAATGATTGAATTCCTAACTCAATACAAAAATTGAATCGGTGTTCGCTGCTAGTATGGCATGTGGTTGCCACTTCAAAAATTCATAACTAATTTTTAAAAAACAGTAGACACTTTTAGAACGTGTGACGGTTCAAATTAAGTTGAATTTGAATAACGAGAAAAAATATGAATTATCTCTCCTAATTTTTGAACTTGAACTATCCCCCATTTACTTAACGTGGGAAAAGTAGTTAAGTTTGATAATTCACCAGGATTCAACAAATCAAGATCATCACTTTTTGAATAAAATCTGAGGTAGGGTATATTGTTTTCATCATGTACACGAACTTTCAGAATGATTGTATTCCTAACTCAATACAAAAATTGAATTGTGTTCGTTGTTAGTGGGACATGTTTTTGCCAATTCAGAAATTCATAATTAATTTTTAAAAATCGTTGACACTTTTTGAACGTGTTTTCTCATAGAGGATGGTTCAAATTAAGTTGAATTTGAATATCGAGAAAAAATATGTATTATCTCTCCATATTTTTGAATTTGAACTATCCCCCATATACATGGGAATAGTAGTTAAGTTTGATAATTCACCAGAAATCAACGAATCAAGATCGCCACTTTTTGATTAAACTCTGAGGTAGGGTACATTGTTTTTATCATGTACACGCACTTTCAGAATGATAGAATTCTTAATTCAATACAAATGTTGAATAGGTGTTAATTGTTAGTGGGGCATGTTTTTGCCACTTCAGAAATTCATAAATAATTTTTAAAAAATCGTTGACACTTTTTGAAGGTGTTTTGTCATAGAGGACGGTTCAAACTAAGTTGAATTTGAATATCGAGAAAAATATGTATTATCTCTCCATATTTTTGAACTTAAACTATCCCCCATTTACTTAACGTGGGAAAAGTAGTTAAGTTTGATAATTCACCAGGATTCAACAAATCAAGATCATGACTTTTTGATTAAAGTCTGAGGTAGGGTATATTGTTTTTATCATGTACACGCACTTTCAGAATGATTGATATCCTAATTCAATACAAAATTTGAATCGGTGTTCATTTTTTGTGGGGCATGTTTTTGCCACTTCAAAATTTCATAACTAATTTTTAAAAAATCGTTGACACTTTTTAAACTTGTTTTCTTATGGAAGACAGTTCAAATTAAGTTGAATTTTAATAACGAGAAATTATATGTATTATCTCTCCATATTTTTGAATTTGAACTATCCCCCATATACTTAACATGGTAAAAGTAGTTAAGTTTGATCATTCACAAAAATTCAACGAATCAAGATCGCCACTTTTTGATTAAACTCTGAGGTAGGGTATATTGTTTTTATCATGTACACGAACTTTCAGAATGATTGAATTCCTAATTCAATACAAAAGTCGAATCGGTGTTAATTGTTAGTGGGGCATGTTTTTGCTACTTTAAAAATTCATAGCTAATTTTTAAAAAATCGTTGACACTTTTTAAACGTGTTTTCTCATAGAAAACAGTTCAAATTAAGTTGAATTTGAATAACGAAAAAAAATAAGTATTATCTCTCCTTATTTTTGAATTTGAACTATCCCCCTATTTAGTCAACATCTGAAAAGTAGTTAAGTTTGATAATTCACCAGAATTCAACGAATCGAGATCGCCACTTTTTGATTAAATTCTGAGGTAGAGTGTATTGTTTCTATTATGTATACGCACCTTCAGAATGATTGAATTCCTAATTCAATACAAAATTCGAATCGGTGTTCATTGTTAAGGGGCATGTTTTTGCCACTTCAGAAATTCATAATTAATTTTTAAAAAATCGTTGACACTTTTTGAACGAGTTTTCTCATAGAAGATGGTTTAAATTAAGTTGAATTTGAATATCGAGAAAAAATATGTATAATCTCTCCTTATATTTGAATTTGAACTATCCCCCGTATACTTAACATGGGAAAAGTAGTTAAGTTTGATAATTCAACAGAATTCAATGAATTGCGATTGCCACTTTTTTATTAAACTCTGAGGTAGGGTATATTGTTTTAATCATGAACCCGCACTTTCAGAATGATTGAATTCCTAATTCAATACAAAAATTGAATCGGTGTTCGTTGTTAGTGGGGCATGTTTTTGCCACTTCAGAAATTCATAATTAATTTTTAAAAAATCGTTGACACTTTTTGAACGTGTTTTCTCATAGAAGATGGTTCAAATTAAGTTGAATTTGAATATCGAGAAAAAATATGTATAATCTCTCCATATTTTTGAATTTGAACTATCCCCCATATACTTAAAATGGAAAAAGTAGTTAAGTTTGATAATTCAACAGAATTCAATGAATTGCGATTGCCACTTTTTTATTAAACTCTGAGGTAGGGTATATTGTTCTTATCATGTACACGCACTTTCAGAATGATTGAATTCCTAATTCAATACAAATGTTGAATCGGTGTTCGTTGTTAGTGGGGCATGTTTTTGCCACTTCAGAAATTCATAAATAATTTTTAAAAAATCGTTGACACTTTTTGAAGGTGTTTTGTCATAGAAGACGGTTCATACTAAGTTGAATTTGAATTTCGAGAAAAATATGTATTATCTCTCCATGTTTTTGAATTTGAACTATACCCCATATACTTAACATGGAAAAAGTAGTTAAGTTTGATAATTCACCAGGATTCAACGAATCAAGATCATCACTTTTTGATTAAAGTCTGAGGTAGGGTATATTGTTTATATCATGTACACGAATTTTCAGAATGATTGAATTCCTAATTCAATACAAAAGTCGAATCGGTGTTAATTATTAGTGGGGCATGTTTTTGCCACTTTAAAAATTCATAACTAATTTTTAAAAAATCGTTGACACTTTTTAAACGTGTTTTCTCATAGATAACAGTTCAACTTACGTTGAATTTGAATAACGAAAAAAAATAAGTATTATCTCTCCTTATTTTTTAATTTGAACTATCCCCCTTTTTAGTTAACATCTGAAAAGTAGTTAAGTTTGATAATTCACCAGAATTCAACGAATCGAGATCGCCACTTTTTGATTAAACTCTGAGGTAGAATGTATTGTTCCTATTATGTATACGCACTTTCAGAATGATTGAATTCCTAATTCAATACAAAAGTTGAATCGGTGTTCACTGCTAGTATGGTATGTGGTTGCCACTTCAATAATTTTTAAAAAACCGTAGACACTTTTTGAACGTGTGACGGTCAAAGTTGAATTAAGTTAAGTTAAGTTAAGTTGAAGTTAAGTTGAATTTGAATAAAGAGAAAAAATTTGAATTATCTCTCCTAATTTTTGAACTTGAACTAGCCCATTTTACTTAACGTGGGAAAAGTAGTTAAGTTTAATAATTCACCAGAACTCAACGAATCAGTATCGCCACTTTTTGATTGAATTCTGAGGTAGGGTATATTGTTTTAATCATGAACCCGCACTTTCAGAATGATTGAATTCCTAACTCAATACAAAAATTGAATCGGTGTTCGTTGTTAGTGGGGCATCTTTTTGCCACTTCAGAAATTCATAATTAATTTTTAAAAAATCGTTGACACTTTTTGAACGTGTTTTCTCATAGAAGATGGTTCAAATTAAGTTGAATTTGAATATTGAGAAAAAATATGTATAATCTCTCCATATTTTTGAATTTGAACTATCCCCCATATACTTAAAATGGAAAAAGTAGTTAAGTTTGATAATTCAACAGAATTCAATGAATTGCGATTGCCACTTTTTTATTAAACTCTGAGGTAGGGTATATTGTTCTTATCATATATTGTTCTTATCATGTACATGCACTTTTAGAATGATTGAATTCCTAATTCAATACAAATGTTGAATCGGTGTTCGTTGTTAGTGGGGCATGTTTTTGCCACTTCAGAAATTCATAAATAATTTTTTAAAAATCGTTGACACTTTTTGAAGGTGTTTTGTCATAAAGGACGGTTCAAATTAAGTTGAATTTGAATAACGAGAAAAAATATGAATTATCTCTCCTAATTTTTGAACTTGAACTAGCCCCATTTACTTAACGTGGGAAAAGTAGTTAAGTTTAATAATTCACCAGAACTCAACGAATCAGTATCGCCACTTTTTGATTGAACTCTGAGGTAGGGTATATTGTTTTAATCATGAACCCGCACTTTCAGAATGATTGAATTCCTAACTCAATACAAAAATTGAATCGGTGTTCGCTGCTAGTATGGCATGTGGTTGCCACTTCAAAAATTCATAACTAATTTTTAAAAAACAGTAGACACTTTTAGAACGTGTGACGGTTCAAATTAAGTTGAATTTGAATAACGAGAAAAAATATGAATTATCTCTCCTAATTTTTGAACTTGAACTATCCCCCATTTACTTAACGTGGGAAAAGTAGTTAAGTTTGATAATTCACCAGGATTCAACAAATCAAGATCATCACTTTTTGAATAAAATCTGAGGTAGGGTATATTGTTTTCATCATGTACACGAACTTTCAGAATGATTGTATTCCTAACTCAATACAAAAATTGAATTGTGTTCGTTGTTAGTGGGACATGTTTTTGCCAATTCAGAAATTCATAATTAATTTTTAAAAATCGTTGACACTTTTTGAACGTGTTTTCTCATAGAGGATGGTTCAAATTAAGTTGAATTTGAATATCGAGAAAAAATATGTATTATCTCTCCATATTTTTGAATTTGAACTATCCCCCATATACATGGGAAAAGTAGTTAAGTTTGATAATTCACCAGAATTCAACGAATCAAGATCGCCACTTTTTGATTAAACTCTGAGGTAGGGTACATTGTTTTTATCATGTACACGAACTTTCAGAATGATTGAATTCCTCATTCAATACAAAAGTCGAATCGGTGTTAATTGTTAGTGTGGCATGTTTTTGCCACTTAAAAAATCTATAACTAATTTTTAAAAAATCGTTGACACTTTTTAAACGTTTTTTCACATAGAAAACAGTTCAAATTAAGTTGAATTTGAATAACGAAAAAAAATAAGTATTATCTCTCCTTATTTTTGAATTTGAACTATCCCCCTATTTAGTTAACATCTGAAAAGTAGTTAAGTTTGATAATTCACCAGAATTTAACGAATATAGATCGCCACTTTTTGATTAAACTCTGAGGTAGTGTGTATTGTTCTTATCATGTACACGCACTTTCAGAATGATAGAATTCCTAATTCAATACAAAATTCGAATCGGTGTTCATTGTTAAGGGGCATGTTTTTGCCACTTCAGAAATTCATAATTAATTTTTAAAAAATCGTTGACACTTTTTGAACGAGTTTTCTCATAGAAGATGGTTTAAATTAAGTTGAATTTGAATATCGAGAAAAAATATGTATAATCTCTCCTTATATTTGAATTTGAACTATCCCCCGTATACTTAACATGGGAAAAGTAGTTAAGTTTGATAATTCAACAGAATTCAATGAATTGCGATTGCCACTTTTTTATTAAACTCTGAGGTAGGGTATATTGTTTTAATCATGAACCCGCACTTTCAGAATAATTGAATTCCTAACTCAATACAAAAATTGAATCGGTGTTCGTTGTTAGTGGGGCATGTTTTTGCCACTTCAGAAATTCATAATTAATTTTTAAAAAATCGTTGACACTTTTTGAACGTGTTTTCTCATAGAAGATGAATCAAATTAAGTTGAATTTGAATATCGAGAAAAAATATGTATAATCTCTCCATATTTTTGAATTTGAACAATCCCCCATATACTTAAAATGGAAAAAGTAGTTAAGTTTGATAATTCAACAGAATTCAATGAATTGCGATTGCCACTTTTTGATTAAAGTCTGAGGTAGGGTATATTGTTTTTATCATGTACACGCACTTTCAGAATGATTGATATCCTAATTCAATACAAAATTCGAATCGGTGTTCATTTTTTGTGGGGCATGTTTTTGCCACTTCAAAATTTCATAACTAATTTTTAAAAAATCGTTGACACTTTTTAAACTTGTTTTCTTATGGAAGACAGTTCAAATTAAGTTGAATTTGAATAACGAGAAATTATATGTATTATCTCTCCATATTTTTGAATTTGAACTATCCCCCATATACTTAACATGGGAAAAGTAGTTAAGTTTGATCATTCACAAAAATTCAACGAATCAAGATCGCCACTTTTTGATTAAACTCTGAGGTAGGGTATATTGCTTTTATCATGTACACGAACTTTCAGAATGATTGAATTCCTAATTCAATACAAAAGTCGAATCGGTGTTAATTGTTAGTGGGGCATGTTTTTGCTACTTTAAAAATTCATAGCTAATTTTTAAAAAATCGTTGACACTTTTTAAACGTGTTTTCTCATAGAAAACAGTTCAAATTAAGTTGAATTTGAATAACGAAAAAAAATAATTATTATCTCTCCTTATTTTTGAATTTGAACTATCCCCCTATTTAGTCAACATCTGAAAAGTAGTTAAGTTTGATAATTCACCAGAATTCAACGAATCGAGATCGCCACTTTTTGATTAAATTCTGAGGTAGAGTGTATTGTTCCTATTATGTATACGCACCTTCAGAATGATTGAATTCCTAATTCAATACAAAATTCGAATCGGTGTTCATTGTTAAGGGGCATGTTTTTGCCACTTCAGAAATTCATAATTAATTTTTAAAAAATCGTTGACACTTTTTGAACGAGTTTTCTCATAGAAGATGGTTTAAATTAAGTTGAATTTGAATATCGAGAAAAAATATGTATAATCTCTCCTTATATTTGAATTTGAACTATCCCCCGTATACTTAACATGGGAAAAGTAGTTAAGTTTGATAATTCAACAGAATTCAATGAATTGCGATTGCCACTTTTTTATTAAACTCTGAGGTAGGGTATATTGTTTTAATCATGAACCCGCACTTTCAGAATAATTGAATTCCTAACTCAATACAAAAATTGAATCGGTGTTCGTTGTTAGTGGGGCATGTTTTTGCCACTTCAGAAATTCATAATTAATTTTTAAAAAATCGTTGACACTTTTTGAACGTGTTTTCTCATAGAAGATGGTTCAAATTAAGTTGAATTTGAATATCGAGAAAAAATATGTATAATCTCTCCATATTTTTGAATTTGAACTATCCCCCATATACTTAAAATGGAAAAAGTAGTTAAGTTTGATAATTCAACAGAATTCAATGAATTGCGATTGCCACTTTTTTATTAAACTCTGAGGTAGGGTATATTGTTCTTATCATGTACACGCACTTTCAGAATGATTGAATTCCTAATTCAATACAAATGTTGAATCGGTGTTCGTTGTTAGTGGGGCATGTTTTTGCCACTTCAGAAATTCATAAATAATTTTTAAAAAATCGTTGACACTTTTTGAAGGTGTTTTGTCATAGAGGACGGTTCAAACTAAGTTGAATTTGAATTTCGAGAAAAATATGTATTATCTCTCCATATTTTTGAATTTGAACTATACCCCATATACTTAACATGGAAAAAGTAGTTAAGTTTGATAATTCACCAGGATTCAACGAATCAAGATCATCACTTTTTGATTAAAGTCTGAGGTAGGGTATATTGTTTATATCGAGGGGGATTCAAAAAGACTTATCCGCGAGACTTGGCCGGCGGATAACTTGTCCACGTTCTAGTCTGGATAGCCTAAATACTTAGCCGCGCGGACAAGTATAAGGCTGGACAAGGGTTTGGATATGTCGGTCTGGACAAAAGTCATTTGGCCAAGCCTGTTGGCTGAAGTCCCGCGGACAACTAACCGCGCGGCTAAGTCTCGTGGACAAATCTCCCACCTGGATAAGGTTTTTAATTACGCCGCCATCTTGGATTACGTGTTAAATATGGAGGTAATTGGATCTACATATATGATGATTCATTGCTAATTTATTAAACAACTGTGTTCAAATTTGATTAAATATCAATTTGTGTAGTTTGCATAAGACATAGGAAAATTAGTTTTAAACATTTAGCGCTTATATTCAATGTTTACCTCCCCCTGCTCCCCCTTTTCTACATCATCATGATCATCAGCAAGCCTCGCCCTCTTTGTTGGCACACATTTTGTTATGCTCATTTTTCAATAATTAGACGATTAATACCTGATATTTTTGTCTATAATTGCTCAAGGCCAGCCCAAGAATACACTACTCTATGACATTTCATAAAGGTAAGTGAAATATCTAACGTTAAATTGCTTAATTTGACGAGTTATGATAGCTCTATGATATGATACCATTCATCTGTAATTTTCTGATACTTCATCATACTTTTACATATTTAAACACGAACAGTTATTAAAAATAAAGCTTTTTTAAGTTAATAATTAGTCTGGTAGCATTTAATTAAGGAGTATGAACTCCTGTATGTTAAAAATAAGTAAATGAGGCAAACAGAAAATGAACTAAAATCAAGGAGGTTGAAATCAAGCCCTCAAATGTCGTCAAAATAAGCAATTTTCTAATGGATATTTCACGTACCGTCATTAATTGTAATAGAGTATTATCATATGATAATAAAAACCCATTATTTAATCCAAATATTGGGTATAAGGTATAAATTTATTGAAAAAAAAACGTGGGTTATTCAGCGAGGCTCGATGAATTTATTATTATGCCACCAGCGCCTCGCACAGAACGGGAAATTAGAGAAATATAACAAAAAATGTTAAAAGCGCCAAAAATTTTAAACCATGTCACCCCAATAATAATAAGATTGAAATGACATTAATTTTAAACACAATGTTTACGTATTATTATAATATAAGATCACGATATATGGCGGTCTAATTATCACCGTATTTAACACGTAATCCAAGATGGCGGCGTAATTAAAAACCTTATCCAGGTGGGAGATTTGTCCACGAGACTTAGCCGCGCGGTTAGTTGTCCGCGGGACTTCAGCCAACAGGCTTGGCCAAATGACTTTTGTCCAGACCGACATATCCAAACCCTTGTCCAGCCTTATACTTGTCCGCGCGGCTAAGTATTTAGGTTATCCAGACTAGAACGTGGACAATTATCCGCCGGCCAAGTCTCGCGGATAAGTCTTTTTGAATCCCCCTCATCATGTACACGCACTTTCAGAATGATTGAATTCCTAATTCAATACAAAAGTCGAATCGGTGTTAATTGTTAGTGGGGCATGTTTTTGCCACTTTAAAAATTCATAACTAATTTTTAAAAAATCGTTGACACTTTTTAAACGTGTTTTCTCATAGATAACAGTTCAACTTAAGTTGAATTTGAATAACGAAAAAAAATAAGTATTATCTCTCCTTATTTTTTAATTTGAACTATCCCCCTTTTTAGTTAACATCTGAAAAGTAGTTAAGTTTGATAATTCACCAGAATTCAACGAATCGAGATCGCCACTTTTTGATTAAACTCTGAGGTAGAGTGTATTGTTCCTATTATGTATACGCACTTTCAGAATGATTGAATTCCTAATTCAATACAAAAGTTGAATCGGTGTTCACTGCTAGTATGGTATTGGTTGCCACTTCAATAATTTTTAAAAAACCGTAGACACTTTTTGAACGTGTGACGGTCAAAGTTGAATTAAGTTAAGTTAAGTTAAGTTAAGTTGAAATTAAGTTGAATTTGAATAAAGAGAAAAAATATGAATTATCTCTACTAATTTTTGAACTTGAACTAGCCCATTTTACTTAACGTGGGAAAAGTAGTTAAGTTTAATAATTCACCAGAACTCAACGAATCAGTATCGCCACTTTTTGATTGAACCTCTGAGGTAGGGTATATTGTTTTAATCATGAACCCGCACTTTCAGAATGATTGAATTCCTAACTCAATACAAAAATTGAATCGGTGTTCGTTGTTAGTGGGGCATGTTTTTGCAACTTCAGAAATTCATAATTAATTTTTAAAAAATCGTTGACACTTTTTGAACGTGTTTTCTCATAGAAGATGGTTCACATTAAGTTGAATTTGAATATCGAGAAAAAATATGTATAATCTCTCCATATTTTTTAATTTGAACTATCCCCCATATACTTAAAATGGAAAAAGTAGTTAAGTTTGATAATTCAACAGAATTCAATGAATTGCGATTGCCACTTTTTTATTAAACTCTGAGGTAGGGTATACTGTTCTTATCATGTACACGCACTTTCAGAATGATTAGATTCCTAATTCAATACAAATATTAAATCAGTGTTCGTTGTTAGTGGGGCATGTTTTTGCCATTTCAGAAATTCATGAATAATTTTTAAAAAATCGTTGACACTTTTTGAAGGTTTTTTGTCATAAAGGACGGTTCAAAGTAAGTCGAATTTGAATAACGAGAAAAAATATGAATTATCTCTCCTAATTTTTGAACTTGAACTAGCCCCATTTACTTAACGTGGGAAAAGTAGTTAAGTTTAATAATTCACCAGAACTCAACGAATCAGTATCGCCACTTTTTGATTGAACTCTGAGGTAGGGTATATTGTTTTAATCATGAACCCGCACTTTCAGAATGATTGAATTCCTAACTCAATACAAAAATTGAATCGGTGTTCGTTGTTAGTGGGGCATGTTTTTGCCAATTCAGAAATTCATAATTAATTTTTAAAAAATCGTTGACATTTTTGAACGTGTTTTCACATAGAGGATGGTTCAAATTAAGTTGCATTTGAATATCGAGAAAAAATATGTATTATCTCTCCATATTTTTAATTTGAACTATCCCCCATATACATGGGAAAAGTAGTTAAGTTTGATAATTCACCAGAATTCAACGAATCAAGATCGCCAATTTTTGATTAAACTCTGAGGTAGGGTATATTGTTTTTATCGTGTACACGAACTTTCAGAATGATTGAATTCCTAATTCAATACAAAAGTCGAATCGGTGTTAATTGTTAGTGGGGCATGTTTTTGCCACTTCAAAAATTCATAACTAATTTTTAAAAAATCGTTGACACTTTTTGAAGGTGTTTTGTCATAGAGGACGGTTCAAACTAAGTTGAATTTGAATATCGAGAAAAAATATGTATTATCTCTCCATATTTTTGAATTTGAACTATCCCCCATATACTTAACATGGGAAAAGTAGTTAAGTTTGATAATTCACCAGGATTCAACGAATCAAGATCATCACTTTTTGATTAAAGTCTGAGGTAGGGTATATTGTTTTTATCATGTACACGCACTTTCAGAATGATTGATATGCTAATTCAATACAAAATTCGAATCGGTGTTCATTGTTTAGGGGCATGTTTTTGCCACTTCAGAAATTCATAATTAATTTTTAAAAAATCGTTGACCCTTTTTGAACGTGTTTTCTCATAGAAAACAGTTTAAATTAAGTTGAATTTGAATAACGAAAAAAAAAAGGTATTATCTCTCCTTATTTTTTAATTTGAACTATCCCCCTTTTTAGTTAACATCTGAATAGTAGTTAAGTTTGATAATTCACCAGAATTCAACGAATCGAGATCGCCACTTTTTGACTTAACTCTGAGGTAGAGTGTATGGTTCCTATTATGTATACGCACTTTCAGAATGATTGAATTCCTAATTCAATACAAAAGTTGAATCGGTGTTCACTGCTAGTATGGCCAGTGGTTGCCACTTCAATAATTTTTAAAAAACCGTAGACACTTTTTGAACGTGTGACGGTTCAAATTAAGTTGAAATTGAATAACGAGAAAAAATATGAATTATCTCTCCTAATTTTTGAACTTGAACTAGCCCATTTTACTTAACTTGGGAAAAGTAGTTAAGTTTAATAATTCACCAGAACTCAACGAATCAGTATCGCCACTTTTTGATTGAACTCTGAGGTAGGGTATATTGTTTTAATCATGAACCCGCACATTCAGAATGATTGAATTCCTAACTCAATACAAAAATTGAATCGGTGTTCGTTGCTAGTGGGGCATGTTTTTGCCACTTCAGAAATTCATAATTAATTTTTAAAAAATCTTTGACACTTTTTGAACGTGTTTTCTCATAGAAGATGGTTCAAATTAAGTTGAATTTGACTATCGAGAAAAAATATGTATAATCTCTCCATATTTTTGAATTTGAACCATCCCCCATATAATTAAAATGGAAAAAGTAGTTAAGTTTGATAATTCAACAGAATTCAATGAATTGCGATTGCCACTTTTTTATTAAACTCTGAGGTAGGGTATATTGTTCTTATCATGTACACGCACTTTCAGAATGATTGAATTCCTAATTCAATACAAATGTTGAATCGGTGTTCGTTGTTAGTGGGCCATGTTTTTGCCACTTCAGAAATTCATAAATAATTTTTAAAAAATCGTTGACACTTTTTGAAGGTGTTTTGTCATAGAGGACGGTTCAAATTAAGTTGAATTTGAATAACGAGAAAAAATATGAATTATCTCTCCTAATTTTTGAACTTGAACTAGCCCCATTTACTTAACGTGGGAAAAGTAGTTTAGTTTAATAATTCACCAGAACTCAACGAATCAGTATTGCCACTTTTTGATTGAACTCTGAGGTAGGGTATATTGTTTTAATCATGAACCCGCACTTTCAGAATGATTGAATTCCTCACTCAATACAAAAATTGAATCGGTGTTCGTTGTTAGTGGGGCATGTTTTTGCCACTTCAGAAATTCATAATTAATTTTTAAAAAATCATTGACACTTTTTGAACGTGTTTTCTCATAGCAGATGGTTCAAATTAAGTTTAATTTGAATATCGAGAAAAAATATGTATTATCTCTCCATATTTTTGAATTTGAACTATCCCCCATATATTTAACATGGGAAAAGTAGTTAAGTTTGATAATTCACCAGGATTCAACGAATCAAGATCATCACTTTTTGATTAAAGTCTGAGGTAGGGTATATTGTTTTTATCATGTACACGAACTTTCAGAATGATTGAAATCTTAATTCAATACAAAAGTCGAATCGGTGTTAATTGTTAGTGGGGCATGTTTTTGCCACTTTAAAAATTCATAACTAATTCTTAAAAAATTGTTGACACTTTTTAAACGTGTTTTCTCATAGAAAACAGTTCAAATTAAGTTGAATTTGAATAACGAAAAAAAATAAGTATTATCTCTCCTTATTTTTGAATTTGAACAATCCCCCTTTTTAGTTAACATCTGAAAAGTAGTTAAGTTTGATAATTCACCAGAATTCAACGAATCGAGATCGCCACTTTTTGATTAAACTCTGAGGTAGAGTGTATTGTTTTTATTATGTATACGCACTTTCAGAATGATTGAATTCCTAATTCAATACAAAAGTTGAATCGGTGTTCACTGCTAGTATGGCATGTGGTTGACACTTCAAAAATTCATAACTAATTTTTAAAAAACCGTAGACACTTTTTGAACGTGTGACGGTTCAAATTAAGTTGAATTTGAATAACGAGAAAAAATATGAATTATCTCTCCTAATTTTTGAACTTGAACTAGCCCCATTTACTTAACGTGGGAAAAGTAGTTAAGTTTAATAATTCACCAGAACTCAACGAATCAGTATCGCCACTTTTTGATTGAACTCTGAGGTAGGGTATATTGTTTTAATCATGAACCCGAACTTTCAGAATGATTGAATTCCTAACTCAATACAAAAATTGAATCGGTGTTCGTTGTTAGTGGGGCATGTTTTTGCCACTTCAGAAATTCATAATTAATTTTTAAAAAATCGTTGACACTTTTTGAACGTGTATTCTCATAGAAGATGGTTCAAATTAAGTTGAATTTGAATATCGAGAAAAAATATGTATAATCTCTCCATATTTTTGAATTTGAACTATCCCCCATATACTTAAAATGGAAAAAGTAGTTAAGTTTGATAATTCAACAGAATTCAATGAATTGCGATTGCCACTTTTTTATTAAACTCTGAGGTAGGGTATACTGTTCTTATCATGTACACGCACTTTCAGAATGATTAGATTCCTAATTCAATACAAATATTAAATCAGTGTTCGTTGTTAGTGGGGCATGTTTTTGCCACTTCAGAAATTCATGAATAATTTTTAAAAAATCGTTGACACTTTTTGAAGGTTTTTTGTCATAAAGGACGGTTCAAAGTAAGTCGAATTTGAATAACGAGAAAAAATATGAATTATCTCTCCTAATTTTTGAACTTGAACTAGCCCCATTTACTTAACGTGGGAAAAGTAGTTAAGTTTAATAATTCACCAGAACTCAACGAATCAGTATCGCCACTTTTTGATTGAACTCTGAGGTAGGGTATATTGTTTTAATCATGAACCCGCACTTTCAGAATGATTGAATTCCTAACTCAATACAAAAATTGAATCGGTGTTCGTTGTTAGTGGGGCATGTTTTTGCCAATTCAGAAATTCATAATTAATTTTTAAAAAATCGTTGACATTTTTGAACGTGTTTTCACATAGAGGATGGTTCAAATTAAGTTGCATTTGAATATCGAGAAAAAATATGTATTATCTCTCCATATTTTTAATTTGAACTATCCCCCATATACATGGGAAAAGTAGTTAAGTTTGATAATTCACCAGAATTCAACGAATCAATATCGCCAATTTTTGATTAAACTCTGAGGTAGGGTATATTGTTTTTATCGTGTACACGAACTTTCAGAATGATTGAATTCCTAATTCAATACAAAAGTCGAATCGGTGTTAATTGTTAGTGGGGCATGTTTTTGCCACTTCAAAAATTCATAACTAATTTTTAAAAAATCGTTGACACTTTTTGAAGGTGTTTTGTCATAGAGGATGGTTCAAACTAAGTTGAATTTGAATATCGAGAAAAAATATGTATTATCTCTCCATATTTTTGAATTTGAACTATCCCCCATATACTTAACATGGGAAAAGTAGTTAAGTTTGATAATTCACCAGGAGTCAACGAATCAAGATCATCACTTTTTGATTAAAGTCTGAGGTAGGGTATATTGTTTTTATCATGTACACGCACTTTCAGAATGATTGATATGCTAATTCAATACAAAATTCGAATCGGTGTTCATTGTTTAGGGGCATGTTTTTGCCACTTCAGAAATTCATAATTAATTTTTAAAAAATCGTTGACCCTTTTTGAACGTGTTTTCTCATAGAAGATGGTTCAAATTAAGTTGAATTTGATAAACGAGAAAAAATATGTATAATCTCTCCTTATTTTTGAATTTGAACTATCCCCCATATACTTAACATGGGAAAAGTAGTTAAGTTTGATAATTCACCAGGATTCAACGAATCAAGATCATCACTATTTGATTAAAGTCTGAGGTAGGGTATATTGTTTTTATCATGTACACGAACTTTCAGAATGATTGAATTCCTAATTCAATACAAAAGTCGTATCGGTGTTAATTGTTAGTGGAACATGTTTTTGCCACTTTAAAAATTCATAACTAATTTTTAAAAAATCGTTGACACTTTTTAAACGTGTTTTCTCATAGAAAACAGTTCAAATTAAGTTGAATTTGAATAACGAAAAAAAAAAGGTATTATCTCTCCTTATTTTTTAATTTGAACTATCCCCCTTTTTAGTTAACATCTGAAAAGTAGTTAAGTTTGATAATTCACCAGAATTCAACGAATCGAGATCGCCACTTTTTGACTTAACTCTGAGGTAGAGTGTATGGTTCCTATTATGTATACGCACTTTCAGAATGATTGAATTCCTAATTCAATACAAAAGTTGAATCGGTGTTCACTGCTAGTATGGCCAGTGGTTGCCTCTTCAATAATTTTTAAAAAACCGTAGACACTTTTTGAACGTGTGACGGTTCAAATTAAGTTGAAATTGAATAACGAGAAAAAATATGAATTATCTCTCTTAATTTTTGAACTTGAACTAGCCCATTTTACTTAACGTGGGAAAAGTAGTTAAGTTTAATAATTCACCAGAACTCAACGAATCAGTATCGCCACTTTTTGATTGAACTCTGAGGTAGGGTATATTGTTTTAATCATGAACCCGCACATTCAGAATGATTGAATTCCAAACTCAATACAAAAATTGAATCGGTGTTCGTTGCTAGTGGGGCATGTTTTTGCCACTTCAGAAATTCATAATTAATTTTTAAAAAATCGTTGACACTTTTTGAACGTGTTTTCTCATAGAAGATGGTTCAAATTAAGTTGAATTTGAATATCGAGAAAAAATATGTATAATCTCTCCATATTTTTGAATTTGAACTATCCCCCATATACTTAAAATGGAAAAAGTAGTTAAGTTTGATAATTCAACAGAATTCAATGAATTGCGATTGCCACTTTTTTATTAAACTCTGAGGTAGGGTATATTGTTCTTATCATGTACACGCACTTTCAGAATTATTGAATTCCTAATTCAATACAAATGTTGAATCGGTGTTCGTTGTTAGTGGGCCATGATTTTGCCACTTCAGAAATTCATAAATAATTTTTAAAAAATCGTTGACACTTTTTGAAGGTGTTTTGTCATAGAGGACGGTTCAAATTAAGTTGAATTTGAATAACGAGAAAAAATATGAATTATCTCTCCATATTTTTGAATTTGAACTATCCCCCATATATTTAACATGGGAAAAGTAGTTAAGTTTGATAATTCACCAGGATTCAACGAATCAAGATCATCACTTTTTGATTAAAGTCTGAGGTAGGGTATATTGTTTTAATCATGAACCCGCACTTTCAGAATGATTGAATTCCTCACTCAATACAAAAATTGAATCGGTGTTCGTTGTTAGTGGGGCATGTTTTTGCCACTTCAGAAATTCATAAATAATTTTTAAAAAATCGTTGACACTTTTTGAAGGTGTTTTGTCATAGAGGAATGTTCAAATTAAGTTGAATTTGAATAACGAGAAAAAATATGAATTATATCTCCTAATTTTTGAACTTGAACTAGCCCCATTTACTTAACGTGGGAAAAGTAGTTTAGTTTAATAATTCACCAGAACTCAACGAATCAGTATTGCCACTTTTTGATTGAACTCTGAGGTAGGGTATATTGTTTTAATCATGAACCCGCACTTTCAGAATGATTGAATTCTTCACTCAATACAAAAATTGAATCGGTGTTCGTTGTTAGTGGGGCATGTTTTTGCCACTTCAGAAATTCATAATTAATTTTTAAAAAATCATTGACACTTTTTGAACGTGTTTTCTCATAGAAGATGGTTCAAATTAAGTTGAATTTGAATATCGAGAAAAAATATGTATTATCTCTCCATATTTTTGAATTTGAACTATCCCCCATATATTTAACATGGAAAAAGTAGTTAAGTTTGATAATTCAAAAGAATTCAATGAATTGCGATTGCCACTTTTTTATTAAACTCTGAGGTAGGGTATATTGTTCTTATCATGTACACGCACTTTCAGAATGATTGAATTCCTAATCCAATACAAATGTTGAATCGGTGTTCGTTGTTAGTGGGGCATGTTTTTGCCACTTCAGAAATTCATAAATAATTTTTAAAAAATCGTTGACACTTTTTGAAAGTGTTTTGTCATAGAGGACGGTTCAAACCAAGTTAAATTTTAATTTCGAGAAAAATATGTATTATCTCTCCATATTTTTGAATTTGAACTATCCCCCATATACTTAACATGGGAAAAGTAGTTAAGTTTGATAATTCACCAGGATTCAACGAATCAAGATCATCACTTTTTGATTAAAGTCTGAGGTAGGGTATATTGTTTTTTTCATGTACAGCACTTTGAGAATGATTGATATCCTAATTCAATACAAAATTCGAATCGGTGTTCATTGTTAGTGGGGCATGTTTTTGCCACTTCAGAAATTCATAAATAATTTTTAAAAAATCGTTGACTTTTTTTGAAGGTGTTTTGTCATAGAGGACGGTTCAAACTATGTTAAATTTGAATTTCGAGAAAAATATGTATAATCTCTCCATATTTTTGAATTTGAACTATCCCCCATATACTTAAAATGGAAAAAGTAATTAAGTTTGATAATTCAACAGAATTCAATGAATTGCGATTGCCACTTTTTTATTAAACTCTGAGGTAGGGTATATTGTTTTAATCATGAACCCGCACTTTCAGAATGATTGAATTCCTAACTCAATACAAATGTTGAATCGGTGTTCGTTGTTAGTGGGGCATGTTTTTGCCACTTCAGAAATTCATAAATAATTTTTAAAAAATCGTTGACACTTTTTGAACGTGTTTTCTCATAGAAGATGGTTCAAATTAAGTTGAATTTGAATATCGAGAAAAAATATGTATAATCTCTCCTTATTTTTGAATTTGAACTATCCCCTATATACTTAAAATGGAAAAAGTAGTTAAGTTTGATAATTCAACAGAATTCAATGAATTGCGATTGCCACTTTTTTATTAAACTCTGAGGTAGGGTATATTGTTCTTATCATGTACACGCACTTTCAGAATGATTGAATTCCTAATTCAATACAAATGTTGAATCGGTGTTCGTTGTTAGTGGGGCTTGTTTTTGCCACTTCAGAAATTCATAAATAATTTTTAAAAAATCGTTGACACTTTTTGAAGGTGTTTTGTCATAGAGGAATGTTCAAATTAAGTTGAATTTGAATAACGAGAAAAAATATGAATTATCTCTCCTAATTTTTGAACTTGAACTAGCCCCATTTACTTAACGTGGGAAAAGTAGTTTAGTTTAATAATTCACCAGAACTCAACGAATCAGTATTGCCACTTTTTGATTGAACTCTGAGGTAGGGTATATTGTTTTAATCATGAACCCGCACTTTCAGAATGATTGAATTCTTCACTCAATACAAAAATTGAATCGGTGTTCGTTGTTAGTGGGGCATGTTTTTGCCACTTCAGAAATTCATAATTAATTTTTAAAAAATCATTGACACTTTTTGAACGTGTTTTCTCATAGAAGATGGTTCAAATTAAGTTGAATTTGAATATCGAGAAAAAATATGTATTATCTCTCCATATTTTTGAATTTGAACTATCCCCCATATATTTAACATGGAAAAAGTAGTTAAGTTTGATAATTCAAAAGAATTCAATGAATTGCGATTGCCACTTTTTTATTAAACTCTGAGGTAGGGTATATTGTTCTTATCATGTACACGCACTTTCAGAATGATTGAATTCCTAATCCAATACAAATGTTGAATCGGTGTTCGTTGTTAGTGGGGCATGTTTTTGCCACTTCAGAAATTCATAAATAATTTTTAAAAAATCGTTGACACTTTTTGAAGGTGTTTTGTCATAGAGGACGGTTCAAACCAAGTTAAATTTTAATTTCGAGAAAAATATGTATTATCTCTCCATATTTTTGAATTTGAACTATCCCCCATATACTTAACATGGGAAAAGTAGTTAAGTTTGATAATTCACCAGGATTCAACGAATCAAGATCATCACTTTTTGATTAAAGTCTGAGGTAGGGTATATTGTTTTTTTCATGTACAGCACTTTGAGAATGATTGATATCCTAATTCAATACAAAATTCGAATCGGTGTTCATTGTTAGTGGGGCATGTTTTTGCCACTTCAGAAATTCATAAATAATTTTTAAAAAATCGTTGACTTTTTTTGAAGGTGTTTTGTCATAGAGGACGGTTCAAACTATGTTAAATTTGAATTTCGAGAAAAATATGTATAATCTCTCCATATTTTTGAATTTGAACTATCCCCCATATACTTAAAATGGAAAAAGTAATTAAGTTTGATAATTCAACAGAATTCAATGAATTGCGATTGCCACTTTTTTATTAAACTCTGAGGTAGGGTATATTGTTTTAATCATGAACCCGCACTTTCAGAATGATTGAATTCCTAACTCAATACAAATGTTGAATCGGTGTTCGTTGTTAGTGGGGCATGTTTTTGCCACTTCAGAAATTCATAAATAATTTTTAAAAAATCGTTGACACTTTTTGAACGTGTTTTCTCATAGAAGATGGTTCAAATTAAGTTGAATTTGAATATCGAGAAAAAATATGTATAATCTCTCCTTATTTTTGAATTTGAACTATCCCCTATATACTTAAAATGGAAAAAGTAGTTAAGTTTGATAATTCAACAGAATTCAATGAATTGCGATTGCCACTTTTTTATTAAACTCTGAGGTAGGGTATATTGTTCTTATCATGTACACGCACTTTCAGAATGATTGAATTCCTAATTCAATACAAATGTTGAATCGGTGTTCGTTGTTAGTGGGGCTTGTTTTTGCCACTTCAGAAATTCATAAATAATTTTTAAAAAATCGTTGACACTTTTTGAAGGTGTTTTGTCATAGAGGAATGTTCAAATTAAGTTGAATTTGAATAACGAGAAAAAATATGAATTATCTCTCCTAATTTTTGAACTTGAACTAGCCCTATTTACTTAACGTGGGAAAAGTAGTTTAGTTTAATAATTCACCAGAACTCAACGAATCAGTATTGCCACTTTTTGATTGAACTCTGAGGTAGGGTATATTGTTTTAATCATGAACCCGCACTTTCAGAATGATTGAATTCTTCACTCAATACAAAAATTGAATCGGTGTTCGTTGTTAGTGGGGCATGTTTTTGCCACTTCAGAAATTCATAATTAATTTTTAAAAAATCATTGACACTTTTTGAACGTGTTTTCTCATAGAAGATGGTTCAAATTAAGTTGAATTTGAATATCGAGAAAAAATATGTATTATCTCTCCATATTTTTGAATTTGAACTATCCCCCATATATTTAACATGGAAAAAGTAGTTAAGTTTGATAATTCAAAAGAATTCAATGAATTGCGATTGCCACTTTTTTATTAAACTCTGAGGTAGGGTATATTGTTCTTATCATGTACACGCACTTTCAGAATGATTGAATTCCTAATCCAATACAAATGTTGAATCGGTGTTCGTTGTTAGTGGGGCATGTTTTTGCCACTTCAGAAATTCATAAATAATTTTTAAAAAATCGTTGACACTTTTTGAAGGTGTTTTGTCATAGAGGACGGTTCAAACCAAGTTAAATTTTAATTTCGAGAAAAATATGTATTATCTCTCCATATTTTTGAATTTGAACTATCCCCCATATACTTAACATGGGAAAAGTAGTTAAGTTTGAAAATTCACCAGGATTCAACGAATCAAGATCATCACTTTTTGATTAAAGTCTGAGGTAGGGTATATTGTTTTTATCATGTACAGCACTTTGAGAATGATTGATATCCTAATTCAATACAAAATTTGAATCGGTGTTCATTGTTAGTGGGGCATGTTTTTGCCACTTTAGAAATTCATAAATAATTTTTAAAAAATCGTTGACTTTTTTTGAAGGTGTTTTGTCATAGAGGACGGTTCAAACTATGTTAAATTTGAATTTCGAGAAAAATATGTATAATCTCTCCATATTTTTGAATTTGAACTATCCCCCATATACTTAAAATGGAAAAAGTAATTAAGTTTGATAATTCAACAGAATTCAATGAATTGCGATTGCCACTTTTTTATTAAACTCTGAGGTAGGGTATATTGTTTTAATCATGAACCCGCACTTTCAGAATGATTGAATTCCTAACTCAATACAAATGTTGAATCGGTGTTCGTTGTTAGTGGGGCATGTTTTTGCCACTTCAGAAATTCATAAATAATTTTTAAAAAATCGTTGACACTTTTTGAACGTGTTTTCTCATAGAAGATGGTTCAAATTAAGTTGAATTTGAATATCGAGAAAAAATATGTATAATCTCTCCTTATTTTTGAATTTGAACTATCCCCTATATACTTAAAATGTAAAAAGTAGTTAAGTTTGATAATTCAACAGAATTCAATGAATTGCGATTGCCACTTTTTTATTAAACTCTGAGGTAGGGTATATTGTTCTTATCATGTACACGCACTTTCAGAATGATTGAATTCCTAATTCAATACAAATGTTGAATCGGTGTTCGTTGTTAGTGGGGCTTGTTTTTGCCACTTCAGAAATTCATAAATAATTTTTAAAAAATCGTTGACACTTTTTGAAGGTGTTTTGTCATAGAGGAATGTTCAAATTAAGTTGAATTTGAATAACGAGAAAAAATATGAATTATCTCTCCTAATTTTTGAACTTGAACTAGCCCCATTTACTTAACGTGGGAAAAGTAGTTTAGTTTAATAATTCACCAGAACTCAACGAATCAGTATTGCCACTTTTTGATTGAACTCTGAGGTAGGGTATATTGTTTTAATCATGAACCCGCACTTTCAGAATGATTGAATTCTTCACTCAATACAAAAATTGAATCGGTGTTCGTTGTTAGTGGGGCATGTTTTTGCCACTTCAGAAATTCATATTTAATTTTTAAAAAATCATTGACACTTTTTGAACGTTTTTTCTCATAGAAGATGGTTCATATTAAGTTGAATTTGAATATCGAGAAAAAATATGTATTATCTCTCCATATTTTTGAATTTGAACTATCCCCTATATATTTAACATGGAAAAAGTAGTTAAGTTTGATAATTCAAAAGAATTCAATGAATTGCGATTGCCACTTTTTTATTAAACTCTGAGGTAGGGTATATTGTTTTAATCATGAACCCGCACTTTCAGAATGATTGAATTCCTAACTCAATACAAATGTTGAATCGGTGTTCGTTGTTAGTGGGGCATGTTTTTGCCACTTCAGAAATTCATAAATAATTTTTAAAAAATCGTTGACACTTTTTGAACGTGTTTTCTCATAGAAGATCGTTCAAATTAAGTTGAATTTGAATATCGAGAAAAAATATGTATAATCTCTCCTTATTTTTGAATTTGAACTATCCCCTATATACTTAAAATGGAAAAAGTAGTTAAGTTTGATAATTCAACAGAATTCAATGAATTGCGATTGCCACTTTTTTATTAAACTCTGAGGTAGGGTATATTGTTCTTATCATGTACACGCACTTTCAGAATGATTGAATTCCTAATTCAATACAAATGTTGAATCGATGTTCGTTGTTAGTGGGGCTTGTTTTTGCCACTTCAGAAATTCATAAATAATTTTTAAAAAATCGTTGACACTTTTTGAAGGTGTTTTGTCATAGAGGAATGTTCAAATTAAGTTGAATTTGAATAACGAGAAAAAATATGAATTATCTCTCCTAATTTTTGAACTTGAACTAGCCCCATTTACTTAACGTGGGAAAAGTAGTTTAGTTTAATAATTCACCAGAACTCAACGAATCAGTATTGCCACTTTTTGATTGAACTCTGAGGTAGGGTATATTGTTTTAATCATGAACCCGCACTTTCAGAATGATTGAATTCTTCACTCAATACAAAAATTGAATCGGTGTTCGTTGTTAGTGGGGCATGTTTTTGCCACTTCAGAAATTCATATTTAATTTTTAAAAAATCATTGACACTTTTTGAACGTGTTTTCTCATAGAAGATGGTTCAAATTAAGTTGAATTTGAATATCGAGAAAAAATATGTATTATCTCTCCATATTTTTGAATTTGAACTATCCCCCATATATTTAACATGGAAAAAGTAGTTAAGTTTGATAATTCAAAAGAATTCAATGAATTGCGATTGCCACTTTTTGATTGAACTCTGAGGTAGGGTATATTGTTTTAATCATGAACCCGCACTTTCAGAATGATTGAATTCTTCACTCAATACAAAAATTGAATCGGTGTTCGTTGTTAGTGGGGCATGTTTTTGCCACTTCAGAAATTCATAATTAATTTTTAAAAAATCATTGACACTTTTTGAACGTGTTTTCTCATAGAAGATGGTTCAAATTAAGTTGAATTTGAATATCGAGAAAAAATATGTATTATCTCTCCATATTTTTGAATTTGAACTATCCCCCATATATTTAACATGGAAAAAGTAGTTAAGTTTGATAATTCAAAAGAATTCAATGAATTGCGATTGCCACTTTTTTATTAAACTCTGAGGTAGGGTATATTGTTCTTATCATGTACACGCACTTTCAGAATGATTGAATTCCTAATCCAATACAAATGTTGAATCGGTGTTCGTTGTTAGTGGGGCATGTTTTTGCCACTTCAGAAATTCATAAATAATTTTTAAAAAATCGTTGACACTTTTTGAAGGTGTTTTGTCATAGAGGACGGTTCAAACCAAGTTAAATTTTAATTTCGAGAAAAATATGTATTATCTCTCCATATTTTTGAATTTGAACTATCCCCCATATACTTAACATGGGAAAAGTAGTTAAGTTTGATAATTCACCAGGATTCAACGAATCAAGATCATCACTTTTTGATTAAAGTCTGAGGTAGGGTATATTGTTTTTTTCATGTACAGCACATTGAGAATGATTGATATCCTAATTCAATACAAAATTCGAATCGGTGTTCATTGTTAGTGGGGCATGTTTTTGCCACTTCAGAAATTCATAAATAATTTTTAAAAAATCGTTGACTTTTTTTGAAGGTGTTTTGTCATAGAGGACGGTTCAAACTATGTTAAATTTGAATTTCGAGAAAAATATGTATAATCTCTCCATATTTTTGAATTTGAACTATCCCCCATATACTTAAAATGGAAAAAGTAATTAAGTTTGATAATTCAACAGAATTCAATGAATTGCGATTGCCACTTTTTTATTAAACTCTGAGGTAGGGTATATTGTTTTAATCATGAACCCGCACTTTCAGAATGATTGAATTCCTAACTCAATACAAATGTTGAATCGGTGTTCGTTGTTAGTGGGGCATGTTTTTGCCACTTCAGAAATTCATAAGTAATTTTTAAAAAATCGTTGACACTTTTTGAACGTGTTTTCTCATAGAAGATGGTTCAAATTAAGTTGAATTTGAATATCGAGAAAAAATATGTAAAACTTCTCCTTATTTTTGAATTTGAACTATCCCCTATATACTTAAAATGGAAAAAGTAGTTAAGTTTGATAATTCAACAGAATTCAATGAATTGCGATTGCCACTTTTTTATTAAACTCTGAGGTAGGGTATATTGTTCTTATCATGTACACGCACTTTCAGAATGATTGAATTCCTAATTCAATACAAATGTTGAATCGGTGTTCGTTGTTAGTGGGGCTTGTTTTTGCCACTTCAGAAATTCATAAATAATTTTTAAAAAATCGTTGACACTTTTTGAAGGTGTTTTGTCAAAGAGGAATGTTCAAATTAAGTTGAATTTGAATAACGAGAAAAAATATGAATTATCTCTCCTAATTTTTGAACTTGAACTAGCCCCATTTACTTAACGTGGGAAAAGTAGTTTAGTTTAATAATTCACCAGAACTCAACGAATCAGTATTGCCACTTTTTGATTGAACTCTGAGGTAGGGTATATTGTTTTAATCATGTACCCGCACTTTCAGAATGATTGAATTCTTCACTCAATACAAAAATTGAATCGGTGTTCGTTGTTAGTGGGGCATGTTTTTGCCACTTCAGAAATTCATAATTAATTTTTAAAAAATCATTTACACTTTTTGAACGTGTTTTCTCATAGAAGATGGTTCAAATTAAGTTGAATTTGAATATCGAGAAAAAATATGTATTATCTCTCCATATTTTTGAATTTGAACTATCCCCCATATATTTAACATGGGAAAAGTAGTTAAGTTTGATAATTCACCAGGATTCAACGAATCAAGATCATCACTTTTTGATTAAAGTCTGAGGTAGGGTATATTGTTTTTATCATGTACACGAACTTTCAGAATGATTGAATTCTTAATTCAATACAAAAGTCGAATCGTTGTTAATTGTTAGTGGGGCATGTTTTTGCCTCTTTAAAAATTCATAACTAATTCTTAAAAAATTGTTGACACTTTTTAAACGTGTTTTCTCATAGAAAACAGTTCAAATTAAGTTGAATTTGAATAACGAAAAAAAATAAGTATTATCTCTCCTTATTTTTTAATTTGAACAATCCCCCTTTTTAGTTAACATCTGAAAAGTAGTTAAATTTGATAATTCACCAGAATTCAACGAATCGAGATCGCCACTTTTTGATTAAACTCTGAGGTAGAGTGTATTGTTTTTATTATGTATACGCACTTTCAGAATGATTGAATTCCTAATTCAATACAAAAGTTGAATCGGTGTTCACTGCTAGTATGGCATGTGGTTGACACTTCAAAAATTCATAACTAATTTTTAAAAAACCGTAGACACTTTTTGAACGTGTGACGGTTCAAATTAAGTTGAATTTGAATAACGAGAAAAAATATGAATTATCTCTCCTAATTTTTGAACTTGAACTAGCCCCATTTACTTAACGTGTGAAAAGTAGTTAAGTTTAATAATTCACCAGAACTCAACGAATCAGTATCGCCACTTTTTGATTGAACTCTGAGGTAGGGTATATTGTTTTAATCATGAACCCGCACTTTCAGAATGATTGAATTCCTAACTCAATACAAAAATTGAATCGGTGTTCGTTGTTAGTGGGGCATGTTTTTGCCACTTCAGAAATTCATAATTAATTTTTAAAAAATTGTTGACACTTTTTGAACGTGTATTCTCATAGAAGATGGTTCAAATTAAGTTGAATTTGAATTTCGAGAAAAATATGTATAATCTCTCCATATTTTTGAATTTGAACTATCCCCCATATACTTAAAATGGAAAAAGTAATTAAGTTTGAAAATTCAACAGAATTCAATGAATTGCGATTGCCACTTTTTTATTAAACTCTGAGGTAGGGTATATTGTTTTAATCATGAACCCGCACTTTCAGAATGATTGAATTCCTAACTCAATACAAATGTTGAATCGGTGTTCGTTGTTAGTGGGGCATGTTTTTGCCACTTCAGAAATTCATAAATAATTTTTAAAAAATCGTTGACACTTTTTAAACGTGTTTTCTTATAGAAGATGGTTCAAATTAAGTTGGATTTGAATATCGAGAAAAAATATGTATAATCTCTCCATATTTTTGAATTTGAACTATCCCCTATATACTTAAAATGGAAAAAGTAGTTAAGTTTGATAATTCAACAGAATTCAATGAATTGCGATTGCCACTTTTTTATTAAACTCTGAGGTAGGGTATATTGTTCTTATCATGTACACGCACTTTCAGAATGATTGAATTCCTAATTCAATACAAATGTTGAATCGGTGTTCGTTGTTAGTGGGTCTTGTTTTTGCCACTTCAGAAATTCATAAATAATTTTTAAAAAATCGTTGACACTTTTTGAAGGTGTTTTGTCATAGAGGAATGTTCAAATTAAGTTGAATTTGAATAACGAGAAAAAATATGAATTATCTCTCCTAATTTTTGAACTTGAACTAGCCCCATTTACTTAACGTGGGAAAAGTAGTTTAGTTTAATAATTCACCAGAACTCAACGAATCAGTATTGCCACTTTTTGATTGAACTCTGAGGTAGGGTATATTGTTTTAATCATGAACCCGCACTTTCAGAATGATTGAATTCTTCACTCAATACAAAAATTGAATCGGTGTTCGTTGTTAGTGGGGCATGTTTTTGCCACTTCAGAAATTCATAATTAATTTTTAAAAAATCATTGACACTTTTTGAACGTGTTTTCTCATAGAAGATGGTTCAAATTAAGTTGAATTTGAATATCGAGAAAAAATTATCTCTCCATATTTTTGAATTTGAACTATCCCCCATATATTTAACATGGGAAAAGTAGTTAAGTTTGATAATTCACCAGGATTCAACGAATCAAGATCATCACTTTTTGATTAAAGTCTGAGGTAGGGTATATTGTTTTAATCATGAACCCGCACTTTCAGAATGATTGAATTCCTAACTCAATACAAATGTTGAATCGGTGTTCGTTGTTAGTGGGGCATGTTTTTGCCACTTCAGAAATTCATAAATAATTTTTAAAAAATCGTTGACACTTTTTGAACGTGTTTTCTCATAGAAGATGGTTCAAATTAAGTTGAATTTGAATATCGAGAAAAAATATGTATAACTTCTCCTTATTTTTGAATTTGAACTATCCCCTATATACTTAAAATGGAAAAAGTAGTTAAGTTTGATAATTCAACAGAATTCAATGAATTGCGATTGCCACTTTTTTATTAAACTCTGAGGTAGGGTATATTGTTCTTATCATGTACACGCACTTTCAGAATGATTGAATTCCTAATTCAATACAAATGTTGAATCGGTGTTCGTTGTTAGTGGGGCTTGTTTTTGCCACTTCAGAAATTCATAAATAATTTTTAAAAAATCGTTGACACTTTTTGAAGGTGTTTTGTCATAGAGGAATGTTCAAATTAAGTTGAATTTGAATAACGAGAAAAAATATGAATTATCTCTCCTAATTTTTGAACTTGAACTAGCCCCATTTACTTAACGTGGGAAAAGTAGTTTAGTTTAATAATTCACCAGAACTCAACGAATCAGTATTGCCACTTTATGATTGAACTCTGAGGTAGGGTATATTGTTTTAATCATGTACCCGCACTTTCAGAATGATTGAATTCTTCACTCAATACAAAAATTGAATCGGTGTTCGTTGTTAGTGGGGCATGTTTTTGCCACTTCAGAAATTCATAATTAATTTTTAAAAAATCATTTACACTTTTTGAACGTGTTTTCTCATAGAAGATGGTTCAAATTAAGTTGAATTTGAATATCGAGAAAAAATATGTATTATCTCTCCATATTTTTGAATTTGAACTATCCCCCATATATTTAACATGGGAAAAGTAGTTAAGTTTGATAATTCACCAGGATTCAACGAATCAAGATCATCACTTTTTGATTAAAGTCTGAGGTAGGGTATATTGTTTTTATCATGTACACGAACTTTCAGAATGATTGAATTCTTAATTCAATACAAAAGTCGAATCGTTGTTAATTGTTAGTGGGGCATGTTTTTGCCTCTTTAAAAATTCATAACTAATTCTTAAAAAATTGTTGACACTTTTTAAACGTGTTTTCTCATAGAAAACAGTTCAAATTAAGTTGAATTTGAATAACGAAAAAAAATAAGTATTATCTCTCCTTATTTTTTAATTTGAACAATCCCCCTTTTTAGTTAACATCTGAAAAGTAGTTAAATTTGATAATTCACCAGAATTCAACGAATCGAGATCGCCACTTTTTGATTAAACTCTGAGGTAGAGTGTATTGTTTTTATTATGTATACGCACTTTCAGAATGATTGAATTCCTAATTCAATACAAAAGTTGATCGGTGTTCACTGCTAGTATGGCATGTGGTTGACACTTCAAAAATTCATAACTAATTTTTAAAAAACCGTAGACACTTTTTGAACGTGTGACGGTTCAAATTAAGTTGAATTTGAATAACGAGAAAAAATATGAATTATCTCTCCTAATTTTTGAACTTGAACTAGCCCCATTTACTTAACGTGTGAAAAGTAGTTAAGTTTAATAATTCACCAGAACTCAACGAATCAGTATCGCCACTTTTTGATTGAACTCTGAGGTAGGGTATATTGTTTTAATCATGAACCCGCACTTTCAGAATGATTGAATTCCTAACTCAATACAAAAATTGAATCGGTGTTCGTTGTTAGTGGGGCATGTTTTTGCCACTTCAGAAATTCATAATTAATTTTTAAAAAATTGTTGACACTTTTTGAACGTGTATTCTCATAGAAGATGGTTCAAATTAAGTTGAATTTGAATTTCGAGAAAAATATGTATAATCTCTCCATATTTTTGAATTTGAACTATCCCCCATATACTTAAAATGGAAAAAGTAATTAAGTTTGAAAATTCAACAGAATTCAATGAATTGCGATTGCCACTTTTTTATTAAACTCTGAGGTAGGGTATATTGTTTTAATCATGAACCCGCACTTTCAGAATGATTGAATTCCTAACTCAATACAAATGTTGAATCGGTGTTCGTTGTTAGTGGGGCATGTTTTTGCCACTTCAGAAATTCATAAATAATTTTTAAAAAATCGTTGACACTTTTTGAACGTGTTTTCTCATAGAAGATGGTTCAAATTAAG
Source organism: Siphlonurus alternatus (assembly GCA_949825025.1). Classification (NCBI taxonomy): domain Eukaryota; kingdom Metazoa; phylum Arthropoda; class Insecta; order Ephemeroptera; family Siphlonuridae; genus Siphlonurus; species Siphlonurus alternatus. The sequence goes on from OX463783.1 coordinate 1,272,426, forward strand.
TTGGATTTGAATATCGAGAAAAAATATGTATAATCTCTCCATATTTTTGAATTTGAACTATCCCCTATATACTTAAAATGGAAAAAGTAGTTAAGTTTGATAATTCAACAGAATTCAATGAATTGCGATTGCCACTTTTTTATTAAACTCTGAGGTAGGGTATATTGTTCTTATCATGTACACGCACTTTCAGAATGATTGAATTCCTAATTCAATACAAATGTTGAATCGGTGTTCGTTGTTAGTGGGTCTTGTTTTTGCCACTTCAGAAATTCATAAATAATTTTTAAAAAATCGTTGACACTTTTTGAAGGTGTTTTGTCATAGAGGAATGTTCAAATTAAGTTGAATTTGAATAACGAGAAAAAATATGAATTATCTCTCCTAATTTTTGAACTTGAACTAGCCCCATTTACTTAACGTGGGAAAAGTAGTTTAGTTTAATAATTCACCAGAACTCAACGAATCAGTATTGCCACTTTTTGATTGAACTCTGAGGTAGGGTATATTGTATTAATCATGAACCCGCACTTTCAGAATGATTGAATTCTTCACTCAATACAAAAATTGAATCGGTGTTCGTTGTTAGTGGGGCATGTTTTTGCCACTTCAGAAATTCATAATTAATTTTTAAAAAATCATTGACACTTTTTGAACGTGTTTTCTCATAGAAGATGGTTCAAATTAAGTTGAATTTGAATATCGAGAAAAAATTATCTCTCCATATTTTTGAATTTGAACTATCCCCCATATATTTAACATGGGAAAAGTAGTTAAGTTTGATAATTCACCAGGATTCAACGAATCAAGATCATCACTTTTTGATTAAAGTCTGAGGTAGGGTATATTGTTTTTATCATGTACACGAACTTTCAGAATGATTGAATTCTTAATTCAATACAAAAGTCGAATCGGTGTTAATTGTTAGTGGGGCATGTTTTTGCCACTTTAAAAATTCATAACTAATTCTTAAAAAATTGTTGACACTTTTTAAACGTGTTTTCTCATAGAAAACAGTTCAAATTAAGTTGAATTTGAATAACGAAAAAAAATAAGTATTATCTCTCCTTATTTTTGAATTTGAACAATCCCCATTTTTAGTTAACATCTGAAAAGTAGTTAAGTTTGATAATTCACCAGAATTCAACGAATCGAGATCGCCACTTTTTGATTAAACTCTGAGGTAGAGTGTATTGTTTTTATTATGTATACGCACTTTCAGAATGATTGAATTCCTAATTCATTACAAAATTTGAATCGGTGTTCACTGCTAGTATGGCATGTGGTTGACACTTCAAAAATTCATAACTAATTTTTAAAAAACCGTAGACACATTTTGAACGTGTGACGGTTCAAATTAAGTTGAATTTGAATAACGAGAAAAAATATGAATTATCTCTCCTAATTTTTGAACTTGAACTAGCCCCATTTACTTAACGTGGGAAAAGTAGTTAAGTTTAATAATTCACCAGAACTCAACGAATCAGTATCGCCACTTTTTGATTGAACTCTGAGGTAGGGTATATTGTTTTAATCATGAACCCGCACTTTCAGAATGATTGAATTCCTAACTCAATACAAAAATTGAATCGGTGTTCGTTGTTAGTGGGGCATGTTTTTGCCACTTCAGAAATTCATAATTAATTTTTAAAAAATCGTTGACACTTTTTGAACGTGTATTCTCATAGAAGATGGTTCAGATTAAGTTGAATTTGAATATCGAGAAAAAATATGTATAATCTCTCCATATTTTTGAATTTGAACTATCCCCCATATACTTAACATGGGAAAAGTAGTTAAGTTTGATAATTCACCAGGATTAAACGAATCAAGATCATCACTTTTTGATTAAAGTCTGAGGTAGGGTATATTGTTTTTATCATGTACACGCACTTTCAAAATGATTGATATCCTAATTCAATACAAAATTCGAATCGGTGTTCATTGTTAGTGGGGCATGTTTTTGCCACTTCAGAAATTCATAAATAATTATTAAAAAATCGTTGACACTTTTTGAAGGTGTTTTGTCATAGAGGACGGTTCAAACTAAGTTGAATTTGAATTTCGAGAAAAATATGTATAATCTCTCCATATTTTTGAATTTGAATTATCCCCCATATACTTAAAATGGAAAAAGTAGTTAAGTTTGATAATTCAACAGAATTCAATGAATTGCGATTGCCACTTTTTTATTAAACTCTGAGGTTGGGTATATTGTTTTAATCATGAACCCGCACTTTCAGAATGATTGAATTCCTAACTCAATACAAATGTTGAATCGGTGTTCGTTGTTAGTGGGGCATGTTTTTGCCACTTCAGAAATTCATAAATAATTTTTAAAAAATCGTTGACACTTTTTGAAGGTGTTTTGTCATAGAGGACGGTTCAAACTATGTTGAATTTGAATTTCGAGAAAAATCTGTATTATCTCTCCATATTTTTGAATTTGAACTATCCCCCATATAATTAACATGGGAAAAGTAGTTAAGTTTGATAATTCACCAGGATTCAACGAATCAAGATCATCACTTTTTGATTAAAGTCTGAGGTAGGGTATATTGTTTTTATTATGTACACGCACTTTCAGAATGATTGATATCCTAATTCAATACAAAATTCGAATCGGTGTTCATTGTTAAGGGGCATGTTTTTGCCACTTCAGAAATTCATAATAATTTTTAAAAAATCGTTGACACTTTTTGAACGTGTATTCTCATAGAAGATGGTTCAAATTAAGTTGAATTTGAATATCGAGAAAAAATATGTATAATCTCTCCATATTTTTGAATTTGAACTATCCCCCATATACTTAAAATGGAAAAAGTAGTTAAGTTTGATAATTCAAAAGAATTCAATGAATAGCGATTGCCACTTTTTTATTAAACTCTGAGGTAGGGTATATTGTTCTTATCATGTACACGCACTTTCAGAATGATTGAATTCCTAATCCAATACAAATGTTGAATCGGTGTTCGTTGTTAGTGGGGCATGTTTTTGCCACTTCAGAAATTCATAAATAATTTTTAAAAAATCGTTGACACTTTTTGAAGGTGTTTTGTCATAGAGGACGGTTCAAACCAAGTTAAATTTGAATTTCGAGAAAAATATGTATTATCTCTCCATATGTTTGAATTTGAACTATTCCCCATATACTTAACATGGGAAAAGTAGTTAAGTTTGATAATTCACCAGGATTCAACGAATCAAGATCATCACTTTTTGATTAAAGTCTGAGGTAGGGTATATTGTTTTTATCATGTACACGCACTTTCAGAATGATTGATATCCTAATTCAATACAAAATTCGAATCGGTGTTCATTGTTAGTGGGGCATGTTTTTGCCACTTCAGAAATTCATAAATAATTTTTAAAAAATCGTTGACTTTTTTTGAAGGTGTTTTGTCATAGAGGACGGTTCAAACTATGTTGAATTTGAATTTCGAGAAAAATATGTATAATCTCTCCATATTTTTGAATTTGAACTATCCCCCATATACTTAAAATGGAAAAAGTAGTTAAGTTTGATAATTCAACAGAATTCAATGAATTGCGATTGCCACTTTTTTATTAAACTCTGAAGTAGGGTATATTGTTTTAATCATGAACCCGCACTTTCAGAATGATTGAATTCCTAACTCAATACAAATGTTGAATCGGTGTTCGTTGTTAGTGGGGCATGTTTTTGCCACTTCAGAAATTCATAAATAATTTTATAAAAAATCGTTGACACTTTTTGAACGTGTTTTCTCATAGAAGATGGTTCAAATTAAGTTGAATTTGAATATCGAGAAAAAATATGTATAATCTCTCCTTATTTTTGAATTTGAACTATCCCCTATATACTTAAAATGGAAAAAGTAGTTAAGTTTGATAATTCAACAGAATTCAATGACTTGCGATTGCCACTTTTTTATTAAACTCTGAGGTAGGGTATATTGTTCTTATCATGTACACGCACTTTCAGAATGATTGAATTCCTAATTCAATACAAATGTTGAATCGGTGTTCGTTGTTAGTGGGGCATGTTTTTGCCACTTCAGAAATTCATAAATAATTTTTAAAAAATCGTTGACACTTTTTGAAGGTGTTTTGTCATAGAGGACGGTTCAAACTAAGTTGAATTTGAATTTCGAGAAAAATCTGTATTATCTCTCCATATTTATTGAATTTGAACAATCCCCCATATACTTAACATGGGAAAAGTAGTTAAGTTTGATAATTCACCAGGATTCAACGAATCAAGATCATCACTTTTTGATTAAAGTCTGAGGTAGGGTATATTGTTTTTATCATGTACACGCACTTTCAGAATGATTGATATCCTAATTCAATACAAAATTCGAATCGGTGTTCATTGTTAAGGGGCATGTTTTTGCCACTTCAGAAATTCATAATAATTTTTAAAAAATCGTTGACACTTTTTGAACGTGTTTTATCATAGAAGATGGTTCAAATTAAGTTGAATTTGAATATCGAGAAAAAATATTAATAATCTCTCCTTATTTTTGAATTTGAACTATCCCCCGTATACTTAACATGGGAAAAGAAGTTAAGTTTGATAATTCAACAGAATTCAATGAATAGCGATTGCCACTTTTTTATTAAACTCTGAGGTAGGGTATATAGTTCTTATCATGTACACGCACTTTCAGAATGATTGAATTCCTAATTCAATACAAATTTTGAATCGGTGTTCGTTGTTAGTGGGCATGTTTTTGCCCTTTCAGAAATTCATAATAAATTTTTAAAAAATCGTTGACACTTTTTGAACATGTTTTCTTATAGAAGATGGTTCAAATTAAGTTGAATTTGAATATCGAGAAAAAAAATGTATAATCTCTCCATATTTTTGAATTTGAACTATCCCCCATATACTTAAAATGGAAAAAGTAGTTAAGTTTGATAATTCAACAGAATTCAATGAATTGCGATTGCCACTTTTTTATTAAACTCTGAGGTAGGGTATATTGTTCTTATCATGTACACGCACTTTCAGAATGATTGAATTCCTAATTCAATACAAATGTTGAATCGGTGTTCGTTGTTAGTGGGGCATGTTTTTGCCACTTCAGAAATTCAAAAATAATTTTTAAAAAATCGATAACACTTTTGAAGGTGTTTTGTCATAGAGGACGGTTCAAACTAAGTTGAATTTGAATTTCGAGAAAAATATGTATTATCTCTCCATATTTTTTAATTTGAACTATCCCCCATATACTTAACATGGGAAAAGTAGTTAAGTTTGATAATTCACCAGGATTCAACGAATCAAGATCATCACTTTTTGATTAAAGTCTGAGGTAGGGTATATTGTTTTTATCATGTACACGAACTTTCAGAATAATTGAATTCCTAATTCAATACAAAAGTCGAATCGGTGTTAATTGTTAGTGGGGCATGTTTTTGCCACTTTAAAAATTCATAACTAATTTTTAAAAAATCGTTGACACTTTTTAAACGTGTTTTCTAATAGAAAACAGTTTAAATTAAGTTGAATTTGAATAACGAGAAAAAATAAGTATTATCTCTCCTTATTTTTGAATTTGAACTATCCCCCTTTTTAGTTAACATCTGAAAAGTAGTTAAGTTTGATAATTCACCAGAATTCAACGAATCGAGATCGCCACTTTTTGATTAAACTCTGAGGTAGAGTGTTATGTTCCTATTATGTATAAGCACTTTCAGAATGATTGAATTCCTAATTCAATACAAAAGTTGAATCGGTGTTCACTGCTAGTATGGCATGTGGTTGCCACTTCAAAAATTAATAACTAATTTTTAAAAAACTGTAGACACTTTTTGAACGTGTTTTTCCATAGAAGATGGTTCAAATTAAGTTGAATTTGAATATCGAGAAAAAATATGTATAATCTCTCCATATTTTTGAATTTGAACTATCCCCCATATACTTAAAATGGAAAAGTAGTTAAGTTTGATAATTCAACAGAATTCAATGAATTGCGATTGCCACTTTTTTATTAAACTCTGAGGTAGGGTATATTGTTCTTATCATGTACACGCACTTTCAGAATGATTGAATTCCTAATTCAATACAAATGTTGAATCGGTGTTCGTTGTTAGTGGGGCATGTTTTTGCCACTTCAGAAATTCATAAATCATTTTTAAAAAATCGTTGACACTTTTTAAACGTGTTTTCTCATAGAAAACAGTTCAAATTAAATTGAATTTGAATAACGAAAAAAAAATAAGTATTATCTCTCCTTATTTTTTAATTTGAACTATCCCCCTATATAGTTAACATCTGAAAAGTAGTTAAGTTTGATAATTCACCAGAATTCAACGAATCGAGATCGCCACTTTTTGATTAAACTCTGAGGTAGGGTGTATTGTTCCTATTATGTACACGTACTTTCAGAATGATTGAATTCCTAATTTAATACAAAAGTTGACTCTGTGTTCGTTGCTAATGTGGCATGTTTTTGCCACTTCAGAAATTCATAAATAATTATTAAAAAATCGTTGACACTTTTTGAAGATGTTTTGTCATAGAGGACGGTTCAAACTAAGTTGAATTTGAATTTCGAGAAAAATATGTATAATCTCTCCATATTTTTGAATTTGAACTATCCCCCATATACTTAAAATGGAAAAAGTAGTTAAGTTTGATAATTCAACAGAATTCAATGAATTGCGATTGCCACTTTTTTATTAAACTCTGAGGTAGGGTATATTGTTCTTATCATGTACACGCACTTTCAGAATGATTGAATTCCTAATTCAATACAAATGTTGAATCGGTGTTCGTTGTTAGTGGGGCATGTTTTTGCCAATTCAGAAATTCATAAATAATTTTTAAAAAATCGTTGACACTTTTTGAAGGTGTTTTGTCATAGAGGACGGTTCAAACTAAGTTGAATTTGAATTTCGAGAAAAATATGTATTATCTCTCCATATTTTTGAATTTGAACTATCCCCCCATATACTTAACATGGGAAAAGTAGTTAAGTTTGATAATTCACCAGGATTCAACGAATCAAGATCATCACTTTTTGATTAAAGTCTGAGGTAGGGTATATTGTTTTTATCATGTACACGCACTTTCAGAATGATTGATATCCTAATTCAATACAAAATTCGAATCGGTGTTCATTGTTAAGGGGCATGTTTTTGCCACTTCAGATTTTCATAATAATTTTTAAAAAATCGTTGACACTTTTTGAACGTGTTTTCTAATAGAAGATGGTTCAAATTAAGTTGAATTTGAATATCGAGAAAAAATATGTATAATCTCTCCTTATTTTTGAATTTGAACTATCCCCCGTATACTTAACATGGGAAAAGAAGTTAAGTTTGATAATTCAACAGAATTCAATGAATTGCGATTGCCACTTTTTTATTAAACTCTGAGGTAGGGTACATAGTTCTTATCATGTACACGCACTTTCAGAATGATTGAATTCCTAAATCAATACAAATTTTGAATCGGTGTTCGTTGTTAGTGAGGCATGTTTTTGCCCTTTCAGAAATTCATAATTAATTTTTAAAAAATCGTTGACACTTTTTGAACATGTTTTCTCATAGAAGATCGTTCAAATTAAGTTAAATTTGAATATCGAGAAAAAAAATGTATAATCTCTCCATATTTTTGAATTTGAACTATCCCCCATATACTTAACGTGGTAAAAGTAGTTAAGTTTGATAATTCACCAGAACTCAACGAATCAGGATCGCCACTTTTTGATTGAACTCTTAAGGTAGGGTATATTGTTTTAATCATGAACCCGCACTTTCAGATTGATTGAATTCCTAACTCAATACAAAAATTGAATCGGTGTTCGTTGTTGTTGGGGCATGTTTTTGCCTATTCAGAAATTCATTATTAATTTTTAAAAAATCGTTGACACTTTTTGAACGTGTTTTCTCATAGAAGATAGTTCAAATTAATTTAAATTTGAATATCGAGAAAAAATATGTATAATCTCTCCATATTTTTGAATTTGAACTATCCCCCATATACTTAACATGGGAAAAGAAGTTAAGTTTGATAATTCAACAGAATTCAATGAATAGCGATTGCCACTTTTTTATTAAACTCTGAGGTAGGGTATATAGTTCTTATCATGTACACGCACTTTCAGAATGATTGAATTCCTAATTCAATACAAATTTTGAATCGGTGTTCGTTGTTAGTGGGCATGTTTTTGCCCTTTCAGAAATTCATAATAAATTTTTAAAAAATCGTTGACACTTTTTGAACATGTTTTCTTATAGAAGATGGTTCAAATTAAGTTGAATTTGAATATCGAGAAAAAAAATGTATAATCTCTCCATATTTTTGAATTTGAACTATCCCCCATATACTTAAAATGGAAAAAGTAGTTAAGTTTGATAATTCAACAGAATTCAATGAATTGCGATTGCCACTTTTTTATTAAACTCTGAGGTAGGGTATATTGTTCTTATCATGTACACGCACTTTCAGAATGATTGAATTCCTAATTCAATACAAATGTTGAATCGGTGTTCGTTGTTAGTGGGGCATGTTTTTGCCAATTCAGAAATTCATAAATAATTTTTAAAAAATCGTTGACACTTTTTGAAGGTGTTTTGTCATAGAGGACGGTTCAAACTAAGTTGAATTTGAATTTCGAGAAAAATATGTATTATCTCTCCATATTTTTGAATTTGAACTATCCCCCCATATACTTAACATGGGAAAAGTAGTTAAGTTTGATAATTCACCAGGATTCAACGAATCAAGATCATCACTTTTTGATTAAAGTCTGAGGTAGGGTATATTGTTTTTATCATGTACACGCACTTTCAGAATGATTGATATCCTAATTCAATACAAAATTCGAATCGGTGTTCATTGTTAAGGGGCATGTTTTTGCCACTTCAGATTTTCATAATAATTTTTAAAAAATCGTTGACACTTTTTGAACGTGTTTTCTAATAGAAGATGGTTCAAATTAAGTTGAATTTGAATATCGAGAAAAAATATGTATAATCTCTCCTTATTTTTGAATTTGAACTATCCCCCGTATACTTAACATGGGAAAAGAAGTTAAGTTTGATAATTCAACAGAATTCAATGAATTGCGATTGCCACTTTTTTATTAAACTCTGAGGTAGGGTACATAGTTCTTATCATGTACACGCACTTTCAGAATGATTGAATTCCTAAATCAATACAAATTTTGAATCGGTGTTCGTTGTTAGTGAGGCATGTTTTTGCCCTTTCAGAAATTCATAATTAATTTTTAAAAAATCGTTGACACTTTTTGAACATGTTTTCTCATAGAAGATCGTTCAAATTAAGTTAAATTTGAATATCGAGAAAAAAAATGTATAATCTCTCCATATTTTTGAATTTGAACTATCCCCCATATACTTAACGTGGTAAAAGTAGTTAAGTTTGATAATTCACCAGAACTCAACGAATCAGGATCGCCACTTTTTGATTGAACTCTTAAGGTAGGGTATATTGTTTTAATCATGAACCCGCACTTTCAGATTGATTGAATTCCTAACTCAATACAAAAATTGAATCGGTGTTCGTTGTTGTTGGGGCATGTTTTTGCCTATTCAGAAATTCATTATTAATTTTTAAAAAATCGTTGACACTTTTTGAACGTGTTTTCTCATAGAAGATAGTTCAAATTAATTTAAATTTGAATATCGAGAAAAAATATGTATAATCTCTCCATATTTTTGAATTTGAACTATCCCCCATATACTTAACATGGGAAAAGAAGTTAAGTTTGATAATTCAACAGAATTCAATGAATAGCGATTGCCACTTTTTTATTAAACTCTGAGGTAGGGTATATAGTTCTTATCATGTACACGCACTTTCAGAATGATTGAATTCCTAATTCAATACAAATTTTGAATCGGTGTTCGTTGTTAGTGGGCATGTTTTTGCCCTTTCAGAAATTCATAATAAATTTTTAAAAAATCGTTGACACTTTTTGAACATGTTTTCTTATAGAAGATGGTTCAAATTAAGTTGAATTTGAATATCGAGAAAAAAAATGTATAATCTCTCCATATTTTTGAATTTGAACTATCCCCCATATACTTAAAATGGAAAAAGTAGTTAAGTTTGATAATTCAACAGAATTCAATGAATTGCGATTGCCACTTTTTTATTAAACTCTGAGGTAGGGTATATTGTTCTTATCATGTACACGCACTTTCAGAATGATTGAATTCCTAATTCAATACAAATGTTGAATCGGTGTTCGTTGTTAGTGGGGCATGTTTTTGCCAATTCAGAAATTCATAAATAATTTTTAAAAAATCGTTGACACTTTTTGAAGGTGTTTTGTCATAGAGGACGGTTCAAACTAAGTTGAATTTGAATTTCGAGAAAAATATGTATTATCTCTCCATATTTTTGAATTTGAACTATCCCCCCATATACTTAACATGGGAAAAGTAGTTAAGTTTGATAATTCACCAGGATTCAACGAATCAAGATCATCACTTTTTGATTAAAGTCTGAGGTAGGGTATATTGTTTTTATCATGTACACGCACTTTCAGAATGATTGATATCCTAATTCAATACAAAATTCGAATCGGTGTTCATTGTTAGTGGGGCATGTTTTTGCCACTTCAGAAATTCATAAATAATTATTAAAAAATCGTTGACACTTTTTGAAGGTGTTTTGTCATAGAGGACGGTTCAAACTAAGTTGAATTTGAATTTCGAGAAAAATATGTATAATCTCTCCATATTTTTGAATTTGAATTATCCCCCATATACTTAAAATGGAAAAAGTAGTTAAGTTTGATAATTCAACAGAATTCAATGAATTGCGATTGCCACTTTTTTATTAAACTCTGAGGTTGGGTATATTGTTTTAATCATGAACCCGCACTTTCAGAATGATTGAATTCCTAACTCAATACAAATGTTGAATCGGTGTTCGTTGTTAGTGGGGCATGTTTTTGCCACTTCAGAAATTCATAAATAATTTTTAAAAAATCGTTGACACTTTTTGAAGGTGTTTTGTCATAGAGGACGGTTCAAACTATGTTGAATTTGAATTTCGAGAAAAATCTGTATTATCTCTCCATATTTTTGAATTTGAACTATCCCCCATATAATTAACATGGGAAAAGTAGTTAAGTTTGATAATTCACCAGGATTCAACGAATCAAGATCATCACTTTTTGATTAAAGTCTGAGGTAGGGTATATTGTTTTTATTATGTACACGCACTTTCAGAATGATTGATATCCTAATTCAATACAAAATTCGAATCGGTGTTCATTGTTAAGGGGCATGTTTTTGCCACTTCAGAAATTCATAATAATTTTTAAAAAATCGTTGACACTTTTTGAACGTGTATTCTCATAGAAGATGGTTCAAATTAAGTTGAATTTGAATATCGAGAAAAAATATGTATAATCTCTCCATATTTTTGAATTTGAACTATCCCCCATATACTTAAAATGGAAAAAGTAGTTAAGTTTGATAATTCAAAAGAATTCAATGAATAGCGATTGCCACTTTTTTATTAAACTCTGAGGTAGGGTATATTGTTCTTATCATGTACACGCACTTTCAGAATGATTGAATTCCTAATCCAATACAAATGTTGAATCGGTGTTCGTTGTTAGTGGGGCATGTTTTTGCCACTTCAGAAATTCATAAATAATTTTTAAAAAATCGTTGACACTTTTTGAAGGTGTTTTGTCATAGAGGACGGTTCAAACCAAGTTAAATTTGAATTTCGAGAAAAATATGTATTATCTCTCCATATGTTTGAATTTGAACTATTCCCCATATACTTAACATGGGAAAAGTAGTTAAGTTTGATAATTCACCAGGATTCAACGAATCAAGATCATCACTTTTTGATTAAAGTCTGAGGTAGGGTATATTGTTTTTATCATGTACACGCACTTTCAGAATGATTGATATCCTAATTCAATACAAAATTCGAATCGGTGTTCATTGTTAGTGGGGCATGTTTTTGCCACTTCAGAAATTCATAAATAATTTTTAAAAAATCGTTGACTTTTTTTGAAGGTGTTTTGTCATAGAGGACGGTTCAAACTATGTTGAATTTGAATTTCGAGAAAAATATGTATAATCTCTCCATATTTTTGAATTTGAACTATCCCCCATATACTTAAAATGGAAAAAGTAGTTAAGTTTGATAATTCAACAGAATTCAATGAATTGCGATTGCCACTTTTTTATTAAACTCTGAAGTAGGGTATATTGTTTTAATCATGAACCCGCACTTTCAGAATGATTGAATTCCTAACTCAATACAAATGTTGAATCGGTGTTCGTTGTTAGTAGGGCATGTTTTTGCCACTTCAGAAATTCATAAATAATTTTATAAAAAATCGTTGACACTTTTTGAACGTGTTTTCTCATAGAAGATGGTTCAAATTAAGTTGAATTTGAATATCGAGAAAAAATATGTATAATCTCTCCTTATTTTTGAATTTGAACTATCCCCTATATACTTAAAATGGAAAAAGTAGTTAAGTTTGATAATTCAACAGAATTCAATGACTTGCGATTGCCACTTTTTTATTAAACTCTGAGGTAGGGTATATTGTTCTTATCATGTACACGCACTTTCAGAATGATTGAATTCCTAATTCAATACAAATGTTGAATCGGTGTTCGTTGTTAGTGGGGCATGTTTTTGCCACTTCAGAAATTCATAAATAATTTTTAAAAAATCGTTGACACTTTTTGAAGGTGTTTTGTCATAGAGGACGGTTCAAACTAAGTTGAATTTGAATTTCGAGAAAAATCTGTATTATCTCTCCATATTTATTGAATTTGAACAATCCCCCATATACTTAACATGGGAAAAGTAGTTAAGTTTGATAATTCACCAGGATTCAACGAATCAAGATCATCACTTTTTGATTAAAGTCTGAGGTAGGGTATATTGTTTTTATCATGTACACGCACTTTCAGAATGATTGATATCCTAATTCAATACAAAATTCGAATCGGTGTTCATTGTTAAGGGGCATGTTTTTGCCACTTCAGAAATTCATAATAATTTTTAAAAAATCGTTGACACTTTTTGAACGTGTTTTATCATAGAAGATGGTTCAAATTAAGTTGAATTTGAATATCGAGAAAAAATATTAATAATCTCTCCTTATTTTTGAATTTGAACTATCCCCCGTATACTTAACATGGGAAAAGAAGTTAAGTTTGATAATTCAACAGAATTCAATGAATAGCGATTGCCACTTTTTTATTAAACTCTGAGGTAGGGTATATAGTTCTTATCATGTACACGCACTTTCAGAATGATTGAATTCCTAATTCAATACAAATTTTGAATCGGTGTTCGTTGTTAGTGGGCATGTTTTTGCCCTTTCAGAAATTCATAATAAATTTTTAAAAAATCGTTGACACTTTTTGAACATGTTTTCTTATAGAAGATGGTTCAAATTAAGTTGAATTTGAATATCGAGAAAAAAAATGTATAATCTCTCCATATTTTTGAATTTGAACTATCCCCCATATACTTAAAATGGAAAAAGTAGTTAAGTTTGATAATTCAACAGAATTCAATGAATTGCGATTGCCACTTTTTTATTAAACTCTGAGGTAGGGTATATTGTTCTTATCATGTACACGCACTTTCAGAATGATTGAATTCCTAATTCAATACAAATGTTGAATCGGTGTTCGTTGTTAGTGGGGCATGTTTTTGCCACTTCAGAAATTCAAAAATAATTTTTAAAAAATCGATAACACTTTTGAAGGTGTTTTGTCATAGAGGACGGTTCAAACTAAGTTGAATTTGAATTTCGAGAAAAATATGTATTATCTCTCCATATTTTTTAATTTGAACTATCCCCCATATACTTAACATGGGAAAAGTAGTTAAGTTTGATAATTCACCAGGATTCAACGAATCAAGATCATCACTTTTTGATTAAAGTCTGAGGTAGGGTATATTGTTTTTATCATGTACACGAACTTTCAGAATAATTGAATTCCTAATTCAATACAAAAGTCGAATCGGTGTTAATTGTTAGTGGGGCATGTTTTTGCCACTTTAAAAATTCATAACTAATTTTTAAAAAATCGTTGACACTTTTTAAACGTGTTTTCTAATAGAAAACAGTTTAAATTAAGTTGAATTTGAATAACGAGAAAAAATAAGTATTATCTCTCCTTATTTTTGAATTTGAACTATCCCCCTTTTTAGTTAACATCTGAAAAGTAGTTAAGTTTGATAATTCACCAGAATTCAACGAATCGAGATCGCCACTTTTTGATTAAACTCTGAGGTAGAGTGTTATGTTCCTATTATGTATAAGCACTTTCAGAATGATTGAATTCCTAATTCAATACAAAAGTTGAATCGGTGTTCACTGCTAGTATGGCATGTGGTTGCCACTTCAAAAATTAATAACTAATTTTTAAAAAACTGTAGACACTTTTTGAACGTGTTTTTCCATAGAAGATGGTTCAAATTAAGTTGAATTTGAATATCGAGAAAAAATATGTATAATCTCTCCATATTTTTGAATTTGAACTATCCCCCATATACTTAAAATGGAAAAGTAGTTAAGTTTGATAATTCAACAGAATTCAATGAATTGCGATTGCCACTTTTTTATTAAACTCTGAGGTAGGGTATATTGTTCTTATCATGTACACGCACTTTCAGAATGATTGAATTCCTAATTCAATACAAATGTTGAATCGGTGTTCGTTGTTAGTGGGGCATGTTTTTGCCACTTCAGAAATTCATAAATCATTTTTAAAAAATCGTTGACACTTTTTAAACGTGTTTTCTCATAGAAAACAGTTCAAATTAAATTGAATTTGAATAACGAAAAAAAAATAAGTATTATCTCTCCTTATTTTTTAATTTGAACTATCCCCCTATATAGTTAACATCTGAAAAGTAGTTAAGTTTGATAATTCACCAGAATTCAACGAATCGAGATCGCCACTTTTTGATTAAACTCTGAGGTAGGGTGTATTGTTCCTATTATGTACACGTACTTTCAGAATGATTGAATTCCTAATTTAATACAAAAGTTGACTCTGTGTTCGTTGCTAATGTGGCATGTTTTTGCCACTTCAGAAATTCATAAATAATTATTAAAAAATCGTTGACACTTTTTGAAGATGTTTTGTCATAGAGGACGGTTCAAACTAAGTTGAATTTGAATTTCGAGAAAAATATGTATAATCTCTCCATATTTTTGAATTTGAACTATCCCCCATATACTTAAAATGGAAAAAGTAGTTAAGTTTGATAATTCAACAGAATTCAATGAATTGCGATTGCCACTTTTTTATTAAACTCTGAGGTAGGGTATATTGTTCTTATCATGTACACGCACTTTCAGAATGATTGAATTCCTAATTCAATACAAATGTTGAATCGGTGTTCGTTGTTAGTGGGGCATGTTTTTGCCAATTCAGAAATTCATAAATAATTTTTAAAAAATCGTTGACACTTTTTGAAGGTGTTTTGTCATAGAGGACGGTTCAAACTAAGTTGAATTTGAATTTCGAGAAAAATATGTATTATCTCTCCATATTTTTGAATTTGAACTATCCCCCCATATACTTAACATGGGAAAAGTAGTTAAGTTTGATAATTCACCAGGATTCAACGAATCAAGATCATCACTTTTTGATTAAAGTCTGAGGTAGGGTATATTGTTTTTATCATGTACACGCACTTTCAGAATGATTGATATCCTAATTCAATACAAAATTCGAATCGGTGTTCATTGTTAAGGGGCATGTTTTTGCCACTTCAGATTTTCATAATAATTTTTAAAAAATCGTTGACACTTTTTGAACGTGTTTTCTAATAGAAGATGGTTCAAATTAAGTTGAATTTGAATATCGAGAAAAAATATGTATAATCTCTCCTTATTTTTGAATTTGAACTATCCCCCGTATACTTAACATGGGAAAAGAAGTTAAGTTTGATAATTCAACAGAATTCAATGAATTGCGATTGCCACTTTTTTATTAAACTCTGAGGTAGGGTACATAGTTCTTATCATGTACACGCACTTTCAGAATGATTGAATTCCTAAATCAATACAAATTTTGAATCGGTGTTCGTTGTTAGTGAGGCATGTTTTTGCCCTTTCAGAAATTCATAATTAATTTTTAAAAAATCGTTGACACTTTTTGAACATGTTTTCTCATAGAAGATCGTTCAAATTAAGTTAAATTTGAATATCGAGAAAAAAAATGTATAATCTCTCCATATTTTTGAATTTGAACTATCCCCCATATACTTAACGTGGTAAAAGTAGTTAAGTTTGATAATTCACCAGAACTCAACGAATCAGGATCGCCACTTTTTGATTGAACTCTTAAGGTAGGGTATATTGTTTTAATCATGAACCCGCACTTTCAGATTGATTGAATTCCTAACTCAATACAAAAATTGAATCGGTGTTCGTTGTTGTTGGGGCATGTTTTTGCCTATTCAGAAATTCATTATTAATTTTTAAAAAATCGTTGACACTTTTTGAACGTGTTTTCTCATAGAAGATAGTTCAAATTAATTTAAATTTGAATATCGAGAAAAAATATGTATAATCTCTCCATATTTTTGAATTTGAACTATCCCCCATATACTTAACATGGGAAAAGAAGTTAAGTTTGATAATTCAACAGAATTCAATGAATAGCGATTGCCACTTTTTTATTAAACTCTGAGGTAGGGTATATAGTTCTTATCATGTACACGCACTTTCAGAATGATTGAATTCCTAATTCAATACAAATTTTGAATCGGTGTTCGTTGTTAGTGGGCATGTTTTTGCCCTTTCAGAAATTCATAATAAATTTTTAAAAAATCGTTGACACTTTTTGAACATGTTTTCTTATAGAAGATGGTTCAAATTAAGTTGAATTTGAATATCGAGAAAAAAAATGTATAATCTCTCCATATTTTTGAATTTGAACTATCCCCCATATACTTAAAATGGAAAAAGTAGTTAAGTTTGATAATTCAACAGAATTCAATGAATTGCGATTGCCACTTTTTTATTAAACTCTGAGGTAGGGTATATTGTTCTTATCATGTACACGCACTTTCAGAATGATTGAATTCCTAATTCAATACAAATGTTGAATCGGTGTTCGTTGTTAGTGGGGCATGTTTTTGCCAATTCAGAAATTCATAAATAATTTTTAAAAAATCGTTGACACTTTTTGAAGGTGTTTTGTCATAGAGGACGGTTCAAACTAAGTTGAATTTGAATTTCGAGAAAAATATGTATTATCTCTCCATATTTTTGAATTTGAACTATCCCCCCATATACTTAACATGGGAAAAGTAGTTAAGTTTGATAATTCACCAGGATTCAACGAATCAAGATCATCACTTTTTGATTAAAGTCTGAGGTAGGGTATATTGTTTTTATCATGTACACGCACTTTCAGAATGATTGATATCCTAATTCAATACAAAATTCGAATCGGTGTTCATTGTTAAGGGGCATGTTTTTGCCACTTCAGATTTTCATAATAATTTTTAAAAAATCGTTGACACTTTTTGAACGTGTTTTCTAATAGAAGATGGTTCAAATTAAGTTGAATTTGAATATCGAGAAAAAATATGTATAATCTCTCCTTATTTTTGAATTTGAACTATCCCCCGTATACTTAACATGGGAAAAGAAGTTAAGTTTGATAATTCAACAGAATTCAATGAATTGCGATTGCCACTTTTTTATTAAACTCTGAGGTAGGGTACATAGTTCTTATCATGTACACGCACTTTCAGAATGATTGAATTCCTAAATCAATACAAATTTTGAATCGGTGTTCGTTGTTAGTGAGGCATGTTTTTGCCCTTTCAGAAATTCATAATTAATTTTTAAAAAATCGTTGACACTTTTTGAACATGTTTTCTCATAGAAGATCGTTCAAATTAAGTTAAATTTGAATATCGAGAAAAAAAATGTATAATCTCTCCATATTTTTGAATTTGAACTATCCCCCATATACTTAACGTGGTAAAAGTAGTTAAGTTTGATAATTCACCAGAACTCAACGAATCAGGATCGCCACTTTTTGATTGAACTCTTAAGGTAGGGTATATTGTTTTAATCATGAACCCGCACTTTCAGAATGATTGAATTCCTAACTCAATACAAAAATTGAATCGGTGTTCGTTGTTGTTGGGGCATGTTTTTGCCTATTCAGAAATTCATTATTAATTTTTAAAAAATCGTTGACACTTTTTGAACGTGTTTTCTCATAGAAGATAGTTCAAATTAATTTAAATTTGAATATCGAGAAAAAATATGTATAATCTCTCCATATTTTTGAATTTGAACTATCCCCCATATACTTAACATGGGAAAAGAAGTTAAGTTTGATAATTCAACAGAATTCAATGAATAGCGATTGCCACTTTTTTATTAAACTCTGAGGTAGGGTATATAGTTCTTATCATGTACACGCACTTTCAGAATGATTGAATTCCTAATTCAATACAAATTTTGAATCGGTGTTCGTTGTTAGTGGGCATGTTTTTGCCCTTTCAGAAATTCATAATAAATTTTTAAAAAATCGTTGACACTTTTTGAACATGTTTTCTTATAGAAGATGGTTCAAATTAAGTTGAATTTGAATATCGAGAAAAAAAATGTATAATCTCTCCATATTTTTGAATTTGAACTATCCCCCATATACTTAAAATGGAAAAAGTAGTTAAGTTTGATAATTCAACAGAATTCAATGAATTGCGATTGCCACTTTTTTATTAAACTCTGAGGTAGGGTATATTGTTCTTATCATGTACACGCACTTTCAGAATGATTGAATTCCTAATTCAATACAAATGTTGAATCGGTGTTCGTTGTTAGTGGGGCATGTTTTTGCCACTTCAGAAATTCAAAAATAATTTTTAAAAAATCGATAACACTTTTGAAGGTGTTTTGTCATAGAGGACGGTTCAAACTAAGTTGAATTTGAATTTCGAGAAAAATATGTATTATCTCTCCATATTTTTTAATTTGAACTATCCCCCATATACTTAACATGGGAAAAGTAGTTAAGTTTGATAATTCACCAGGATTCAACGAATCAAGATCATCACTTTTTGATTAAAGTCTGAGGTAGGGTATATTGTTTTTATCATGTACACGAACTTTCAGAATAATTGATCTCCTAATTCAATACAAAAGTCGAATCGGTGTTAATTGTTAGTGGGGCATGTTTTTGCCACTTTAAAAATTCATAACTAATTTTTAAAAAATCGTTGACACTTTTTAAACGTGTTTTCTAATAGAAAACAGTTTAAATTAAGTTGAATTTGAATAACGAGAAAAAATAAGTATTATCTCTCCTTATTTTTGAATTTGAACTATCCCCCTTTTTAGTTAACATCTGAAAAGTAGTTAAGTTTGATAATTCACCAGAATTCAACGAATCGAGATCGCCACTTTTTGATTAAACTCTGAGGTAGAGTGTTATGTTCCTATTATGTATAAGCACTTTCAGAATGATTGAATTCCTAATTCAATACAAAAGTTGAATCGGTGTTCACTGCTAGTATGGCATGTGGTTGCCACTTCAAAAATTAATAACTAATTTTTAAAAAACTGTAGACACTTTTTGAACGTGTGACGGTTCAAATTAAGTTGAATTTGAATAACGAGAAAAAATATGAATTATCTCTCCTAATTTTTGAACTTGAACTAGCCCCATTTACTTAACGTGGGAAAAGTAGTTAAGTTTAATAATTCACCAGAACTCAACGAATCAGTATTGTCACTTTTTGATTGAACTTTGAGGTAGGGTATATTGTTTTAATCATGAACCCGCACTTTCAGAATGATTGAATTCCTAACTCAATACAAAAATTGAATCGGTTTTCGTTGTTAGTGGGGCATGTTTTTGCCACTTCAGAAATTCATAATTAATTTTTAAAAAATCGTTGACACTTTTTGAACGTGTTTTTCCATAGAAGATGGTTCAAATTAAGTTGAATTTGAATATCGAGAAAAAATATGTATAATCTCTCCATATTTTTGAATTTGAACTATCCCCCATATACTTAAAATGGAAAAGTAGTTAAGTTTGATAATTCAACAGAATTCAATGAATTGCGATTGCCACTTTTTTATTAAACTCTGAGGTAGGGTATATTGTTCTTATCATGTACACGCACTTTCAGAATGATTGAATTCCTAATTCAATACAAATGTTGAATCGGTGTTCGTTGTTAGTGGGGCATGTTTTTGCCACTTCAGAAATTCATAAATCATTTTTAAAAAATCGTTGACACTTTTTAAACGTGTTTTCTCATAGAAAACAGTTCAAATTAAATTGAATTTGAATAACGAAAAAAAAATAAGTATTATCTCTCCTTATTTTTTAATTTGAACTATCCCCCTATATAGTTAACATCTGAAAAGTAGTTAAGTTTGATAATTCACCAGAATTCAACGAATCGAGATCGCCACTTTTTGATTAAACTCTGAGGTAGGGTGTATTGTTCCTATTATGTACACGTACTTTCAGAATGATTGAATTCCTAATTTAATACAAAAGTTGACTCTGTGTTCGTTGCTAATGTGGCATGTTTTTGCCACTTCAGAAATTCATAAATAATTATTAAAAAATCGTTGACACTTTTTGAAGTTGTTTTGTCATAGAGGACGGTTCAAACTAAGTTGAATTTGAATTTCGAGAAAAATATGTATAATCTCTCCATATTTTTGAATTTGAACTATCCCCCATATACTTAAAATGGAAAAAGTAGTTAAGTTTGATAATTCAACAGAATTCAATGAATTGCGATTGCCACTTTTTTATTAAACTCTGAGGTAGGGTATATTGTTCTTATCATGTACACGCACTTTCAGAATGATTGAATTCCTAATTCAATACAAATGTTGAATCGGTGTTCGTTGTTAGTGGGGCATGTTTTTGCCAATTCAGAAATTCATAAATAATTTTTAAAAAATCGTTGACACTTTTTGAAGGTGTTTTGTCATAGAGGACGGTTCAAACTAAGTTGAATTTGAATTTCGAGAAAAATATGTATTATCTCTCCATATTTTTGAATTTGAACTATCCCCCCATATACTTAACATGGGAAAAGTAGTTAAGTTTGATAATTCACCAGGATTCAACGAATCAAGATCATCACTTTTTGATTAAAGTCTGAGGTAGGGTATATTGTTTTTATCATGTACACGCACTTTCAGAATGATTGATATCCTAATTCAATACAAAATTCGAATCGGTGTTCATTGTTAAGGGGCATGTTTTTGCCACTTCAGATTTTCATAATAATTTTTAAAAAATCGTTGACACTTTTTGAACGTGTTTTCTAATAGAAGATGGTTCAAATTAAGTTGAATTTGAATATCGAGAAAAAATATGTATAATCTCTCCTTATTTTTGAATTTGAACTATCCCCCGTATACTTAACATGGGAAAAGAAGTTAAGTTTGATAATTCAACAGAATTCAATGAATTGCGATTGCCACTTTTTTATTAAACTCTGAGGTAGGGTACATAGTTCTTATCATGTACACGCACTTTCAGAATGATTGAATTCCTAAATCAATACAAATTTTGAATCGGTGTTCGTTGTTAGTGAGGCATGTTTTTGCCCTTTCAGAAATTCATAATTAATTTTTAAAAAATCGTTGACACTTTTTGAACATGTTTTCTCATAGAAGATCGTTCAAATTAAGTTAAATTTGAATATCGAGAAAAAAAATGTATAATCTCTCCATATTTTTGAATTTGAACTATCCCCCATATACTTAACGTGGTAAAAGTAGTTAAGTTTGATAATTCACCAGAACTCAACGAATCAGGATCGCCACTTTTTGATTGAACTCTTAAGGTAGGGTATATTGTTTTAATCATGAACCCGCACTTTCAGAATGATTGAATTCCTAACTCAATACAAAAATTGAATCGGTGTTCGTTGTTGTTGGGGCATGTTTTTGCCTATTCAGAAATTCATTATTAATTTTTAAAAAATCGTTGACACTTTTTGAACGTGTTTTCTCATAGAAGATAGTTCAAATTAATTTAAATTTGAATATCGAGAAAAAATATGTATAATCTCTCCATATTTTTGAATTTGAACTATCCCCCATATACTTAACATGGGAAAAGAAGTTAAGTTTGATAATTCAACAGAATTCAATGAATAGCGATTGCCACTTTTTTATTAAACTCTGAGGTAGGGTATATAGTTCTTATCATGTACACGCACTTTCAGAATGATTGAATTCCTAATTCAATACAAATTTTGAATCGGTGTTCGTTGTTAGTGGGCATGTTTTTGCCCTTTCAGAAATTCATAATAAATTTTTAAAAAATCGTTGACACTTTTTGAACATGTTTTCTTATAGAAGATGGTTCAAATTAAGTTGAATTTGAATATCGAGAAAAAAAATGTATAATCTCTCCATATTTTTTAATTTGAACTATCCCCCATATACTTAAAATGGAAAAAGTAGTTAAGTTTGATAATTCAACAGAATTCAATGAATTGCGATTGCCACTTTTTTATTAAACTCTGAGGTAGGGTATATTGTTCTTATCATGTACACGCACTTTCAGAATGATTGAATTCCTAATTCAATACAAATGTTGAATCGGTGTTCGTTGTTAGTGGGGCATGTTTTTGCCACTTCAGAAATTCAAAAATAATTTTTAAAAAATCGATAACACTTTTGAAGGTGTTTTGTCATAGAGGACGGTTCAAACTAAGTTGAATTTGAATTTCGAGAAAAATATGTATTATCTCTCCATATTTTTTAATTTGAACTATCCCCCATATACTTAACATGGGAAAAGTAGTTAAGTTTGATAATTCACCAGGATTCAACGAATCAAGATCATCACTTTTTGATTAAAGTCTGAGGTAGGGTATATTGTTTTTATCATGTACACGAACTTTCAGAATAATTGATCTCCTAATTCAATACAAAAGTCGAATCGGTGTTAATTGTTAGTGGGGCATGTTTTTGCCACTTTAAAAATTCATAACTAATTTTTAAAAAATCGTTGACACTTTTTAAACGTGTTTTCTAATAGAAAACAGTTTAAATTAAGTTGAATTTGAATAACGAGAAAAAATAAGTATTATCTCTCCTTATTTTTGAATTTGAACTATCCCCCTTTTTAGTTAACATCTGAAAAGTAGTTAAGTTTGATAATTCACCAGAATTCAACGAATCGAGATCGCCACTTTTTGATTAAACTCTGAGGTAGAGTGTTATGTTCCTATTATGTATAAGCACTTTCAGAATGATTGAATTCCTAATTCAATACAAAAGTTGAATCGGTGTTCACTGCTAGTATGGCATGTGGTTGCCACTTCAAAAATTAATAACTAATTTTTAAAAAACTGTAGACACTTTTTGAACGTGTGACGGTTCAAATTAAGTTGAATTTGAATAACGAGAAAAAATATGAATTATCTCTCCTAATTTTTGAACTTGAACTAGCCCCATTTACTTAACGTGGGAAAAGTAGTTAAGTTTAATAATTCACCAGAACTCAACGAATCAGTATTGTCACTTTTTGATTGAACTTTGAGGTAGGGTATATTGTTTTAATCATGAACCCGCACTTTCAGAATGATTGAATTCCTAACTCAATACAAAAATTGAATCGGTGTTCGTTGTTAGTGGGGCATGTTTTTGCCACTTCAGAAATTCATAATTAATTTTTAAAAAATCGTTGACACTTTTTGAACGTGTTTTTCCATAGAAGATGGTTCAAATTAAGTTGAATTTGAATATCGAGAAAAAATATGTATAATCTCTCCATATTTTTGAATTTGAACTATCCCCCATATACTTAAAATGGAAAAGTAGTTAAGTTTGATAATTCAACAGAATTCAATGAATTGCGATTGCCACTTTTTTATTAAACTCTGAGGTAGGGTATATTGTTCTTATCATGTACACGCACTTTCAGAATGATTGAATTCCTAATTCAATACAAATGTTGAATCGGTGTTCGTTGTTAGTGGGGCATGTTTTTGCCACTTCAGAAATTCATAAATCATTTTTAAAAAATCGTTGACACTTTTTAAACGTGTTTTCTCATAGAAAACAGTTCAAATTAAATTGAATTTGAATAACGAAAAAAAAATAAGTATTATCTCTCCTTATTTTTTAATTTGAACTATCCCCCTATATAGTTAACATCTGAAAAGTAGTTAAGTTTGATAATTCACCAGAATTCAACGAATCGAGATCGCCACTTTTTGATTAAACTCTGAGGTAGGGTGTATTGTTCCTATTATGTACACGTACTTTCAGAATGATTGAATTCCTAATTTAATACAAAAGTTGACTCTGTGTTCGTTGCTAATGTGGCATGTTTTTGCCACTTCAGAAATTCATAAATAATTATTAAAAAATCGTTGACACTTTTTGAAGTTGTTTTGTCATAGAGGACGGTTCAAACTAAGTTGAATTTGAATTTCGAGAAAAATATGTATAATCTCTCCATATTTTTGAATTTGAACTATCCCCCATATACTTAAAATGGAAAAAGTAGTTAAGTTTGATAATTCTACAGAATTCAATGAATTGCGATTGCCACTTTTTTATTAAACTCTGAGGTAGGGTATATTGTTCTTATCATGTACACGCACTTTCAGAATGATTGAATTCCTAATTCAATACAAATGTTGAATCGGTGTTCGTTGTTAGTGGGGCATGTTTTTGCCAATTCAGAAATTCATAAATAATTTTTAAAAAATCGTTGACACTTTTTGAAGGTGTTTTGTCATAGAGGACGGTTCAAACTAAGTTGAATTTGAATTTCGAGAAAAATATGTATTATCTCTCCATATTTTTGAATTTGAACTATCCCCCCATATACTTAACATGGGAAAAGTAGTTAAGTTTGATAATTCACCAGGATTCAACGAATCAAGATCATCACTTTTTGATTAAAGTCTGAGGTAGGGTATATTGTTTTTATCATGTACACGCACTTTCAGAATGATTGATATCCTAATTCAATACAAAATTCGAATCGGTGTTCATTGTTAAGGGGCATGTTTTTGCCACTTCAGATTTTCATAATAATTTTTAAAAAATCGTTGACACTTTTTGAACGTGTTTTCTAATAGAAGATGGTTCAAATTAAGTTGAATTTGAATATCGAGAAAAAATATGTATAATCTCTCCTTATTTTTGAATTTGAACTATCCCCCGTATACTTAACATGGGAAAAGAAGTTAAGTTTGATAATTCAACAGAATTCAATGAATTGCGATTGCCACTTTTTTATTAAACTCTGAGGTAGGGTACATAGTTCTTATCATGTACACGCACTTTCAGAATGATTGAATTCCTAAATCAATACAAATTTTGAATCGGTGTTCGTTGTTAGTGAGGCATGTTTTTGCCCTTTCAGAAATTCATAATTAATTTTTAAAAAATCGTTGACACTTTTTGAACATGTTTTCTCATAGAAGATCGTTCAAATTAAGTTAAATTTGAATATCGAGAAAAAAAATTTATAATCTCTCCATATTTTTGAATTTGAACTATCCCCCATATACTTAACGTGGTAAAAGTAGTTAAGTTTGATAATTCACCAGAACTCAACGAATCAGGATCGCCACTTTTTGATTGAACTCTTAAGGTAGGGTATATTGTTTTAATCATGAACCCGCACTTTCAGAATGATTGAATTCCTAACTCAATACAAAAATTGAATCGGTGTTCGTTGTTGTTGGGGCATGTTTTTGCCTATTCAGAAATTCATTATTAATTTTTAAAAAATCGTTGACACTTTTTGAACGTGTTTTCTCATAGAAGATAGTTCAAATTAATTTAAATTTGAATATCGAGAAAAAATATGTATAATCTCTCCATATTTTTGAATTTGAACTATCCCCCATATACTTAAAATGGAAAAGTAGTTAAGTTTGATAATTCAACAGAATTCAATGAATTGCGATTGCCACTTTTTTATTAAACTCTGAGGTAGGGTATATTGTTCTTATCATGTACACGCACTTTCAGAATGATTGAATTCCTAATTCAATACAAATGTTGAATCGGTGTTCGTTGTTAGTGGGGCATGTTTTTGCCACTTCAGAAATTCATAAATCATTTTTAAAAAATCGTTGACACTTTTTAAACGTGTTTTCTCATAGAAAACAGTTCAAATTAAATTGAATTTGAATAACGAAAAAAAAATAAGTATTATCTCTCCTTATTTTTTAATTTGAACTATCCCCCTATATAGTTAACATCTGAAAAGTAGTTAAGTTTGATAATTCACCAGAATTCAACGAATCGAGATCGCCACTTTTTGATTAAACTCTGAGGTAGGGTGTATTGTTCCTATTATGTACACGTACTTTCAGAATGATTGAATTCCTAATTTAATACAAAAGTTGACTCTGTGTTCGTTGCTAATGTGGCATGTTTTTGCCACTTCAGAAATTCATAAATAATTATTAAAAAATCGTTGACACTTTTTGAAGTTGTTTTGTCATAGAGGACGGTTCAAACTAAGTTGAATTTGAATTTCGAGAAAAATATGTATAATCTCTCCATATTTTTGAATTTGAACTATCCCCCATATACTTAAAATGGAAAAAGTAGTTAAGTTTGATAATTCAACAGAATTCAATGAATTGCGATTGCCACTTTTTTATTAAACTCTGAGGTAGGGTATATTGTTCTTATCATGTACACGCACTTTCAGAATGATTGAATTCCTAATTCAATACAAATGTTGAATCGGTGTTCGTTGTTAGTGGGGCATGTTTTTGCCAATTCAGAAATTCATAAATAATTTTTAAAAAATCGTTGACACTTTTTGAAGGTGTTTTGTCATAGAGGACGGTTCAAACTAAGTTGAATTTGAATTTCGAGAAAAATATGTATTATCTCTCCATATTTTTGAATTTGAACTATCCCCCCATATACTTAACATGGGAAAAGTAGTTAAGTTTGATAATTCACCAGGATTCAACGAATCAAGATCATCACTTTTTGATTAAAGTCTGAGGTAGGGTATATTGTTTTTATCATGTACACGCACTTTCAGAATGATTGATATCCTAATTCAATACAAAATTCGAATCGGTGTTCATTGTTAAGGGGCATGTTTTTGCCACTTCAGATTTTCATAATAATTTTTAAAAAATCGTTGACACTTTTTGAACGTGTTTTCTAATAGAAGATGGTTCAAATTAAGTTGAATTTGAATATCGAGAAAAAATATGTATAATCTCTCCTTATTTTTGAATTTGAACTATCCCCCGTATACTTAACATGGGAAAAGAAGTTAAGTTTGATAATTCAACAGAATTCAATGAATTGCGATTGCCACTTTTTTATTAAACTCTGAGGTAGGGTACATAGTTCTTATCATGTACACGCACTTTCAGAATGATTGAATTCCTAAATCAATACAAATTTTGAATCGGTGTTCGTTGTTAGTGAGGCATGTTTTTGCCCTTTCAGAAATTCATAATTAATTTTTAAAAAATCGTTGACACTTTTTGAACATGTTTTCTCATAGAAGATCGTTCAAATTAAGTTAAATTTGAATATCGAGACAAAAAATGTATAATCTCTCCATATTTTTGAATTTGAACTATCCCCCATATACTTAACGTGGTAAAAGTAGTTAAGTTTGATAATTCACCAGAACTCAACGAATCAGGATCGCCACTTTTTGATTGAACTCTTAAGGTAGGGTATATTGTTTTAATCATGAACCCGCACTTTCAGAATGATTGAATTCCTAACTCAATACAAAAATTGAATCGGTGTTCGTTGTTGTTGGGGCATGTTTTTGCCTGTTCAGAAATTCATTATTAATTTTTAAAAAATCGTTGACACTTTTTGAACGTGTTTTCTCATAGAAGATAGTTCAAATTAATTTAAATTTGAATATCGAGAAAAAATATGTATAATCTCTACATATTTTTGAATTTGAACTATCCCCAATATACTTAAAATTGAAAAAGTAGTTAAGTTTGATAATTCACAAAAATTCAACGAATCAAGAACGCCACTTTTTGATTAAACTCTAAGGTAGGGTATATTGTTTTTATCATGTACACGAACTTTCAGAATGATTGAATTCCTAATTCAATACAAAAGTTGAATCGGTTTTAATTGTTAGTGGGGCATGTTTTTGCCACTTCAAAAATTCATAGCTAATTTTTAAAAAATCGTTGACACTTTTTAAACGTGTTTTCTCATAGAAAACAGTTCAAATTAAATTGAATTTGAATAACGAAAAAAAAAATAAGTATTATCTCTCCTTATTTTTTAATTTGAACTATCCCCCTATATAATTAACATCTGAAAAGTAGTTAAGTTTGATAATTCACCAGAATTCAACGAATCGAGATCGCCACTTTTTGATTAAACTCTAAGGTAGGGTGTATTGTTCCTATTATGTACACGTACTTTCAGAATGATTGAATTCCTAATTTAATACAAAAGTTGACTCTGTGTTCGTTGCTAATGGGGCATGTTTTTGCCACTTCAGAAATTCATAAATAATTATTAAAAAATCGTTGACACTTTTTGAAGTTGTTTTGTCATAGAGGACGGTTCAAACTAAGTTGAATTTGAATTTCGAGAAAAATATGTATTATCTCTCCATATTTTTGAATTTGAACTATCCCCCCATATACTTAACATGGGAAAAGTAGTTAAGTTTGATAATTCACCAGGATTCAACGAATCAAGATCATCACTTTTTGATTAAAGTCTGAGGTAGGGTATATTGTTTTTATCATGTACACGCACTTTCAGAATGATTGATATCCTAATTCAATACAAAATTCGAATCGGTGTTCATTGTTAAGGGGCATGTTTTTGCCACTTCAGATTTTCATAATAATTTTTAAAAAATCGTTGACACTTTTTGAACGTGTTTTCTCATAGAAGATGGTTCAAATTAAGTTGAATTTGAATATCGAGAAAAAATATGTATAATCTCGCCTTATTTTTGAATTTGAACTATCCCCCGCATACTTAACATGGGAAAAGAAGTTAAGTTTGATAATTCAACAGAATTCAATGAATTGCGATTGCCACTTTTTTATTAAACTCTGAGGTAGGGTACATAGTTCTTATCATGTACACGCACTTTCAGAATGATTGAATTCCTAAATCAATACAAATTTTGAATCGGTGTTCGTTGTTAGTGAGGCATGTTTTTGCCCTTTCAGAAATTCATAATTAATTTTTAAAAAATCGTTGACACTTTTTGAACATGTTTTCTCATAGAAGATCGTTCAAATTAAGTTAAATTTGAATATCGAGAAAAAAAATGTATAATCTCTCCATATTTTTGAATTTGAACTATCCCCCATATACTTAACGTGGTAAAAGTAGTTAAGTTTGATAATTCACCAGAACTCAACGAATCAGGATCGCAACTTTTTGATTGAACTCTTAAGGTAGGGTATATTGTTTTAATCATGAACCCGCACTTTCAGAATGATTGAATTCCTAACTCAATACAAAAATTGAATCGGTGTTCGTTGTTGTTGGGGCATGTTTTTGCCTATTCAGAAATTCATAATTAATTTTTAAAAAATCGTTGACACTTTTTGAACGTGTTTTCTCATAGAAGATAGTTCAAATTAATTTAAATTTGAATATCGAGAAAAAATATGTATAATCTCTACATATTTTTGAATTTGAACTATCCCCCATATACTTAAAATGGAAAAAGTAGTTAAGTTTGATAATTCACAAAAATTCAACGAATCAAGAACGCCACTTTTTGATTAAACTCTAAGGTAGGGTATATTGTTTTTATCATGTACACGAACTTTCAGAATGATTGAATTCCTAATTCAATACAAAAGTTGAATCGGTTTTAATTGTTAGTGGGGCATGTTTTTGCCACTTCAAAAATTCATAGCTAATTTTTAAAAAATCGTTGACACTTTTTAAACGTGTTTTCTCATAGAAAACAGTTCAAATTAAATTGAATTTGAATAACGAAAAAAAAAATAAGTATTATCTCTCCTTATTTTTTAATTTGAACTATCCCCCTATATAGTTAACATCTGAAAAGTAGTTAAGTTTGATAATTCACCAGAATTCAACGAATCGAGATCGCCACTTTTTGATTAAACTCTGAGTTAGGGTGTATTGTTCCTATTATGTACACGTACTTTCAGAATGATTGAATTCCTAATTTAATACAAAAGTTGACTCTGTGTTCGTTGCTAATGGGGCATGTTTTTGCCACTTCAGAAATTCATAAATAATTATTAAAAAATCGTTGACACTTTTTGAAGTTGTTTTGTCATAGAGGACGGTTCAAACTAAGTTGAATTTGAATTTCGAGAAAAATATGTATTATCTCTCCATATTTTTGAATTTGAACTATCCCCCCATATACTTAACATGGGAAAAGTAGTTAAGTTTGATAATTCACCAGGATTCAACGAATCAAGATCATCACTTTTTGATTAAAGTCTGAGGTAGGGTATATTGTTTTTATCATGTACACGCACTTTCAGAATGATTGATATCCTAATTCAATACAAAATTCGAATCGGTGTTCATTGTTAAGGGGCATGTTTTTGCCACTTCAGATTTTCATAATAATTTTTAAAAAATCGTTGACACTTTTTGAACGTGTTTTCTCATAGAAGATGGTTCAAATTAAGTTGAATTTGAACATCGAGAAAAAATATGTATAATCTCTCCTTATTTTTGAATTTGAACTATCCCCCGTATACTTAACATGGGAAAAGAAGTTAAGTTTGATAATTCAACAGAATTCAATGAATTGCGATTGCTACTTTTTTATTAAACTCTGAGGTAGGGTACATAGTTCTTATCATGTACACGCACTTTCAGAATGATTGAATTCCTAAATCAATACAAATTTTGAATCGGTGTTCGTTGTTAGTGAGGCATGTTTTTGCCCTTTCAGAAATTCATAATTAATTTTTAAAAAATCGTTGACACTTTTTGAACATGTTTTCTCATAGAAGATCGTTCAAATTAAGTTAAATTTGAATATCGAGAAAAAAAATGTATAATCTCTCCATATTTTTGAATTTGAACTATCCCCCATATACTTAAAATGGAAAAAGTAGTAAAGTTTGATAATTCAACAGAATTCAATAAATTGCGATTGCCACTTTTTTATTAAACTCTGAGGTAGGGTATATTGTTCTTATCATGTACACGCACTTTCAGAATGATTGAATTCCTAAAACAATACAAATGTTGAATCGGTGTTCGTTGTTAGTGGGGCATGTTTTTGCCACTTCAGAAATTCAAAAATAATTTTTAAAAAATCGTTGACACTTTTGAAGGTGTTTTGTCATAGAGGACGGTTCAAACTAAGTTGAATTTGAATTTCGAGAAAAATATGTATTATCTCTCCATATTTTTGAATTTGAACTATCCCCCATATACTTAACATGGGAAAAGTAGTTAAGTTTGATAATTCACCAGGATTCAACGAATCAAGATCATCACTTTTTGATTAAAGTCTGAGGTAGGGTATATTGTTTTTATCATGTACACGAACTTTCAGAATGATTGAATTCCTAATTCAATACAAAAGTCGAATCGGTGTTAATTGTTAGTGGGGCATGTTTTTGCCACTTTAAAAATTCATAACTAATTTTTAAAAAATCGTTGACACTTTTGAAGGTGTTTTGTCATAGAGGACGGTTCAAACTAAGTTGAATTTGAATTTCGAGAAAAATATGTATTATCTCTCCATATTTTTGAATTTGAACTATCCCCCATATACTTAACATGGGAAAAGTAGTTAAGTTTGATAATTCACCAGGATTCAACGAATCAAGATCATCACTTTTTGATTAAAGTCTGAGGTAGAATATATTGTTTTTATCATGTACACGAACTTTCAGAATGATTGAATTCCTAATTCAATACAAAAGTCGAATCGGTGTTAATTGTTAGTGGGGCATGTTTTTGCCACTTTAAAAATTCATAACTAATTTTTAAAAAATCGTTGACACTTTTTAAACGTGTTTTCTAATAGAAAACAGTTTAAATTAAGTTGAATTTGAATAACGAGAAAAAATAAGTATTATCTCTCCTTATTTTTGAATTTGAACTATCCCCCTTTTTAGTTAACATCTGAAAAGTAGTTAAGTTTGATAATTCACCAGAATTCAACGAATCGAGATCGCCACTTTTTGATTAAACTCTGAGGTAGAGTGTATTGTTCCTATTATGTATAAGCACTTTCAGAATGATTGAATTCCTAATTCAATACAAAAGTTGAATCGGTGTTCACTGCTAGTATGGCATGTGGTTGCCACTTCAAAAATTAATAACTAATTTTTAAAAAACTGTAGACACTTTTTGAACGTGTGACGGTTCAAATTAAGTTGAATTTGAATAACGAGAAAAAATATGAATTATCTCTCCTAATTTTTGAACTTGAACTAGCCCCATTTACTTAACGTGGGAAAAGTAGTTAAGTTTAATAATTCACCAGAACTCAACGAATCAGTATCGCCACTTTTTGATTGAACTCTGAGGTAGGGTATATTGTTTTAATCATGAACCCGCATTTTCAGAATGATTGAATTCCTAACTCAATACAAAAATTGAATCAGTGTTCGTTGTTAGTGGGGCATGTTTTTGCCACTTCAGAAATTCATAATTAATTTTTAAAAAATCGTTGACACTTTTTGAACGTGTTTTCTCATAGAAGATGGTTCAAATTAAGTTGAATTTGAATATCGAGAAAAAATATGTATAATCTCTCCATATTTTTGAATTTGAACTATCCCCCATATACTTAAAATGGAAAAGTAGTTAAGTTTGATAATTCAACAGAATTCAATGAATTGCGATTGCCACTTTTTTATTAATTTCTGAGGTAGGGTATATTGTTCTTATCATGTACACGCACTTTAAGAATGATTGAATTCCTAATTCAATACATATGTTGAAACGGTATTCGTTGTTAGTGGGGCATGTTTTTGCCACTTCAGAAATTCATAAATAATTTTTAAAAAATCGTTGACACTTTTTGAACATTTTTTCTCATAGAAAACAGTTCAAATTAAGTTGAATTTTAATAACGAAAAAAAATAAGTATTATCTCTCCTTATTTTTGAATTTGAACTATCCCCCTATTTAGTTAACATCTAAAAAATGTTGTTAAGTTTGATAATTCACCAGAATTCAACGAATCGAGATCGCCACTTTTTGATTAAACTCTGAGGTAGTGTGTATTGTTCCTATTATGTATACGCACTTTCAGAATGATTAAATTCCTAATTCAATACAAAAGTTGAATCGGTGTTCGCTGCTAGTATGGCATGTTGTTGCCACTTCAAAAATTCATAACCAATTTTTAAAAAACTGTAGACACTTTTTGAACGTGTGACGGTTCAAATTAAATTAAATTTGAATAACGAGAAAAAATAAGTATTTTCTCTCCTTATTTTTGAACTTGAACTATCCCCCACATACTTAACATGGAAAAAGTAGTTAAAATTGATAATTAACAAAAATTCAACGAATCAATATCGCCACTTTTTGATTAAACTCTGAGGTAGGGTATATTGTTCTCATCATGTACACGCACTTTCAAAATGATTGAATTCCTAATTCAATACAAAAGTTGAATCGGTGTTCGCTGCTAGTATGGCATGTGGTTGCCACTTCAAAAATTCATAACTAATTTTTAAAAAACTGCAGACACTTTTTGAACGTGTGACGGTTCAAATAAAGTTGAATTTGAATAACGAGAAAATATATGAATTATCGCTCCTAATTTTTGAACTTGAACTATCCCCCATATACTTAACGTGGTAAAAGTAGTTAAGTTTGATAATTCACCAGAACTCAACGAATCAGGATCGCCACTTTTTGATTGAACTCTGAGGTAGGGTATATTGTTTTAATCATGAACTCGCACTTTCAGAATGATTGAATTCCTAACTCAATACAAAAATTGAATCGGTGTTCGTTGTTGTTGGGGCATGTTTTTGCCTATTCAGAAATTCATAAATAATTTTTAAAAAATCGTTAACACTTTTTGAAGGTGTTTTGTCATAGAAGACGGTTCAAACTATGTTGAATTTGAATATCGAGAAAAAATATGTATTATCTCTCCATATTTTTGAATTTGAACTATCCCCCATATATTTAACATGGGAAAAGTAGTTAAGTTTGATAATTCACAAAAATTCAACGAATCAAGAACGCCACTTTTTGATTAAACTCTAAGGTAGGGTATATTGTTTTTATCATGTACACGAACTTTCAGAATGATTGAATTCCTAATTCAATACAAAAGTTGAATCGGTTTTAATTGTTAATGGGGCATGTTTTTGCCACTTCAAAAATTCATAGCTAATTTTTAAAAAATCGTTGACACTTTTTAAACGTGTTTTCTCATAGAAAACAGTTCAAATTAAATTGAATTTGAATAACGAAAAAAAAATAAGTATTATCTCTCCTTATTTTTTAATTTGAACTATCCCCCTATATAGTTAACATCTGAAAAGTAGTTAAGTTTGATAATTCACCAGAATTCAACGAATCAAGATCGCCACTTTTTGATTAAACTCTGAGGTAGGGTGTATTGTTCCTATTATGTACACGTACTTTCAGAATGATTGAATTCCTAATTTAATACAAATGTTGACTCTGTGTTCGTTGCTAATGGGGCATGTTTTTGCCAATTCAGAAATTCATAATTAATTTTTAAAAAATCGTTGACACCTTTTGAACCTGTTTTTTCATAGAAGGTGGTTCAAATTAAGTTGAATTTGAATATCGAGAAAAAATATGTATAATCTCTCCATATTTTTGAATTTGAACTATCCCCCATATACTTAAAATGGAAAAAGTAGTTAAGTTTGATAATTCAACAGAATTCAATGAATTGAGATTGCCCCTTTTTTATTAAACTTTGAGGTGGATTATATTGTTCTTATCATGTAGACGCACTTTCAGAATGATTGAATTCCTAATTCAATACTAATTCAATACAAATGTTGAATCGGTGTTCGTTGTTAGTGGGGCATGTTTTTGCCATTTCAGAAATTCATAAATAATTTTTATAAAATCGTTGACACTTTTTGAAGGTGTTTTGTCATAGAGGACGGTTCAAACTAAGTTGAATTAGAATATCGAAAAAAAATGTTTGTATTATCTTTCCATATTTTTGAATTTGAACTATCCCCCATTTACTTAAAATGGAAAAAGTAGTTAAGTTTGATAATTCAACAGAATTCAATGAATTGCGATTGCCACTTTTTTATTAAACTCTGAGGTAGGGTATATTGTTCTTATCATGAACACGCACTTTCAGAATGATTGAATTCCTAATTCAATACAAATGTTGAATCGGTGTTCGTTGTTAGTGGGGCATGTTTTTGCCACTTCAGAAATTCATAAATAATTTTTAAAAAATCGTTGACACTTTTTGAAGGTGTTTTGTCATAGAGGACGGTTCAAATTAAGTTGAATTTGAATTTCGAGAAAAATATGTATTATCTCTCCATATTTTTGAATTTGAACTGTCCCCCATATACTTAACATGGGAAAAGTAGTTAAGTTTGATAATTCACCAGGATTCAACGAATCAAGATCATCACTTTTTGATTAAAGTCTGAGGTAGGGTATATTGTTTTTATCATGTACACGCACTTTCAGAATGATTGATATCCTAATTCAATACAAAATTCGAATCGGTGTTCATTGTTAAGGGGCATGTTTTTGCCACTTCAGAAATTCATAATAATTTTTAAAAAATCGTTGACACTTTTTGAACTTTTTTTCTCATAGAAGATGGTTCAAATTAAGTTGAATTTGAATATCGAGAAAAAATATGTATATTCTCTCCTTATTTTTGAATTTGAACTATCCCCCGTATACTTAACATGGGAAAAGAAGTTAAGTTTGATAATTCAACAGAATTCAATGAATTGCGATTGCCACATTTTTATTAAACTCTGAGGTAGGGTATATAGTTCTTATCATGTACACGCACTTTCAGAATGATTGAATTCCTAATTCAATACAAATTTTGAATCGGTGTTCGTTGTTAGTGGGGCATGTTTTTGTCCTTTCAGAAATTCATAATTAATTTTTAAAAAATCGTTGACACTTTTTGAACATGTTTTCTCATAGAAGATGGTTCAAATTAAGTTGAATTTGAATATCGAGAAAAAAAATGTATAATCTCTCCATATTTTTGAATTTGAACTATCCCCCATATACTTAAAATGGAAAAAGTAGTTAAGTTTGATAATTCAACAGAATTCAATGAATTGCGATTGCCACTTTTTTATTAAACTCTGAGGTAGGGTATATTGTTCTTATCATGTACACGCACTTTCAGAATGATTGAATTCCTAATTCAATACAAATGTTGAATCGGTGTTCGTTGTTAGTGGGGCATGTTTTTGCCACTTCAAAAATTCAAAAATAATTTTTAAAAAATCGTTGACACTTTTGAAGGTGTTTTGTCAAAGAGGACGGTTCAAATTAAGTTGAATTTGAATTTCGAGAAAAATATGTATTATCTCTCCATATTTTTGAATTTGAACTATCCCCCATTTACTTAACATGGGAAAAGTAGTTAAGTTTGATAATTCACCAGGATTCAACGAATCAAGATCATCACTTTTTGATTAAAGTCTGAGGTAGAATATATTGTTTTTATCATGTACACGAACTTTCAGAATGATTGAATTCCTAATTCAATACAAAAGTCGAATCGGTGTTAATTGTTAGTGGGGCATGTTTTTGCCACTTTAAAAATTAATAACTAACTTTTAAAAAATCGTTGACACTTTTTAAACGTGTTTTCTAATAGAAAACAGTTTAAATTAAGTTGAATTTGAATAACGAGAAAAAATAAGTATTATCTCTCCCAATTTTTGAATTTGAACTATCCCCCTGTTTAGTTAACATCTGAAACGTAGTTAAGTTTGATAATTCACCAGAATTCAACGAATCGAGATCGCCTCTTTTTGATTAAACTCTGAGGTAGAGTGTATTGTTCCTATTATGTATAAGCACTTTCAGAATGATTGAATTCCTAATTCAATACAAAAGTTGAATCGGTGTTCACTGCTAGTATGGCATGTGGTTGCCACTTCAAAAATTAATAACTAATTTTTAAAAAACTGTAGACACTTTTTGAACATGTGACGGTTCAAATTAAATCGAATTTGAATAACAAGAAAAAATATGAATTATCTCTCCTAATTTTTGAACTTGAACTAGCCCTATTTACTTAACGTGGGAAAAGTAGTTAAGTTTAATAATTCACCAGAACTCAACGAATCAGTATCGCCACTTTTTGATTGAACTCTGAGGTAGGGTATATTGTTCTTATCATGTACACGCACTTTCAGAATGATTGAATTCCTAATTCAATACAAATGTTGAATCGGTGTTCGTTGTTAGTGGGGCATGTTTTTGCCACTTCAGAAATTCATAAATAATTTTTAAAAAATCGTTGACACTTTTTGAACATTTTTTCTCATAGAAAACAGTTCAAATTAAGTAGAATTTTAATAACGAAAAAAAATAAGTATTATCTCTCCTTATTTTTGAATTTGAACTATCCCCCTATTTAGTTAACATCTAAAAAATATTGTTAAGTTTGATAATTCACCAGAATTCAACGAATCGAGATCGCCACTTTTTGATTAAACTCTGAGGTAGTGTGTATTGTTCCTATTATGTATACACACTTTCAGAATGATTAAATTCCTAATTCAATACAAAAGTTGAATCGGTGTTCGCTGCTAGTATGGCATGTGGTTGCCACTTCAAAAATTAATAACTAATTTTTAAAAAACTGTAGACACTTTTTGAACGTGTGACGGTTCAAATTAAATCGAATTTGAATAACAAGAAAAAATATGAATTATCTCTCCTAATTTTTGAACTTGAACTAGCCCTATTTACTTAACGTGGGAAAAGTAGTTAAGTTTAATAATTCACCAGAACTCAACGAATCAGTATCGCCACTTTTTGATTGAACTCTGAGGTAGGGTATATTGTTCTTATCATGTACACGCACTTTCAGAATGATTGAATTCCTAATTCAATACAAATGTTGAATCGGTGTTCGTTGTTAGTGGGGCATGTTTTTGCCACTTCAGAAATTCATAAATAATTTTTAAAAAATCGTTGACACTTTTTGAACATTTTTTCTCATAGAAAACAGTTCAAATTAAGTAGAATTTTAATAACGAAAAAAAATAAGTATTATCTCTCCTTATTTTTGAATTTGAACTATCCCCCTATTTAGTTAACATCTAAAAAATATTGTTAAGTTTGATAATTCACCAGAATTCAACGAATCGAGATCGCCACTTTTTGATTAAACTCTGAGGTAGTGTGTATTGTTCCTATTATGTATACGCACTTTCAGAATGATTAAATTCCTAATTCAATACAAAAGTTGAATCGGTGTTCGCTGCTAGTATGGCATGTGGTTGCCACTTCAAAAATTCATAACCAATTTTTAAAAAACTGTAGACACTTTTTGAACGTGTGACGGTTCAAATTAAGTTGAATTTGAATAACGAGAAAAAATAAGTATTTTCTCTCCTTATTTTTGAACTTGAACTATCCCCCACATACTTAACATGGAAAAAGTAGTTAAAATTGATAATTAACAAAAATTCAACGAATCCATATCGCCACTTTTTGATTAAACTCTGAGGTAGGGTATATTGTTCTCATCATGTACACGCACTTTCAAAATGATTGAATTCCTGATTCAATACAAAAGTTGAATCGGTGTTCGCTGCTAGTATGGCATGTGGTTTCCACTTCAAAAATTCATAACTAATTTTTAAAAAACTGCAGACACTTTTTGAACGTGTGACGGTTCAAATTAAGTTGAATTTGAATAACGAGAAAATATATGACTTATCGCTCCTAATTTTTGAACTTGAACTATCCCCCATATACTTAACGTGGTAAAAGTAGTTAAGTTTGATAATTCACCAGAACTCAACGAATCAGGATCGCCACTTTTTGATTGAAATCTGAGGTAGGGTATATTGTTTTAATCATGAACCCGCACTTTCAGAATGATTGAATTCCTAACTCAATACAAAAATTAAATCGGTGTTCGTTGTTGTTGGGGCATGTTTTTGCCTATTCAGATATTCATAATTAATTTTTAAAAAATCGTTGACACTTTTTGAAGGTGTTTTGTCATAGAAGACTGTTCAAAATAAGTTGAATTTGAATATCGAGAAAAAATATGTATTATCTCTCCATATTTTTGAATTTGAACTATCCCCCATATATTTAACATGGGAAAAGTAGTTAAGTTTGATAATTCACAAAAATTCAACGAATCAAGAACGCCACTTTTTGATTAAACTCTAAGGTAGGGTATATTGTTTTTATCATGTACACGAACTTTCAGAATGATTGAATTCCAAATTCAATACAAAAGTTGAATCGGTTTTAATTGTTAGTGGGGCATGTTTTTGCCACTTCAAAAGTTCATAGCTAATTTTTTAAAAAATCGTTGACACTTTTTAAACGTGTTTTCTCATAGAAAACAGTTCAAATTAAATTGAATTTGAATATCGAGAAAAAATATGTATTATCTCTCCATATTTTTGAATTTGAACTATCCCCCATATATTTAACATGGGAAAAGTAGTTAAGTTTGATAATTCACAAAAATTCAACGAATCAAGAACGCCACTTTTTGATTAAACTCTAAGGTAGGGTATATTGTTTTTATCATGTACACGAACTTTCAGAATGATTGAATTCCAAATTCAATACAAAAGTTGAATCGGTTTTAATTGTTAGTGGGGCATGTTTTTGCCAATTCAGAAAATCATAATTAATTTTTAAAAAATCGTTGACACCTTTTGAACGTGTTTTCTCATAGAAGATGGTTCAAATTAAGTTGAATTTGAATATCGAGAAAAAAAATGTATAATCTCTCCATATTTTTGAATTTGAACTATCCCCCATATACTTAAAATGGAAAAAGTAGTTAAGTTTGATAATTCAACAGAATTCAATGAATTGAGATTGCCCCTTTTTTATTAAACTTTGAGGTGGATTATATTGTTCTTATCATGTAGACGCACTTTCAGAATGATTGAATTCCTAATTCAATACTAATTCAATACAAATGTTGAATCGGTGTTCGTTGTTAGTGGGGCATGTTTTTGCCATTTCAGAAATTCATAAATAATTTTTAAAAAATCGTTGACACTTTTTAAACGTGTTTTCTCATAGAAAACAGTTCAAATTAAATTGAATTTGAATATCGAAAAAAAAAGTTTGTATTATCTTTCCATATTTTTGAATTTGAAATATCCCCCATATACTTAACATGGGAAAAGTAGTTAAGTTTGATAATTCACCAGGATTCAACGAATCAAGATCATCACTTTTTAATTAAAGTCTGAGGTAGGGTATATTGTTTTTATCATGTACACGCACTTTCAGAATGATTGATATCCTAATTCAATACAAAATTCGAATCGGTGTTCATTGTTAGTAGGGCATGTTTTTGCCACTTCAAAATTTCATAACTAATTTTTAAAAAAGCGTTGACACTTTTTAAACGTGTTTTCTTATAGAGGACAGTTCAAATTAAGTTGAATTTGATTAACGAGAAAAAATATGTATTATCTCTCCTTATTTTTGAATTTGAACTATCCCCCATATATTTAACATGGGAAAAGTAGTTAAGTTTGATAATTCACAAAAATTCAACGAATCAAGATCGCCACTTTTTGATTGAACTCTGAGGTAGGGTATATTGTTCTTATCATGTACACGCACTTTCAGAATGATTGAATTCCTAATTCAATACAAATGTTGAATCGGTGTTCGTTGTTAGTGGGGCATGTTTTTGCCACTTCAGAAATTCATAAATAATTTTTAAAAAATCGTTGACACTTTTTGAACATTTTTTCTCATAGAAAACAGTTCAAATTAAGTTGAATTTTAATAACGAAAAAAAATAAGTATTATCTCTCCTTATTTTTGAATTTGAACTATCCCCCTATTTAGTTAACATCTAAAAAATGTTGTTAAGTTTGATAATTCACCAGAATTCAACGAATCGAGATCGCCACTTTTTGATTAAACTCTGAGGTAGTGTGTATTGTTCCTATTATGTATACGCACTTTCAGAATGATTAAATTCCTAATTCAATACAAAAGTTGAATCGGTGTTCGCTGCTAGTATGGCATGTGGTTGCCACTTCAAAAATTCATAACCAATTTTTAAAAAACTGTAGACACTTTTTGAACGTGTGACGGTTCAAATTAAGTTGAATTTGAATAACGAGAAAAAATAAGTATTTTCTCTCCTTATTTTTGAACTTGAACTATCCCCCACATACTTAACATGGAAAAAGTAGTTAAAATTGATAATTAACAATAATTCAACGAATCCATATCGCCACTTTTTGATTAAACTCTGAGGTAGGGTATATTGTTCTCATCATGTACACGCACTTTCAAAATGATTGAATTCCTAATTCAATACAAAAGTTGAATCGGTGTTTGCTGCTAGTATGGCATGTGGTTTCCACTTCAAAAATTCATAACTAATTTTTAAAAAACTGCAGACACTTTTTGAACGTGTGACGGTTCAAATTAAGTTGAATTTGAATAACGAGAAAATATATGACTTATCGCTCCTAATTTTTGAACTTGAACTATCCCCCATATACTTAACGTGGTAAAAGTAGTTAAGTTTGATAATTCACCAGAACTCAACGAATCAGGATCGCCACTTTTTGATTGAACTCTGAGGTAGGGTATATTGTTTTAATCAAGAACCCGCACTTTCAGAATGATTGAATTCCTAACTCAATACAAAAATTAAATCGGTGTTCGTTGTTGTTGGGGCATGTTTTTGCCTATTCAGATATTCATAATTAATTTTTAAAAAATCGTTGACACTTTTTGAAGGTGTTTTGTCATAGAAGACTGTTCAAAATAAGTTGAATTTGAATATCGAGAAAAAATATGTATTATCTCTCCATATTTTTGAATTTGAACTATCCCCCATATATTTCCCTGCTCAAAAATCTTGAGCCAAGATCATGTAAGATCTTGGCAAGATTATGCTCATGAAAATCTTGCAAGATCTTGCAAGATCTTTCCCAAGATCTTGCACAAGATCTTGCAAGATCTTGCAAGATAATATTTGCTCAAGATCTTGTGATATTATCTTGCTCAAGATAATATTTGCTCAAGATCTTGTGACAGCATCTTGCTAAAGATCTTGCAAGATCTTGCAATATCTTGTGCAAGATCTTGGGAAAGATCTTGCAAGATCTTGCAAGATAATATTTGCTCAAGATCTTGTGATATTATCTTGCGCAAGATAATATTTGCTCAAGATCTTGTGATAGTATCTTGTCAAGATAATATTTGCTCAAGACCAAAATAATTGCGCAAGATCTTGTGCAATGCTGTCGGTTAGTTTAAATCCGTTGAAAGGCAGCCATGTTGGGTCAGTAATGTAGCGGCAATTCCAAGTAGCCATCTCCGAGTCATGTAGCCAACATAACGTACTGAAAAAAAACAACAAACAAACAAAGTTAGTATTCTGTTAGTTGCAGCTAGTTTTCGTTAAATAAGGAAGTCTCATGATGCATGGTTTCATTTCTTTATGGATATGTTCATCATCTTTGCTTCCTTCCACCTCTCCGTTCAATAATTCTTTTACTCCGCGGGCCATGCCATGTATTTTCTCCTTCAGATAGGCTCGGTGGAACCTGGGGGTCAAAAACAAAGAAACTCGTCAATAAAATTAGGCACAAATCTAGAAAGTTCTTGTTCAAGACATTTCCTATAGAAATTTAGCAAATCTTGCACAAGATCTTGCAAGATTTTGATCAATTTATCATACATTGCAGTATTTTATCCATACCTGTTTCAAAATATATCACAAACAAAACCCTGCATTGCAAATAATCTCTATGACATGTTGCTTTATGCATACAACAAGCAGCAGGTTGTCCTCAGTATATTCGCGTCATCATATTCCAGGTTAATAAATTTGCAAGCAGTTGCAAGGCAAACAGGAAGCAGGTCCAGCCATCCGAATTTCATGAAAAAACATAAAATATTCTATGAGCTTAACAATATATTAAACAAAAACAACTAAACATAAGTTTAAGCTTACCTGGAACTGTGTCCTTAACATGGGAAAAGTAGTTAAGTTTGATAATTCACCAGGATTCAACGAATCAAGATCATCACTTTTTAATTAAAGTCTGAGGTAGGGTATATTGTTTTTATCATGTACACGCACTTTCAGAATTATTGATATCCTAATTCAATACAAAATTCGAATCGGTGTTCATTGTTAGAAGGGCATGTTTTTGCCACTTCAAAATTTCATAACTAATTTTTAAAAAAGCTTTGACACTTTTTAAACGTGTTTTCTTATAGAGGACAGTTCAAATTAAGTTGAATTTGTTTAACGAGAAAAAATATGTATTATCTCTCCTTATTTTTGAATTTGAACTATCCCCCATATATTAAACATGGGAAAAGTAGTTAAGTTTGATAATTCACAAAAATTCAACGAATCAAGATCGCCACTTTTTGATTAAACTCTAAGGTAGGGTATATTGTTTTTATCATGTACACGAACTTTCAGAATGATTGAATTCCTAATTCAATACAAAAGTCGAATCGGTGTTAATTGTTAGTAGGGCATGTTTTTGCCACTTCAAAAATTTATAACTAAATTTTATAAAATCGTTGACACTTTTTAAACGTGTTTTCTCATAGAAAACAGTTCAAATTAAGTTGAATTTGAATATCGAGAAAAAATATGTATAATCTCTACATATTTTTGAATTTGAACTATCCCCCACATACTTAACATGGAAAAAGTAGTTAAAATTGATAATTAACAAAAATTCAACGAATCCATATCGCCACTTTTTGATTAAACTCTGAGGTAGGGTATATTGTTCTCATCATGTACACGCACTTTCAAAATGATTGAATTCCTAATTCAATACAAAAGTTGAATCGGTGTTTGCTGCTAGTATGGCATGTGGTTTCCACTTCAAAAATTCATAACTAATTTTTAAAAAACTGCAGACACTTTTTGAACGTGTGACGGTTCAAATTAAGTTGAATTTGAATAACGAGAAAATATATGACTTATCGCTCCTAATTTATGAACTTGAACTATCCCCCATATACTTAACGTGGTAAAAGTAGTTAAGTTTGATAATTCACCAGAACTCAACGAATCAGGATCGCCACTTTTTGATTGAACTCTGAGGTAGGGTATATTGTTTTAATCAAGAACCCGCACTTTCAGAATGATTGAATTCCTAACTCAATACAAAAATTAAATCGGTGTTCGTTGTTGTTGGGGCATGTTTTTGCCTATTCAGATATTCATAATTAATTTTTAAAAAATCGTTGACACTTTTTGAAGGTGTTTTGTCATAGAAGACTGTTCAAAATAAGTTGAATTTGAATATCGAGAAAAAATATGTATTATCTCTCCAAATTTTTGAATTTGAACTATCCCCCATATATTTCCCTGCTCAAAAATCTTGAGCCAAGATCATGTAAGATCTTGGCAAGATTATGCTCATGAAAATCTTGCAAGATCTTGCAA
Organism: Siphlonurus alternatus; assembly: GCA_949825025.1. Taxonomy (NCBI): domain Eukaryota; kingdom Metazoa; phylum Arthropoda; class Insecta; order Ephemeroptera; family Siphlonuridae; genus Siphlonurus; species Siphlonurus alternatus. The sequence continues at coordinate 1,317,018 of OX463783.1, forward strand.
GATCTTTCCCAAGATCTTGCACAAGATCTTGCAAGATCTTGCAAGATAATATTTGCTCAAGATCTTGTGATATTATCTTGCTCAAGATAATATTTGCTCAAGATCTTGTGACAGCATCTTGCTAAAGATCTTGCAAGATCTTGCAAGATCTTGTGCAAGATCTTGGGAAAGATCTTGCAAGATCTTGCAAGATAATATTTGCTCAAGATCTTGTGATATTATCTTGCGCAAGATAATATTTGCTCAAGATCTTGTGATAGTATCTTGTCAAGATAATATTTGCTCAAGACCAAAATAATTGCGCAAGATCTTGTGCAATGCTGTCGGTTAGTTTAAATCCGTTGAAAGGCAGCCATGTTGGGTCAGTAATGTAGCGGCACTTCCAAGTAGCCATCTCCGAGTCATGTAGCCAACATAACGTACTGAAAAAAAACAACAAACAAACAAAGTTAGTATTCTGTTAGTTGCAGCTAGTTTTCGTTAAATAAGGAAGTCTCATGATGCATGGTTTCATTTCTTTATGGATATGTTCATCATCTTTGCTTCCTTCCACCTCTCCGTTCAATAATTCTTTTACTCCGCGGGCCATGCCATGTATTTTCTCCTTCAGATAGGCTCGGTGGAACCTGGGGGTCAAAAACAAAGAAACTCGTCAATAAAATTAGGCACAAATCTAGAAAGTTCTTGTTCAAGACATTTCCTATAGAAATTTAGCAAATCTTGCACAAGATCTTGCAAGATTTTGATCAATTTATCATACATTGCAGTATTTTATCCATACCTGTTTCAAAATATATCACAAACAAAACCCTGCATTGCAAATAATCTCTATGACATGTTGCTTTATGCATACAACAAGCAGCAGGTTGTCCTCAGTATATTCGCGTCATCATATTCCAGGTTAATAAATTTGCAAGCAGTTGCAAGGCAAACAGGAAGCAGGTCCAGCCATCCGAATTTCATGAAAAAACATAAAATATTCTATGAGCTTAACAATATATTAAACAAAAACAACTAAACATAAGTTTAAGCTTACCTGGAACTGTGTCCTTAACATGGGAAAAGTAGTTAAGTTTGATAATTCACAAAAATTCAACGAATCAAGAACGCCACTTTTTGATTAAACTCTAAGGTAGGGTATATTGTTTTTATCATGTACACGAACTTTCAGAATGATTGAATTCCAAATTCAATACAAAAGTTGAATCGGTTTTAATTGTTAGTGGGGCATGTTTTTGCCACTTCAAAAGTTCATAGCTAATTTTTTAAAAAATCGTTGACACTTTTTAAACGTGTTTTCTCATAGAAAACAGTTCAAATTAAATTGAATTTGAATATCGAGAAAAAATATGTATTATCTCTCCATATTTTTGAATTTGAACTATCCCCCATATATTTAACATGGGAAAAGTAGTTAAGTTTGATAATTCACAAAAATTCAACGAATCAAGAACGCCACTTTTTGATTAAACTCTAAGGTAGGGTATATTGTTTTTATCATGTACACGAACTTTCAGAATGATTGAATTCCAAATTCAATACAAAAGTTGAATCAGTTTTAATTGTTAGTGGGGCATGTTTTTGCCAATTCAGAAATTCATAATTAATTTTTAAAAAATCGTTGACACCTTTTGAACGTGTTTTCTCATAGAAGATGGTTCAAATTAAGTTGAATTTGAATATCGAGAAAAAAAATGTATAATCTCTCCATATTTTTGAATTTGAACTATCCCCCATATACTTAAAATGGAAAAAGTAGTTAAGTTTGATAATTCAACAGAATTCAATGAATTGAGATTGCCCCTTTTTTATTAAACTTTGAGGTGGATTATATTGTTCTTATCATGTAGACGCACTTTCAGAATGATTGAATTCCTAATTCAATACTAATTCAATACAAATGTTGAATCGGTGTTCGTTGTTAGTGGGGCATGTTTTTGCCATTTCAGAAATTCATAAATAATTTTTAAAAAATCGTTGACACTTTTTGAAGGTGTTTTGTCATGGAGGACGGTTCAAACTAAGTTGAATTTGAATATCGAAAAAAAAAATTTGTATTATCTTTCCATATTTTTGAATTTGAAATATCCCCCATATACTTAACATGGGAAAAGTAGTTAAGTTTGATAATTCACCAGGATTCAACGAATCAAGATCATCACTTTTTAATTAAAGTCTGAGGTAGGGTATATTGTTTTTATCATGTACACGCACTTTCAGAATGATTGATATCCTAATTCAATACAAAATTCGAATCGGTGTTAAATGTTAGTAGGGCATGGTTTTGCCACTTCAAAATTTCATAACTAATTTTTAAAAAAGCGTTGACACTTTTTAAACGTGTTTTCTTATAGAGGACAGTTCAAATTAAGTTGAATTTGATTAACGAGAAAAAATATGTATTATCTCTCTTTATTTTTAAATTTGAACTATCCCCCATATATTTAACATGGGAAAAGTAGTTAAGTTTGATAATTCACAAAAATTCAACGAATCGAGATCGCCACTTTTTGATTAAACTCTGAGGTAAGGTGTATTGTTCCTATTATGTACACGTTCTTTCAGAATGATTGAATTCCTAATTTAATACAAAAGTTGACTCTGTGTTCGTTGCTAATGGGGCATGTTTTTGCCAATTCAGAAATTCATAATTAATTTTTAAAAAATCGTTGACACTTTTTAAACGTGTTTTCTCATAGAAAACAGTTCAAATTAAATTGAATTTGAATAATGAACAAAAAATAAGTATTATCTCTCCTTATTTTTTAATTTGAACTATCCCCCTATATAGTTAACATCTGAAAAGTAGTTAAGTTTGATAATTCACCAGAATTCAACGAATCGAGATCGCCACTTTTTGATTAAACTCTGAGGTAAGGTGTATTGTTCCTACTATGTACACGTACTTTCAGAATGATTGAATTCCTAATTTAATACAAAAGTTGACTCTGTGTTCGTTGCTAATGGGGCATGTTTTTGCCAATTCAGATATTCATAATTAATTTTTAAAAAATCGTTGACACCTTTTGAACGTGTTTTCTCATAGAAGATGGTTCAAATTAAGTTGAATTTGAATATCGAGAAAAAATATGTATAATCTCTCCATATTTTTGAATTTGAACTATCCCCCATATACTTAAAATGGAAAAAGTAGTTAAGTTTGATAATTCAACAGAATTCAATGAATTGAGATTGCCACTTTTTTATTAAACTTTGAGGTGGATTATATTGTTCTTATCATGTAGACGCACTTTCAGAATGATTGAGTTCCTAATTCAATACTAATTCAATACAAATGTTGAATCGGTGTTCGTTGTTAGTGGGGCATGTTTTTGCCATTTCAGAAATTCATAAATAATTTTTAAAAAATCGTTGACACTTTTTGAAGGTGTTTTGTCATGGAGGACGGTTCAAACTAAGTTGAATTTGAATATCGAAAAAAAAAGTTTGTATTATCTTTCCATATTTTTGAATTTGAAATATCCCCCATATACTTAACATGGGAAAAATAGTTAAGTTTGATAATTCACCAGGATTCAACGAATCAAGATCATCACTTTTTAATTAAAGTCTGAGGTAGGGTATATTGTTTTTATCATGTACACGCACTTTCAGAATGATTGATATCCTAATTCAATACAAAATTCGAATCGGTGTTCATTGTTAGTAGGGCATGTTTTTGCCACTTCAAAATTTCATAACTAATTTTTAAAAAAGCGTTGACCCTTTTTAAACGTGTTTTCTTATAGAGGACAGTTCAAATTAAGTTGAATTTGAATATCGAGAAAAAATATGTATTATCTCTCCATAATTTTGAATTTGAACTATCCCCCTATATAGTTAACATCTGAAAAGTAGTTAAGTTTGATAATTCACCAGAATTCAACGAATCGAGATCGCCACTTTTTGAATAAACTCTGAGGTAGGGTGTATTGTTCCTATTATGTACACGTACTTTCAGAATGATTGAATTCCTAATTTAATACAAAAGTTGGCTCTGTGTTCGTTGCTAATGGGGCATGTTTTTGCCAATTCAGATATTCATAATTAATTTTAAAAAAATCTTTGACACCTTTTGAACGTGTTTTCTCATAGAAGATGGTTCAAATTAAGTTGAATTTGAATATCGAGAAAAAATATGTATAATCTCTCCATATTTTTGAATTTGAACTATCCCCCATATACTTAAAATGGAAAAAGTAGTTAAGTTTGATAATTCAACAGAATTCAATGAATTGAGATTGCCACTTTTTTATTAAACTTTGAGGTGGATTATATTGTTCTTATCATGTACACGCACTTTCAGAATGATTGAATTCCTAATTCAATACAAATGTTGAATCGGTGTTCGTTGTTAGTGTTGCATGTTTTTGCCATTTCAGAAATTCATAAATAATTTTTAAAAAATCGTTGACACTTTTTGAAGGTGTTTTGTCATAGAGAACGGTTCAAACTAAGTTGAATTTGAATATCGAGAAAAAATATGTATTATCTCTCCATATTTTTGAATTTGAACTATCCCCCATATATTTAACATGGGAAAAGTAGTTAAGTTTGATAATTCACAAAAATTCAACGAATCAAGATCGCCACTTTTTGATTAAACTCTAAGGTAGGGTATATTGTTTTTATCATGTACACGAACTTTCAGAATGATTGAATTCCTAATTCAATACAAAAGTCGAATCGGTGTTAATTGTTAGTGGGGCATGTTTTTGCCACTTCAAAAATTCATAACTAATTTTTAAAAAATCGTTGACACTTTTTAAACGTGTTTTCTCATAGAAAACAGTTCAAATTAAATTGAATTTGAATAATGAACAAAAAATAAGTATTATCTCTCCTTATTTTTTAATTTGAACTATCCCCCTATATAGTTAACATCTGAAAAGTAGTTAAGTTTGATAATTCACCAGAATTCAACGAATCGAGATCGCCACTTTTTGATTAAACTCTGAGGTAAGGTGTATTGTTCCTATTATGTACACGTTCTTTCAGAATGATTGAATTCCTAATTTAATACAAAAGTTGACTCTGTGTTCGTTGCTAATGGGGCATGTTTTTGCCAATTCAGAAATTCATAATTAATTTTTAAAAAATCGTTGACACTTTTTGAACGTGTTTTCTCATAGAAGATGGTTCAAATTAAGTTGAATTTGAATATCGAGAAAAAATATGTATAATCTCTCCATATTTTTGAATTTGAACTATCCCCCATATACTTAAAATGGAAAAAGTAGTTAAGTTTGATAATTCAACAGAATTCAATGAATTGAGATTGCCCCTTTTTTATTAAACTTTGAGGTGGATTATATTGTTCTTATCATGTACACGCAGTTTCAGAATGATTGAATTCCTAATTCAATACAAATGTTGAATCGGTGTTCGTTGTTAGTGGGGCATGTTTTTGCCATTTCAGAAATTCATAAATAATTTTTAAAAAATCGTTGACACTTTTTGAAGGTGTTTTGTCATAGAGGACGGTTCAAACTAAGTTGAATTTGAATACCGAAAAAAAAATTAGTATTATCTTTCCATATTTTTAAATTTGAAATATCCCCCATATACTTAACATGGGAAAAGTAGTTAAGTTTGATAATTCACCAGGATTCAACGAATCAAGATCATCACTTTTTAATTAAAGTCTGAGGTAGGGTATATTGTTTTTATCATGTACACGCACTTTCAGAATTATTGATATCCTAATTCAATACAAAATTCGAATCGGTGTTCATTGTTAGAAGGGCATGTTTTTGCCACTTCAAAATTTCATAACTAATTTTTAAAAAAGCTTTGACACTTTTTAAACGTGTTTTCTTATAGAGGACAGTTCAAATTAAGTTGAATTTGTTTAACGAGAAAAAATATGTATTATCTCTCCTTATTTTTGAATTTGAACTATCCCCCATATATTAAACATGGGAGAAGTAGTTAAGTTTGATAATTCACAAAAATTCAACGAATCAAGATCGCCACTTTTTGATTAAACTCTAAGGTAGGGTATATTGTTTTTATCATGTACACGAACTTTCAGAATGATTGAATTCCTAATTCAATACAAAAGTCGAATCGGTGTTAATTGTTAGTAGGGCATGTTTTTGCCACTTCAAAAATTTATAACTAAATTTTATAAAATCGTTGACACTTTTTAAACGTGTTTTCTCATAGAAAACAGTTCAAATTAAGTTGCATTTGAATATCGAGAAAAAATATGTATAATCTCTACATATTTTTGAATTTGAACTATCCCCCATATACTTAACATGGGAAAAGTAGTTAAGTTTGATAATTCACCAGGATTCAACGAATCAAGATCATCACTTTTTGATTAAACTCTAAGGTAGGGTATATTGTTTTTATCATGTACACGAACTTTCAGAATGATTGAATTCCTAATTCAATACAAAAGTCGAATCGGTGTTAATTGTTAGTAGGGCATGTTTTTGCCACTTCAAAAATTTATAACTAAATTTTATAAAATCGTTGACACTTTTTAAACGTGTTTTCTCATAGAAAACAGTTCAAATTAAGTTGAATTATAATATCGAGAAAAAATATGTATAATCTCTACATATTTTTGAATTTGAACTATCCCCCATATACTTAAAATGGAAAAAGTAGTTAAGTTTGATAATTCAACAGAATTCAATGAATTGCGATTGCTACTTTTTTATTAAACTCTGAGGTAGGGTATATTGTTCTTATCATGTAGACGCACTTTCAGAATGATTGAATTCCTAACTCAATACAAATGTTGAATCGGTGTTCGTTGTTAGTGGGGCATGTTTTTGCCACTTCAGAAATTCATAAATAATTTTTAAAAAATTGTTGATACTTTTTGAAGGTGTTTTGTCATAGAGGACGGTTCAAATTAAGTTGAATTTGAATAACGAGAAAAAATATGAATTATCTCTCCTAATTTTTGAACTTGAACTAGCCCCATTTACTTAACGTGGGAAAAGTAGTTAAGTTAAATAATTCACCAGAACTCAACGAATCAGTATCGCCACTTTTTGATTGAACTCTGAGGTAGGGTATATTGTTTTAATCATGAACCCGCACTTTCAAAATGATTGAATTCCTAACTCAATACAAAAATTGAATCGGTGTTCGTTGTTAGTGGGGCATGTTTTTGCCACTTCAGAAATTCATAATTAATTTTTAAAAAATCATTGACACTTTTTGAACGTGTTTTCTCATAGAAGATGGTTCAAATTAAGTTGAATTAGAATATCGAGAAAAAATATGTATAATCTCTCCATATTTTTGAATTTGAACTATCCCCCATATACTTAAAATGGAAAAAGTAGTTAAGTTTGATAATTCAACAGAATTCAATGAATTGCGACTGCAACTTATTTATTAAACTCTGAGGTAGGGTATATTGTTCTTATCATGTACACGCACTTTCAGAATGATTGAATTCCTAATTCAATACAAATGTTGAATCGGTGTTCGTTGTTGGTGGGGCATGTTTTTGCCACTTCAGAAATTCATAAATAATTTTTAAGAAATCGTTGACACTTTTTGAAGGTGTTTTGTCATAGAGGACGGTTCAAACTAAGTTTAATTTGAATTTCGAAAAAATATGTATTATCTATCCATATTTTTGAATTTGAACTATCCCCCATATACTTAACATGGGAAAAGTAGTTAAGTTTGATAATTCACCAGGATTCAACGAATCAAGATCATCACTTTTTGATTAAAGTCTGAGGTAGGGTATATTGTTTTTATCATGTAAACGAACTTTCAGAATGATTGAATTCCTAATTCAATACAAAAGTTGAATCGGTGTTCACTGCTAGTATGGCATGTGGTTGCCACTTCAAAAATTCGTAACTAATTTTTAAAAAACCGTAGACACTTTTTGAACGTGTGACGGTTCAAATTAAGTTGAATTTGAATAACGAAAAAAAATATGAATTATCTCTCCTAATTTTTGAACTTGAACCATCCCCATTTACTTAACGTGGGAAAAGTAGTTAAGTTTAATAATTCACCAGAACTCAACGAATCAGTATCGCCACTTTTTGATTGAACTCTGAGGTAGGGTATATTGTTTTAATCATGAACCCGCACTTTCAGAATGATTGAATTCCTAACTCAATACAAAAATTGAATCGGTGTTCGTTGCTAGTGGGGCATGTTTTTGCCACTTCAGAAATTCATAATTAATTTTTAAAAAATCATTGACACTTTTTGAACGTGTTTTCTCATAGAAGATGATTCAAATTAAGTTGAATTAGAATATCGAGAAAAAATATGTATAATCTCTCCATATTTTTGAATTTGAACTATCCCCCATATACTTAAAATGGAAAAAGTAGTTAAGTTTGATAATTCAACAGAATTCAATGAATTGCGACTGCAACTTATTTATTAAACTCTGAGGTAGGGTATATTGTTCTTATCATGTACACGCACTTTCAGAATGATTGAATTCCTAATTCAATACAAATGTTGATTCGGTGTTCGTTGTTTGTGGGGCATGTTTTTGCCACTTCAGAAATTCATAAATAATTTTTAAAAAATCGATGACACTTTTTGAAGATGTTTTGTCATAGAAGACGGTTCAAACTAAGTTGAATTTGAAGATCGAGAAAAAATATGAATTATCTCTCCTAATTTTTGAACTTGAACTAGCCCCATTTACTTAACGTGGGAAAAGTAGTTAAGTTAAATAATTCACCAGAACTCAACGAATCAGTATCGCCACTTTTTGATTGAACTCTGAGGTAGGGTATATTGTTTTAATCATGAACCCGCACTTTCAAAAGGATTGAATTCCTAACTCAATACAAAAATTGAATCGGTGTTCGTTGTTAGTGGGGCATGTTTTTGCCACTTCAGAAATTCATAATTAATTTTTAAAAAATCATTGACACTTTTTGAACGTGTTTTCTCATAGAAGATGGTTCAAATTAAGTTGAATTTGAATATCGAGAAAAAAATATGTATAATCTCCCCATATTTTTGAATTTGAACTATCCCCCATATACTTAAAATGGAAAAAGTAGTTAAGTTTGATAATTCAACAGAATTCAATGAATTGCGATTGCTACTTTTTTATTAAACGTTGAGGTAGGGTATATTGTTCTTATCATGTAGACGCACTTTCAGAATGATTGAATTCCTAACTCAATACAAATGTTGAATCGGTGTTCGTTGTTAGTGGGGCATGTTTTTGCCACTTCAGAAATTCATAAATAATTTTTAAAAAATTGTTGATACTTTTTAAACTTGTTTTCTCATAGAAAACAGTTCAAATTAAGTTGAATTTGAATAACGAAAAAAAAATAAGTATTATCTCTCCTTATTTTTGAATTTGAACAATCCCCCTTCTTTGTTAACATCTGAAAAGTAGTTAAGTTTGATAATTCACCAGAATTCAACTAATCGAGATCGCCACTTTTTGATTAAACTCTGAGGTAGAGTGTATTGTTTTTATTATGTATACGCACTTTCAGAATGATTGAATTCCTAATTCAATACAAAAGTTGAATCGGTGTTCACTGCTAGTATGGCATGTGGTTGCCACTTCAAAAATTCATAACTAATTTTTAAAAAACCGTAGACACTTTTTGAACGTGTGACGGTTCAAATTAAGTTGAATTTGAATATCGAGAAAAAATATGAATTATCTCTCCTAATTTTTGAACTTGAACCATCCCCATTTACTTAACGTGGGAAAAGTAGTTAAGTTTAATAATTCACCAGAACTCAACGAATCAGTATCGCCAATTTTTGATTGAACTCTGAGGTAGGGTATATTGTTTTAATCATTACCCCGCGCTTTCAGAATGATTGAATTCCTAACTCAATACAAAAATTGAATCGGTGTTCGTTGCTAGTGGGGCATGTTTTTGCCACTTCAGAAATTCATAATTATTTTTTAAAAAATCGTTGACACTTTTTGAACGTGTTTTCTCATAGAATCATAGAAGATGGTTCAAATTAAGTTGAATTTGAATATCGAGAAAAAATATGTATTATCTCTCCATATTTTTGAATTTGAACTATCCCCCATATACTTAAAATGGAAAAAGTAGTTAAGGTTGATAATTCAACAGAATTCAATGAATTGCGATTGCAACTTTTTTATTAAACTCTGAGGTAGGGTATATTGTTCTTATCATGTACACGCACTTTCAAAATGATTGAATTCCTAATTCAATACAAATGTTGAATCGGTGTTCGTTGTTAGTGGGGCATGTTTTTGCCACTTCAGAAATTCATAAATAATTTTTAAAAAATCGTTGACACTTTTTGAAGGTGTTTTGTCATAGAGGACGGTTCAAACTAAGTTGAATTTGAATTTCGAGAAAAATATGTATTATCTATCCATATTTTTGAATTTGAACTATCCCCCATATACTTAACATGGGAAAAGTAGTTTAGTTTGATAATTCACCAGGATTCAACGAATTGAGATTGCCACTTTTTTATTAAACTTTGAGGTGGATTTTATTGTTCTTATCATGTACACGCACTTTCAGAATGATTGAATTCCTAATTCAATACAAATGTTGAATCGGTGTTCGTTGTTAGTGGGGCATGTTTTTGCCATTTCAATAATTCATAACTAATTTTTAAAAAACCGTAGACACTTTTTGAACGTGTGACGGTTCAAATTAAGTTGAATTTGAATAACGAGAAAAAATATGAATTATCTCTCCTAATTCTTGAACTTGAACCATCCCCATTTACTTAACGTGGGAAAAGTAGTTAAGTTTAATAATTCACCAGAACTCAACGAATCAGTATCGCCACTTTTTGATTGAACTCTGAGGTAGGATATATTGTTTTAATCATAAACCCGCACTTTCAGAATGATTGAATTCCTAACTCAATACAAAAATTGAATCGGTGTTCGTTGCTAGTGGGGCATGTTTTTGCCACTTCAGAAATTCATAATTATTTTTTAAAATATCGTTGACACTTTTTGAACCTGTTTTCTCATAGAAGATGGTTCAAATTAAGTTGAATTTGAATATCGAGAAAAAATATGTATAATCTCTCCATATTTTTGAATTTGAACTATCCCCCATATACTTAAAATGGAAAAAGTAGTTAAGGTTGATAATTCAACAGAATTCAATGAATTGCGATTGCAACTTTTTTATTAAACTCTGAGGTAGGGTATATTGTTCTTATCATGTACACGCACTTTCAGAATGATTGAATTCCTAATTCAATACAAATGTTGAATCGGTGTTCGTTGTTAGTGGGGCATGTTTTTGCCACTTCAGAAATTCATAAATAATTTTTAAAAAATCGTTGACACTTTTTGAAGGTGTTTTGTCATAGAGGACGGTTCAAACTAAGTTGAATTTGAATTTCGAGAAAAATATGTATTATCTATCCATATTTTTGAATTTGAACTATCCCCCATATACTTAACATGGGAAAAGTAGTTTAGTTTGATAATTCACCAGGATTCAACGAATTGAGATTGCCACTTTTTTATTAAACTTTGAAGTGGATTTTATTGTTCTTATCATGTACACGCACTTTTAGAATGATTGAATTCCTAATTCAATACAAATGTTGAATCGGTGTTCGTTGTTAGTGGGGCATGTTTTTGCCATTTCAGAAATTCATAAATAATTTTTAAAAAATCGTTGAAACTTTTTGAAGGTGTTTTGTCATAGAGAACGGTTCAACCTAAGTTGAATTTGAATATCGAAAAAAAAAAGTTTGTATTATCTTTCCATATTTTTGAATTTGAAATATTTCCCATATACTTAACATGGGAAAAGTAGTTAAGTTTGGTAATTCACCAGGATTCAACGAATCAAGATCATCACTTTTTAATTAAAGTCTGAGGTAGGGTATATTGTTTCTATCATGTACACGCACTTTCAGAATGATTGATGTCCTAATTCAATACAAAATTCGAATCGGTGTTCATTGTTAGTAGGACATGTTTTTGCCACTTCAAAATTTCATAACTAATTTTTAAAAAAGCGTTGACACTTTTTAAACGTGTTTTCTTATAGAGGACAGTTCAAATTAAGTTGAATTTAATTAACGAGAAAAAATATGTATTATCTCTCCTTATTTTTGAATTTGAACTAGCCCCCATATATTTAACATGGGAAAAGTAGTTAAGTTTGATAATTCACAAAAATTCAACGAATCAAGATCGCCACTTTTTGATTAAACTCTAAGGTAGGGTATATTGTTTTTATCATGTACACGAACTTTCAGAATGATTGAATTCCTAATTCAATACAAAAGTCGAATCGGTGTTAATTGTTAGTAGGGCATGTTTTTGCCACTTCAAAAATTTATAACTAAATTTCATAAAATCGTTGACACTTTTTAAACGTTTTTTCTCATAGAAAACAGTTCAAATTAAGTTGAATTTGAATATCGAGAAAAAATATGTATAATCTCTACATATTTTTGAATTTGAACTATCCCCCATATACTTAAAATGGAAAAAGTAGTTAAGTTTGATAATTCAACAGAATTCAATAAATTGAGATTGCTACTTTTTTATTAAACTGTGAGGTGGGGTATATTGTTCTTATCATGTACACGCACTTTCAGAATGATTGAATTCCTAATTCACTACAAATGTTGATACGGTGTTCGTTGTTTGTGGGGCATGTTTTTGCCACTTCAGAAATTCATAAATAATTTTTAAAAAATCGTTGACACTTTTTGAAGGTGTTTTGTCATAGAAGACGGTTCAAACTAAGTTGAATTTGAATATCGAGAAAAAATATGTATTATCTCTCCATATTTTTGAATTTGAACTATCCCCCATATATTTAACATGGGAAAAGTAGTTAAGTTTGATAATTCACAAAAATTCAACGAATCAAGATCGCCACTTTTTGATTAAACTCTGAGGTAGGGTGTATTGTTCCTATTATGTACACGTACTTTCAGAATGATTGAATTCCTAATTTAATACAAAAGTTGACTCTGTGTTCGTTGCTAATGGGGCATGTTTTTGCCTATTCAGAAATTCATAATTAATTTTTAAAAAATCGTTGACACTTTTTGAACGTGTTTTCTCATAGAAGATGGTTCAAATTAAGTTGAATTTGAATATCGAGAAAAAATATGTATAATCTCCCCATATTTTTGAATTTGAACTATCCCCCATATACTTAAAATGGAAAAAGTAGTTAAGTTTGATAATTCAACAGAATTCAATGAATTGCGATTGCTACTTTTTTATTAAACTCTGAGGTAGGGTATATTGTTCTTATCATGTACACGCACTTTCAGAATGATTGAATTCCTAACTCAATACAAATGTTGAATCGGTGTTCGTTGTTAGTGGGGCATGTTTTTGCCACTTCAGAAATTCATAAATAATTTTTAAAAAATCGTTGACACTTTTTGAACGTGTTTTCTCATAGAAGATGGTTCAAATTAAGTTGAATTTGAATATCGAGAAAAAATATGTATAATCTCTCCATATTTTTGAATTTGAACTATCCCCTATATACTTAAAATGGAAAACGGAGTTAAGTTTGATAATTCAACAGAATTCAATGAATTTCGATTGTCACTTTTTTATTAAACTCTGAGGTAGGGTATATTGTTCTTATCATGTACACGCACTTTCAGAATGATTGAATTCCTAATTCAATACAAATGTTGAATCGGTGTTCGTTGTTAGTGGGGCATGTTTTTGCCACTTCAGAAATTCATAAATAATTTTTAAAAAATTGTTGATACTTTTTGAAGGTGTTTTGTCATAGAGGACGGTTCAAATTAAGTTGAATTTGAATAACGAGAAAAAATATGTATAATCTCTCCATATTTTTGAATTTGAACTATCCCCCATATACTTAAAATGGAAAAATTAGTTAAGTTTGATAATTCAACAGAATTCAATGAATTGCGATTGCAACTTTTTTATTAAACTCTGAGGTAGGGTATATTGTTCTTATCATGTACACGCACTTTCAGAATGATTGAATTCCTAATTCAATACAAATTTTGAATCGGTGTTCGTTGTTGGTGGGGCATGTTTTTGCCACTTCAGAAATTCATAAATAATTTTTAAAAAATCGTTGACACTTTTTGAAGGTGTTTTGTCATAGAGGACGGTTCAAACTAAGTTGAATTTGAATTTCGAAAAAATATGTATTATCTATCCATATTTTTGAATTTGAACTATCCCCCATATACTTAACATGGGAAAAGTAGTTAAGTTTGATAATTCACCAGGATTCAACGAATCAAGATCATCACTTTTTGATTAAAGTCTGAGGTAGGGTATATTGTTTTTATCATGTAAACGAACTTTCAGAATGATTGAATCCCTAATTCAATACAAAAGTCGAATCGGTGTTAATTGTTAGTGGGGCATGTTTTTGCCACTTTAAAAATTCATAACTAATTTTTAAAAAATCGTTGACTTTTTTTAAACGTGTTTTCTCATAGAAAACAGTTCAAATTAAGTTGAATTTGAATAACGAAAAAAAATAAGTATTATCTCTCCATTTTTTTGAATTTGAACAATCCCCCTTTTTTGTTAACATCTGAAAAGTAGTTAAGTTTGATAATTCACCAGAATTCAACGAATCGAGATCGCCACTTTTTGATTAAACTCTGAGGTAGAGTGTATTGTTTTTATTATGTATACGCACTTTCAGAATGATTGAATTCCTAATTCAATACAAAAGTTGAATCGGTGTTCACTGCTAGTATGGCATGTGGTTGCCACTTCAAAAATTCATAACTAATTTTTAAAAAACCGTAGACACTTTTTGAACGTGTGACGGTTCAAATTAAGTTGAATTTGAATAACGAGAAAAAATATGAATTATCTCTCCTAATTTTTGAACTTGAACTAGCCCCATTTACTTAACGTGGGAAAAGTAGTCAAGTTTAATAATTCACCAGAACTCAACGAATCAGTATCGCCACTTTTTGATTGAACTCTGAGGTAGGGTATATTGTTTTAATCATGAACCCGCACTTTCAGAATGATTGAATTCCTAACTCAATACAAAAATTGAATCGGTGTTCGTTGTTAGTGGGGCATGTTTTTGCCACTTCAGAAATTCATAATTATTTTTTAAAATATCGTTGACACTTTTTGAACGTGTTTTCTCATAGAAGATGGTTCAAATTAAGTTGAATTTGAATATCGAGAAAAAATATGTATAATCTCCCCATATTTTTGAATTTGAACTATCCCCCATATACTTAAAATGAAAAAAGTAGTTAAGTTTGATAATTCAACAGAATTCAATGAATTGCGATTGCAACTTTTTTATTAAACTCTGAGGTAGGGTATATTGTTCTTATCATGTACACGCACTTTCAGAATGATTGAATTCCTAATTCAATACAAATTTTGAATCGGTGTTCGTTGTTGGTGGGGCATGTTTTTGCCATTTCAGAAATTCATAAATAATTTTTAAAAAATCGTTGACACTTTTTGAAGGTGTTTTGTCATAGAGGACGGTTCAAACTAAGTTGAATTTGAATTTCGAAAAAATATGTATTATCTATCCATATTTTTGAATTTGAACTATCCCCCATATACTTAACATGGGAAAAGTAGTTAAGTTTGATAATTCACCAGGATTCAACGAATCAAGATCATCACTTTTTGATTAAAGTCTGAGGTAGGGTATATTGTTTTTATAATGTAAACGAACTTTCAGAATGATTGAATCCCTAATTCAATACAAAAGTCGAATCGGTGTTAATTGTTAGTGGGGCATGTTTTTGCCACTTTAAAAATTCATAACTAATTTTTAAAAAATCGTTGACTTTTTTTAAACGTGTTTTCTCATAGAAAACAGTTGAAATTAAGTTGAATTTGAATAACGAAAAAAAATAAGTATTATCTCTCCTTATTTTTGAATTTGAACAATCCCCCTTTTTTGTTAACATCTGAAAAGTAGTTAAGTTTGATAATTCACCAGAATTCAACGAATCGAGATCGCCACTTTTTGATTAAACTCTGAGGTAGAGTGTATTGTTTTTATTATGTATACGCACTTTCAGAATGATTGAATTCCTAATTCAATACAAAAGTTGAATCGGTGTTCACTGCTAGTATGGCATGTGGCTGCCACTTCAAAAATTCATAACTAATTTTTAAAAAATTGTAGACACTTTTTGAACGTGTGACAGTTCAAATTAAGTTGAATTTGAATAACGAGAAAAAATATGAATAATCTCTCCTAATTTTTGAACTTGAACTAGCCCCATTTACTTAATGTGGGAAAAGTAGTTAAGTTTAATAATTCACCAGAACTCAACGAATCAGTATCGCCACTTTTTGATTGAACTCTGAGGTAGGGTATATTGTTTTAATCATGAACCTGCACTTTCAGAATGATTGAATTCCTAACTCAATACAAAAATTGAATCGGTGTTCGTTGTTAGTGGGGCATGTTTTTGCCACTTCAGAAATTCATAATTATTTTTTAAAATATCGTTGACACTTTTTGAACGTGTTTTCTCATAGAAGATGGTTCAAGTTAAGTTGAATTTGAATATCGAGAAAAAATATATATAATCTCTCAATATTTTGGAATTTGAACTATCCCCCATATACTTAAAATGGAAAAAGTAGTTAAGTTTGATAATTCAACAGAATTCAATGAATTGCGATTGCAACTTTTTTATTAAACTCTGAGGTAGGGTATATTGTTCTTATCATGTACACGCACTTTTAGAATGATTGAATTCCTAATTCAATACAAATGTTGAATCGGTGTTCGTTGTTAGTGGGGCATGTTTTTGCCACTTCAGAAATTCATAAATAATTTTTAAAAAATCGTTGACACTTTTTGAAGGTGTTTTGTCATAGAGGACAGTTCAAACTAAGTTGAATTTGAATTTCGAGAAAAATAAGTATTATCTCTCCGTATTTTTGAATTTGAACTATCCCCCATATACTTAACATGGGAAAAGTAGTTAAGTTTGATAATTCATCAGGATTCAACGAATCAAGATCATCACTTTTTGATTAAAGTCTGAGGTAGGGTATATTGTTTTTATCATGTACACGCACTTTCAGAATGATTGATATCCTAATTCAATACAAAATTCGAATCGGTGTTCATTGTTAAGGGGCATGTTTTTGCCACTTCAGAAATTCAAAATAATTTTTAAAAAATCGTTGACACTTTTTGAACGTGTTTTCTCATAGAAGATGGTTCAAATTAAGTTGAATTTGAATATCGAGAAAAAATATGTATAATCTCTCCTTATTTTTGAATTTGAACTATCCCCCGTATACTTAACATGGGAAAAGAAGTTAAGTTTGATAATTCAACAGAATTCAATGAATTGCGTTTGCCACTTTTTTATTAAACTCTGAGGTAGGGTATATAGTTCTTATCATGTACACGCACTTTCAGAATGATTGAATTCCTAATTCAATACAAATGTTGAACCGGTGTTCGTTGTTAGTGGGGCATGTTTTTGCCACTTCAGAAATTCATAATTAATTTTTAAAAAATCGTTGACACTTTTTGAACATGTTTTCTCATAGAAGATGGTTCAAATTAAGTTGAATTTGAATATCGAGAAAAAATATGTATAATCTCTCCATATTTTTAATTTGAACTATCCCCCATATACTTAAAATGGAAAAAGTAGTTAAGTTTGATAATTCAACAGAATTCAATAAATTGCGATTGCCACTTTTTTATTAAACTCTGAGGTAGGGTATATTGTTCATATCATGTACACGCACTTTCAGAATGATTGAATCCCTAATTCAATACAAATGTTGAATCGGTGTTCGTTGTTAGTGGGGCATGTTTTTGCCACTTCAGAAATTCAAAAATAAATTTTAAAAAATCGTTGACACTTTTGAAGGTGTTTTGTCATAGTGGACGGTTCAAACTAAGTTGAATTTGAATTTCGAGAAAAATATGTATTATCTCTCCATATTTTTGAATTTGAACTATTCCCCATATACTTAACATGGGAAAAGTAGTTAAGTTTGATAATTCACCAGGATTCAACGAATCAAGATCATCACTTTTTGATTAAAGTCTGAGGTAGGGTATATTGTTTTTATCATGTACACGAACTTTCAGAATGATTGAATTCTTAATTCAATACAAAAGTCGAATCGGTGTTAATTGTTAGTGGGGCATGTTTTTGCCAATTTAAAAATTCATAACTAATTTTTAAAAAATCGTTGACACTTTTTAAACGTATTTTCTAATAGAAAACAGTTTAAATTAAGTTGAATTTGAATAACGAGAAAAAATAAGTATTATCTCTCCTTATTTTTGAATTTGAACTATCCCCCTTTTTAGTTAACATCTGAGAGTAGTTAAGTTTGATAATTCACCAGAATTCAACGAATCGAGATCGCCACTTTTTGATTAAACTCTGAGGTAGAGTGTATTGTTCCTATTATGTATACGCACTTTCAGAATGATTGAATTCCTAAATCAATACAAAAGTTGAATCGGTGTTCACTGCTAGTATGGCATGTGGTTGCCACTTCAAAAATTAATAACTAATTTTTAAAAAACTGTAGACAATTTTTGAACGTGTGACGGTTCAAATTAAATTGAATTTGAATAACGAGAAAAAATATGAATTATCTCTCCTAATTTTTGAACTTGAACTAGCCCCATTTACTTAACGTGGGAAAAGTAGTTAAGTTTAATAATTCACCAGAACTCAACGAATCAGTATCGCCACTTTTTGATTGAACTCTGAGGTAGGGTATATAGTTTTAATCATGAACCCGCACTTTCAGAATGATTGAATTCCTAACTCAATACAAAAATTGAATCGGTGTTCGTTGTGAGTGGGGCATGTTTTTGCCACTTCAGAAATTCATAATTAATTTTTAAAAAATCGTTGACACTTTTTTGAACGTGTTTTCTCATAGAAGATGGTTCAAATTAAGTTGAATTTGAATATCGAGAAAAAATATGTATAATCTCTCCATATTTTTGAATTTGAACTATCCCCCATATACTTAAAATGGAAAAAGTAGTTAAGTTTGATAATTCAACAGAATTCAATGAATTGAGATTGCCACTTTTTTATTAAACTTTGAGGTGGATTATATTGTTCTTATCATGTACACGCACTTTCAGAATGATTGAATTCCTAATTCAATACAAATGTTGAAATTGTGTTCGTTGTTAGTGGGGCATGTTTTTGCCATTTCAGAAATTCATAAATAATTTTTAAAAAATCGTTGACACTTTTTGAAGGTGTTTTGTCATAGAGGACGGTTCAAACTAAGTTGAATTTGAATATCGAAAAAAAAAGTTTGTATTATCTTTCCATATTTTTGAATTTGAACTATCCCCCATATACTTAACATGGGAAAAGTAGTTAAGTTTGATAATTCACCAGGATTCAACGAATCAAGATCATCACTTTTTAATTAAAGTCTGAGGTAGGGTATATAGTTTTTATCATGTACACGCACTTTCAGAATGATTGATATCCTAATTCAATACAAAATTCGAATCGGTGTTCATTGTTAGTAGGGCATGTTTTTGCCACTTCAAAATTTCATAACTAATTTTTAAAAAATCGTTGACACTTTTTAAACGTGTTTTCTTATAGAGGACAGTTCAAATTAAGTTGAATTTGATTAACGAGAAAAAATATGTATTATCTCTCCTTATTTTTGAATTTGAACGATCCCCCATATATTTAACATGGGAAAAGTAGTTAAGTTTGATAATTCACAAAAATTCAACGAGTCAAGATCGCCACTTTTTGATTACACTCTAAGGTAGGGTATATTGTTTTTATCATGTACACGAACTTTCAGAATGATTGAATTCCTAATTCAATACAAAAGTCGAATCGGTGTTAATTGTTAGTAGGGCATGTTTTTGCCACTTCAAAAATTTATAACTAAATTTTATAAAATCGTTGATACTTTTTAAACGTGTTTTCTCATAGAAAACAGTTCAAATTAAGTTGAATTTGAATATCGAGAAAAAATATGTATAATCTCTACATATTTTTGAATTTGAACTATCCCCCATATAATTAAAATGGAAAAAGTAGTTAAGTTTGATAATTCAACAGAATTCAATAAATTGAGATTGCTACTTTTTTATTAAACTGTGAGGTGGGGTATATTGATCTTATCATGTACACGCACTTTCAGAATGATTGAATTCCTAATTCATTACAAATGTTGAATCGGTGTTCGTTGTTGGTGGGGCATGTTTTTGCCATTTCAGAAATTCATAAATAATTTTTAAAAAATCGTTGACACTTTTTGAAGGTGTTTTGTCATAGAGGACGGTTCAAACTAAGTTGAATTTGAATATCGAAAAAAAAAGTTTGTATTATCTTTCCATATTTTTTAATTTGAACTATCCCCCATATACTTAACATGGGAAAAGTAGTTAAGTTTGATAATTCACCAGGATTCAACGAATCAAGATCATCACTTTTTAATTAAAGTCTGAGGTAGGGTATATTGTTTTTATCATGTACACGCACTTTCAGAATGATTGATATCCTAATTCAATACAAAATTCGAATCGGTGTTCATTGTTAGTAGGGCATGTTTTTGCCACTTCAAAATTTCATAACTAATTTTTAAAAAATCGTTGACACTTTTTAAACGTGTTTTCTTATAGAGGACAGTTCAAATTAAGTTGAATTTGATTAACGAGAAAAAATTTGTATTATCTCTCCTTATTTTTGAATTTGAACTATCCCCCATATATTTTACATGGGAAAAGTAGTTAAGTTTGATAATTCACAAAAATTCAACGAGTCAAGATCGCCACTTTTTGATTAAACTCTAAGGTAGGGTATATTGTTTTTATCATGTACACGAACTTTCAGAATGAATGAATTCCTAATTCAATACAAAAGTCGAATCGGTGTTAATTGTTAGTAGGGCATGTTTTTGCCACTTCAAAAATTTATAACTAAATTTTATAAAATCGTTGACACTTTTTAAACGTGTTTTCTCATAGAAAACAGTTTAAATTAAGTTGAATTTGAATATCGAGAAAAAAATATGTATAATCTCTACATATTTTTGAATTTGAACTATCCCCCATATACTTAAAATGGAGAAAGTAGTTAAGTTTGATAATTCAACAGAATTCAATGAATTGAGATTGCTACTTTTTTATTAAACTGTGAGGTGGGGTATATTGTTCTTATCATGTACACGCACTTTCAGAATGATTGAATTCCTAATTCAATTCAAATGTTGATTCGGTGTTCGTTGTTTGTGGGGCATGTTTTTGCCACTTCAGAAATTCATAAATAATTTTTAAAAAATCGTTGACACTTTTTGAAGGTGTTTTGTCATAGAAGACGGTTCAAACTAAGTTGAATTTGAATATCGAGAAAAAATATGTATTATCTCTCCATATTTTTGAATTTGAGCTATCCCCCATATATTTAACATGGGAAAAGTAGTTAAGTTTGATAATTCACAAAAATTCAACGAATCAAGATCGCCACTTTTTGATTAAACTCTAAGGTAGGGTATATTGTTTTTATCATGTACACGCACTTTTAGAATGATTGAATTCCTAATTCAATACAAGAGTCGAATCGGTGTTAATTGTTAGTTAAGGCATGTTTTTGCCACTTCAAAATTTCATAACTAATTTTTAAAAAATCGTTGACACTTTTTAAACGTGTTTTCTCATAGAAAACAGTTCAAATTAAATTGAATTTGAATAACGAAAAAATAAAAAATATTATCTCTCCTTATTTTTTAATTTGAACTATCACCCTATATAGTTACCATCTGAAAAGTAGTTAAGTTTGATAATTCACCAGAATTCAATGAATTGAGATTGCCACTTTTTTATTAAACTTTGAGGTGGATTATAATGTTCTTATCATGTACACGCACTTTCAGAATGATTGAATTCCTAATTCAATACAAATGTTGAATCGGTGTTCGTTGTTAGTGGGGCATGTTTTTGCCATTTCAGAAATTCATAAATAATTTTTAAAAAATCGTTGACACTTTTTGAAGGTGTTTTGTCATAGAGGACGGTTCAAACTAAGTTGAATTTGAATATCGAAAAAAAAAGTTTGTATTATTTTTCCATATTTTTGAATTTGAAATATCCCCCATATACTTAACATGGGAAAAGTAGTTAAGTTTGATAATTCACCAGGATTCAACGAATCAAGATCATCACTTTTTAATTAAAGTCTGAGGTAGGGTATATTGTTTTTATCATGTACACGCACTTTCAGAATGATTGATATCCTAATTCAATACAAAATTCGAATCGGTGTTCATTGTTAGTAGGGCATGTTTTTGTCACTTCAAAATTTCATAACTAATTTTTAAAAAATCGTTGACACTTTTTAAACGTGTTTTCTTATAGAGGACAGTTCAAATTAAGTTGAATTTGATTAACGAGAAAAAATATGTATTATCTCTCCATATTTTTGAATTTGAACTATCCCCCATATATTTAACATGGGAAAAGTAGTTAAGTTTGATAATTCACAAAAATTCAACGAATCAAGATCGCCACTTTTTGATTAAACTCTAAGGTAGGGTATTTTGTTTTTATCATGTACACGAACTTTCAGAATGATTGAATTCCTAATTCAATACAAAAGTCGAATCGGTGTTAATTGTTAGTAGGGCATGTTTTTGCCACTTCAAAAATTTATAACTAAATTTTATAAAATCGTTGACACTTTTTAAACGTGTTTTCTCATAGAAAACAGTTCAAATTAAGTTGAATTTGAAAAATTGAAAAAAAATTAAGTATTATCTCTCCTTATTTTTGAATTTGAACTATCCCCCTATATAGTTAACATCTGAAAAGTAGTTAAGTTTGATAATTCAACAGAATTCAACGAATCGAGATCGCCACTTTTTGATTAAACTCTGAGGTAGGGTGTATTGTTCCTATTATGTACACGCACTTTCAGAATGATTGAATTCCTAATTTAATACAAAAGTTGACTCTGTGTTCGTTGCTAATGGGGCATGTGTTTGCCACATCAAAAATTCATAACTAATTTTTAAAAAATCGTTGACACTTTTTGAACGTGTTTTCTCATAGAGGACGGTTCAAATTAAGTTGAAATTGAAAAACGAGAAAAAATAAGTAATATCTCTCCTTATTTTTGAATTTGAACTATCCCCCGTATACTTAACATGGGAAAAGTAGTTAAGTTTGATAATTCAACATAATTAAATGATTCGAGATCTCCACTTTTTTATTGAACTCTGAGGTAGGGTATATTGTTCTCATCATGTACACGCACTTTCAGAATGATTGAATTCCTAATTCAATACAAATGTTGAATCGGTGTTCGTTGTTAGTGGGGCATGTTTTTGCCACTTCAGAAATTCATAACTTATTTTTAAAAAATCGTTGACACTTTTTGAAGGTGTTTAATCATAGAGGATGGATCAAATTAAGTAGAATTTGAATATCGAGAAAAAATATGTATTATCTATCCTTATTTTTGAATTTGAACTATCCCCCGTATACTTAACATGAGAAAAGTATTTAAGTTTGATAATTCACCAGGATTCAACGAATCAAGATCATCACTATTTGATTAAAGTCTGAGGTAGGGTATATTGTTTTTATTATGTATACGCACTTTCAGAATGATTGAATTCCTAATTCAATACAAAAGTTGAATTGGTGTTCGTTGCTAGTATGGCATGTGTTTGCCAATTCAAAAATTCATAACTAATTTTTAAAAAATCGTTGACACTTTTTGAACGTGTTTCCTCATAGAGGACTGTTTAAATTAGGTTGAATTTGAATAACTACAAAAAATAAGTATTATCTCTCCTTATTTTTGAATTTGAACTATCCCCCGAATACATAACATGGGAAAAGTAGTTAAGTTTTATAATTCAACAGAATGAAATGAATCGAAATCGCCACTTTTTTATTGAATTCTGAGGTAGGGTATATTGTTCTCATCATGTACACGCACTTTCAGAATGATTGAATTCCTAATTCAATACAAATGTTGAATCGGTTTTTGCTGCTAGTATGGCATGTGGTTGCCACTTCAAAAATTAATAACTATTTTTTAAAAAACCGTAGACACTTTTTGAACGTGTGACGGTTCAAATTAAGTTGAATTTGAATAACGAGAAAAAATATGTATTATCTCTCCTAATTTTTGAACTTGAACTATCCCCCATATACTTAACATGGGAAAAGTAGTTAAGTTTGATAATTCAACAGAATTCAATGATCACCACTTTTTGATTAAAGTCTGAGGTAGGGTATATTGTTTTTATCATGTACACGCACTTTCAGAATGATTGAATTCCTAATTCAACACAAAAGTCGAATCGGTGTTAATTATTAGTGGAGCATGTTTTTGCCACTTCAAAAATTCATAACTAATTTTTAAAAAAATCGTTGACATTTTTAAAAACGTGTTTTCTCATAGAAGACAGTTCAAATTAAGTTGAATTTGAATAACAAGAAAAAATAAGTATTATCTCTCCTTATTTTTGAATTTGAACTATCCCCATATATAGTTAACATCTGAAAAGTAGTTAAGTTTGATAATTCACCAGAATTCAACTAATCGAGATCGCCACTTTTTGATTAAACTCTGAGGTAGGGTGTATTGTTCCTATTATGTACACGCACTTTCAGAATGATTTAATTCCTAATTTAATACAAAAGTTGACTCTGTGTTCGTTGCTAATGGGGCATGTGTTTGCCACATCAAAAATTCATAACTAATTTTTAAAAAATCGTTGACACTTTTTGAACGTGTTTTCTCATAGAGGCCGGTTCAAATTAAGTTGAAATTGAAAAACGAGAAAAAATAAGTATTATCTCTCCTTATTTTTGAATTTGAACTATCCCCCGAATACATAACATGGGAAAAGTAGTTAAGTTTTATAATTCAACAGAATGAAATGAATCGAAATCGCCACTTTTTTATTGAATTCTGAGGTAGGGTATATTGTTCTCATCATGTACACGCACTTTCAGAATGATTGAATTCCTAATTCAATACAAAAGTTGAATCGGTGTTTGCTGCTAGTATGGCATGTGGTTGCCACTTCAAAAATTAATAACTAATTTTTAATAAACCGTAGACACTTTTTGAACGTGTGACGGTTCAAATTAAGTTGAATTTGAATAACGAGAAAAAATATGTATTATCTCTCCTTATTTTTGAACTTGAACTATCCCCCATATACTTAACATGGGAAAAGTAGTTAAGTTTGATAATTCAACAGAATTCAATGAATCAAGATCACCACTTTTTGATTAAAGTCTGAGGTAGGGTATATTGTTTTTATCATGTACACGCACTTTCAGAATGATTGAATTCCTAATTCAACACAAAAGTCGAATCGGTGTTAATTATTAGTAAGCATGTTTTTGCCACTTCAAAAATTCATAACTAATTTTTAAAAAAATCGTTGACATTTTTTAAACGTGTTTTCTCATAGAAGACAGTTCAAATTAAGTTGAATTTGAATAACAAGAAAAAATAAGTATTATCTCTCCTTATTTTTGAATTTGTAGGGTGTATTGTTCCTATTATATACACGCACTTTCAAAATGATTGAATTCCTAATTCAATACAAAAGTTAAATCGGTGTTCGCTGCTAGTATGGCATGTGGTTGCCACTTCAAAAATTCATAACTAATTTTTAAAAAACTGTAGACCCTTTTGAACGTGTGACGGTTCAAATTAAGTTGAATTTGAATAACGAGGAAAAATATGAATTATCTGTCCTAATTTTTGAACTTGAACTATCCCCCATATACTTAACATGAATAAAATATTTATGTTTGATAATTCACCAGAATTCAATGAATCGAGATCACCACTTTGTTATATAACTCTTAGGTAGAATATATTGTTCTAATCATGCACACGCACTTTCAGAATGATTGAATTCCTAATTCAATACAAAAGTTGAATTGGTGTTTGTTGCTAGTATGCCATGTGGTTACCACTTCAAAAATTCATAACTAATTTTAAAAAAACCGATGACACTTTTTGAAGGTGTGATGGTTCAAATTAAGTTGAATTTGAATAACGAGAAAAAATATGTATTATCGCTCCTAATTTTTGAACTTGAACTATCCCCCATATACTTAACGTGGTAAAAGTAGTTAAGTTTGTTAATTCACCAGAACTCAACGAATCAGGATCGCCACTTTTTGATTGAACTCTGAGGTAGGGTATATTGTTTTAATCATGAACCCGCACTTTCAGAATGATTGAATTCCTAACTCAATACAAAAACTGAATCGGTGATCGTTGTTAGTGGGGCATGTTTTTGCCACTTCAAAAATTCATAACTAATTTTTAAAAAATTGTTGACATTTTTGAAGGTTTTTTGTCATAGAGGACAGTCCAAACTAAGTTAAATTTGAATATCGAGAAAAAATAAGTATTATCTCTCCTTATTTTTGAATTTGAACTATCCCCCTAAATAGTTAACATATGAAAAGTAGTTAAGTTTGATAATTCACCAGAATTCAACGAATCGAGATCGCCACTTTTTGATTAAACTCTGAGGTAGGGTGTAATGTTCCTATTATGTATACGCACTTTCAGAATGATTGAATTCCTAATTCAATACAAAAGTTGAATCGGTGTTCGTTGCTAGTATGGCATGTGTTTGCCAATTCAAAAATTCATAACTAATTTTTAAAAAATCGTTGACACTTTTTGAACGTGTGACGGTTCAAATTAAGTTGAATTTGAATAACGAGAAAAAATATGTATTATCTCTCCTAATTTTTGAACTTGAACTATCCCCCATATACTTAACTTGGGAAAAGTAGTTAAGTTTGATAATTCAACAGAATTCAATGAATCAAGATCACTACTTTTTGATTAAAGTCTGAGGTAGGGTATATTGTTTTTATCATGTACACGCACTTTCAGAATGATTGAATTCCTAATTCATTACAAAAGTCGAATCGGTGTTAATTGTTAGTGGGGCATGTTTTTGCCACTTCAAAAATTCACAACTAATTTTTTAAAAATCGATGACACTTTTTAAACGTGTTTTCTCATAGAAAACAGTTCAAATTAAGTTGAAGTTGAATAACGAAAAAAAAAAGTATTATCTCTCCTTATTTTTGAATTTGAACTATCCCCCTAATTAGTTAACATCTGAAAAGTAGTTAAGTTTGATAATTCACCAGAATTCAACGAATCGAGATCGCAATTTTTTGATTTAACTCTGAGGTAGGGTGTATTGTTCCTATTATGTATACGCACTTTCAGAATGATTGAATTCATAATCCAATACAAAAGTTGAATCGGTGTTAATTGTTAGTGGGGCATGTTTTTGCCACTTCAAAAATTCTTAAAATTATTTTTAAAAAATCGTTGACACTTTTTGAAGGTTTTTTGTCATAGAGGACAGTCCAAACTAAGTTGAAATTGAATATCGAGAAAAAATAAGTATTATCTCTCCTTATTTTTGAATTTGAACTATCCCCCTAATTAGTTAACATATGAAAAGTAGTTAAGTTTGATAATTCACCAGAATTCAACGAATCGAGATCGCCACTTTTTGATTAAACTCTGAGGTAGGGTGTATTGTTCCTATTATGTATACGCACTTTCAGAATGATTGAATTCCTAATTCAATACAAAAGTTGAATCGGTGTTTGCTGCTAGTATGGCATGTGGTTGCCACTTCAAAAATTCATAACTAATTTTTAAAAAACCGTAGACACTTTTTGAACGTGTGACGGTTCAAATTAAGTTGAATTTGAATAACGAGAAAAAATATGTATTATCGCTCCTAATTTTTGAACTTGAACTATCCCCCATATACTTAACGTGGAAAAAGTAGTTAAGTTTGATAATTCACCAGAACTCTACGAATCAGGATCGCCACTTTTTGATTGAACTCTGAGGTAGGGTATATTGTTTTAATCATGAACCCGCACTTTCAGAATGATTGAATTCCTAACTCAATACAAAAACTGAATCGGTGATCGTTGTTAGTGGGGCATGTTTTTGCCAATTCAGAAATTCATAATTAATTTTTAAAAAATCGTTCACACTTTTTGAACGTGTTTTCTCATAGAGGATGGTTCAAATTAAGTTGAATTTGAATATCGAGAAAATTTATGTATTATCTCTCCATATTTTTGAATTTGAACTATCCCCCATATACTTAAAATGGAAAAAGTAGTTAAGTTTGATAATTCAACAGAATTCAATGAATTGAGACTGCCACTTTTTTATTAAACTTTGAGGTGGATTTTATTGTTCTTATCATGTACACGCACTTTCAGAATGATTGAATTCCAAATTCAATACAAAAGTCGAATCGGTGTTAATTGTTAGTGGGGCATGTTTTTGCCACTTCAAAAATTTATAACTAATTTTAAAAAAATCGTTGAAACTTTTTGAAGGTTTTTTGTCATAGAGGACAGTTCAAACGAAGTTGAATTTGAATATCGAGAAAAAATATGTATTATCTCTCCATATTTTTGAATTTGAACTATCCCCCATATACCTAACATGGGAAAAGTAGTTAAGTTTGATAATTCAACAGAATTCAATGAATCGAGATTGCCACTTTTTTATTAAACTCTTAGGTAGGGTATATTGTTCTTATCATGTACACGCACTTTCAGAATGATTGAATTTCAAATTCAATACAAATGTTGAATCGGTGTTCGTTGTTAGTGGGGCATGTTTTTGCCACTTCAGAAATTCATAACTAATTTTTAAAAAATCGTTGACACTTTTTGAAAGTGTTTTGTCATGGAGGATGGTTCAAATTAAGTTGAATTTGAATATCGAGAAAAAATATGTATTATCTCTCCTTATTTTTGAATTTGAACTATCCCCCGTATACTTAACATGGGAAAAGTAGTTAAGTTTGATAATTCAACAGCATGAAATGAATCGAAATCGCCACTTTTTTATTGAACTCTGAGGTAGGGTATATTGTTCTCATCATATACACGCACTTTCAGAATGATTGAATTCCTAATTCAATACAAAAGTTGAATCGGTGTTCGCTGCTAGTATGGTATGTGGTTGCCACTTCAAAAATTCATAACTTATTTTTAAAAAAACGTAGACATTTTTTGAACGTGTGACGGTTCAAATTAAGTTAAATTTGAATAACGAGAAAAAATATGTATTATCTCTCCTAATTTTTGAACTTGAACTATCCCCCATATACTTAAAATGGAAAAAAGTAGTTAAGTTTGATAATTCAACAGAATTCAAAGAATCGAGATTGCCACTTTTTTATTAAACTCTGAGGTAGGGTATATTGTTTTTATCATGTACACGAACTTTCGGAATGATTGAATTCCTAATTCATTACAAAAGTCGAATCGGTGTTAATTGTTAGTGGGGCATGTTTTTGCTACACGAACTTTCGGAATGATTGAATTCCTAATTCATTACAAAAGTCGAATCGGTGTTAATTGTTAGTGGGGCATGTTTTTGCCACTTCAAAAATTCACAACTAATTTTTTAAAAATCGATGACACTTTTTAAACGTGTTTTCTCATAGAAAACAGTTCAAATTAAGTTGAAGTTGAATAACGAAAAAAAAAAGTATTATCTCTCCTTATTTTTGAATTTGAACTATCCCCCGAATACATAACATGGGAAAAGTAGTTAAGTTTTTTAATTCAACAGAATGAAATGAATCGAAATCGCCACTTTTTTATTGAATTCTGAGGTAGGGTATATTGTTCTCATCATGTACACGCACTTTCAGAATGATTGAATTCCTAATTCAATACAAAAGTTGAATCGGTGTTTGCTGCTAGTATGGCATGTGGTTGCCACTTCAAAAATTAATAACTAATTTTTAAAAAATCGTTGACACTTTTTGAACGTGTTTCCTCATAGAGGACTGTTCAAATTAAGTTGAATTTGAATAACTAGAAAAAATAAGTATTATCTCTCCTTATTTTTGAATTTGAACTATCCCCCGAATACATAACATGGGAAAAGTAGTTAAGTTTTTTAATTCAACAGAATGAAATGAATCGAAATCGCCACTTTTTTATTGAATTCTGAGGTAGGGTATATTGTTCTCATCATGTACACGCACTTTCAGAATGATTGAATTCCTAATTCAATACAAAAGTTGAATCGGTGTTTGCTGCTAGTATGGCATGTGGTTGCCACTTCAAAAATTAATAACTAATTTTTAAAAAACCGTAGACACTTTTTGAACGTGTGACGGTTCAAATTAAGTTGAATTTGAATAACGAGAAAAAATATGTATTATCTCTCCTTATTTTTGAACTTGAACTATCCCCCATATACTTAACATGGGAAAAGTAGTTAAGTTTGATAATTCAACAGAATTCAATGAATCAAGATCACCACTTTTTGATTAAACTCTGAGGTAGGGTATATTGTTTTTATCATGTACACGCACTTTCAGAATGATTGAATTCCTAATTCAACACAAAAGTCGAATCGGTGTTAATTATTAGTGGGCATGTTTTTGCCACTTCAAAAATTCATATCTAATTTTTAAAAAAATCGTTGACATTTTTTAAACGTGTTTTCTCATAGAAGACAGTTCAAATTAAGTTGAATTTGAATAACAAGAAAAAATAAGTATTATCTCTCCTTATTTTTGAATTTGTAGGGTGTATTGTTCCTATTATATACACGCACTTTCAAAATGATTGAATTCCTAATTCAATACAAAAGTTAAATCGATGTTCGCTGCTAGTATGGCATGTGGTTGCCACTTCAAAAATTCATAACTAATTTTTAAAAAACTGTAGACCCTTTTGAACGTATGACGGTTCAAATTAAGTTGAATTTGAATATCGAGAAAAAATATGAATTATCTGTCCTAATTTTTGAACTTGAACTATCCCCCATATACTTAACATGAATAAAATATTTATGTTTGATAATTCACCAGAATTCAATGAATCGAGATCACCACTTTGTTATTGAACTCTTAGGTAGAATATATTGTTCTAATCATGCACACGCACTTTCAGAATGATTGAATTCCTAATTCAATACAAAAGTTGAATTGGTGTTTGTTGCTAGTATGGCATGTGGTTGCCACTTCAAAAAATCATAACTAATTTTTAAAAAACCGTAGACACTTTTTGAAGGTGTGACGGTTCAAATTAAGTTGAATTTGAATAACGAGAAAAAATATGTATTATCGCTCCTAATTTTTGAACTTGAACTATCCCCCATATACTTAACGTGGTAAAAGTAGTTAAGTTTGATAATTCACCAGAACTCAACGAATCAGGATCGCCACTTTTTGATTGAACTCTGAGGTAGGGTATATTGTTTTAATCATGAACCCGCACTTTCAGAATGATTGAATTCCTAACTCAATACAAAAACTGAATCGGTGATCGTTGTTAGTGGGGCATGTTTTTGCCAATTCAGAAATTCATAATTAATTTTTAAAAAATCGTTGACACTTTTTGAACGTGTTTTCTCATAGAGGATGGTTCAAATTAAGTTGAATTTGAATATCGAGAAAATTTATGTATTATCTCTCCATATTTTTGAATTTGAACTATCCCCCATATACATGGGAAAAGTAGTTAAGTTTGATAATTCACCAGAATTCAACGAATCAAGATCGCCACTTTTTGATTTAACTCTGAGGTAAGGTATATTGTTTTTATCATGTACACGAACTTTCAGAATGGTTGAATTCCTAATCCAATACAAAAGTCGAATCGGTGTTAATTGTTAGTGGGGCATGTTTTTGCCACTTCAAAAATTCATAACTAATTTTTAAAAAATCGTTGACACTTTTTGAAGGTTTTTTGTCATAGAGGACAGTCCAAACTAAGTTGAATTTGAATATCGAGAAAAAATAAGTATTATCTCTCCTTATTTTTGAATTTGAACTATCCCCCTAAATAGTTAACATATGAAAAGTAGTTAAGTTTGATAATTCACCAGAATTCAACGATTTGAGATCGCCACTTTTTGATTAAACTCTGAGGTAGGGTGTAATGTTCCTATTATGTATACGCACTTTCAGAATGATTGAATTCCTAATTCAATACAAAAGTTGAATTGGTGTTCGTTGCTAGTATGGCATGTGTTTGCCAATTCAAAAATTCATAACTAATTTTTAAAAAATCGTTGACACTTTTTGAACGTGTTTCCTCATAGAGGACGGTTCAAATTAAGTTGAATTTGAATAACTAGAAAAAATAAGTATTATCTCTCCTTATTTTTAAATTTGAACTATCCCCCGAATACATAACATGGGAAAAGTAGTTAAGTTTTATAATTCAACAGAATGAAATGAATCGAAATCGCCACTTTTTTATTGAACTCTGAGGTAGGGTATATTATTCTTATCATGTACACGCACTTTCAGAATGATTGAATTCCTAATTCAATACAAAAGTTGAATCGGTGTTTGCTGCTGGTATGGCATGTGGTTGCCACTTCAAAAATTATAACTATTTTTTAAAAAACCGTAGACACTTTTTGAACGTGTGACGGTTCAAATTAAGTTGAATTTGAATAACGAGAAAAAATATGTATTATCCCTCCTAATTTTTGAACTTGAACTATCCCCCATATACTTAACATGGGAAAAGTAGTTAAGTTTGATAATTCAACAGAATTCAATGAATCAAGATCACTACTTTTTGATTAAAGTCTGAGGTAGGGTATATTGTTTTTATCATGTACACGCACTTTCAGAATGATTGAATTCCTAATTCATTACAAAAGTCGAATCGGTGTTAATTGTTAGTGGGGCATGTTTTTGCCACTTCAAAAATTCACAACTAATTTTTTAAAAATCGATGACACTTTTTAAACGTGTTTTCTCATAGAAAACAGTTCAAATTAAGTTGAAGTTGAATAACGAAAAAAAAAAAGTATTATCTCTCCTTATTTTTGAATTTGAACTATCCCCCTATTTAGTTAACATCTGAAAAGTAGTTAAGTTTGATAATTCACCAGAATTCAACGAATCGAGATCGCCACTTTTTGATTAAACTCTGAGGTAGGGTGTATTGTTCCTATTATGTATACGCACTTTCAGAATGATTGAATTCCTAATTCAATACAAAAGTTGAATTGGTGTTCGCTGCTAGTATGGCATGTGTTTGCCACTTCAAAAATTCACAACTAATTTTTTAAAAATCGATGACACTTTTTAAACGTGTTTTCTCATAGAAAACAGTTCAAATTAAGTTGAAGTTGAATAACGAAAAAAAAAAGTATTATCTCTCCTTATTTTTGAATTTGAACTATCCCCCTATTTAGTTAACATCTGAAAAGTAGTTAAGTTTGATAATTCACCAGAATTCAATGAATCGAGATCGCCACTTTTTGATTAAACTCTGAGGTAGGGTGTATTGTTCCTATTATGTATACGCACATTCAGAATGATTGAATTCCTAATTCAATACAAAAGTTGAATTGGTGTTCGTTGCTAGTATGGCATGTGTTTGCCAATTCAAAAATTCATAACTAATTTTTAAAAAATCGTTGACACTTTTTGAACGTGTTTCCTCATAGAGGACTGTTCAAATTAAGTTGAATTTGAATAACTAGAAAAAATAAGTATTATCTCTCCTTATTTTTGAATTTGAACTATCCCCCGAATACATAACATGGGAAAAGTAGTTAAGTTTTTTAATTCAACAGAATGAAATGAATCGAAATCGCCACTTTTTTATTGAATTCTGAGGTAGGGTATATTGTTCTCATCATGTACACGCACTTTCAGAATGATTGAATTCCTAATTCAATACAAAAGTTGAATCGGTGTTTGCTGCTAGTATGGCATGTGGTTGCCACTTCAAAAATTAATAACTAATTTTTAAAAAACCGTAGACACTTTTTGAACGTGTGACGGTTCAAATTAAGTTGAATTTGAATAACGAGAAAAAATATGTATTATCTCTCCTTATTTTTGAACTTGAACTATCCCCCATATACTTAACATGGGAAAAGTAGTTAATTTTGATAATTCAACAGAATTCAATGAATCAAGATCACCACTTTTTGATTAAAGTCTGAGGTAGGGTATATTGTTTTTATCATGTACACGCACTTTCAGAATGATTGAATTCCTAATTCAACACAAAAGTCGAATCGGTGTTAATTATTAGTGGGCATGTTTTTGCCACTTCAAAAATTCATAACTAATTTTTAAAAAAATCGTTGACATTTTTTAAACGTGTTTTCTCATAGAAGACAGTTCAAATTAAGTTGAATTTGAATAACAAGAAAAAATAAGTATTATCTCTCCTTATTTTTGAATTTGTAGGGTGTATTGTTCCTATTATATACACGCACTTTCAAAATGATTGAATTCCTAATTCAATACAAAAGTTAAATCGATGTTCGCTGCTAGTATGGCATGTGGTTGCCACTTCAAAAATTCATAACTAATTTTTAAAAAACTGTAGACCCTTTTGAACGTATGACGGTTCAAATTAAGTAAAATTTGAATAACGAGAAAAAATATGAATTATCGGTCCTAATTTTTGAACTTGAACTATCCCCCATATACTTAACATGAATAAAATATTTATGTTTGATAATTCACCAGAATTCAATGAATCGAGATCACCACTTTGTTATTGAACTCTTAGGTAGAATATATTGTTCTAATCATGCACACGCACTTTCAGAATGATTGAATTCCTAATTCAATACAAAAGTTGAATTGGTGTTTGTTGCTAGTATGGCATGTGGTTGCCACTTCAAAAATTCATAACTAATTTTTAAAAAACCGTAGACACTTTTTGAAGGTGTGACGGTTCAAATTAAGTTGAATTTGAATAACGAGAAAAAATATGTATTATCGCTCCTAATTTTTGAACTTGAACAATCCCCCATATACTTAACGTGGTAAAAGTAGTTAAGTTTGATAATTCACCAGAACTCAACGAATCAGGATCGCCACTTTTTGATTGAACTCTGAGGTAGGGTATATTGTTTTAATCATGAACCCGCACTTTCAGAATGATTGAATTCCTAACTCAATACAAAAAGTGAATCGGTGATCGTTGTTAGTGGGGCATGTTTTTGCCAATTCAGAAATTCATAATTAATTTTTAAAAAATCGTTGACACTTTTTGAACGTGTTTTCTCATAGAGGATGGTTCAAATTAAGTTGAATTTGAATATCGAGAAAATTTATGTATTATCTCTCCATATTTTTGAATTTGAACTATCCCCCATATACATGGGAAAAGTAGTTAAGTTTGATAATTCACCAGAATTCAACGAATCATGATCGCCACTTTTTGATTTAACTCTGAGGTAAGGTATATTGTTTTTATCATGTACACGAACTTTCAGAATGGTTGAATTCCTAATCCAATACAAAAGTCGAATCGGTGTTAATTGTTAGTGGGGCATGTTTTTGCCACTTCAAAAATTCATAACTAATTTTAAAAAATCGTTGACACTTTTTGAAGGTTTTTTGTCATAGAGGACAGTCCAAACTAAGTTTAATTTGAATATCGAGAAAAAATAAGTATTATCTCTCCTTATTTTTGAATTTGAACTATCCCCCTAAATAGTTAACATATGAAAAGTAGTTAAGTTTGATAATTCACCAGAATTCAACGATTTGAGATCGCCACTTTTTGATTACACTCTGAGGTAGGGTGTAATGTTCCTATTATGTATACGCATTTTCAGAATGATTGAATTCCTAATTCAATACAAAAGTTGAATTGGTGTTCGTTGCTAGTATGGCATGTGTTTGCCAATTCAAAAATTCATAACTAATTTTTAAAAAATCGTTGACACTTTTTGAACGTGTGACGTTTCAAATTAAGTTGAATTTGAATAACGAGAAAAAATATGTATTATCTCTCCTTATTTTTGAACTTGAACTATCCCCCATATACTTAACATGGGAAAAGTAGTTAAGTTTGATAATTCAACAGAATTCAATGAATCAAGATCACCACTTTTTGATTAAAGTCTGAGGTAGGGTATATTGTTTTTATCATGTACACGCACTTTCAGAATGATTGAATTCCTAATTCAACACAAAAGTCGAATCGGTGTTAATTATTAGTGGGCATGTTTTTGCCACTTCAAAAATTCATAACTAATTTTTAAAAAAATCGTTGACATTTTTTAAACGTGTTTTCTCATAGAAGACAGTTCAAATTAAGTTGAATTTGAATAACAAGAAAAAATAAGTATTATCTCTCCTTATTTTTGAATTTGTAGGGTGTATTGTTCCTATTATATACACGCACTTTCAAAATGATTGAATTCCTAATTCAATACAAAAGTTAAATCGATGTTCGCTGCTAGTATGGCATGTGGTTGCCACTTCAAAAATTCATAACTAATTTTTAAAAAACTGTAGACCCTTTTGAACGTATGACGGTTCAAATTAAGTAAAATTTGAATAACGAGAAAAAATATGAATTATCGGTCCTAATTTTTGAACTTGAACTATCCCCCATATACTTAACATGAATAAAATATTTATGTTTGATAATTCACCAGAATTCAATGAATCGAGATCACCACTTTGTTATTGAACTCTTAGGTAGAATATATTGTTCTAATCATGCACACGCACTTTCAGAATGATTGAATTCCTAATTCAATACAAAAGTTGAATTGGTGTTTGTTGCTAGTATGGCATGTGGTTGCCACTTCAAAAATTCATAACTAATTTTTAAAAAACCGTAGACACTTTTTGAAGGTGTGACGGTTCAAATTAAGTTGAATTTGAATAACGAGAAAAAATATGTATTATCGCTCCTAATTTTTGAACTTGAACAATCCCCCATATACTTAACGTGGTAAAAGTAGTTAAGTTTGATAATTCACCAGAACTCAACGAATCAGGATCGCCACTTTTTGATTGAACTCTGAGGTAGGGTATATTGTTTTAATCATGAACCCGCACTTTCAGAATGATTGAATTCCTAACTCAATACAAAAAGTGAATCGGTGATCGTTGTTAGTGGGGCATGTTTTTGCCAATTCAGAAATTCATAATTAATTTTTAAAAAATCGTTGACACTTTTTGAACGTGTTTTCTCATAGAGGATGGTTCAAATTAAGTTGAATTTGAATATCGAGAAAATTTATGTATTATCTCTCCATATTTTTGAATTTGAACTATCCCCCATATACATGGGAAAAGTAGTTAAGTTTGATAATTCACCAGAATTCAACGAATCATGATCGCCACTTTTTGATTTAACTCTGAGGTAAGGTATATTGTTTTTATCATGTACACGAACTTTCAGAATGGTTGAATTCCTAATCCAATACAAAAGTCGAATCGGTGTTAATTGTTAGTGGGGCATGTTTTTGCCACTTCAAAAATTCATAACTAATTTT
The DNA here is from genome assembly GCA_949825025.1 of Siphlonurus alternatus. Taxonomy (NCBI): domain Eukaryota; kingdom Metazoa; phylum Arthropoda; class Insecta; order Ephemeroptera; family Siphlonuridae; genus Siphlonurus; species Siphlonurus alternatus. Next base: position 1,354,281 of record OX463783.1, read on the forward strand.
TAAAAAATCGTTGACACTTTTTGAAGGTTTTTTGTCATAGAGGACAGTCCAAACTAAGTTGAATTTGAATATCGAGAAAAAATAAGTATTATCTCTCCTTATTTTTGAATTTGAACTATCCCCCTAAATAGTTAACATATGAAAAGTAGTTAAGTTTGATAATTCACCAGAATTCAACGATTTGAGATCGCCACTTTTTGATTACACTCTGAGGTAGGGTGTAATGTTCCTATTATGTATACGCACTTTCAGAATGATTGAATTCCTAATTCAATACAAAAGTTGAATTGGTGTTCGTTGCTAGTATGGCATGTGTTTGCCAATTCAAAAATTCATAACTAATTTTTAAAAAATCGTTGACACTTTTTGAACGTGTGACGGTTCAAATTAAGTTGAATTTGAATAACGAGAAAAAATATGTATTATCTCTCCTTATTTTTGAACTTGAACTATCCCCCATATACTTAACATGGGAAAAGTAGTTAAGTTTGATAATTCAACAGAATTCAATGAATCAAGATCACCACTTTTTGATTAAAGTCTGAGGTAGGGTATATTGTTTTTATCATGTACACGCACTTTCAGAATGATTGAATTCCTAATTCAACACAAAAGTCGAATCGGTGTTAATTATTAGTGGGCATGTTTTTGCCACTTCAAAAATTCATAACTAATTTTTAAAAAAATCGTTGACATTTTTTAAACGTGTTTTCTCATAGAAGACAGTTCAAATTAAGTTGAATTTGAATAACAAGAAAAAATAAGTATTATCTCTCCATATTTTTGAATTTGTAGGGTGTATTGTTCCTATTATATACACGCACTTTCAAAATGATTGAATTCCTAATTTAATACAAAAGTTAAATCGGTGTTCGCTGCTAGTATGGCATGTGGTTGCCACTTCAAAATTTCATAACTAATTTTTAAAAAACTGTAGACCCTTTTGAACGTATGACGGTTCAAATTAAGTTGAATTTGAATAACGAGAAAAAATATGAATTATCTGTCCTAATTTTTGAACTTGAACTATCCCCCATATACTTAACATGAATAAAATATTTATGTTTGATAATTCACCAGAATTCAATGAATCGAGATCACCACTTTGTTATTGAACTCTTAGGTAGAATATATTGTTCTAATCATGCACACGCACTTTCAGAATGATTGAATTCCTAATTCAATACAAAAGTTGAATTGGTGTTTGTTGCTAGTATGGCATGTGGTTGCCACTTCAAAAATTCATAACTAATTTTTAAAAAACCGTAGACACTTTTTGAAGGTGTGACGGTTCAAATTAAGTTGAATTTGAATAACGAGAAAAAATATGTATTATCGCTCCTAATTTTTGAACTTGAACTATCCCCCATATACTTAACGTGGTAAAAGTAGTTAAGTATGATAATTCACCAGAACTCAACGAATCAGGATCGCCACTTTTTGATTGAACTCTGAGGTAGGGTATATTGTTTTAATCATGACCTCGCACTTTCAGAATGATTGAATTCCTAACTCAATACAAAAACTGAATCGGTGATCGTTGTTAGTGGGGCATGTTTTTGCCAATTCAGAAATTCATAATTAATTTTTAAAAAATCGTTGACACTTTTTGAACGTGTTTTCTCATAGAGGATGGTTCAAATTAAGTTGAATTTGAATATCGAGAAAATTTATGTATTATCTCTCCATATTTTTGAATTTGAACTATCCCCCATATACATGGGAAAAGTAGTTAAGTTTGATAATTCACCAGAATTCAACGAATCAAGATCGCCACTTTTTGATTTAACTCTCAGGTAAGGTATATTGTTTTTATCATGTACACGAACTTTCAGAATGGTTGAATTCCTAATCCAATACAAAAGTCGAATCGGTGTTAATTGTTAGTGGGGCATGTTTTTGCCACTTCAAAAATTCATAACTAATTTTTAAAAAATCGTTGACACTTTTTGAAGGTTTTTTGTCATAGAAGACAGTCCAAACTAAGTTGAATTTGAATATCGAGAAAAAATAAGTATTATCTCTCCTTATCTTTGAATTTGAACTATCCCCCTAAATAGTTAACATATGAAAAGTAGTTAAGTTTGATAATTCACCAGAATTCAACGATTTGAGATCGCCACTTTTTGATTAAACTCTGAGGTAGGGTGTAATGTTCCTATTATGTATACGCACTTTCAGAATGATTGAATTCCTAATTCAATACAAAAGTTGAATTGGTGTTCGTTGCTAGTATGGCATGTGTTTGCCAATTCAAAAATTCATTACTAATTTTTAAAAAATCGTTGACACTTTTTGAACGTGTTTCCTCATAGAGGACGGTTCAAATTAAGTTGAATTTGAATAACTAGAAAAAATAAGTATTATCTCTCCTTATTTTTAAATTTGAACTATCCCCCGAATACATAACATGGGAAAAGTAGTTAAGTTTTATAATTCAACAGAATGAAATGAATCGAAATCGCCACTTTTTTATTGAACTCTGAGGTAGGGTATATTATTCTTATCATGTACACGCACTTTCAGAATGATTGAATTCCTAATTCAATACAAAAGTTGAATCGGTGTTTGCTGCTGGTATGGCATGTGGTTGCCACTTCAAAAATTATAACTACACGGACAAAAAATTTTACTAGGCAAACTTGGTAAGAAATACACTTACTATCTTTTTGTTGAATTGTACAGCAAATCTTGTAAATTTTTACTACGGGCTTTGCAAAATTTACAATCTCAGCATTGTAAAAAATACTTGGTAAAAGTTTACCATTTTGTAAGTTATATTTACAATGTTTGCAAGTTAGCGCTAGCATATTATAACGTCATAAAATGTTACTATCAAATGTTAGTAAAAGTTTACCACGTAGTAGCTAAAATCTACAATGCTCGCAAGTTGATGCTAGCATGTTATAATGTAGTAAATTGTTACTCGAGAATGTTGGTAAAAATTTACTATTATAAGTAGCTGATGTTTACAACGTCCACAGCACGTTGGCGCTAGCACGTCAAACGTTGTAAAAAGAAAATAACTGAATTGTAAAATCTTACCATACGTGGTAAAATTTTGCAAACTACAACATCCTGTTTTCAAAAAAACCGTTGGCCTTCTTCATTCGGCTTCTGTGATTTGAGCAAACTGGTTGCAAAATCTTTCTGTGCTGAAATATATCTAATTAAAAGTGCTCCAAGTACCCCAGGAATAAGCAACTTATCGAGAAATGACTATGATCATCAAGCTGATCATCAGGCTGATTATATTATAAGGTAAGCAAGTATGATATTTTGTTGATTTTTCTTGTGTTTTAGAAGTATGCAATGTACATACAGTCGATCATTACAATTTTTGTAGAATTTCTTTGTTATTTCTGTTTAGTTACTTTAATTTGTCACAGGAGATATGTATTGCAAGTTTAGATATTGCAAAATTCACTACTACGTTCACATGACGGTGTTTAATAAATATCCGTTGACGACGCCTCATAAGAATAACATGCACTATATCACACAATATCCGTTGTGTACGGATCCGTATTAAACAGCGTTATGTGAACGTAATTGTAACTTGTAAACGCACGTCATAGTACGAAAGGACTACAAAATTGGAATACAAAAGTACAGTGTACCATATCAAAATTATTGTTGGATAATGTAACGTTCATTGCATTAATTGTACCGAGTCTAATTATTATCATGTTTGCAGGACAACGATGCGCAGTTTGGTGTGACATCGCGATGTGGGATGAGTATTTTTTGTTGCGAACCGCAGACCTAGATCGCACTATCACCTTACAACGAACTATCCACGGCGTTGTCGGCGTCCACGAACATCAGTAACCGACCCTCGTCCACTGATTGACCCCCACGGCATCCACGACCCACGACTGACCCTCGTACGGTACCCTCGCGGGGACATTCTTCTCTACACTGTGGGTACTGTACTGGAGATACGACAGTCATCGTTTTGTTTCAAAAGACTTACATGGATTACATATAATTTTATTATTTAACATTTTAAAGTGATTTTAATTCAAACTTCATTTTTTTGTAAATCTGAGTATTCATCATCCAATAAATGCATTAACTTAATTTCTCAAATTTTTTTTTGTAATTATAAAAAAGTGTTCCCGTCCTTAATAATTTGTAATTTTAATTAACTTATTAGCACTCGATGATTATTTGAAAGTATGATATCAAATACTTATTTTTAATACAAATTTCTTGTGAATTATGTGTGTGATCATGTGAGCAATACATGACAATAAGTAGTAGTAATAAAAAAAAAACATTATTTTTAACATATTTAGCTCTTTTAAGTGAAAATAAATTTTTTGCGCAAAGATTCGGTTTTAAATTTTACATAATTATTTGTTACTAAATTTCTAACACTGATTTGCAAAGATGAGGTCAAACTTTAAGTCCGGATTACTTTGTTGATTTTTATTGTTGCATCAATCGAAATCAACAAAGTTAATCCGGACTTAAAGTTTGACCTCATCTTTGCATATAGGCGGTAGATATTTAGTAACAATCAAAAGTATGTAAAATTTAAAAGCCAAAGGTATGCAAAAAATTACCAACATTTAGTTAGTAAAATCCTGCAGTAAAAGGAAGAACAATTTTACTAGCACTGCCAGTTAAATTTTACCAAGTTACTGACCTTCTATTTTACCAACATGCCGTAAAACTTTACTACGCAACACATTTTTAACTTCTACATCATCAATAGTGTAATATTTTACTGCAAAAGTTAGTAAATTTTAGCTACTTTTCAGTATACAAAATTTAGCAAACTCAAATATTAAGTTTTTACACAGCTACTGTCTTAGTGAGATTCGACCCGCCTTTTGTTAGTAAAATCTTACTAACCGTTGGCTAAATTTTTTGTCCGTGTATTTTTTAAAAAACCGTAAACACTTTTTGAACGTGTGACGGTTCAAATTAAGTTGAATTTGAATAACGAGAAAAAATATGTATTATCCCTCCTAATTTTTGAACTTGAACTATCCCCCATATACTTAACATGGGAAAAGTAGTTAAGTTTGATAATTCAACAGAATTCAATGAATCAAGATCACTACTTTTTGATTAAAGTCTGAGGTAGGGTATATTGTTTTTATCATGTACACGCACTTTCAGAATGATTGAATTCCTAATTCATTACAAAAGTCGAATCGGTGTTAATTGTTAGTGGGGCATGTTTTTGCCACTTCAAAAATTCACAACTAATTTGTTAAAAATCGATGACACTTTTAAAACGTGTTTTCTCATAGAAAACAGTTCAAATTAAGTTGAAGTTGAATAACGAAAAAAAAAAAGTATTATCTCTCCTTATTTTTGAATTTGAACTATCCCCCTATTTAGTTAACATCTGAAAAGTAGTTAAGTTTGATAATTCACCAGAATTCAACGAATCGAGATCGCCACTTTTTGATTAAACTCTGAGGTAGGGTGTATTGTTCCTATTATGTATACGCACTTTCAGAATGATTGAATTCCTAATTCAATACAAAAGTTGAATTGGTGTTCGCTGCTAGTATGGCATGTGTTTGCCAATTCAAAAATTCATAACTAATTTTTAAAAAATCGTTGACACTTTTTGAACGTGTTTCCTCATAGAGGACTGTTCAAATTAAGTTGAATTTGAATAACTAGAAAAAATAAGTATTATCTCTCCTTATTTTTGAATTTGAACTATCCCCCGAATACATAACATGGGAAAAGTAGTTAAGTTTGATAATTCAACAGAATTCAATGAATCAAGATCACCACTTTTTGATTAATGTCTGAGGTAGGGTATATTGTTTTTATCATGTACACGCACTTTCAGAATGATTGAATTCCTAATTCAACACAAAAGTCGAATCGGTGTTAATTATTAGTGGGCATGTTTTTGCCACTTCAAAAATTCATAACTAATTTTTAAAAAAATCGTTGACATTTTTTAAACGTGTTTTCTCATAGAAGACAGTTCAAATTAAGTTGAATTTGAATAACAAGAAAAAATAAGTATTATCTCTCCTTATTTTTGAATTTGAACTATCCCCATATATAGTTAACATCTGAAAAGTAGTTAAGTTTGATAATTCACCAGAATTCAACTAATCGAGATCGCCACTTTTTGATTAAATTCTGAGGTAGGGTGTATTGTTCCTATTATATACACGCACTTTCAAAATGATTGAATTCCTAATTCAATACAAAAGTTAAATCGGTGTTCGCTGCTAGTATGGCATGTGGTTGCCACTTCAAAAATTCATAACTAATTTTTAAAAAACTGTAGACCCTTTTGAACGTGTGACGGTTCAAATTAAGTTGAATTTGAATAACGAGAAAAAATATGAATTATCTGTCCTAATTTTTGAACTTGAACTATCCCCCATATACTTAACATGAATAAAATATTTATGTTTGATAATTCACCAGAATTCAATGAATCGAGATCAACACTTTGTTATTGAACTCTTAGGTAGAATATATTGTTCTAATCATGCACACGCACTTTCAGAATGATTGAATTCCTTATTCAATACAAAAGTTGAATTGGTGTTTGTTGCTAGTATGGCATGTGGTTGCCACTTCATAAATTCATAACTAATTTTTAAAAAACCGTAGACACTTTTTGAAGGTGTGACGGTTCAAATTAAGTTGAATTTGAATAACGAGAAAAAATATGTATTATCGCTCCTAATTTTTGAACTTGAACTATCCCCCATATACTTAACGTGGTAAAAGTAGTTAAGTTTGATAATTCACCAGAACTCAACGAATCAGGATCGCCACTTTTTGATTGAACTCTGAGGTAGGGTATATTGTTTTAATCATGAACCCGCACTTTCAGAATGATTGAATTCCTAACTCAATACAAAAACTGAATCGGTGATCGTTGTTAGTGGGGCATGTTTGTGCCAATTCAGAAATTCATAATTAATTTTTAAAAAATCGTTGACACTTTTTGAACGTGTTTTCTCATAGAGGATGGTTCAAATTAAGTTGAATTTGAATATCGAGAAAATTTATGTATTATCTCTCCATATTTTTGAATTTGAACTATCCCCCATATACATGGGAAAAGTAGTTAAGTTTGATAATTCACCAGAATTCAACAAATCAAGATCGCCACTTTTCGATTTAAATCTGAGGTAAGGTATATTGTTTTTATCATGTACACGAACTTTCAGAATGGTTGAATTCATAATCCAATACAAAAGTCGAATCGGTGTTAATTGTTAGTGGGGCATGTTTTTGCCACTTCAAAAGTTCTTAAAAGTATTTTTAAAAAATCGTTGACACTTTTTGAAGGTTTTTTGTCATAGAGGACAGTCCAAACTAAGTTGAATTTGAATACCGAGAAAAAATAAGTATTATCTCTCCTTATTTTTGAATTTGAACTATCCCCCTAATTAGTTAACATCTGAAAAGTAGTTAAGTTTGATAATTCACCAGAATTCAACGAATCGAGATCGCCACTTTTTGATTAAACTCTGAGGTAGGGTGTATTGTTCCTATTATGTATACGCACTTTCAGAATGATTGAATTCCTAATTCAATACAAAAGTTGAATTGGTGTTCGCTGCTAGTATGGCATGTGTTTGCCAATTCAAAAATTCATAACTAATTTTTAAAAAATCGTTGACACTTTTTGAACGTGTTTCCTCATAGAGGACGGTTCAAATTAAGTTGAATTTGAATAACTAGAAAAAATAAGTATTATCTCTCCTTATTTTTAAATTTGAACTATCCCCCGAATACATAACATGGGAAAAGTAGTTAAGTTTTATAATTCAACAGAATGAAATGAATCGAAATCGCCACTTTTTTATTGAACTCTGAGGTAGGGTATATTGTTCTTATCATGTACACGCACTTTCAGAATGATTGAATTCCTAATTCAATACAAAAGTTGAATCGGTGTTTGCTGCTAGTATAGCATGTGGTTGCCACTTCAAAAATTAATAACTAATTTTTAAAAAACCGTAGACACTTTTTGAACGTGTGACGGTTCAAATTAAGTTGAATTTGAATAACGAGAAAAAATATGTATTATCTCTCCTAATTTTTGAACTTGAACTATCCCCCATATACTTAACATGGGAAAAGTAGTTAAGTTTGATAATTCAACAGAATTCAATGAATCAAGATCACCACTTTTTGATTAAAGTCTGAGGTAGGGTATATTGTTTTTATCATGTACACGCACTTTCAGAATGATTGAATTCCTAATTCAACACAAATGTCGAATCGGTGTTAATTATTAGTGGGGCATGTTTTTGCCACTTCAAAAATTCATAACTAATTTTTAAAATAATCGTTGACATTTTTCAAACGTCTTTTCTCATAGAAGACAGTTCAAATTATGTTGAATTTGAATAACAATAAAAAATAAGTATTATCTCTCCTTATTTTTGAATTTGAACTATCCCCATATATAGTTAACATCTGAAAAGTAGTTAAGTTTGATAATTCACCAGAATTCAACTAATCGAGATCGCCACTTTTTGATTAAATTCTGAGGTAGGGTGTATTGTTCCTATTATATACACGCACTTTCAAAATGATTGAATTCCTAATTCAATACAAAAGTTAAATCGGTGTTCGCTGCTAGTATGGCATGTGGTTGCCACTTCAAAAATTGATAACTAATTTTTAAAAAAACTGTAGACCCTTTTGAACGTGTGACGGTTCAAATTAAGTTGAATTTGAATAACGAGAAAAAATATGTATTATCGCTCCTAATTTTTGAACTTGAACTATCCCCCATATACTTAACGTGGAAAAAGTAGTTAAGTTTGATAATTCACCAGAACTCAACGAATCAGGATCGCCACTTTTTGATTGAACTCTGAGGCAGGGTATATTGTTTTAATCATGAACCCGCACTTTCAGAATGATTGAATTCCTAACTCAATACAAAAACTTAATCGTGGATCGTTGTTAGTGGGGCATGTTTTTGCCAATTCAGAAATTCATAATTAATTTTTAAAAAATCGTTGACACTTTTTGAACGTGTTTTCTCATAGAGGATGGTTCAAATTAAGTTGAATTTGAATATCGAGAAAAATTATGTATTATCTTTCCATATTTTTGAATTTGAACTATCCCCCATATACATGGGAAAAGTAGTTAAGTTTGATAATTCACCAGAATTCAACGAATCAAGATCGCCACTTTTTGATTTAACTCTGAGGTAGGGTATATTGTTTTTATCATGTACACGAACTTTCAGAATGATTGATTTCCTAATCCAATACAAAAGTCGAATCGGTGTTAATTGTTAGTGGGGCATGTTTTTGCCACTTCAAAAATTCATAACTAATTTTTAAAAAATCGTTGACACTTTTTGAAGGTTTTTTGTCATAGAGGACAGTCCAAACTAAGTTGAATTTGAATATCGAGAAAAAATATGTATTATCTCTCCATATTTTTGAATTTGAACTATCCCCCATATACTTAACGTGGAAAAAGTAGTTAAGTTTGATAATTCACCAGAACTTAACGAATCAGGATCGCCACTTTTTGATTGAACTCTGAGGTAGGGTATATTGTTTTAATCATGAACCTTCACTTTCAGAATGATTGAATTCCTAACTCAATACAAAAACTGAATCGGTGATCGTTGTTAGTGGGGCATGTTTTTGCCACTTCAAAAATTCACAACTAATTTTTAAAAAATCGATGACACTTTTTAAACGTGTTTTCTCATAGAAAACAGTTCAAATTAAGTTTAATTTGAATAACGAAAAAAAATAAGTATTATCTCTCCTTATTTTTGAATTTGAACTATCTTCGTAATTAGTTAACATCTGAAAAGTAGTTAAGTTTGATAATTCACCAGAATTCAACGAATCGAGATCACCACTTTTTGATTAAACTCTGAGGTAGGGTGTATTGTTCCAATTATATATACGCACTTTCAGAATGATTGAATTCCTAATTCAATACAAAAGTTGAATTGGTGTTCGTTGCTAGTATGGTATGTGTTTGCCACTTCAAAAATTCATAACTAATTTTTAAAAAATCGTTGACACTTTTTGAACGTGTTTTCTCATAGAGGACGGTTCAAATTAAGTTGAATTTGAATAACTAGAAAAAATAAGTATTATCTCTCCTTATTTTTGAATTTGAACTATCCCCCGAATACATAACATGGTACAAGTAGTTAAGTTTTATAATTCAACAGAATGAAATGAATCGAAATCGCCACTTTTTTATTGAACTCTGAGGTAGGGTATATTATTCTCATCATGTACACGCACTTTCAGAATGATTGAATTCCTAATTCAATACAAAAGTTGAATCGGTGTTAATTATTAGTTGGGCATGTTTTTGCCACTTCAAAAATTCATAACTAATTTTTAAAAAATCGTTGACATTTTTTAAACGTGTTTTCTCATAGAAGACAGTTCAAATTAAGTTGAATTTGAATTACGAGAAAAAATAAGTATTATCTCTCCTTATTTTTGAATTTGAACTATCCCCTTATATAGTTAAAATCTGAAAAGTAGTTAAGTTTGATAATTCACCAGAATTCAACTAATCGAGATCGCCACTTTTTGATTAAATTCTGAGGTAGTGTGTATTGTTCCTATTATGTACGCGCACTTTCAAAATGATTGAATTCCTAATTCAATACAAAATTTAAATCGGTGTTCGCTGCTAGTATGGCATGTGGTTGCCACTTCAAAAATTCATAACTAATTTTTAAAAAACTGTAGACCCTTTTAAACGTGTGACGGTTCAAATTAAGTTGAATTTGAATAACGAGAAAAAATATGAATTATCTCTCCTAATTTTTGAACTTGAACTATCCCCCATATACTTAACATGGATAAAATATTTATGTTTGATAATTCACCAGAATTCAATGAATCGAGATCGCCACTTTGTTATTGAACTCTTAGGTAGGGAAGATTGTTCTAATCATGCACACGCACTTTCAGAATGATTGAATTCCTAACTCAATGCAAAAATTGAATCGGTGATCGTTGTTAGTGGGGCATGTTTTTGCCAATTCAGAAATTCATAATTAATTTTTAAAAAATCGTTGACACTTTTTGAATGTGTTTTCTCATAGAGAATGGTTCAAATTAAGTTGAATTTGAATATCGAGAAAAATTATGTATTATCTCTCCATATTTTTGAATTTGAACTATCCCCCATATACTTAAAATGGAAAAAGTAGTTAAGTTTGATAATTCAACAGAATTCAATGAATCGAGATTGCCACTTTTTTATTAAACTCTTAGGTAGGGTATATTGTTCTTATCATGTACATGCATTTTCAGAATGATTGAATTTCAAATTCAATACAAATGTTGAATCGGTGTTCGTTGTTAGTGGGGCATGTTTTTGCCACTTCAGAAATTCATAACTAATTTTTAAAAAATCGTTGACACTTTTTGAAGGTGTTTTGTCATGGAGGATGGTTCAAATTAAGTTGAATTTGAATATCGAGAAAAAATATGTATTATCTCTCCTTATTTTTGAAATTGAACTATCCCCCGTATACTTAACATGGGAAAAGTAGTTATGTTTGATAATTCAACAGAATGAAATGAATCAGGATCGCCACTTTATGATTGAACTCTGAGGTAGGGTATATTGTTTTAATCATGAACCCGCACTTTCAGAATGATTGAATTCCTAACTCAATACAAAAGTCGAATCAGTGTTAATTGTTAGTGGGGCATGTTTTTGCCATTTCAAATATTTATAACTAATTTTAAAAAAATCGTTGACACTTTTTGAAGGTTTTTTGTCATAGAGGACAGTTCAAACTAAGTTGAATTTGAATATCGAGAAAAAATATGTATTATCTCTCCATATTTTTGAATTTGAACTATCCCCCATATACCTAACATGGGAAAAGTAGTTAAGTTTGATAATTCAACAGAATTCAATGAATCGAGATTGCCACTTTTTTATTAAACTCTTAGGTAGGGTATATTGTTCTTATCATGTACACGCACTTTCAGAATGATTGAATTTCAAATTCAATACAAATGTTGAATCGGTGTTCGTTGTTAGTGGGGCATGTTTTTGCCACTTCAGAAATTCATAACTAATTTTTAAAAAATCGTTGACACTTTTTGAAAGTGTTTTGTCATGGAGGATGGTTCAAATTAAGTTGAATTTGAATATCGAGAAAAAATATGTATTATCTCTCCTTATTTTTGAATTTGAACTATCCCCCGTATACTTAACATGGGAAAAGTAGTTAAGTTTGATAATTCAACAGAATGAAATGAATCGAAATCGCCACTTTTTTATTGAACTCTGAGGTAGGGTATATTGTTCTCATCATATACACGCACTTTCAGAATGATTGAATTCCTAATTCAATACAAAAGTTGAATCGGTGTTCGCTGCTAGTATGGTATGTGGTTGCCACTTCAAAAATTCATAACTAATTTTTAAAAAAACGTAGACACTTTTTGAACGTGTGACGGTTCAAATTAAGTTGAATTTGAATAACGAGAAAAAATATGTATTATCTCTCCTAATTTTTGAACTTGAACTATCCCCCATATACTTAAAATGGAAAAAAGTAGTTAAGTTTGATAATTCAACAGAATTCAAAGAATCGAGATTGCCACTTTTTTATTAAACTCTGAGGTAGGGTATATTGTTTTTATCATGTACACGAACTTTCGGAATGATTGAATTCCTAATTCAATACAAAAGTCGAATCGGTGTTAATTGTTAGTGGGGCATGTTTTTGCCACTTCAAAAATTCACAACTAATTTTTTAAAAATCGATGACACTTTTTAAACGTGTTTTCTCATAGAAAACAGTTCAAATTAAGTTGAAGTTGAATAACGAAAAAAAAAAGTATTATCTCTCCTTATTTTTGAATTTGAACTATCCCCCTATTTAGTTAACATCTGAAAAGTAGTTAAGTTTGATAATTCACCAGAATTCAACGAATCGAGATCGCCACTTTTTGATTAAACTCTGAGGTAGGGTGTATTGTTCCTATTATGTATACGCACTTTCAGAATGATTGAATTCCTAATTCAATACAAAAGTTGAATTGGTGTTCGTTGCTAGTATGGCATGTGTTTGCCAATTCAAAAATTCATAACTAATTTTTAAAAAATCGTTGACACTTTTTGAACGTGTTTCCTCATAGAGGACTGTTCAAATTAAGTTGAATTTGAATAACTAGAAAAAATAAGTATTATCTCTCCTTATTTTTGAATTTGAACTATCCCCCGAATACATAACATGGGAAAAGTAGTTAAGTTTTATAATTCAACAGAATGAAATGAATCGAAATCGCCACTTTTTTATTGAATTCTGAGGTAGGGTATATTGTTCTTATCATGTACACGCACTTTCAGAATGATTGAATTCCTAATTCAATACAAAAGTTGAATCGGTGTTTGCTGCTAGTATGGCATGTGGTTGCCACTTCAAAAATTAATAACTAATTTTTAAAAAACCGTAGACACTTTTTGAACGTGTGACGGTTCAAATTAAGTTGAATTTGAATAACGAGAAAAAATATGTATTATCTCTCCTTATTTTTGAACTTGAACTATCCCCCATATACTTAACATGGGAAAAGTAGTTAAGTTTGATAATTCAACAGAATTCAATGAATCAAGATCACCACTTTTTGATTAAAGTCTGAGGTAGGGTATATTGTTTTTATCATGTACACGCACTTTCAGAATGATTGAATTCCTAATTCAACACAAAAGTCGAATCGGTGTTAATTATTAGTGGGCATGTTTTTGCCACTTCAAAAATTCATAACTAATTTTTAAAAAAATCGTTGACATTTTTTAAACGTGTTTTCTCATAGAAGACAGTTCAAATTAAGTTGAATTTGAATAACAAGAAAAAATAAGTATTATCTCTCCTTATTTTTGAATTTGTAGGGTGTATTGTTCCTATTATATACACGCACTTTCAAAATGATTGAATTCCTAATTCAATACAAAAGTTAAATCGGTGTTCGCTGCTAGTATGGCATGTGGTTGCCACTTCAAAAATTCATAACTAATTTTTAAAAAACTGTAGACCCTTTTGAACGTGTGACGGTTCAAATTAAGTTGAATTTGAATAACGAGGAAAAATATGAATTATCTGTCCTAATTTTTGAACTTGAACTATCCCCCATATACTTAACATGAATAAAATATTTATGTTTGATAATTCACCAGAATTCAATGAATCGAGATCACCACTTTGTTATATAACTCTTAGGTAGAATATATTGTTCTAATCATGCACACGCACTTTCAGAATGATTGAATTCCTAATTCAATACAAAAGTTGAATTGGTGTTTGTTGCTAGTATGGCATGTGGTTGCCACTTCAAAAATTCATAACTAATTTTTAAAAAACCGATGACACTTTTTGAAGGTGTGATGGTTCAAATTAAGTTGAATTTGAATAACGAGAAAAAATATGTATTATCGCTCCTAATTTTTGAACTTGAACTATCCCCCATATACTTAACGTGGTAAAAGTAGTTAAGTTTGATAATTCACCAGAACTCAACGAATCAGGATCGCCACTTTTTGATTGAACTCTGAGGTAGGGTATATTGTTTTAATCATGAACCCGCACTTTCAGAATGATTGAATTCCTAACTCAATACAAAAACTGAATCGGTGATCGTTGTTAGTGGGGCATGTTTTTGCCAATTCAGAAATTCATAATTAATTTTTAAAAAATCGTTGACACTTTTTGAACGTGTTTTCTCATAGAGGATGGTTCAAATTAAGTTGAATTTGAATATCGAGAAAATTTATGTATTATCTCTCCATATTTTTGAATTTGAACTATCCCCCATATACATGGGAAAAGTAGTTAAGTTTGATAATTCACCAGAATTCAACGAATCAAGATCGCCACTTTTTGATTTAACTCTGAGGTAAGGTATATTGTTTTTATCATGTACACGAACTTTCAGAATGGTTGAATTCCTAATCCAATACAAAAGTCGAATCGGTGTTAATTGTTAGTGGGGCATGTTTTTGCCACTTCAAAAATTCATAACTAATTTTTAAAAAATCGTTGACACTTTTTGAAGGTTTTTTGTCATAGAGGACAGTCCAAACTAAGTTGAATTTGAATATCGAGAAAAAATAAGTATTATCTCTCCTTATTTTTGAATTTGAACTATCCCCCTAAATAGTTAACATATGAAAAGTAGTTAAGTTTGATAATTCACCAGAATTCAACGAATCGAGATCGCCACTTTTTGATTAAACTCTGAGGTAGGGTGTAATGTTCCTATTATGTATACGCACTTTCAGAATGATTGAATTCCTAATTCAATACAAAAGTTGAATTGGTGTTCGTTGCTAGTATGGCATGTGTTTGCCAATTCAAAAATTCATAACTAATTTTTAAAAAATCGTTGACACTTTTTGAACGTGTTTCCTCATGGAGGACGGTTCAAATTAAGTTGAATTTGAATAACTAAAAAAAATAAGTATTATCTCTCCTTATTTTTAAATTTGAACTATCCCCCGAATACATAACATGGGAAAAGTAGTTAAGTTTTATAATTCAACAGAATGAAATGAATCGAAATCGCCACTTTTTTATTGAACTCTGAGGTAGGGTATATTGTTCTTATCATGTACACGCACTTTCAGAATGATTGAATTCCTAATTCAATACAAAAGTTGAATCGGTGTTTGCTGCTAGTATGGCATGTGGTTGCCACTTCAAAAATTAATAACTATTTTTTAAAAAACCGTAGACACCTTTTGAACGTGTGACGGTTCAAATTATGTTGAATTTGAATAACGAGAAAAAATATGAATTATCTCTCCTAATTTTTGAACTTGAACTATCCCCCATATACTTAACATGGGAAAAGTAGTTAAGTTTGATAATTCAACAGAATTCAATGAATCAAGATCACTACTTTTTGATTAAAGTCTGAGGTAGGGTATATTGTTTTTATCATGTACACGCACTTTCAGAATGATTGAATTCCTAATTCATTACAAAAGTCGAATCGGTGTTAATTGTTAGTGGGGCATGTTTTTGCCACTTCAAAAATTCACAACTAATTTTTTAAAAATCGATGACACTTTTTAAACGTGTTTTCTCATAGAAAACAGTTCAAATTAAGTTGAAGTTGAATAACGAAAAAAAAAAAGTATTATCTCTCCTTATTTTTGAATTTGAACTATCCCCCTAATTAGTTAACATCTGAAAAGTAGTTAAGTTTGATAATTCACCAGAATTCAACGAATCGAGATCGCCACTTTTTGATTAAATTCTGACGTAGGGTGTATTGTTCCTATTATGTACACGCACTTTCAAAATGATTGAATTCCTAATTCAATACAAAAGTTGAATCGGTGTTCGCTGCTAGTATGGCATGTGGTTGCCACTTCAAAAATTAATAACTAATTTTTAAAAAACCGTAGACACTTTTTGAACGTGTGACGGTTCAAATTAAGTTGAATTTGAATAACGAGAAAAAATATGTATTATCTCTCCTAATTTTTGATCTTGAACTATCCCCCATATACTTAACATGGGAAAAGTAGTTAAGTTTGATAATTCAACAGAATTCAATGAATCAAGATCACCACTTTTTGATTAAAGTCTGAGGTAGGGTATATTGTTTTCATCATGTACACGCACTTTCAGAATGATTGAATTTCAAATTCAATACAAATGTTGAATCGGTGTTCGTTGTTAGTGGGGCATGTTTTTGCCACTTCAGAAATTCATAACTAATTTTTAAAAAATCGTTGACACTTTTTGAAGGTGTTTTGTCATGGAGGATGGTTCAAATTAAGTTGAATTTGAATATCGAGAAAAAATATGTATTATCTCTCCTTATTTTTGAAATTGAACTATCCCCCGTATACTTAACATGGGAAAAGTAGTAATGTTTGATAATTCAACAGAATGAAATGAATCGAAATCGCCACTTTTTTATTGAACTCTGAGGTAGGGTATATTGTTCTCATCATATATACGCACTTTCAGAATGATTGAATTCCTAATTCAATACAAAAGTCGAATCGGTGTTAATTATTAGTGGAGCATGTTTTTGCCACTTCAAAAATTCATAACTAATTTTTAAAAAATCGTTGACACTTTTTGAACGTGTTTCCTCATAGAGGACTGTTCAAGTTAAGTTGAATTTGAATAACTAGAAAAAATAAGTATTATCTCTCCTTATATTTGAATTTGAACTATCCCCCGAATACATAACATGGGAAAAGTAGTTAAGTTTTATAATTCAACAGAATGAAATGAATCGAAATCGCCACTTTTTTATTGAATTCTGAGGTAGGGTATATTGTTCTCATCATGTACACGCACTTTCAGAATGCTTGAATTCCTAATTCAATACAAAAGTTGAATCGGTGTTTGCTGCTAGTATGGCATGTGGTTGCCACTTCAAAAATTAATAACTAATTTTTAAAAAACCGTAGACACTTTTTGAACGTGTGACGGTTCAAATTAAGTTGAATTTGAATAACGACTAAAATTATGTATTATCTCTCCTAATTTTTGAACTTGAACTATCCCCCATATACTTAACATGGGAAAAGTAGTTAAGTTTGATAATTCAACAGAATTCAATGATCACCACTTTTTGATTAAAGTCTGAGGTAGGGTATATTGTTTTTATCATGTACACGCACTTTCAGAATGATTGAATTCCTAATTCAACACAAAAGTCGAATCGGTGTTAATTATTAGTGGAGCATGTTTTTGCCACTTCAAAAATTCATAACTAATTTTTAAAAAAATCGTTGACATTTTTAAAAACGTGTTTTCTCATAGAAGACAGTTCAAATTAAGTTGAATTTGAATAATGAGAAAAAATAAGTATTATCTCTCCTTATTTTTGAATTTGAACTATCCCCATATATAGTGAACATCTGAAAAGTAGTTAAGTTTGATAATTCACCAGAATTCAACTAATCGAGATCGCCACTTTTTGATTAAATTCTTAGGTAGGGTGTATTGTTCCTATTATATACACGCACTTTCAAAAAGATTGAATTCCTAATTCAATACAAAAGTTAAATCGGTGTTCGCTGCTAGTATGGCATGTGGTTGCCACTTCAAAAATTAATAACTAATTTTTAAAAAACCGTAGACACTTTTTGAACGTGTGACGGTTCAAATTAAGTTGAATTTGAATAACGACTAAAATTATGTATTATCTCTCCTAATTTTTGAACTTGAACTATCCCCCATATACTTAACATGGGAAAAGTAGTTAAGTTTGATAATTCAACAGAATTCAATGATCACCACTTTTTGATTAAAGTCTGAGGTAGGGTATTTTGTTTTTATCATGTACACGCACTTTCAGAATGATTGAATTCCTAATTCAACACAAAAGTCGAATCGGTGTTAATTATTAGTGGAGCATGTTTTTGCCACTTCAAAAATTCATAACTTATTTTTAAAAAAATCGTTGACATTTTTAAAAACGTGTTTTCTCATAGAAGACAGTTCAAATTAAGTTGAATTTGAATAATGAGAAAAAATAAGTATTATCTCTCCTTATTTTTGAATTTGAACTATCCCCATATATAGTGAACATCTGAAAAGTAGTTAAGTTTGATAATTCACCAGAATTCAACTAATCGAGATCGCCACTTTTTGATTAAATTCTGAGGTAGGGTGTATTGTTCCTATTATATACACGCACTTTCAAAAAGATTGAATTCCTAATTCAATACAAAAGTTAAATCGGTGTTCGCTGCTAGTATGGCATGTGGTTGCCACTTCAAAAATTCATATATAATTTTTAAAAAACTGTAGACCCTTTTGAACGTGTGACGGTTCAAATTAAGTTGAATTTGAATAACGAGAAAAAATATGTATTATCTCTCCTAATTTTTGAACTTGAACTATCCCCATATACTTAACATGGGAAAGTAGTTAAGTTTGATAATTCAACAGAATTCAATGAATCAAGATCACCACTTTTTGATTAAAGTCTGAGGTAGGGTATATTGTTTTTATCATGTACACGCACTTTTAGAATGATTGAATTCCTAATTCAACACAAAAGTCGAATCGGTGTTAATTATTAGTGGAGCATGTTTTTGCCACTTCAAAAATTCATAACTAATTTTTAAAAAAATCGTTGACATTTTTAAAAACGTGTTTTCTCATAGAAGACAGTTCAAATTAAGTTGAATTTGAATAACAAGAAAAAATAAGTATTATCTCTCCTTATTTTTGAATTTGAACTATCCCCATATATAGTTAACATCTGAAAAGTAGTTAAGTTTGATAATTCACCAGAATTCAACTAATCGAGATCGCCACTTTTTGATTAAATTCTGAGGTAGGGTGTATTGTTCCTATTATATACACGCACTTTCAAAATGATTGAATTCCTAATTCAATACAAAAGTTAAATCGGTGTTCGCTAATAGTATGGCATGTGGTTGCCACTTCAAAAATTCATATATAATTTTTAAAAAACTGTAGACCCTTTTGAACGTGTGACGGTTCAAATTAAGTTGAATTTGAATAACGAGAAAAAATATGAATTATCTCTCCTAATTTTTGAACTTGAACTATCCCCCATATACTTAACATGGATAAAATATTTATGTTTGATAATTCACCAGAATTCAATGAATCGAGATCACCACTTTGTTATTGTACTCTTAGGTAGAATATATTGTTCTAATCATGCACACGCACTTTCAGAATGATTGAATTCCTAATTCAATACAAAAGTTGAATCGGTGTTCGCTGCTAATATGGCATGTGGTTGCCACTTCAAAAATTCATAACTAATTTTTAAAAAACCGTAGACACTTTTTGAACGTGTGACGGTTCAAATTAAGTTGAATTTGAATAACGAGAAAAAATATGTATTATCGCTCCTAATTTTTGAACTTGAACTATCTCCCATATACTTAACGTGGAAAAAGTAGTTAAGTTTGATAATTCACCAGAAATCAACGAATCAGGATCGCCACTTTTTGATTGAACTCTGAGGTAGGGTATATTGTTTTAATCATGAACCCGCACTTTCAGAATGATTGAATTCCTAACTCAATACAAAAGTCGAATCGGTGTTAATTGTTAGTGGGGCATGTTTTTGCCATTTCAAAAATTTATAACTAATTTTAAAAAAATCGTTGACACTTTTTGAAGGTTTTTTGTCATAGAGGACAGTTCAAACTAAGTTGAATTTGAATATAGAGAAAAAATATGTATTATCTCTCCATATTTTTGAATTTGAACTATCCCCCATATACCTAACATGGGAAAAGTAGTTAAGTTTGATAATTCAACAGAATTCAAAGAATCGAGATTGCCACTTTTTTATTAAAATCTGAGGTAGGGTATATTGTTTTTATCATGTACACGAACTTTCGGAATGATTGAATTCCTAATTCATTACAAAAGTCGAATTGGTGTTAATTGTTAGTGGGGCATGTTTTTGCCACTTCAAAAATTCACAACTAATTTTTTAAAAATCGATGACACTTTTTAAACGTGTTTTCTCATAGAAAACAGTTCAAATTAAGTTGAAGTTGAATAACGAAAAAAAAAAGTATTATCTCTCCTTATTTTTGAATTTGAACTATCCCCCTATTTAGTTAACATCTGAAAAGTAGTTAAGTTTGATAATTCACCAGAATTCAACGAATCGAGATAGCCACTTTTTGATTAAACTCTGAGGTAGAGTGTATTGTTCCTATTATGTATACGCACTTTCAGAATGATTGAATTCCTAATTCAATACAAAAGTTGAATTGGTGATCGTTGCTAGTATGGCATGTGTTTGCCAATTTAAAAATTCATAACTAATTTTTAAAAAATCGTTGACACTTTTTGAACATGTTTCCTCATAGAGGACTGTTCAAGTTAAGTTGAATTTGAATAACTAGAAAAAATAAGTATTATCTCTCCTTATATTTGAATTTGAACTATCCCCCGAATACATAACATGGGAAAAGTAGTTAAGTTTTATAATTCAACAGAATGAAATGAATCGAAATCGCCACTTTTTTATTGAATTCTGAGGTAGGGTATATTGTTCTCATCATGTACACGCACTTTCAGAATGATTGAATTCCTAATTCAATACAAAAGTTGAATCGGTGTTTGCTGCTAGTATGGCATGTGGTTGCCACTTCAAAAATTAATAACTAATTTTTAAAAAACCGTAGACACTTTTTGAACGTGTGACGGTTCAAATTAAGTTGAATTTGAATAACGAGAAAAAATATGTATTATCTCTCCTTATTTTTGAACTTGAACTATCCCCCATATACTTAACATGGGAAAAGTAGTTAAGTTTGATAATTCAACAGAATTCAATGAATCAAGATCACCACTTTTTGATTAAAGTCTGAGGTAGGGTATATTGTTTTTATCATGTACACGCACTTTCAGAATGATTGAATTCCTAATTCAACACAAAAGTCGAATCGGTGTTAATTATTAGTGGGCATATTTTTGCCACTTCAAAAATTCATAACTAATTTTTAAAAAAATCGTTGACATTTTTTAAACGTGTTTTCTCATAGAAGACAGTTCAAATTAAGTTGAATTTGAATAACAAGAAAAAATAAGTATTATCTCTCCTTATTTTTGAATTTGTAGGGTGTATTGTTCCTATTATATACACGCACTTTCAAAATGATTGAATTCCTAATTCAATACAAAAGTTAAATCGGTGTTCGCTGCTAGTATGGCATGTGGTTGCCACTTCAAAAATTCATAACTAATTTTTAAAAAACTGTAGACCCTTTTGAACGTGTGACGGTTCAAATTAAGTTGAATTTGAATAACGAGAAAAAATATGAATTATCTGTCCTAATTTTTGAACTTGAACTATCCCCCATATACTTAACGTGGTAAAAGTAGTTAAGTTTGATAATTCACCAGAACTCAACGAATCAGGATCGCCACTTTTTGATTGAACTCTGAGGTAGGGTATATTGTTTTAATCATGAACCCGCACTTTCAGAATGATTGAATTCCTAACTCAATACAAAAACTGAATCGGTGATCGTTGTTAGTGGGGCATGTTTGTGCCAATTCAGAAATTCATAATTAATTTTTAAAAATTCGTTGACACTTTTTGAACGTGTTTTCTCATAGAGGATGGTTCAAATTAAGTTGAATTTGAATATCGAGAAAATTTATGTATTATCTCTCCATATTTTTGAATTTGAACTATCCCCCATATACATGGGAAAAGTAGTTAAGTTTGATAATTCACCAGAATTCAACGAATCAAGATCGCCACTTTTTGATTTAACTCTGAGGTAAGGTATATTGTTTTTATCATGTACACGAACTTTCAGAATGGTTGAATTCATAATCCAATACAAAAGTCGAATCGGTGTTAATTGTTAGTGGGGCATGTTTTTGCCACTTCAAAAATTCTAAAAATTATTTTTAAAAAATCGTTGACACTTTTTGAAGGTTTTTTGTCATAGAGGACAGTCCAAACTAAGTTGAAATTGAATATCGAGAAAAAATAAGTATTATCTCTCCTTATTTTTGAATTTGAACTATCCCCCTAATTAGTTAACATATGAAAAGTAGTTAAGTTTGATAATTCACCAGAATTCAACGAATCGAGATCGCCACTTTTTGATTAAACTCTGAGGTAGGGTGTATTGTTCCTATTATGTATACGCACTTTCAGAATGATTGAATTCCTAATTCAATACAAAAGTTGAATCGGTGTTTGCTGCTAGTATGGCATGTGGTTGCCACTTCAAAAATTCATAACTAATTTTTAAAAAACCGTAGACACTTTTTGAACGTGTGACGGTTCAAATTAAGTTGAATTTGAATAACGAGAAAAAATATGTATTATCGCTCCTAATTTTTGAACTTGAACTATCCCCCATATACTTAACGTGGAAAAAGTAGTTAAGTTTGATAATTCACCAGAACTCAACGAATCAGGATCGCCACTTTTTGATTGAACTCTAAGGTAGGGTATATTGTTTTAATCATGAACCCGCACTTTCAGAATGATTGAATTCCTAACTCAATACAAAAACTGAATCGGTGATCGTTGTTAGTGGGGAATGTTTTTGCCAATTCAGAAATTCATAATTAATTTTTAAAAAATCGTTGACACTTTTTGAACGTGTTTTCTCATAGAGGATGGTTCAAATTAAGTTGAATTTGAATATCGAGAAAATTTATGTATTATCTCTCCATATTTTTGAATTTGAACTATCCCCCGTATACTTAAAATGGAAAAAGTAGTTAAGTTTGATAATTCAACAGAATTCAATGAATTGAGACTGCCACTTTTTTATTAAACTTTGAGGTGGATTTTATTGTTCTTATCATGTACACGCACTTTCAGAATGATTGAATTCCAAATTCAATACAAAATTTGAATCGGTGTTAATTGTTAGTGGGGCATGTTTTTGCCACTTCAAAAATTTATAACTAATTTTAAAAAAATCGTTGAAACTTTTTGAAGGTTTTTTGTCATAGAGGACAGTTCAAACTAAGTTGAATTGGAATATCGAGAAAAAATATGTATTATCTCTCCATATTTTTGAATTTGAACTATCCCCCATATACCTAACATGGGAAAAGTAGTTAAGTTTGATAATTCAACAGAATTCAATGAATCGAGATTGCCACTTTTTTATTAAACTCTTAGGTAGGGTATATTGTTCTTATCATGTACACGCACTTTCAGAATGATTGAATTTCAAATTCAATACAAATGTTGAATCGGTGTTCGTTGTTAGTGGGGCATGTTTTTGCCACTTCAGAAATTCATAACTAATTTTTAAAAAATCGTTGACACTTTTTGAAAGTGTTTTGTCATGGAGGATGGTTCAAATTAAGTTGAATTTGAATATCGAGAAAAAATATGTATTATCTCTCCATATTTTTGAATTTGAACTATCCCCCGTATACTTAACATGGGAAAAGTAGTTAAGTTTGATAATTCAACAGAATGAAATGAATCGAAATCGCCACTTTTTTATTGAATTCTGAGGTAGGGTATATTGTTCTCATCATGTACACGCACTTTCAGAATGATTGAATTCCTAATTCAATACAAAAGTTGAATCGGTGTTTGCTGCTAGTATGGCATGTGGTTGCCACTTCAAAAATTAATAACTAATTTTTAAAAAACCGTAGACACTTTTTGAACGTGTGACGGTTCAAATTAAGTTGAATTTGAATAACGAGAAAAAAATATGTATTATCTCTCCTTATTTTTGAACTTGAACTATCCCCCATATACTTAACATGGGAAAAGAAGTTAAGTTTGATAATTCAACAGAATTCAATGAATCAAGATCACCACTTTTTGATTAAAGTCTGAGGTAGGGTATATTGTTTTTATCATGTACACGCACTTTCAGAATGATTGAATTCCTAATTCAACACAAAAGTCGAATCGGTGTTAATTATTAGTGGGCATGTTTTTGCCACTTCAAAAATTCATAACTAATTTTTAAAAAAATCGTTGACATTTTTTAAACGTGTTTTCTCATAGAAGACAGTTCAAATTAAGTTGAATTTGAATAACAAGAAAAAATAAGTATTATCTCTCCTTATTTTTGAATTTGTAGGGTGTATTGTTCCTATTATATACACGCACTTTCAAAATGATTGAATTCCTAATTCAATACAAAAGTTAAATCGGTGTTCGCTGCTAGTATGGCATGTGGTTGCCACTTCAAAAATTCATAACTAATTTTTAAAAAACTGTAGACCCTTTTGAACGTATGACGGTTCAAATTAAGTTGAATTTGAATAACGAGAAAAAATATGAATTATCTCTCCAAATTTTTGAACTTGAACTATCCCCCATATACTTAACATGGGTAAAATAGTTATGTTTGATAATTCACCAGAATTCAATGAATCGAGATCACCACTTTGTTATTGAACTCTTAGGTAGAATATATTGTTCTAATCATGCACACGCACTTTCAGAATGATTGAATTCCTAATTCAATACAAAAGTTGAATTGGTGTTTGTTGCTAGTATGGCATGTGGTTGCCACTTCAAAAATTCATAACTAATTTTTAAAAAACCGTAGACACTTTTTGAAGGTGTGACGGTTCAAATTAAGTTGAATTTGAATAACGAGAAAAAATATGTATTATCGCTCCTAATTTTTGAACTTGAACTATCCCCATATACTTAACGTGGTAAAAGTAGTTAAGTTTGATAATTCACCAGAACTCAACGAATCAGGATCGCCACTTTTTGATTGAACTCTGAGGTAGGGTATATTGTTTTAATCATGAACCCGCACTTTCAGAATGATTGAATTCCTAACTCAATACAAAAACTGAATCGGTGATCGTTGTTAGTGGGGCATGTTTTTGCCAATTCAGAAATTCATAATTAATTTTTAAAAAATCGTTGACACTTTTTAAACGTGTTTTCTCATAGAGGATGGTTCAAATTAAGTTGAATTTGAATATCGAGAAAATTTATGTATTATCTCTCCATATTTTTGAATTTGAACTATCCCCCATATACATGGGAAAAGTAGTTAAGTTTGATAATTCACCAGAATTCAACGAATCAAGATCGCCACTTTTTGATTTAACTCTGAGGTAAGGTATATTGTTTTTATCATGTACACGAACTTTCAGAATGGTTGAATTCCTAATCCAATACAAAAGTCGAATCGGTGTTAATTGTTAGTGGGGCATGTTTTTGCCACTTCAAAAATTCATAACTAATTTTTAAAAAATCGTTGACACTTTTTGAACGTGTGACGGTTCAAATTAAATTGAATTTGAATAACGAGAAAAAATATGTATTATCTCTCCTTATTTTTGAACTTGAACTATCCCCCATATACTTAACATGGGAAAAGTAGTTAAGTTTGATAATTCAACAGAATTCAATGAATCAAGATCACCACTTTTTGATTAAAGTCTGAGGTAGGGTATATTGTTTTTATCATGTACACGCACTTTCAGAATGATTGAATTCCTAATTCAACACAAAAGTCGAATCGGTGTTAATTATTAGTGGGCATGTTTTTGCCACTTCAAAAATTCATAACTAATTTTTAAAAAAATCGTTGACATTTTTTAAACGTGTTTTCTCATAGAAGACAGTTCAAATTAAGTTGAATTTGAATAACAAGAAAAAATAAGTATTATCTCTCCTTATTTTTGAATTTGTAGGGTGTATTGTTCCTATTATATACACGCACTTTCAAAATGATTGAATTCCTAATTCAATACAAAAGTTAAATCGGTATTCGCTGCTAGTATGGCATGTGGTTGCCACTTCAAAATTTCATAACTAATTTTTAAAAAACTGTAGACCCTTTTGAACGTATGACGGTTCAAATTAAGTTGAATTTGAATAACGAGAAAAAATATGAATTATCTGTCCTAATTTTTGAACTTGAACTATCCCCCATATACTTAACATGGGTAAAATAGTTATGTTTGATAATTCACCAGAATTCAATGAATCGAGATCACCACTTTGTTATTGAACTCTTAGGTAGAATATATTGTTCTAATCATGCACACGCACTTTCAGAATGATTGAATTCCTAATTCAATACAAAAGTTGAATTGGTGCTTGTTGCTAGTATGGCATGTGGTTGCCACTTCAAAAATTCATAACTAATTTTTAAAAAACCGTAGACACTTTTTGAAGGTGTGACGGTTCAAATTAAGTTGAATTTGAATAACGAGAAAAAATATGTATTATCGCTCCTAATTTTTGAACTTGAACTATCCCCCATATACTTAACGTGGTAAAAGTAGTTAAGTTTGATAATTCACCAGAACTCAACGAATCAGGATCGCCACTTTTTGATTGAACTCTGAGGTAGGGTATATTGTTTTAATCATGAACCCGCACTTTCAGAATGATTGAATTCCTAACTCAATACAAAAGTCGAATCGGTGTTAATTGTTAGTGGGGCATGTTTTTGCCAATTCAAAAATTTATAACTAATTTTAAAAAAATCGTTGACACTTTTTGAAGGTTTTTTGTCATAGAGGACAGTTCAAACTAAGTTGAATTTGAATATAGAGAAAAAATATGTATTATCTCTCCATATTTTTGAATTTGAACTATCCCCCATATACCTAACATGGGAAAAGTAGTTAAGTTTGATAATTCAACAGAATTCAAAGAATCGAGATTGCCACTTTTTTATTAAAATCTGAGGTAGGGTATATTGTTTTTATCATGTACACGAACTTTCGGAATGATTGAATTCCTAATTCATTACAAAAGTCGAATTGGTGTTAATTGTTAGTGGGGCATGTTTTTGCCACTTCAAAAATTCACAACTAATTTTTTAAAAATCGATGACACTTTTTAAACGTGTTTTCTCATAGAAAACAGTTCAAATTAAGTTGAAGTTGAATAACGAAAAAAAAAAGTATTATCTCTCCTTATTTTTGAATTTGAACTATCCCCCTATTTAGTTAACATCTGAAAAGTAGTTAAGTTTGATAATTCACCAGAATTCAACGAATCGAGATAGCCACTTTTTGATTAAACTCTGAGGTAGAGTGTATTGTTCCTATTATGTATACGCACTTTCAGAATGATTGAATTCCTAATTCAATACAAAAGTTGAATTGGTGATCGTTGCTAGTATGGCATGTGTTTGCCAATTTAAAAATTCATAACTAATTTTTAAAAAATCGTTGACACTTTTTGAACATGTTTCCTCATAGAGGACTGTTCAAGTTAAGTTGAATTTGAATAACTAGAAAAAATAAGTATTATCTCTCCTTATATTTGAATTTGAACTATCCCCCGAATACATAACATGGGAAAAGTAGTTAAGTTTTATAATTCAACAGAATGAAATGAATCGAAATCGCCACTTTTTTATTGAATTCTGAGGTAGGGTATATTGTTCTCATCATGTACACGCACTTTCAGAATGATTGAATTCCTAATTCAATACAAAAGTTGAATCGGTGTTTGCTGCTAGTATGGCATGTGGTTGCCACTTCAAAAATTAATAACTAATTTTTAAAAAACCGTAGACACTTTTTGAACGTGTGACGGTTCAAATTAAGTTGAATTTGAATAACGAGAAAAAATATGTATTATCTCTCCTTATTTTTGAACTTGAACTATCCCCCATATACTTAACATGGGAAAAGTAGTTAAGTTTGATAATTCAACAGAATTCAATGAATCAAGATCACCACTTTTTGATTAAAGTCTGAGGTAGGGTATATTGTTTTTATCATGTACACGCACTTTCAGAATGATTGAATTCCTAATTCAACACAAAAGTCGAATCGGTGTTAATTATTAGTGGGCATATTTTTGCCACTTCAAAAATTCATAACTAATTTTTAAAAAAATCGTTGACATTTTTTAAACGTGTTTTCTCATAGAAGACAGTTCAAATTAAGTTGAATTTGAATAACAAGAAAAAATAAGTATTATCTCTCCTTATTTTTGAATTTGTAGGGTGTATTGTTCCTATTATATACACGCACTTTCAAAATGATTGAATTCCTAATTCAATACAAAAGTTAAATCGGTGTTCGCTGCTAGTATGGCATGTGGTTGCCACTTCAAAAATTCATAACTAATTTTTAAAAAACTGTAGACCCTTTTTGAACGTGTGACGGTTCAAATTAAGTTGAATTTGAATAACGAGAAAAAATATGAATTATCTGTCCTAATTTTTGAACTTGAACTATCCCCCATATACTTAACGTGGTAAAAGTAGTTAAGTTTGATAATTCACCAGAACTCAACGAATCAGGATCGCCACTTTTTGATTGAACTCTGAGGTAGGGTATATTGTTTTAATCATGAACCCGCACTTTCAGAATGATTGAATTCCTAACTCAATACAAAAACTGAATCGGTGATCGTTGTTAGTGGGGCATGTTTGTGCCAATTCAGAAATTCATAATTAATTTTTAAAAATTCGTTGACACTTTTTGAACGTGTTTTCTCATAGAGGATGGTTCAAATTAAGTTGAATTTGAATATCGAGAAAATTTATGTATTATCTCTCCATATTTTTGAATTTGAACTATCCCCCATATACATGGGAAAAGTAGTTAAGTTTGATAATTCACCAGAATTCAACGAATCAAGATCGCCACTTTTTGATTTAACTCTGAGGTAAGGTATATTGTTTTTATCATGTACACGAACTTTCAGAATGGTTGAATTCATAATCCAATACAAAAGTCGAATCGGTGTTAATTGTTAGTGGGGCATGTTTTTGCCACTTCAAAAATTCTAAAAATTATTTTTAAAAAATCGTTGACACTTTTTGAAGGTTTTTTGTCATAGAGGACAGTCCAAACTAAGTTGAAATTGAATATCGAGAAAAAATAAGTATTATCTCTCCTTATTTTTGAATTTGAACTATCCCCCTAATTAGTTAACATATGAAAAGTAGTTAAGTTTGATAATTCACCAGAATTCAACGAATCGAGATCGCCACTTTTTGATTAAACTCTGAGGTAGGGTGTATTGTTCCTATTATGTATACGCACTTTCAGAATGATTGAATTCCTAATTCAATACAAAAGTTGAATCGGTGTTTGCTGCTAGTATGGCATGTGGTTGCCACTTCAAAAATTCATAACTAATTTTTAAAAAACCGTAGACACTTTTTGAACGTGTGACGGTTCAAATTAAGTTGAATTTGAATAACGAGAAAAAATATGTATTATCGCTCCTAATTTTTGAACTTGAACTATCCCCCATATACTTAACGTGGAAAAAGTAGTTAAGTTTGATAATTCACCAGAACTCAACGAATCAGGATCGCCACTTTTTGATTGAACTCTAAGGTAGGGTATATTGTTTTAATCATGAACCCGCACTTTCAGAATGATTGAATTCCTAACTCAATACAAAAACTGAATCGGTGATCGTTGTTAGTGGGGAATGTTTTTGCCAATTCAGAAATTCATAATTAATTTTTAAAAAATCGTTGACACTTTTTGAACGTGTTTTCTCATAGAGGATGGTTCAAATTAAGTTGAATTTGAATATCGAGAAAATTTATGTATTATCTCTCCATATTTTTGAATTTGAACTATCCCCCGTATACTTAAAATGGAAAAAGTAGTTAAGTTTGATAATTCAACAGAATTCA
The DNA here is from genome assembly GCA_949825025.1 of Siphlonurus alternatus. Lineage (NCBI taxonomy): Eukaryota > Metazoa > Arthropoda > Insecta > Ephemeroptera > Siphlonuridae > Siphlonurus > Siphlonurus alternatus. The sequence goes on from OX463783.1 coordinate 1,384,347, forward strand.
ATGAATTGAGACTGCCACTTTTTTATTAAACTTTGAGGTGGATTTTATTGTTCTTATCATGTACACGCACTTTCAGAATGATTGAATTCCAAATTCAATACAAAATTTGAATCGGTGTTAATTGTTAGTGGGGCATGTTTTTGCCACTTCAAAAATTTATAACTAATTTTAAAAAAATCGTTGAAACTTTTTGAAGGTTTTTTGTCATAGAGGACAGTTCAAACTAAGTTGAATTGGAATATCGAGAAAAAATATGTATTATCTCTCCATATTTTTGAATTTGAACTATCCCCCATATACCTAACATGGGAAAAGTAGTTAAGTTTGATAATTCAACAGAATTCAATGAATCGAGATTGCCACTTTTTTATTAAACTCTTAGGTAGGGTATATTGTTCTTATCATGTACACGCACTTTCAGAATGATTGAATTTCAAATTCAATACAAATGTTGAATCGGTGTTCGTTGTTAGTGGGGCATGTTTTTGCCACTTCAGAAATTCATAACTAATTTTTAAAAAATCGTTGACACTTTTTGAAAGTGTTTTGTCATGGAGGATGGTTCAAATTAAGTTGAATTTGAATATCGAGAAAAAATATGTATTATCTCTCCATATTTTTGAATTTGAACTATCCCCCGTATACTTAACATGGGAAAAGTAGTTAAGTTTGATAATTCAACAGAATGAAATGAATCGAAATCGCCACTTTTTTATTGAACTCTGAGGTAGGGTATATTGTTCTCATCATATACACGCACTTTCAGAATGATTGAATTCCTAATTCAATACAAAAGTTGAATCGGTGTTCGCTGCTAGTATGGTATGTGGTTGCCACTTCAAAAATTCATAACTAATTTTTAAAAAAACGTAGACACTTTTTGAACGTGTGACGGTTCAAATTAAGTTAAATTTGAATAACGGGAAAAAATATGTATTATCTCTCCTAATTTTTCAACTTGAACTATCCCCCATATACTTAAAATGGAAAAAAAGTAGTTAAGTTTGATAATTCAACAGAATTCAAAGAATCGAGATTGCCACTTTTTTATTAAACTCTGAGGTAGGGTATATTGTTTTTATCATGTACACGAACTTTCGGAATGATTGAATTCCTAATTCATTACAAAAGTCGAATCGGTGTTAATTGTTAGTGGGGCATGTTTTTGCCACTTCAAAAATTCACAACTATTTTTTTAAAAATCGATGACACTTTTTAAACGTGTTTTCTCATAGAAAACAGTTCAAATTAAGTTGAAGTTGAATAACGAAAAAAAAAAGTATTATCTCTCCTTATTTTTGAATTTGAACTATCCCCCTATTTAGTTAACATCTGAAAAGTAGTTAAGTTTGATAATTCACCAGAATTCAACGAATCGAGATCGCCAATTTTTGATTAAACTCTGAGGTAGGGTGTATTGTTCCTATTATGTATACGCACTTTCAGAATGATTGAATTCCTAATTCAATACAAAAGTTGAATTGGTGTTCGTTGCTAGTATGGCATGTGTTTGCCAATTCAAAAATTCATAACTAATTTTTAAAAAATCGTTGACACTTTTTGAACGTGTTTCCTCATAGAGGACTGTTCAAATTAAGTTGAATTTGAATAACTAGAAAAAATAAGTATTATCTCTCCTTATTTTTGAATTTGAACTATCCCCCGAATACATAACATGGGAAAAGTAGTTAAGTTTTATAATTCAACAGAATGAAATGAATCGAAATCGCCACTTTTTTATTGAATTCTGAGGTAGGGTATATTGTTCTCATCATGTACACGCACTTTCAGAATGATTGAATTCCTAATTCAATACAAAAGTTGAATCGGTGTTTGCTGCTAGTATGGCATGTGGTTGCCACTTCAAAAATTAATAACTAATTTTTAAAAAACCGTAGACACTTTTTGAACGTGTGACGGTTCAAATTAAGTTGAATTTGAATAACGAGAAAAAATATGTATTATCTCTCCTTATTTTTGAACTTGAACTATCCCCCATATACTTAACATGGGAAAAGAAGTTAAGTTTGATAATTCAACAGAATTCAATGAATCAAGATCACCACTTTTTGATTAAAGTCTGAGGTAGGGTATATTGTTTTTATCATGTACACGCACTTTCAGAATGATTGAATTCCTAATTCAACACAAAAGTCGAATCGGTGTTAATTATTAGTGGGCATGTTTTTGCCACTTCAAAAATTCATAACTAATTTTTAAAAAAATCGTTGACATTTTTTAAACGTGTTTTCTCATAGAAGACAGTTCAAATTAAGTTGAATTTGAATAACAAGAAAAAATAAGTATTATCTCTCCTTATTTTTGAATTTGTAGGGTGTATTGTTCCTATTATATACACGCACTTTCAAAATGATTGAATTCCTAATTCAATACAAAAGTTAAATCGGTGTTCGCTGCTAGTATGGCATGTGGTTGCCACTTCAAAAATTCATAACTAATTTTTAAAAAACTGTAGACCCTTTTGAACGTATGACGGTTCAAATTAAGTTGAATTTGAATAACGAGAAAAAATATGAATTATCTCTCCAAATTTTTGAACTTGAACTATCCCCCATATACTTAACATGGGTAAAATAGTTATGTTTGATAATTCACCAGAATTCAATGAATCGAGATCACCACTTTGTTATTGAACTCTTAGGTAGAATATATTGTTCTAATCATGCACACGCACTTTCAGAATGATTGAATTCCTAATTCAATACAAAAGTTGAATTGGTGTTTGTTGCTAGTATGGCATGTGGTTGCCACTTCAAAAATTCATAACTAATTTTTAAAAAACCGTAGACACTTTTTGAAGGTGTGACGGTTCAAATTAAGTTGAATTTGAATAACGAGAAAAAATATGTATTATCGCTCCTAATTTTTGAACTTGAACTATCCCCATATACTTAACGTGGTAAAAGTAGTTAAGTTTGATAATTCACCAGAACTCAACGAATCAGGATCGCCACTTTTTGATTGAACTCTGAGGTAGGGTATATTGTTTTAATCATGAACCCGCACTTTCAGAATGATTGAATTCCTAACTCAATACAAAAACTGAATCGGTGATCGTTGTTAGTGGGGCATGTTTTTGCCAATTCAGAAATTCATAATTAATTTTTAAAAAATCGTTGACACTTTTTAAACGTGTTTTCTCATAGAGGATGGTTCAAATTAAGTTGAATTTGAATATCGAGAAAATTTATGTATTATCTCTCCATATTTTTGAATTTGAACTATCCCCCATATACATGGGAAAAGTAGTTAAGTTTGATAATTCACCAGAATTCAACGAATCAAGATCGCCACTTTTTGATTTAACTCTGAGGTAAGGTATATTGTTTTTATCAAGTACACGAACTTTCAGAATGGTTGAATTCCTAATCCAATACAAAAGTCGAATCGGTGTTAATTGTTAGTGGGGCATGTTTTTGCCACTTCAAAAATTCATAACTAATTTTTAAAAAATCGTTGACACTTTTTGAACGTGTGACGGTTCAAATTAAATTGAATTTGAATAACGAGAAAAAATATGTATTATCTCTCCTTATTTTTGAACTTGAACTATCCCCCATATACTTAACATGGGAAAAGTAGTTAAGTTTGATAATTCAACAGAATTCAATGAATCAAGATCACCACTTTTTGATTAAAGTCTGAGGTAGGGTATATTGTTTTTATCATGTACACGCACTTTCAGAATGATTGAATTCCTAATTCAACACAAAAGTCGAATCGGTGTTAATTATTAGTGGGCATGTTTTTGCCACTTCAAAAATTCATAACTAATTTTTAAAAAAATCGTTGACATTTTTTAAACGTGTTTTCTCATAGAAGACAGTTCAAATTAAGTTGAATTTGAATAACAAGAAAAAATAAGTATTATCTCTCCTTATTTTTGAATTTGTAGGGTGTATTGTTCCTATTATATACACGCACTTTCAAAATGATTGAATTCCTAATTCAATACAAAAGTTAAATCGGTATTCGCTGCTAGTATGGCATGTGGTTGCCACTTCAAAATTTCATAACTAATTTTTAAAAAACTGTAGACCCTTTTGAACGTATGACGGTTCAAATTAAGTTGAATTTGAATAACGAGAAAAAATATGAATTATCTGTCCTAATTTTTGAACTTGAACTATCCCCCATATACTTAACATGGGTAAAATAGTTATGTTTGATAATTCACCAGAATTCAATGAATCGAGATCACCACTTTGTTATTGAACTCTTAGGTAGAATATATTGTTCTAATCATGCACACGCACTTTCAGAATGATTGAATTCCTAATTCAATACAAAAGTTGAATTGGTGCTTGTTGCTAGTATGGCATGTGGTTGCCACTTCAAAAATTCATAACTAATTTTTAAAAAACCGTAGACACTTTTTGAAGGTGTGACGGTTCAAATTAAGTTGAATTTGAATAACGAGAAAAAAATATGTATTATCTCTCCTTATTTTTGAACTTGAACTATCCCCCATATACTTAACATGGGAAAAGAAGTTAAGTTTGATAATTCAACAGAATTCAATGAATCAAGATCACCACTTTTTGATTAAAGTCTGAGGTAGTGTATATTGTTTTTATCATGTACACGCACTTTCAGAATGATTGAATTCCTAATTCAACACAAAAGTCGAATCGGTGTTAATTATTAGTGGGCATGTTTTTGCCACTTCAAAAATTCATAACTAATTTTTAAAAAAATCGTTGACATTTTTTAAACGTGTTTTCTCATAGAAGACAGTTCAAATTAAGTTGAATTTGAATAACAAGAAAAAATAAGTATTATCTCTCCTTATTTTTGAATTTGTAGGGTGTATTGTTCCTATTATATACACGCACTTTCAAAATGATTGAATTCCTAATTCAATACAAAAGTTAAATCGGTGTTCGCTGCTAGTATGGCATGTGGTTGCCACTTCAAAAATTCATAACTAATTTTTAAAAAACTGTAGACCCTTTTGAACGTATGACGGTTCAAATTAAGTTGAATTTGAATAACGAGAAAAAATATGAATTATCTCTCCAAATTTTTGAACTTGAACTATCCCCCATATACTTAACATGGGTAAAATAGTTATGTTTGATAATTCACCAGAATTCAATGAATCGAGATCACCACTTTGTTATTGAACTCTTAGGTAGAATATATTGTTCTAATCATGCACACGCACTTTCAGAATGATTGAATTCCTAATTCAATACAAAAGTTGAATTGGTGTTTGTTGCTAGTATGGCATGTGGTTGCCACTTCAAAAATTCATAACTAATTTTTAAAAAACCGTAGACACTTTTTGAAGGTGTGACGGTTCAAATTAAGTTGAATTTGAATAACGAGAAAAAATATGTATTATCGCTCCTAATTTTTGAACTTGAACTATCCCCATATACTTAACGTGGTAAAAGTAGTTAAGTTTGATAATTCACCAGAACTCAACGAATCAGGATCGCCACTTTTTGATTGAACTCTGAGGTAGGGTATATTGTTTTAATCATGAACCCGCACTTTCAGAATGATTGAATTCCTAACTCAATACAAAAACTGAATCGGTGATCGTTGTTAGTGGGGCATGTTTTTGCCAATTCAGAAATTCATAATTAATTTTTAAAAAATCGTTGACACTTTTTAAACGTGTTTTCTCATAGAGGATGGTTCAAATTAAGTTGAATTTGAATATCGAGAAAATTTATGTATTATCTCTCCATATTTTTGAATTTGAACTATCCCCCATATACATGGGAAAAGTAGTTAAGTTTGATAATTCACCAGAATTCAACGAATCAAGATCGCCACTTTTTGATTTAACTCTGAGGTAAGGTATATTGTTTTTATCAAGTACACGAACTTTCAGAATGGTTGAATTCCTAATCCAATACAAAAGTCGAATCGGTGTTAATTGTTAGTGGGGCATGTTTTTGCCACTTCAAAAATTCATAACTAATTTTTAAAAAATCGTTGACACTTTTTGAACGTGTGACGGTTCAAATTAAATTGAATTTGAATAACGAGAAAAAATATGTATTATCTCTCCTTATTTTTGAACTTGAACTATCCCCCATATACTTAACATGGGAAAAGTAGTTAAGTTTGATAATTCAACAGAATTTAATGAATCAAGATCACCACTTTTTGATTAAAGTCTGAGGTAGGGTATATTGTTTTTATCATGTACACGCACTTTCAGAATGATTGAATTCCTAATTCAACACAAAAGTCGAATCGGTGTTAATTATTAGTGGGCATGTTTTTGCCACTTCAAAAATTCATAACTAATTTTTAAAAAAATCGTTGACATTTTTTAAACGTGTTTTCTCATAGAAGACAGTTCAAATTAAGTTGAATTTGAATAACAAGAAAAAATAAGTATTATCTCTCCTTATTTTTGAATTTGTAGGGTGTATTGTTCCTATTATATACACGCACTTTCAAAATGATTGAATTCCTAATTCAATACAAAAGTTAAATCGGTATTCGCTGCTAGTATGGCATGTGGTTGCCACTTCAAAATTTCATAACTAATTTTTAAAAAACTGTAGACCCTTTTGAACGTATGACGGTTCAAATTAAGTTGAATTTGAATAACGAGAAAAAATATGAATTATCTGTCCTAATTTTTGAACTTGAACTATCCCCCATATACTTAACATGGGTAAAATAGTTATGTTTGATAATTCACCAGAATTCAATGAATCGAGATCACCACTTTGTTATTGAACTCTTAGGTAGAATATATTGTTCTAATCATGCACACGCACTTTCAGAATGATTGAATTCCTAATTCAATACAAAAGTTGAATTGGTGCTTGTTGCTAGTATGGCATGTGGTTGCCACTTCAAAAATTCATAACTAATTTTTAAAAAACCGTAGACACTTTTTGAAGGTGTGACGGTTCAAATTAAGTTGAATTTGAATAACGAGAAAAAATATGTATTATCGCTCCTAATTTTTGAACTTGAACTATCCCCCATATACTTAACGTGGTAAAAGTAGTTAAGTTTGATAATTCACCAGAACTCAACGAATCAGGATCGCCACTTTTTGATTGAACTCTGAGGTAGGGTATATTGTTTTAATCATGAACCCGCACTTTCAGAATGATTGAATTCCTAACTCAATACAAAAACTGAATCGGTGATCGTTGTTAGTGGGGCATGTTTTTGCCAATTCAGAAATTCATAATTAATTTTTAAAAAATCGTTGACACTTTTTGAACGTGTTTTCTCATAGAGGATGGTTCAAATTAAGTTGAATTTGAATATCGAGAAAATTTATTTATTATCTCTCCATATTTTTGAATTTGAACTATCCCCCATATACATGGGAAAAGTAGTTAAGTTTGATAATTCACCAGAATTCAACGAATCAAGATCGCCACTTTTTGATTTAACTCTCAGGTAAGGTATATTGTTTTTATCATGTACACGAACTTTCAGAATGGTTGAATTCCTAATCCAATACAAAAGTCGAATCGGTGTTAATTGTTAGTGGGGCATGTTTTTGCCACTTCAAAAATTCATAACTAATTTTTAAAAAATCGTTGACACTTTTTGAAGGTTTTTTGTCATAGAGGACAGTCCAAACTAAGTTGAATTTGAATATCGAGAAAAAATAAGTATTATCTCTCCTTATTTTTGAATTTGAACTATCCCCCTAAATAGTTAACATATGAAAAGTAGTTAAGTTTGATAATTCACCAGAATTCAACGATTTGAGATCGCCACTTTTTGATTAAACTCTGAGGTAGGGTGTAATGTTCCTATTATGTACACGCACTTTCAGAATGATTGAATTCCTAATTCAATACAAAAGTTGAATCGGTGTTTGCTGCTAGTATGGCATGTGGTTGCCACTTCAAAAATTAATAACTAATTTTTAAAAAACCGTAGACACTTTTTGAACGTGTGACGGTTCAAATTAAGTTGAATTTGAATAACGAGAAAAAATATGTATTATCTCTCCTTATTTTTGAACTTGAACTATCCCCCATATACTTAACATGGGAAAAGTAGTTAAGTTTGATAATTCAACAGAATTCAATGAATCAAGATCACCACTTTTTGATTAATGTCTGAGGTAGGGTATATTATTTTTATCATGTACACGCACTTTCAGAATGATTGAATTCCTAATTCAACACAAAAGTCGAATCGGTGTTAATTATTAGTGGGCATGTTTTTGCCACTTCAAAAATTCATAACTAATTTTTAAAAAAATCGTTGACATTTTTTAAACGTGTTTTCTCATAGAAGACAGTTCAAATTAAGTTGAATTTGAATAACAAGAAAAAATAAGTATTATCTCTCCTTATTTTTGAATTTGAACTATCCCCATATATAGTTAACATCTGAAAAGTAGTTAAGTTTGATAATTCACCAGAATTCAACTAATCGAGATCGCCACTTTTTGATTAAATTCTGAGGTAGGGTGTATTGTTCCTATTATATACACGCACTTTCAAAATGATTGAATTCCTAATTCAATACAAAAGTTAAATCGGTGTTCGCTGCTAGTATGGCATGTGGTTGCCACTTCAAAAATTCATAACTAATTTTTAAAAAACTGTAGACCCTTTTGAACGTGTGACGGTTCAAATTAAGTTGAATTTGAATAACGAGAAAAAATATGAATTATCTGTCCTAATTTTTGAACTTGAACTATCCCCCATATACTTAACATGAATAAAATATTTATGTTTGATAATTCACCAGAATTCAATGAATCGAGATCACCACTTTGTTATTGAACTCTTAGGTAGAATATATTGTTCTAATCATGCACACGCACTTTCAGAATGATTGAATTCCTTATTCAATACAAAAGTTGAATTGGTGTTTGTTGCTAGTATGGCATGTGGTTGCCACTTCAAAAATTCATAACTAATTTTTAAAAAACCGTAGACACTTTTTGAAGGTGTGACGGTTCAAATTAAGTTGAATTTGAATAACGAGAAAAAATATGTATTATCGCTCCTAATTTTTGAACTTGAACTATCCCCCATATACTTAACGTGGTAAAAGTAGTTAAGTTTGATAATTCACCAGAACTCAACGAATCAGGATCGCCACTTTTTGATTGAACTCTGAGGTAGGGTATATTGTTTTAATCATGAACCCGCACTTTCAGAATGATTGAATTCCTAACTCAATACAAAAACTGAATCGGTGTTCGTTGTTAGTGGGGCATGTTTGTGCCAATTCAGAAATTCATAATTAATTTTTAAAAAATCGTTGACACTTTTTGAACGTGTTTTCTCATAGAGGATGGTTCAAATTAAGTTGAATTTGAATATCGAGAAAATTTATGTATTATCTCTCCATATTTTTGAATTTGAACTATCCCCCATATACATGGGAAAAGTAGTTAAGTTTGATAATTCACCAGAATTCAACAAATCAAGATCGCCACTTTTCGATTTAACTCTGAGGTAAGGTATATTGTTTTTATCATGTACACGAACTTTCAGAATGGTTGAATTCATAATCCAATACAAAAGTCGAATCGGTGTTAATTGTTAGTGGGGCATGTTTTTGCCACTTCAAAAATTCTTAAAAGTATTTTTAAAAAATCGTTGACACTTTTTGAAGGTTTTTTGTCATAGAGGACAGTCCAAACTAAGTTGAATTTGAATATCGAGAAAAAATAAGTATTATCTCTCCTTATTTTTGAATTTGAACTATCCCCCTAATTAGTTAACATATGAATAGTAGTTAAGTTTGATAATTCACCAGAATTCAACGAATCGAGATCGCCACTTTTTGATTAAACTCTGAGGTAGGGTGTATTGTTCCTATTATGTATACGCACTTTCAGAATGATTGAATTCCTAATTCAATACAAAAGTTGAATTGGTGTTCGTTGCTAGTATGGCATGTGTTTGCCAATTCAAAAATTCATAACTAATTTTTAAAAAATCGTTGACACTTTTTGAACGTGTTTCCTCATAGAGGACGGTTCAAATTAAGTTGAATTTGAATAACTAGAAAAAATAAGTATTATCTCTCCTTATTTTTAAATTTGAACTATCCCCCGAATACATAACATGGGAAAAGTAGTTAAGTTTTATAATTCAACAGAATGAAATGAATCGAAATCGCCACTTTTTTATTGAACTCTGAGGTAGGGTATATTGTTCTTATCATGTACACGCACTTTCAGAATGATTGAATTCCTAATTCAATACAAAAGTTGAATCGGTGTTTGCTGCTAGTATGGCATGTGGTTGCCACTTCAAAAATTAATAACTAATTTTTAAAAAACCGTAGACACTTTTTGAACGTGTGACGGTTCAAATTAAGTTTAATTTGAATAACGATAAAAAATAAGTATTATCTCTCCTTATTTTTGAATTTGAACTATCCCCATATATAGTTAACATCTGAAAAGTAGTTAAGTTTGATAATTCACCAGAATTCAACTAATCGAGATCGCCACTTTTTGATTAAATTCTGAGGTAGGGTGTATTGTTCCTATTATATACACGCACTTTCAAAATGATTGAATTCCTAATTCAATACAAAAGTTAAATCGGTGTTCGCTGCTAGTATGGCATGTGGTTGCCACTTCAAAAATTCATAACTAATTTTTAAAAAAACTGTAGACTCTTTTGAACGTGTGACGGTTCAAATTAAGTTGAATTTGAATAACGAGAAAAAATATGAATTATCTCTCCTAATTTTTGAACTTGAACTATCCCCCATATACTTAATGTGGAAAAAGTAGTTAAGTTTGATAATTTACCAGAACTCAACGAATCAGGATCGCCACTTTTTGATTGAACTCTGAGGCCGGGTATATTGTTTTAATCATGAACCCGCACTTTCAGAATGATTGAATTCCTAATTCAATACAAAAGTTGAATTGGTGTTCGTTGCTAGTATGGCATGTGTTTGCCACTTCAAAAATTCATAACTAATTTTTAAAAAATCGTTGACACTTTTTGAACGTGTTTTCTCATAGAGGACGGTTCAAATTAAGTTGAATTTGAATAACTAGAAAAAATAAGTATTATCTCTCCTTATTTTTGAATTTGAACTATCCCCCGAATACATAACATGGTAAAAGTAGTTAAGTTTTATAATTCAACAGAATGAAATGAATCGAAATCGCCACTTTTTTATTGAACTCTGAGGTAGGGTATATTATTCTCATCATGTACACGCACTTTCAGAATGATTGAATTCCTAATTCAATACAAAAGTTGAATCGGTGTTAATTATTAGTTGGGCATGTTTTTGCCACTTCAAAAATTCATAACTAATTTTTAAAAAACCGTTGACATTTTTTAAACGTGTTTTCTCATAGAAGACAGTTCAAATTAAGTTGAATTTGAATAACGAGAAAAAATAAGTATTATCTCTCCTTATTTTTGAATTTGAACTATCCCCTTATATAGTTAAAATCTGAAAAGTAGTTAAGTTTGATAATTCACCAGAATTCAACTAATCGAGATCACCACTTTTTGATTAAATTCTGAGGTAGTGTGTATTGTTCCTATTATGTACACGCACTTTCAAAATGATTGAATTCCTAATTCAATACAAAATTTAAATCGGTGTTCGCTGCTAGTATGGCATGTGGTTGCAACTTCAAAAATTCATAACTAATTTTTAAAAAACTGTAGACCCTTTTAAACGTGTGACGGTTCAAATTAAGTTGAATTTGAATAACGAGAAAAAATATGAATTATCTCTCCTAATTTTTGAACTTGAACTATCCCCCATATACTTAACATGGATAAAATATTTATGTTTGATAATTCACCAGAATTCAATGAATCGAGATCGCCACTTTGTTATTGAACTCTTAGGTAGGGAAAATTGTTCTAATCATGCACACGCACTTTCAGAATGATTGAATTCCTAACTCAATACAAAAATTGAATCGGTGATCGTTGTTAGTGGGGCATGTTTTTGCCAATTCAGAAATTCATAATTAATTTTTAAAAAATCGTTGACACTTTTTGAATGTGTTTTCTCATAGAGAATGGTTCAAATTAAGTTGAATTTGAATATCGAGAAAAATTATGTATTATCTCTCCATATTTTTGAATTTGAACTATCCCCCATATACTTAAAATGGAAAAAGTAGTTAAGTTTGATAATTCAACAGAATTCAATGAATCGAGATTGCCACTTTTTTATTAAACTCTTAGGTAGGGTATATTGTTCTTATCATGTACATGCATTTTCAGAATGATTGAATTTCAAATTCAATACAAATGTTGAATCGGTGTTCGTTGTTAGTGGGGCATGTTTTTGCCACTTCAGAAATTCATAACTAATTTTTAAAAAATCGTTGACACTTTTTGAAGGTGTTTTGTCATGGAGGATGGTTCAAATTAAGTTGAATTTGAATATCGAGAGAAAATATGTATTATCTCTCCTTATTTTTGAAATTGAACTATCCCCCGTATACTTAACATGGGAAAAGTAGTTATGTTTGATAATTCAACAGAATGAAATGAATCGAAATCGCCACTTTTTTATTGAACTCTGAGGTAGGGTATATTGTTCTCATCATATACACGCACTTTCAGAATGATTGAATTCCTAATTCAATACAAAAGTCGAATCGGTGTTAATTATTAGTGGAGCATGTTTTTGCCACTTCAAAAATTCATAACTAATTTTTAAAAAATCGTTGACACTTTTTGAACGTGTTTCCTCATAGAGGACTGTTTAAATTAAGTTGAATTTGAATAACTAGAAAAAATAAGTATTATCTCTCCTTATTTTTGAATTTGAACTATCCCCCGAATACATAACATGGGAAAAGTAGTTAAGTTTTATAATTCAACAGAATGAAATGAATCGAAATCGCCACTTTTTTATTGAATTCTGAGGTAGGGTATATTGTTCTCATCATGTACACGCACTTTCAGAATGATTGAATTCCTAATTCAATACAAAAGTTGAATCGGTGTTTGCTGCTAGTATGGCATGTGGTTGCCACTTCAAAAATTAATAACTAATTTTTAAAAAACCGTAGACACTTTTTGAACGTGTGACGGTTCAAATTAAGTTGAATTTGAATAACGACTAAAATTATGTATTATCTCTCCTAATTTTTGAACTTGAACTATCCCCCATATACTTAACATGGGAAAAGTAGTTAAGTTTGATAATTCAACAGAATTCAATGATCACCACTTTTTGATTAAAGTCTGAGGTAGGGTATATTGTTTTTATCATGTACACGCACTTTCAGAATGATTGAATTCCTAATTCAACACAAAAGTCGAATCGGTGTTAATTATTAGTGGAGCATGTTTTTGCCACTTCAAAAATTCATAACTAATTTTTAAAAAAATCGTTGACATTTTTAAAAACGTGTTTTCTCATAGAAGACAGTTCAAATTAAGTTGAATTTGAATAACAAGAAAAAATAAGTATTATCTCTCCTTATTTTTGAATTTGAACTATCCCCATATATAGTTAACATCTGAAAAGTAGTTAAGTTTGATAATTCACCAGAATTCAACTAATCGAGATCGCCACTTTTTGATTAAATTCTGAGGTAGGGTGTATTATTCCTATTATATACACGCACTTTCAAAAAGATTGAATTCCTAATTCAATACAAAAGTAAAATCGGTGTTCGCTGCTAGTATGGCATGTGGTTGCCACTTCAAAAATTCATATATAATTTTTAAAAAACTGTAGACCCTTTTGAACGTGTGACGGTTCAAATTAAGTTGAATTTGAATAACGAGAAAAAATATGTATTATCTCTCCTAATTTTTGAACTTGAACTATCCCCCATATACTTAACATGGGAAAAGTAGTTAAGTTTGATAATTCAACAGAATTCAATGAATCAAGATCACCACTTTTTGATTAAAGTCTGAGGTAGGGTATATTGTTTTTATCATGTACACGCACTTTTAGAATGATTGAATTCCTAATTCAACACAAAAGTCGAATCGGTGTTAATTATTAGTGGAGCATGTTTTTGCCACTTCAAAAATTCATAACTAATTTTTAAAAAAATCGTTGACATTTTTAAAAACGTGTTTTCTCATAGAAGACAGTTCAAATTAAGTTGAATTTGAATAACAAGAAAAAATAAGTATTATCTCTCCTTATTTTTGAATTTGAACTATCCCCATATATAGTTAACATCTGAAAAGTAGTTAAGTTTGATAATTCACCAGAATTCAACTAATCGAGATCGCCACTTTTTGATTAAATTCTGAGGTAGGGTGTATTGTTCCTATTATATACACGCACTTTCAAAATGATTGAATTCCTAATTCAATACAAAAGTTAAATCGGTGTTCGCTAATAGTATGGCATGTGGTTGCCACTTCAAAAATTCATATATAATTTTTAAAAAACTGTAGACCCTTTTGAACGTGTGACGGTTCAAATTAAGTTGAATTTGAATAACGAGAAAAAATATGAATTATCTCTCCTAATTTTTGAACTTGAACTATCCCCCATATACTTAACGTGGAAAAAGTAGTTAAGTTTGATAATTCACCAGAACTCAACGAATCAGGATCGCCACTTTTTGATTGAACTCTGAGGTAGGGTATATTGTTTTAATCATGAACCCGCACTTTCAGAATGATTGAATTCCTAATTCAATACAAAAGTTGAATCGGTGTTCGCTGCTAATATGGCATGTGGTTGCCACTTCAAAAATTCATAACTAATTTTTAAAAAACCGTAGACACTTTTTGAACGTGTGACGGTTCAAATTAAGTTGAATTTGAATAACGAGAAAAAATATGTATTATCGCTCCTAATTTTTGAACTTGAACTATCCCCCATATACTTAACGTGGAAAAAGTAGTTAAGTTTGATAATTCACCAGAACTCAACGAATCAGGATCGCCACTTTTTGATTGAACTCTGAGGTAGGGTATATTGTTTTAATCATGAACCCGCACTTTCAGAATGATTGAATTCCTAACTCAATACAAAAGTCGAATCGGTGTTAATTGTTAGTGGGGCATGTTTTTGCCATTTCAAAAATTTATAACTAATTTTAAAAAAAATCGTTGACTCTTTTTGAAGGTTTTTTGTCATAGAGGACAGTTCAAACTAAGTTGAATTTGAATATCGAGAAAAAATATGTATTATCTCTCCATATTTTTGAATTTGAACTATCCCCCACATACCTAACATGGGAAAAGTAGTTAAGTTTGATAATTCAACAGAATTCAATGAATCGAGATTGCCACTTTTTTATTAAACTCTTAGGTAGGGTATATTGTTCTTATCATGTACACGCACTTTCAGAATGATTGAATTTCAAATTCAATACAAATGTTGAATCGGTGTTCGTTGTTAGTGGGGCATGTTTTTGCCACTTCAGAAATTCATAACTAATTTTAAAAAAATCGTTGACACTTTTTGAAAGTGTTTTGTCATGGAGGATGGTTCAAATTAAGTTGAATTTGAATATCGAGAAAAAATATGTATTATCTCTCCTTATTTTTGAATTTGAACTATCCCCCGTATACTTAACATGGGAAAAGTAGTTAAGTTTGATAATTCAACAGAATGAAATGAATCGAAATCGCCACTTTTTTATTGAACTCTGAGGTAGGGTATATTGTTCTCATCATATACACGCACTTTCAGAATGATTGAATTCCTAATTCAATACAAAAGTTGAATCGGTGTTCGCTGCTAGTATGGTATGTGGTTGCCACTTCAAAAATTCATAACTAATTTTTAAAAAAACGTAGACACTTTTTGAACGTGTGACGGTTCAAATTAAGTTGAATTTGAATAACGAGAAAAAATATGTATTATCTCTCCTAATTTTTGAACTTGAACTATCCCCCATATACTTAAAATGGAAAAAAGTAGTTAAGTTTGATAATTCAACAGAATTCAAAGAATCGAGATTGCCACTTTTTTATTAAACTCTGAGGTAGGGTATATTGTTTTTATCATGTACACGAACTTTCGGAATGATTGAATTCCTAATTCATTACAAAAGTCGAATCGGTGTTAATTGTTAGTGGGGCATGTTTTTGCCACTTCAAAAATTCACAACTAATTTTTTAAAAATCGATGACACTTTTTAAACGTGTTTTCTCATAGAAAACAGTTCAAAGTAGGTTGAAGTTGAATAACGAAAAAAAAAAGTATTATCTCTCCTTATTTTTGAATTTGAACTATCCCCCTATTTAGTTAACATCTGAAAAGTAGTTAAGTTTGATAATTCACCAGAATTCAACGAATCGAGATCGCCACTTTTTGATTAAACTCTGAGGTAGGGTGTATTGTTCCTATTATGTATACGCACTTTCAGAATGATTGAATTCCTAATTCAATACAAAAGTTGAATTGGTGTTCGTTGCTAGTATGGCATGTGTTTGCCAATTCAAAAATTCATAACTAATATTTAAAAAATCGTTGACACTTTTTGAACGTGTTTCCTCATAGAAGACTGTTCAAATTAAGTTGAATTTGAATAACTAGAAAAAATAAGTATTATCTCTCCTTATTTTTGAATTTGAACTTTCCCCCGAATACATAACATGGGAAAAGTAGTTAAGTTTTATAATTCAACAGAATGAAATGAATCGAAATCGCCACTTTTTTATTGAATTCTGAGGTAGGGTATATTGTTCTCATCATGTACACGCACTTTCAGAATGATTGAATTCCTAATTCAATACAAAAGTTGAATCGGTGTTTGCTGCTAGTATGGCATGTGGTTGCCACTTCAAAAATTAATAACTAATTTTTAAAAAACCGTAGACACTTTTTGAACGTGTGACGGTTCAAATTAAGTTGAATTTGAATAACGAGAAAAAATATGTATTATCTCTCCTTATTTTTGAACTTGAACTATCCCCCATATACTTAACATGGGAAAAGTAGTTAAGTTTGATAATTCAACAGAATTCAATGAATCAAGATCACCACTTTTTGATTAAAGTCTGAGGTAGGGTATATTGTTTTTATCATGTACACGCACTTTCAGAATGATTGAATTCCTAATTCAACACAAAAGTCGAATCGGTGTTAATTATTAGTGGGCATGTTTTTGCCACTTCAAAAATTCATAACTAATTTTTAAAAAAATCGTTGACATTTTTTAAACGTGTTTTCTCATAGAAGACAGTTCAAATTAAGTTGAATTTGAATAACAAGAAAAAATAAGTATTATCTCTCCTTATTTTTGAATTTGTAGGGTGTATTGTTCCTATTATATACACGCACTTTCAAAATGATTGAATTCCTAATTCAATACAAAAGTTAAATCGGTGTTCGCTGCTAGTATGGCATGTGGTTGCCACTTCAAAAATTCATAACTAATTTTTAAAAAACTGTAGACCCTTTTGAACGTGTGACGGTTCAAATTAAGTTGAATTTGAATAACGAGGAAAAATATGAATTATCTGTCCTAATTTTTGAACTTGAACTATCCCCCATATACTTAACATGAATAAAATATTTATGTTTGATAATTCACCAGAATTCAATGAATCGAGATCACCACTTTGTTATATAACTCTTAGGTAGAATATATTGTTCTAATCATGCACACGCACTTTCAGAATGATTGAATTCCTAATTCAATACAAAAGTTGAATTGGTGTTTGTTGCTAGTATGGCATGTGGTTGCCACTTCAAAAATTCATAACTAATTTTTAAAAAACCGATGACACTTTTTGAAGGTGTGATGGTTCAAATTAAGTTGAATTTGAATAACGAGAAAAAATATGTATTATCGCTCCTAATTTTTGAACTTGAACTATCCCCCATATACTTAACGTGGTAAAAGTAGTTAAGTTTGATAATTCACCAGAACTCAACGAATCAGGATCGCCACTTTTTGATTGAACTCTGAGGTAGGGTATATTGTTTTAATCATGAACCCGCACTTTCAGAATGATTGAATTCCTAACTCAATACAAAAACTGAATCGGTGATCGTTGTTAGTGGGGCATGTTTTTGCCAATTCAGAAATTCATAATTAATTTTTAAAAAATCGTTGACACTTTTTGAACGTGTTTTCTCATAGAGGATGGTTCAAATTAAGTTGAATTTGAATATCGAGAAAATTTATGTATTATCTCTCCATATTTTTGAATTTGAACTATCCCCCATATACATGGGAAAAGTAGTTAAGTTTGATAATTCACCAGAATTCAACGAATCAAGATCGCCACTTTTTGATTTAACTCTGAGGTAAGGTATATTGTTTTTATCATGTACACGAACTTTCAGAATGGTTGAATTCCTAATCCAATACAAAAGTCGAATCGGTGTTAATTGTTAGTGGGGCATGTTTTTGCCACTTCAAAAATTCATAACTAATTTTTAAAAAATCGTTGACACTTTTTGAAGGTTTTTTGTCATAGAGGACAGTCCAAACTAAGTTGAATTTGAATATCGAGAAAAAATAAGTATTATCTCTCCTTATTTTTGAATTTGAACTATCCCCCTAAATAGTTAACATATGAAAAGTAGTTAAGTTTGATAATTCACCAGAATTCAACGAATCGAGATCGCCACTTTTTGATTAAACTCTGAGGTAGGGTGTAATGTTTCTATTATGTATACGCACTTTCAGAATGATTGAATTCCTAATTCAATACAAAAGTTGAATTGGTGTTCATTGCTAGTATGGCATGTGTTTGCCAATTCAAAAATTCATAACTAATTTTTAAAAAATCGTTGACACTTTTTGAACGTGTTTCCTCATAGAGGACGGTTCAAATTAAGTTGAATTTGAATAACTAGAAAAAATAAGTATTATCTCTCCTTATTTTTAAATTTGAACTATCCCCCGAATACATAACATGGAAAAAGTAGTTAAGTTTTATAATTCAACAGAATGAAATGAATCGAAATCGCCACTTTTTTATTGAACTCTGAGGTAGGGTATATTGTTCTTATCATGTACACGCACTTTCAGAATGATTGAATTCCTAATTCAATACAAAAGTTGAATCGGTGTTTGCTGCTAGTATGGCATGTGGTTGCCACTTCAAAAATTAATAACTATTTTTTAAAAAACCGTAGACACTTTTTGAACGTGTGACGGTTCAAATTAAGTTGAATTTGAATAACGAGAAAAAATATGAATTATCTCTCCTAATTTTTGAACTTAAACTATCCCCCATATACTTAACATGGGAAAAGTAGTTAAGTTTGATAATTCAACAGAATTCAATGAATCAAGATCACTACTTTTTGATTAAAGTCTGAGGTAGGGTATATTGTTTTTATCATGTACACGCACTTTCAGAATGATTGAATTCCTAATTCATTACAAAAGTCGAATCGGTGTTAATTGTTAGTGGGGCATGTTTTTGCCACTTCAAAAATTCACAACTAATTTTTTAAAAATCGATGACACTTTTTAAACGTGTTTTCTCATAGAAAACAGTTCAAATTAAGTTGAAGTTGAATAACGAAAAAAAAAAAGTATTATCTCTCCTTATTTTTGAATTTGAACTATCCCCCTAATTAGTTAACATCTAAAAAGTAGTTAAGTTTGATAATTCACCAGAATTCAACGAATCGAGATCGCCACTTTTTGATTAAATTCTGAGGTAGGGTGTATTGTTCCTATTATGTACACGCACTTTCAAAATGATTGAATTCCTAATTCAATACAAAAGTTGAATCAGTGTTCGCTGCTAGTATGGCATGTGGTTGCCACTTCAAAAATTAATAACTAATTTTTAAAAAACCGTAGACACTTTTTGAACGTGTGACGGTTCAAATTAAGTTGAATTTGAATAACGAGAAAAAATATGTATTATCTCTCCTAATTTTTGAACTTGAACTATCCCCCATATACTTAACATGGGAAAAGTAGTTAAGTTTGATAATTCAACAGAATTCAATGAATCAAGATCACCACTTTTTGATTAAAGTCTGAGGTAGGGTATATTGTTTTCATCATGTACACGCACTTTCAGAATGATTGAATTTCAAACTCAATACAAATGTTGAATCGGTGTTCGTTGTTAGTGGGGCATGTTTTTGCCACTTCAGAAATTCATAACTAATTTTTAAAATATCGTTGACACTTTTTGAAGGTGTTTTGTCATGGAGGATGGTTCAAATTAAGTTGAATTTGAATATCGAGAAAAAATATGTATTATCTCTCCTTATTTTTGAAATTGAACTATCCCCCGTATACTTAACATGGGAAAAGTAGTTATGTTTGATAATTCAACAGAATGAAATGAATCGAAATCGCCACTTTTTTATTGAACTCTGAGGTAGGGTATATTGTTCTCATCATATACACGCACTTTCAGAATGATTGAATTCCTAATTCAATACAAAAGTTGAATCGGTGTTCGCTGCTAGTATGGTATGTGGTTGCCACTTCAAAAATTCATAACTAATTTTTAAAAAAACGTAGACACTTTTTGAACGTGTGACGGTTCAAATTAAGTTGAATTTGAATAACGAGAAAAAATATGTATTATCTCTCCTAATTTTTGAACTTGAACTATCCCCCATATACTTAAAATGGAAAAAAGTAGTTAAGTTTGATAATTCAACAGAATTCAATGAATCAAGATCACCACTTTTTGATTAAAGTCTGAGGTAGGGTATATTGTTTTTATCATGTACACGCACTTTCAGAATGATTGAATTCCTAATTCAACACAAAAGTCGAATCGGTGTTAATTATTAGTGGGCATGTTTTTGCCACTTCAAAAATTCATAACTAATTTTTAAAAAAATCGTTGACATTTTTTAAACGTGTTTTCTCATAGAAGACAGTTCAAATTAAGTTGAATTTGAATAACAAGAAAAAATAAGTATTATCTCTCCTTATTTTTGAATTTGTAGGGTGTATTGTTCCTATTATATACACGCACTTTCAAAATGATTGAATTCCTAATTCAATACAAAAGTTAAATCGGTGTTCGCTGCTAGTATGGCATGTGGTTGCCACTTCAAAAATTCATAACTAATTTTTAAAAAACTGTAGACCCTTTTGAACGTGTGACGGTTCAAATTAAGTTGAATTTGAATAACGAGGAAAAATATGAATTATCTGTCCTAATTTTTGAACTTGAACTATCCCCCATATACTTAACATGAATAAAATATTTATGTTTGATAATTCACCAGAATTCAATGAATCGAGATCACCACTTTGTTATATAACTCTTAGGTAGAATATATTGTTCTAATCATGCACACGCACTTTCAGAATGATTGAATTCCTAATTCAATACAAAAGTTGAATTGGTGTTTGTTGCTAGTATGGCATGTGGTTGCCACTTCAAAAATTCATAACTAATTTTTAAAAAACCGATGACACTTTTTGAAGGTGTGATGGTTCAAATTAAGTTGAATTTGAATAACGAGAAAAAATATGTATTATCGCTCCTAATTTTTGAACTTGAACTATCCCCCATATACTTAACGTGGTAAAAGTAGTTAAGTTTGATAATTCACCAGAACTCAACGAATCAGGATCGCCACTTTTTGATTGAACTCTGAGGTAGGGTATATTGTTTTAATCATGAACCCGCACTTTCAGAATGATTGAATTCCTAACTCAATACAAAAACTGAATCGGTGATCGTTGTTAGAGGGGCATGTTTTTGCCAATTCAGAAATTCATAATTAATTTTTAAAAAATCGTTGACACTTTTTGAACGTGTTTTCTCATAGAGGATGGTTCAAATTAAGTTGAATTTGAATATCGAGAAAATTATGTATTATCTCTCCATATTTTTGAATTTGAACTATCCCCCATATACATGGGAAAAGTAGTTAAGTTTGATAATTCACCAGAATTCAACGAATCAAGATCGCCACTTTTTGATTTAACTCTGAGGTAAGGTATATTGTTTTTATCATGTACACGAACTTTCAGAATGGTTGAATTCCTAATCCAATACAAAAGTCGAATCGGTGTTAATTGTTAGTGGGGCATGTTTTTGCCACTTCAAAAATTCATAACTAATTTTTAAAAAATCGTTGACACTTTTTGAAGGTTTTTTGTCATAGAGGACAGTCCAAACTAAGTTGAATTTGAATATCGAGAAAAAATAAGTATTATCTCTCCTTATTTTTGAATTTGAACTATCCCCCTAAATAGTTAACATATGAAAAGTAGTTAAGTTTGATAATTCACCAGAATTCAACGAATCGAGATCGCCACTTTTTGATTAAACTCTGAGGTAGGGTGTAATGTTCCTATTATGTATACGCACTTTCAGAATGATTGAATTCCTAATTCAATACAAAAGTTGAATTGGTGTTCGTTGCTAGTATGGCATGTGTTTGCCAATTCAAAAATTCATAACTAATTTTTAAAAAATCGTTGACACTTTTTGAACGTGTTTCCTCATAGAGGACGGTTCAAATTAAGTTGAATTTGAATAACTAGAAAAAATAAGTATTATCTCTCCTTATTTTTAAATTTGAACTATCCCCCGAATACATAACATGGGAAAAGTAGTTAAGTTTTATAATTCAACAGAATGAAATGAATCGAAATCGCCACTTTTTTATTGAACTCTGAGGTAGGGTATATTGTTTTTATCATGTACACGCACTTTCAGAATGATTGAATTCCTAATTCAATACAAAAGTTGAATCGGTGTTTGCTGCTAGTATGGCATGTGGTTGCCACTTCAAAAATTAATAACTATTTTTTAAAAAACCGTAGACACTTTTTGAACGTGTGACGGTTCAAATTAAGTTGAATTTGAATAACGAGAAAAAATATGAATTATCTCTCCTAATTTTTGAACTTGAACTATCCCCCATATACTTAACATGGGAAAAGTAGTTAAGTTTGATAATTCAACAGAATTCAATGAATCAAGATCACTACTTTTTGATTAAAGTCTGAGGTAGGGTATATTGTTTTTATCATGTACACGCACTTTCAGAATGATTGAATTCCTAATTCATTACAAAAGTCGAATCGGTGTTAATTGTTAGTGGGACATGTTTTTGCCACTTCAAAAATTCACAACTAATTTTTTAAAAATCGATGACACTTTTTAAACGTGTTTTCTTATAGAAAACAGTTCAAATTAAGTTGAAGTTGAATAACGAAAAAAAAAAAGTATTATCTCTCCTTATTTTTGAATTTGAACTATCCCCCTAATTAGTTAACATCTGAAAAGTAGTTAAGTTTGATAATTCACCAGAATTCAACGAATCGAGATCGCCACTTTTTGATTAAATTCTGAGGTAGGGTGTATTGTTCCTATTATGTACACGCACTTTCAAAATGATTGAATTCCTAATTCAATACAAAAGTTGAATCGGTGTTCGCTGCTAGTATGGCATGTGGTTGCCACTTCAAAAATTAATAACTAATTTTTAAAAAACCGTAGACACTTTTTGAACGTGTGACGGTTCAAATTAAGTTGAATTTGAATAACGAGAAAAAATATGTATTATCTCTCCTAATTTTTGAACTTGAACTATCCCCCATATACTTAACATGGGAAAAGTAGTTAAGTTTGATAATTCAACAGAATTCAATGAATCAAGATCACCACTTTTTGATTAAAGTCTGAGGTAGGGTATATTGTTTTCATCATGTACACGCACTTTCAGAATGATTGAATTTCAAATTCAATACAAATGTTGAATCGGTGTTCGTTGTTAGTGGGGCATGTTTTTGCCACTTCAGAAATTCATAACTAATTTTTAAAATATCGTTGACACTTTTTGAAGGTGTTTTGTCATGGAGGATGGTTCAAATTAAGTTGAATTTGAATATCGAGAAAAAATATGTATTATCTCTCCTTATTTTTGAAATTGAACTATCCCCCGTATACTTAACATGGGAAAAGTAGTTATGTTTGATAATTCAACAGAATGAAATGAATCGAAATCGCCACTTTTTTATTGAACTCTGAGGTAGGGTATATTGTTCTCATCATATACACGCACTTTCAGAATGATTGAATTCCTAATTCAATACAAAAGTCGAATCGGTGTTAATTATTAGTGGAGCATGTTTTTGCCACTTCAAAAATTCATAACTAATTTTTAAAAAATCGTTGACACTTTTTGAACGTGTTTCCTCATAGAGGACTGTTTAAATTAAGTTGAATTTGAATAACTAGAAAAAATAAGTATTATCTCTCCTTTTTTTTGAATTTGAACTATCCCCCGAATACATAACATGGGAAAAGTAGTTAAGTTTTATAATTCAACAGAATGAAATGAATCGAAATCGCCACTTTTTTATTGAATTCTGAGGTAGGGTATATTGTTCTCATCATGTACACGCACTTTCAGAATGATTGAATTCCTAATTCAATACAAAAGTTGAATCGGTGTTTGCTGCTAGTATGGCATGTGGTTGCCACTTCAAAAATTAATAACTATTTTTTAAAAAACCGTAGACACTTTTTGAACGTGTGACGGTTCAAATTAAGTTGAATTTGAATAACGAGAAAAAATATGAATTATCTCTCCTAATTTTTGAACTTGAACTATCCCCCATATACTTAACATGGGAAAAGTAGTTAAGTTTGATAATTCAACAGAATTCAATGAATCAAGATCACTACTTTTTGATTAAAGTCTGAGGTAGGGTATATTGTTTTTATCATGTACACGCACTTTCAGAATGATTGAATTCCTAATTCATTACAAAAGTCGAATCGGTGTTAATTGTTAGTGGGACATGTTTTTGCCACTTCAAAAATTCACAACTAATTTTTTAAAAATCGATGACACTTTTTAAACGTGTTTTCTTATAGAAAACAGTTCAAATTAAGTTGAAGTTGAATAACGAAAAAAAAAAAGTATTATCTCTCCTTATTTTTGAATTTGAACTATCCCCCTAATTAGTTAACATCTGAAAAGTAGTTAAGTTTGATAATTCACCAGAATTCAACGAATCGAGATCGCCACTTTTTGATTAAATTCTGAGGTAGGGTGTATTGTTCCTATTATGTACACGCACTTTCAAAATGATTGAATTCCTAATTCAATACAAAAGTTGAATCGGTGTTCGCTGCTAGTATGGCATGTGGTTGCCACTTCAAAAATTAATAACTAATTTTTAAAAAACCGTAGACACTTTTTGAACGTGTGACGGTTCAAATTAAGTTGAATTTGAATAACGAGAAAAAATATGTATTATCTCTCCTAATTTTTGAACTTGAACTATCCCCCATATACTTAACATGGGAAAAGTAGTTAAGTTTGATAATTCAACAGAATTCAATGAATCAAGATCACCACTTTTTGATTAAAGTCTGAGGTAGGGTATATTGTTTTCATCATGTACACGCACTTTCAGAATGATTGAATTTCAAATTCAATACAAATGTTGAATCGGTGTTCGTTGTTAGTGGGGCATGTTTTTGCCACTTCAGAAATTCATAACTAATTTTTAAAATATCGTTGACACTTTTTGAAGGTGTTTTGTCATGGAGGATGGTTCAAATTAAGTTGAATTTGAATATCGAGAAAAAATATGTATTATCTCTCCTTATTTTTGAAATTGAACTATCCCCCGTATACTTAACATGGGAAAAGTAGTTATGTTTGATAATTCAACAGAATGAAATGAATCGAAATCGCCACTTTTTTATTGAACTCTGAGGTAGGGTATATTGTTCTCATCATATACACGCACTTTCAGAATGATTGAATTCCTAATTCAATACAAAAGTCGAATCGGTGTTAATTATTAGTGGAGCATGTTTTTGCCACTTCAAAAATTCATAACTAATTTTTAAAAAATCGTTGACACTTTTTGAACGTGTTTCCTCATAGAGGACTGTTTAAATTAAGTTGAATTTGAATAACTAGAAAAAATAAGTATTATCTCTCCTTTTTTTTGAATTTGAACTATCCCCCGAATACATAACATGGGAAAAGTAGTTAAGTTTTATAATTCAACAGAATGAAATGAATCGAAATCGCCACTTTTTTATTGAATTCTGAGGTAGGGTATATTGTTCTCATCATGTACACGCACTTTCAGAATGATTGAATTCCTAATTCAATACAAAAGTTGAATCGGTGTTTGCTGCTAGTATGGCATGTGGTTGCCACTTCAAAAATTAATAACTAATTTTTAAAAAACCGTAGACACTTTTTGAACGTGTGACGGTTCAAATTAAGTTGAATTTGAATAACGACTAAAATTATGTATTATCCCTCCTAGTTTTTGAACTTGAACTATCCCCCATATACTTAACATGGGAAAAGTAGTTAAGTTTGATAATTCAACAGAATTCAATGATCACCACTTTTTGATTAAAGTCTGAGGTAGGGTATATTGTTTTTATCATGTACACGCACTTTCAGAATGATTGAATTCCTAATTCAACACAAAAGTCGAATCGGTGTTAATTATTAGTGGAGCATGCTACTTCAAAAATTCATAACTAATTTTTAAAAAAATCGTTGACATTTTTAAAAACGTGTTTTCTCATAGAAGACAGTTCAAATTAAGTTGAATTTGAATAACAAGAAAAAATAAGTATTATCTCTCCTTATTTTTGAATTTGAACTATCCCCATATATAGTTAACATCTGAAAAGTAGTTAAGTTTGATAATTCACCAGAATTCAACTAATCGAGATCGCCACTTTTTGATTAAATTCTGAGGTAGGGTGTATTGTTCCTATTATATACACGCACTTTCAAAAAGATTGAATTCCTAATTCAATACAAAAGTTAAATCGGTGTTCGCTGCTAGTATGGCATGTGGTTGCCACTTCAAAAATTCATATATAATTTTTAAAAAACTGTAGACCCTTTTGAACGTGTGACGGTTCAAATTAAGTTGAATTTGAATAACGAGAAAAAATATGTATTATCTCTCCTAATTTTTGAACTTGAACTATCCCCCATATACTTAACATGGGAAAAGTAGTTAAGTTTGATAATTCAACAGAATTCAATGAATCAAGATCACCACTTTTTGATTAAAGTCTGAGGTAGGGTATATTGTTTTTATCATGTACACGCACTTTTAGAATGATTGAATTCCTAATTCAACACAAAAGTCGAATCGGTGTTAATTATTAGTGGAGCATGTTTTTGCCACTTCAAAAATTCATAACTAATTTTTAAAAAAATCGTTGACATTTTTAAAAACGTGTTTTCTCATAGAAGACAGTTCAAATTAAGTTGAATTTGAATAACAAGAAAAAATAAGTATTATCTCTCCTTATTTTTGAATTTCAACTATCCCCATATATAGTTAACATCTGAAAAGTAGTTAAGTTTGATAATTCACCAGAATTCAACTAATCGAGATCGCCACTTTTTGATTAAATTCTGAGGTAGGGTGTATTGTTCCTATTATATACACGCACTTTCAAAATGATTGAATTCCTAATTCAATACAAAAGTTAAATCGGTGTTCGCTAATAGTATGGCATGTGGTTGCCACTTCAAAAATTCATATATAATTTTTAAAAAACTGTAGACCCTTTTGAACGTGTGACGGTTCAAATTAAGTTGAATTTGAATAACGAGAAAAAATATGAATTATCTCTCCTAATTTTTGAACTTGAACTATCCCCCATATACTTAACATGGATAAAATATTTATGTTTGATAATTCACCAGAATTCAATGAATCGAGATCACCACTTTGTTAATGTACTCTTAGGTAGAATATATTGTTCTAATCATGCACACGCACTTTCAGAATGATTGAATTCCTAATTCAATACAAAAGTTGAATCGGTGTTCGCTGCTAATATGGCATGTGGTTGCCACTTCAAAAATTCATAACTAATTTTTAAAAAACCGTAGACACTTTTTGAACGTGTGACGGTTCAAATTAAGTTGAATTTGAATAACGAGAAAAAATATGTATTATCTCTCCATATTTTTGAATTTGAACTATCCCCCATATACCTAACATGGGAAAAGTAGTTAAGTTTGATAATTCAACAGAATTCAATGAATCGAGATTGCCACTTTTTTATTAAACTCTTAGGTAGGGTATATTGTTCTTATCATGTACACGCACTTTCAGAATGATTGAATTTCAAATTCAATACAAATGTTGAATCGGTGTTCGTTGTTAGTGGGGCATGTTTTTGCCACTTCAGAAATTCATAACTAATTTTTAAAAAATCGTTGACACTTTTTGAAAGTGTTTTGTCATGGAGGATGGTTCAAATTAAGTTGAATTTGAATATCGAGAAAAAATATGTATTATCTCTCCTTATTTTTGAATTTGAACTATCCCCGTATACTTAACATGGGAAAAGTAGTTAAGTTTGATAATTCAACAGAATGAAATGAATCGAAATCGCCACTTTTTTATTGAACTCTGAGGTAGGGTATATTGTTCTCATCATATACACGCACTTTCAGAATGATTGAATTCCTAATTCAATACAAAAGTTGAATCGGTGTTCGCTGCTAGTATGGTATGTGGTTGCCACTTCAAAAATTCATAACTAATTTTTAACGTAGACACTTTTTGAACGTGTGACGGTTCAAATTAAGTTGAATTTGAATAACGAGAAAAAATATGTATTATCTCTCCTAATTTTTGAACTTGAACTATCCCCCATATACTTAAAATGGAAAAAAGTAGTTAAGTTTGATAATTCAACAGAATTCAAAGAATCGAGATTGCCACTTTTTTATTAAATTCTGAGGTAGGGTATATTGTTTTTATCATGTACACGAACTTTCGGAATGATTGAATTCCTAATTCATTACAAAAGTCGAATCGGTGTTAATTGTTAGTGGGGCATGTTTTTGCCACTTCAAAAATTCACAACTAATTTTTTAAAAATCGATGACACTTTTTAAACGTGTTTTCTCATAGAAAACAGTTCAAATTAAGTTGAAGTTGAATAACGAAAAAAAAAAAGTATTATCTCTCCTTATTTTTGAATTTGAACTATCCCCCTATTTAGTTAACATCTGAAAAGTAGTTAAGTTTGATAATTCACCAGAATTCAACGAATCGAGATCGCCACTTTTTGATTAAACTCTGAGGTAGGGTGTATTGTTCCTATTATGTATACGCACTTTCAGAATGATTGAATTCCTAATTCAATACAAAAGTTGAATTGGTGTTCGTTGCTAGTATGGCATGTGTTTGCCAATTTAAAAATTCATAACTAATTTTTAAAAAATCGTTGACACTTTTTGAACGTGTTTCCTCATAGAGGACTGTTCAAATTAAGTTGAATTTGAATAACTAGAAAAAATAAGTATTATCTCTCCTTATTTTTGAATTTGAACTATCCCCCGAATACATAACATGGGAAAAGTAGTTAAGTTTTATAATTCAACAGAATGAAATGAATCGAAATCGCCACTTTTTTATTGAATTCTGAGGTAGGGTATATTGTTCTCATCATGTACACGCACTTTCAGAATGATTGAATTCCTAATTCAATACAAACGTTGAATCGGTGTTTGCTGCTAGTATGGCATGTGGTTGCCACTTCAAAAATTAATAACTAATTTTTAAAAAACCGTAGACACTTTTTGAACGTGTGACGGTTCAAATTAAGTTGAATTTGAATAACGAGAAAAAATATGTATTATCTCTCCTTATTTTTGAACTTGAACTATCCCCCATATACTTAACATGGGAAAAGTAGTTAAGTTTGATAATTCAACAGAATTCAATGAATCAAGATCACCACTTTTTGATTAAAGTCTGAGGTAGGGTATATTGTTTTTATCATGTACACGCACTTTCAGAATGATTGAATTCCTAATTCAACACAAAAGTCGAATCGGTGTTAATTATTAGTGGGCATGTTTTTGCCACTTCAAAAATTCATAACTAATTTTTAAAAAAATCGTTGACATTTTTTAAACGTGTTTTCTCATAGAAGACAGTTCAAATTAAGTTGAATTTGAATAACAAGAAAAAATAAGTATTATCTCTCCTTATTTTTGAATTTGTAGGGTGTATTGTTCCTATTATATACACGCACTTTCAAAATGATTGAATTCCTAATTCAATACAAAAGTTAAATCGGTGTTCGCTGCTAGTATGGCATGTGGTTGCCACTTCAAAAATTCATAACTAATTTTTAAAAAACTGTAGACCCTTTTGAACGTGTGACGGTTCAAATTAAGTTGAATTTGAATAACGAGGAAAAATATGAATTATCTGTCCTAATTTTTGAACTTGAACTATCCCCCATATACTTAACATGAATAAAATATTTATGTTTGATAATTCACCAGAATTCAATGAATCGAGATCACCACTTTGTTATATAACTCTTAGGTAGAATATATTGTTCTAATCATGCACACGCACTTTCAGAATGATTGAATTCCTAATTCAATACAAAAGTTGAATTGGTGTTTGTTGCTAGTATGGCATGTGGTTGCCACTTCAAAAATTCATAACTAATTTTTAAAAAACCGATGACACTTTTTGAAGGTGTGATGGTTCAAATTAAGTTGAATTTGAATAACGAGAAAAAATATGTATTATCGCTCCTAATTTTTGAACTTGAACTATCCCCCATATACTTAACGTGGTAAAAGTAGTTAAGTTTGATAATTCACCAGAACTCAACGAATCAGGATCGCCACTTTTTGATTGAACTCTGAGGTAGGGTATATTGTTTTAATCATGAACCCGCACTTTCAGAATGATTGAATTCCTAACTCAATACAAAAACTGAATCGGTGATCGTTGTTAGAGGGGCATGTTTTTGCCAATTCAGAAATTCATAATTAATTTTTAAAAAATCGTTGACACTTTTTGAACGTGTTTTCTCATAGAGGATGGTTCAAATTAAGTTGAATTTGAATATCGAGAAAATTATGTATTATCTCTCCATATTTTTGAATTTGAACTATCCCCCATATACATGGGAAAAGTAGTTAAGTTTGATAATTCACCAGAATTCAACGAATCAAGATCGCCACTTTTTGATTTAACTCTGAGGTAAGGTATATTGTTTTTATCATGTACACGAACTTTCAGAATGGTTGAATTCCTAATCCAATACAAAAGTCGAATCGGTGTTAATTGTTAGTGGGGCATGTTTTTGCCACTTCAAAAATTCATAACTAATTTTTAAAAAATCGTTGACACTTTTTGAAGGTTTTTTGTCATAGAGGACAGTCCAAACTAAGTTGAATTTGAATATCGAGAAAAAATAAGTATTATCTCTCCTTATTTTTGAATTTGAACTATCCCCCTAAATAGTTAACATATGAAAAGTAGTTAAGTTTGATAATTCACCAGAATTCAACGAATCGAGATCGCCACTTTTTGATTAAACTCTGAGGTAGGGTGTAATGTTCCTATTATGTATACGCACTTTCAGAATGATTGAATTCCTAATTCAATACAAAAGTTGAATTGGTGTTCGTTGCTAGTATGGCATGTGTTTGCCAATTCAAAAATTCATAACTAATTTTTAAAAAATCGTTGACACTTTTTGAACGTGTTTCCTCATAGAGGACGGTTCAAATTAAGTTGAATTTGAATAACTAGAAAAAATAAGCATTATCTCTCCTTATTTTTAAATTTGAACTATCCCCCGAATACATAACATGGGAAAAGTAGTTAAGTTTTATAATTCAACAGAATGAAATGAATCGAAATCGCCACTTTTTTATTGAACTCTGAGGTAGGGTATATTGTTTTTATCATGTACACGCACTTTCAGAATGATTGAATTCCTAATTCAATACAAAAGTTGAATCGGTGTTTGCTGCTAGTATGGCATGTGGTTGCCACTTCAAAAATTAATAACTATTTTTTAAAAAACCGTAGACACTTTTTGAACGTGTGACGGTTCAAATTAAGTTGAATTTGAATAACGAGAAAAAATATGAATTATCTCTCCTAATTTTTGAACTTGAACTATCCCCCATATACTTAACATGGGAAAAGTAGTTAAGTTTGATAATTCAACAGAATTCAATGAATCAAGATCACTACTTTTTGATTAAAGTCTGAGGTAGGGTATATTGTTTTTATCATGTACACGCACTTTCAGAATGATTGAATTCCTAATTCATTACAAAAGTCGAATCGGTGTTAATTGTTAGTGGGGCATGTTTTTGCCACTTCAAAAATTCACAACTAATTTTTTAAAAATCGATGACACTTTTTAAACGTGTTTTCTTATAGAAAACAGTTCAAATTAAGTTGAAGTTGAATAACGAAAAAAAAAAAGTATTATCTCTCCTTATTTTTGAATTTG
Organism: Siphlonurus alternatus; assembly: GCA_949825025.1. NCBI lineage: Eukaryota > Metazoa > Arthropoda > Insecta > Ephemeroptera > Siphlonuridae > Siphlonurus > Siphlonurus alternatus. Next base: position 1,416,476 of record OX463783.1, read on the forward strand.
AACTATCCCCCTAATTAGTTAACATCTGAAAAGTAGTTAAGTTTGATAATTCACCAGAATTCAACGAATCGAGATCGCCACTTTTTGATTAAATTCTGAGGTAGGGTGTATTGTTCCTATTATGTACACGCACTTTCAAAATGATTGAATTCCTAATTCAATACAAAAGTTGAATCGGTGTTCGCTGCTAGTATGGCATGTGGTTGCCACTTCAAAAATTAATAACTAATTTTTAAAAAACCGTAGACACTTTTTGAACGTGTGACGGTTCAAATTAAGTTGAATTTGAATAACGAGAAAAAATATGTATTATCTCTCCTAATTTTTGAACTTGAACTATCCCCCATATACTTAACATGGGAAAAGTAGTTAAGTTTGATAATTCAACAGAATTCAATGAATCAAGATCACCACTTTTTGATTAAAGTCTGAGGTAGGGTATATTGTTTTCATCATGTACACGCACTTTCAGAATGATTGAATTTCAAATTCAATACAAATGTTGAATCGGTGTTCGTTGTTAGTGGGGCATGTTTTTGCCACTTCAGAAATTCATAACTAATTTTTAAAATATCGTTGACACTTTTTGAAGGTGTTTTGTCATGGAGGATGGTTCAAATTAAGTTGAATTTGAATATCGAGAAAAAATATGTATTATCTCTCCTTATTTTTGAAATTGAACTATCCCCCGTATACTTAACATGGGAAAAGTAGTTATGTTTGATAATTCAACAGAATGAAATGAATCGAAATCGCCACTTTTTTATTGAACTCTGAGGTAGGGTATATTGTTCTCATCATATACACGCACTTTCAGAATGATTGAATTCCTAATTCAATACAAAAGTCGAATCGGTGTTAATTATTAGTGGAGCATGTTTTTGCCACTTCAAAAATTCATAACTAATTTTTAAAAAATCGTTGACACTTTTTGAACGTGTTTCCTCATAGAGGACTGTTTAAATTAAGTTGAATTTGAATAACTAGAAAAAATAAGTATTATCTCTCCTTTTTTTTGAATTTGAACTATCCCCCGAATACATAACATGGGAAAAGTAGTTAAGTTTTATAATTCAACAGAATGAAATGAATCGAAATCGCCACTTTTTTATTGAATTCTGAGGTAGGGTATATTGTTCTCATCATGTACACGCACTTTCAGAATGATTGAATTCCTAATTCAATACAAAAGTTGAATCGGTGTTTGCTGCTAGTATGGCATGTGGTTGCCACTTCAAAAATTAATAACTAATTTTTAAAAAACCGTAGACACTTTTTGAACGTGTGACGGTTCAAATTAAGTTGAATTTGAATAACGACTAAAATTATGTATTATCCCTCCTAGTTTTTGAACTTGAACTATCCCCCATATACTTAACATGGGAAAAGTAGTTAAGTTTGATAATTCAACAGAATTCAATGATCACCACTTTTTGATTAAAGTCTGAGGTAGGGTATATTGTTTTTATCATGTACACGCACTTTCAGAATGATTGAATTCCTAATTCAACACAAAAGTCGAATCGGTGTTAATTATTAGTGGAGCATGCTACTTCAAAAATTCATAACTAATTTTTAAAAAAATCGTTGACATTTTTAAAAACGTGTTTTCTCATAGAAGACAGTTCAAATTAAGTTGAATTTGAATAACAAGAAAAAATAAGTATTATCTCTCCTTATTTTTGAATTTGAACTATCCCCATATATAGTTAACATCTGAAAAGTAGTTAAGTTTGATAATTCACCAGAATTCAACTAATCGAGATCGCCACTTTTTGATTAAATTCTGAGGTAGGGTGTATTGTTCCTATTATATACACGCACTTTCAAAAAGATTGAATTCCTAATTCAATACAAAAGTTAAATCGGTGTTCGCTGCTAGTATGGCATGTGGTTGCCACTTCAAAAATTCATATATAATTTTTAAAAAACTGTAGACCCTTTTGAACGTGTGACGGTTCAAATTAAGTTGAATTTGAATAACGAGAAAAAATATGTATTATCTCTCCTAATTTTTGAACTTGAACTATCCCCCATATACTTAACATGGGAAAAGTAGTTAAGTTTGATAATTCAACAGAATTCAATGAATCAAGATCACCACTTTTTGATTAAAGTCTGAGGTAGGGTATATTGTTTTTATCATGTACACGCACTTTTAGAATGATTGAATTCCTAATTCAACACAAAAGTCGAATCGGTGTTAATTATTAGTGGAGCATGTTTTTGCCACTTCAAAAATTCATAACTAATTTTTAAAAAAATCGTTGACATTTTTAAAAACGTGTTTTCTCATAGAAGACAGTTCAAATTAAGTTGAATTTGAATAACAAGAAAAAATAAGTATTATCTCTCCTTATTTTTGAATTTCAACTATCCCCATATATAGTTAACATCTGAAAAGTAGTTAAGTTTGATAATTCACCAGAATTCAACTAATCGAGATCGCCACTTTTTGATTAAATTCTGAGGTAGGGTGTATTGTTCCTATTATATACACGCACTTTCAAAATGATTGAATTCCTAATTCAATACAAAAGTTAAATCGGTGTTCGCTAATAGTATGGCATGTGGTTGCCACTTCAAAAATTCATATATAATTTTTAAAAAACTGTAGACCCTTTTGAACGTGTGACGGTTCAAATTAAGTTGAATTTGAATAACGAGAAAAAATATGAATTATCTCTCCTAATTTTTGAACTTGAACTATCCCCCATATACTTAACATGGATAAAATATTTATGTTTGATAATTCACCAGAATTCAATGAATCGAGATCACCACTTTGTTATTGTACTCTTAGGTAGAATATATTGTTCTAATCATGCACACGCACTTTCAGAATGATTGAATTCCTAATTCAATACAAAAGTTGAATCGGTGTTCGCTGCTAATATGGCATGTGGTTGCCACTTCAAAAATTCATAACTAATTTTTAAAAAACCGTAGACACTTTTTGAACGTGTGACGGTTCAAATTAAGTTGAATTTGAATAACGAGAAAAAATATGTATTATCTCTCCATATTTTTGAATTTGAACTATCCCCCATATACCTAACATGGGAAAAGTAGTTAAGTTTGATAATTCAACAGAATTCAATGAATCGAGATTGCCACTTTTTTATTAAACTCTTAGGTAGGGTATATTGTTCTTATCAAGTACACGCACTTTCAGAATGATTGAATTTCAAATTCAATACAAATGTTGAATCGGTGTTCGTTGTTAGTGGGGCATGTTTTTGCCACTTCAGAAATTCATAACTAATTTTTAAAAAATCGTTGACACTTTTTGAAAGTGTTTTGTCATGGAGGATGGTTCAAATTAAGTTGAATTTGAATATCGAGAAAAAATATGTATTATCTCTCCTTATTTTTGAATTTGAACTATCCCCGTATACTTAACATGGGAAAAGTAGTTAAGTTTGATAATTCAACAGAATGAAATGAATCGAAATCGCCACTTTTTTATTGAACTCTGAGGTAGGGTATATTGTTCTCATCATATACACGCACTTTCAGAATGATTGAATTCCTAATTCAATACAAAAGTTGAATCGGTGTTCGCTGATAGTATGGTATGTGGTTGCCACTTCAAAAATTCATAACTAATTTTTAACGTAGACACTTTTTGAACGTGTGACGGTTCAAATTAAGTTGAATTTGAATAACGAGAAAAAATATGTATTATCTCTCCTAATTTTTGAACTTGAACTATCCCCCATATACTTAAAATGGAAAAAAGTAGTTAAGTTTGATAATTCAACAGAATTCAAAGAATCGAGATTGCCACTTTTTTATTAAATTCTGAGGTAGGGTATATTGTTTTTATCATGTACACGAACTTTCGGAATGATTGAATTCCTAATTCATTACAAAAGTCGAATCGGTGTTAATTGTTAGTGGGGCATGTTTTTGCCACTTCAAAAATTCACAACTAATTTTTTAAAAATCGATGACACTTTTTAAACGTGTTTTCTCATAGAAAACAGTTCAAATTAAGTTGAAGTTGAATAACGAAAAAAAAAAAGTATTATCTCTCCTTATTTTTGAATTTGAACTATCCCCCTATTTAGTTAACATCTGAAAAGTAGTTAAGTTTGATAATTCACCAGAATTCAACGAATCAGGATCGCCACTTTTTGATTGAACTCTGAGGTAGGGTATATTGTTTTAATCATGAACCTGCACTTTCAGAATGATTGAATTCCTAACTCAATACAAAAACTGAATCGGTGATCGTTGTTAGTGGGGCATGTTTTTGCCAATTCAGAAATTCATAATTAATTTTTAAAAAATCGTTGACACTTTTTGAACGTGTTTTCTCATAGAGGATGGTTCAAATTAAGTTGAATTTGATTATCGAGAAAATTTATTTATTATCTCTCCATATTTTTGAATTTGAACTATCCCCCATATACATGGGAAAAGTAGTTAAGTTTGATAATTCACCAGAATTCAACGAATCAAGATCACCACTTTTTGATTTAACTCTCAGGTAAGGTATATAGTTTTTATCATGTACACGAACTTTCAGAATGGTTGAATTCCTAATCCAATACAAAAGTCGAATCGGTGTTAATTGTTAGTGGGGCATGTTTTTGCCACTTCAAAAATTCATAACTAATTTTTAAAAAATCGTTGACACTTTTTGAAGGTTTTTTGTCATAGAGGACAGTCCAAACTAAGTTGAATTTGAATATCGAGAAAAAATAAGTATTATCTCTCCTTATTTTTGAATTTGAACTATCCCCCTAAATAGTTAACATATGAAAAGTAGTTAAGTTTGATAATTCACCAGAATTCAACGATTTGAGATCGCCACTTTTTGATTAAACTCTGAGGTAGGGTGTAATGTTCCTATTATGTATACGCACTTTCAGAATGATTGAATTCCTAATTCAATACAAAAGTTGAATTGGTGTTCGTTGCTAGTATGGCATGTGTTTGCCAATTCAAAAATTCATAACTAATTTTTAAAAAATCGTTGACACTTTTTGAACGTGTTTCCTCATAGAGGACGGTTCAAATTAAGTTGAATTTGAATAACTAGAAAAAATAAGTATTATCTCTCCTTATTTTTGAATTTGAACTATCCCCCGAATACATAACATGGGAAAAGTAGTTAAGTTTTATAATTCAACAGAATGAAATGAATCGAAATCGCCACTTTTTTATTGAATTCTGAGGTAGGGTATATTGTTCTCATCATGTACACGCACTTTCAGAATGATTGAATTCCTAATTCAATACAAACGTTGAATCGGTGTTTGCTGCTAGTATGGCATGTGGTTGCCACTTCAAAAATTAATAACTAATTTTTAAAAAACCGTAGACACTTTTTGAACGTGTGACGGTTCAAATTAAGTTGAATTTGAATAACGAGAAAAAATATGTATTATCTCTCCTTATTTTTGAACTTGAACTATCCCCCATATACTTAACATGGGAAAAGTAGTTAAGTTTGATAATTCAACAGAATTCAATGAATCAAGATCACCACTTTTTGATTAAAGTCTGAGGTAGGGTATATTGTTTTTATCATGTACACGCACTTTCAGAATGATTGAATTCCTAATTCAACACAAAAGTCGAATCGGTGTTAATTATTAGTGGGCATGTTTTTGCCACTTCAAAAATTCATAACTAATTTTTAAAAAACTGTAGACCCTTTTGAACGTGTGACGGTTCAAATTAAGTTGAATTTGAATAACGAGGAAAAATATGAATTATCTGTCCTAATTTTTGAACTTGAACTATCCCCCATATACTTAACATGAATAAAATATTTATGTTTGATAATTCACCAGAATTCAATGAATCGAGATCACCACTTTGTTATATAACTCTTAGGTAGAATATATTGTTCTAATCATGCACACGCACTTTCAGAATGATTGAATTCCTAATTCAATACAAAAGTTGAATTGGTGTTTGTTGCTAGTATGGCATGTGGTTGCCACTTCAAAAATTCATAACTAATTTTTAAAAAACCGATGACACTTTTTGAAGGTGTGATGGTTCAAATTAAGTTGAATTTGAATAACGAGAAAAAATATGTATTATCGCTCCTAATTTTTGAACTTGAACTATCCCCCATATACTTAACGTGGTAAAAGTAGTTAAGTTTGATAATTCACCAGAACTCAACGAATCAGGATCGCCACTTTTTGATTGAACTCTGAGGTAGGGTATATTGTTTTAATCATGAACCCGCACTTTCAGAATGATTGAATTCCTAACTCAATACAAAAACTGAATCGGTGATCGTTGTTAGTGGGGCATGTTTTTGCCAATTCAGAAATTCATAATTAATTTTTAAAAAATCGTTGACACTTTTTGAACGTGTTTTCTCATAGAGGATGGTTCAAATTAAGTTGAATTTGAATATCGAGAAAATTTATGTATTATCTCTCCATATTTTTGAATTTGAACTATCCCCCATATACATGGGAAAAGTAGTTAAGTTTGATAATTCACCAGAATTCAACGAATCAAGATCGCCACTTTTTGATTTAACTCTGAGGTAAGGTATATTGTTTTTATCATGTACACGAACTTTCAGAATGGTTGAATTCCTAATCCAATACAAAAGTCGAATCGGTGTTAATTGTTAGTGGGGCATGTTTTTGCCACTTCAAAAATTCATAACTAATTTTTAAAAAATCGTTGACACTTTTTGAAGGTTTTTTGTCATAGAAGACAGTCCAAACTAAGTTGAATTTGAATATCGAGAAAAAATAAGTATTATCTGTCCTTATTTTTGAATTTGAACTATCCCCCTAAATAGTTAACATATGAAAAGTAGTTAAGTTTGATAATTCACCAGAATTCAACGAATCGAGATCGCCATTTTTTGATTAAACTCTGAGGTAGGGTGTAATGTTCCTATTATGTATACGCACTTTCAGAATGATTGAATTCCTAATTCAATACAAAAGTTGAATTGGTGTTCGTTGCTAGTATGGCATGTGTTTGCCAATTCAAAAATTCATAACTAATTTTTAAAAAATCGTTGACACTTTTTGAACGTGTTTCCTCATAGAGGACGGTTCAAATTAAGTTGAATTTGAATAACTAGAAAAAATAAGTATTATCTCTCCTTATTTTTAAATTTGAACTATCCCCCGAATACATAACATGGGAAAAGTAGTTAAGTTTTATAATTCAACAGAATGAAATGAATCGAAATCGCCCCTTTTTTATTGAACTCTGAGGTAGGGTATATTGTTCTTATCATGTACACGCACTTTCAGAATGATTGAATTCCTAATTCAATACAAAAGTTGAATCGGTGTTTGCTGCTAGTATGGCATGTGGTTGCCACTTCAAAAATTAATAACTATTTTTTAAAAAACCGTAGACACTTTTTGAACGTGTGACGGTTCAAATTAAGTTGAATTTGAATAACGAGAAAAAATATGAATTATCTCTCCTAATTTTTGAACTTGAACTATCCCCCATATACTTAACATGGGAAAAGTAGTTAAGTTTGATAATTCAACAGAATTCAATGAATCAAGATCACTACTTTTTGATTAAAGTCTGAGGTAGGGTATATTGTTTTTATCATGTACACGCACTTTCAGAATGATTGAATTCCTAATTCATTACAAAAGTCGAATCGGTGTTAATTGTTAGTGGGGCATGTTTTTGCCACTTCAAAAATTCACAACTAATTTTTTAAAAATCGATGACACTTTTTAAACGTGTTTTCTCATAGAAAACAGTTCAAATTAAGTTGAAGTTGAATAACGAAAAAAAAAAGTATTATCTCTCCTTATTTTTGAATTTGAACTATCCCCCTAATTAGTTAACATCTGAAAAGTAGTTAAGTTTGATAATTCACCAGAATTCAACGAATCGAGATCGCCACTTTTTGATTAAATTCTGAGGTAGGGTGTATTGTTCCTATTATGTACACGCACTTTCAAAATGATTGAATTCCTAATTCAATACAAAAGTTGAATCGGTGTTCGCTGCTAGTATGGCATGTGGTTGCCACTTCAAAAATTAATAACTAATTTTTAAAAAACCGTAGACACTTTTTGAACGTGTGACGGTTCAAATTAAGTTGAATTTGAATAACGAGAAAAAATATGTATTATCTCTCCTAATTTTTGAACTTGAACTATCCCCCATATACTTAACATGGGAAAAGTAGTTAAGTTTGATAATTCAACAGAATTCAATGAATCAAGATCACCACTTTTTGATTAAAGTCTGAGGTAGGGTATATTGTTTTCATCATGTACACGCACTTTCAGAATGATTGAATTCCTAATTCAACACAAAAGTCGAATCGGTGTTAATTATTAGTGGGGCATGTTTTTGCCACCTCAAAAATTCAAAACTAATTTTTAAAAAATCGTTGACACTTTTTAAACGTGTTTTCTCATAGAAGACAGTTCAAATTAAGTTGAATTTGAATAACGAGAAAAAATAAGTATTATCTCTCCTTATTTTTGAATTTGAACCATCCCCATATATAGTGAACATCTGAAAAGTAGTTAAGTTTGATAATTCACCAGAATTCAACTAATCGAGATCGCCACTTTTTGATTAAATTCTGAGGTAGGGTGTATTGTTCCTATTATGTACACGCACTTTCAAAATGATTGAATTCCTAATTCAATACAAAAGTTAAATCGGTGTTCGCTGCTAGTATGGCATGTGGTTGCCACTTCAAAAATTCATAACTAATTTTTAAAAAACTGTAGACCCTTTTGAACGTGTGACGGTTCAAATTAAGTTGAATTTGAATAACGAGAAAAAATATGAATTATCTGTCCTAATTTTTGAACTTGAACTATCCCCCATATACTTAACATGAATAAAATATTTATGTTTGATAATTCACCAGAATTCAATGAATCGAGATCACCACTTTGTTATTGAACTCTTAGGTAGAATATATTGTTCTAATCATGCACACGCACTTTCAGAATGATTGAATTCCTAATTCAATACAAAAGTTGAATTGGTGTTTGTTGCTAGTATGGCATGTGGTTGCCACTTCAAAAATTCATAACTAATTTTTAAAAAACCGTAGACACTTTTTGAAGGTGTGACGGTTCAAATTAAGTTGAATTTGAATAACGAGAAAAAATATGTATTATCGTTCCTAATTTTTGAACTTGAACTATCCCCCATATACTTAACGTGGTAAAAGTAGTTAAGTTTGATAATTCACCAGAACTCAACGAATCAGGATCGCCACTTTTTGATTGAACTCTGAGGTAGGGTATATTGTTTTAATCATGAACCCGCACTTTCAGAATGAATGAATTCCTAACTCAATACAAAAACTGAATCGGTGATCGTTGTTAGTGGGGCATGTTTGTGCCAATTCAGAAATTCATAATTAATTTTTAAAAATTCGTTGACACTTTTTGAACGTGTTTTCTCATAGAGGATGGTTCAAATTAAGTTGAATTTAAATATCGAGAAAATTTATGTATTATCTCTCCATATTTTTGAATTTGAACTATCCCCCATATACATGGGAAAAGTAGTTAAGTTTGATAATTCACCAGAATTCAACGAATCAAGATCGCCACTTTTTGATTTAACTCTGAGGTAAGGTATATTGTTTTTATCATGTACACGAACTTTCAGAATGGTTGAATTCATAATCCAATACAAAAGTCGAATCGGTGTTAATTGTTAGTGGGGCATGTTTTTGCCACTTCAAAAATTCTTAAAATTATTTTTAAAAAATCGTTGACACTTTTTGAAGGTTTTTTGTCATAGAGGACAGTCCAAACTAAGTTGAAATTGTATATCGAGAAAAAATAAGTATTATCTCTCCTTATTTTTGAATTTGAACTATCCCCCTAATTAGTTAACATATGAAAAGTAGTTAAGTTTGATAATTCACCAGAATTCAACGAATCGAGATCGCCACTTTTTGATTAAACTCTGAGGTAGGGTGTATTGTTCCTATTATGTATACGCACTTTCAGAATGATTGAATTCCTAATTCAATACAAAAGTTGAATCGGTGTTCGCTGCTAGTATGGTATGTGGTTGCCACTTCAAAAATTCATAAATAATTTTTAAAAAAACGTAGACACTTTTTGAACGTGTGACGGTTCAAATTAAGTTAAATTTGAATAACGAGAAAAAATATGTATTATCTCTCCTAATTTTTGAACTTGAACTATCCCCCATATACTTAAAATGGAAAAAAGTAGTTAAGTTTGATAATTCAACAGAAATCAAAGAATCGAGATTGCCACTTTTTTATTAAACTCTGAGGTAGGGTATATTGTTTTTATCATGTACACGAACTTTCGGAATGATTGAATTCCTAATTCATTACAAAAGTCGAATCGGTGTTAATTGTTAGTGGGGCATGTTTTTGCCACTTCAAAAATTCACAACTAATTTTTTAAAAATCGATGACACTTTTTAATCGTGTTTTCTCATAGAAAACAGTTCAAATTAAGTTGAAGTTGAATAACGAAAAAAAAAAGTATTATCTCTCCTTATTTTTGAATTTGAACTATCCCCCTATTTAGTTAACATCTGAAAAGTAGTTAAGTTTGATAATTCACCAGAATTCAACGAATCGAGATCGCCACTTTTTGATTAAACTCTGAGGTAGGGTGTATTGTTCCTATTATGTATACGCACTTTCAGAATGATTGAATTCCTAATTCAATACAAAAGTCGAATCGGTGTTAATTATTAGTGGGCATGTTTTTGCCACTTCAAAAATTCATAACTAATTTTTAAAAAAATCGTTGACATTTTTTAAACGTGTTTTCTCATAGAAGACAGTTCAAATTAAGTTGAATTTGAATAACAAGAAAAAATAAGTATTATCTCTCCTTATTTTTGAATTTGTAGGGTGTATTGTTCCTATTATATACACGCACTTTCAAAATGATTGAATTCCTAATTCAATACAAAAGTTAAATCGGTGTTCGCTGCTAGTATGGCATGTGGTTGCCACTTCAAAAATTCATAACTAATTTTTAAAAAACTGTAGACCCTTTTGAACGTATGACGGTTCAAATTAAGTTGAATTTGAATAACGAGAAAAAATATGAATTATCTCTCCATATTTTTGAATTTGAACTATCCCCCATATACTTAAAATGGAAAAAGTAGTTAAGTTTGATAATTCAACAGAATTCAATGAATTGAGACTGCCACTTTTTTATTAAACTTTGAGGTGGATTTTATTGTTCTTATCATGTACACGCACTTTCAGAATGATTGAATTCCAAATTCAATACAAAAGTCGAATCGGTGTTAATTGTTAGTGGGGCATGTTTTTGCCACTTCAAAAATTTATAACTAATTTTAAAAAAATCGTTGAAACTTTTTGAAGGTTTTTTGTCATAGAGGACAGTTTAAACTAAGTTGAATTTGAATATCGAGAAAAAATATGTATTATCTCTCCATATTTTTGAATTTGAACTATCCCCCATATACCTAACATGGGAAAAGTAGTTAAGTTTGATAATTCAACAGAATTCAATGAATCGAGATTGCCACTTTTTTATTAAACTCTTAGGTAGGGTATATTGTTCTTATCATGTACACGCACTTTCAGAATGATTGAATTTCAAATTCAATACAAATGTTGAATCGGTGTTCGTTGTTAGTGGGGCATGTTTTTGCCACTTCAGAAATTCATAACTAATTTTTAAAAAATCGTTGACACTTTTTGAAAGTGTTTTGTCATGGAGGATGGTTCAAATTAAGTTGAATTTGAATATCGAGAAAAAATATGTATTATCTCTCCTTATTTTTGAATTTGAACTATCCCCCGTATACTTAACATGGGAAAAGTAGTTAAGTTTGATAATTCAACAGAATGAAATGAATCGAAATCGCCACTTTTTTATTGAACTCTGAGGTAGGGTATATTGTTCTCATCATATACACGCACTTTCAGAATGATTGAATTCCTAATTCAATACAAAAGTTGAATCGGTGTTCGCTGCTAGTATGGTATGTGGTTGCCACTTTAAAAATTCATAACTAATTTTTAAAAAAACGTAGACACTTTTTGAACGTGTGACGGTTCAAATTAAGTTAAATTTGAATAACGAGAAAAAATATGTATTATCTCTCCTAATTTTTGAACTTGAACTATCCTCCATATACTTAAAATGGAAAAAAAGTAGTTAAGTTTGATAATTCAACAGAAATCAAAGAATCGAGATTGCCACTTTTTTATTAAACTCTGAGGTAGGGTATATTGTTTTTATCATGTACACGAACTTTCGGAATGATTGAATTCCTAATTCATTACAAAAGTCGAATCGGTGTTAATTGTTAGTGGGGCATGTTTTTGCCACTTCAAAAATTCACAACTAATTTTTTAAAAATCGATGACACTTTTTAATCGTGTTTTCTCATAGAAAACAGTTCAAATTAAGTTGAAGTTGAATAACGAAAAAAAAAAGTATTATCTCTCCTTATTTTTGAATTTGAACTATCCCCCTATTTAGTTAACATCTGAAAAGTAGTTAAGTTTGATAATTCACCAGAATTCAACGAATCGAGATCGCCACTTTTTGATTAAACTCTGAGGTAGGGTGTATTGTTCCTATTATGTATACGCACTTTCAGAATGATTGAATTCCTAATTCAATACAAAAGTTGAATTGGTGTTCGTTGCTAGTATGGCATGTGTTTGCCAATTCAAAAATTCATAACTAATTTTTAAAAAATCGTTGACACTTTTTGAACGTGTTTCGTCATAGAGGACTGTTCAAATTAAGTTGAATTTGAATAACTAGAAAAAATAAGTATTATCTCTCCTTATTTTTGAATTTGAACTATCCCCCGAATACATAACATGGGAAAAGTAGTTAAGTTTTATAATTCAACAGAATGAAATGAATCGAAATCGCCACTTTTTTATTGAATTCTGAGGTAGGGTATATTGTTCTAATCATGTACACGCACTTTCAGAATGATTGAATTCCTAATTCAATACAAAAGTTGAATCGGTGTTTGCTGCTAGTATGGCATGTGGTTGCCACTTCAAAAATTAATAACTAATTTTTAAAAAACCGTAGACACTTTTTGAACGTGTGACGGTTCAAATTAAGTTGAATTTGAATAACGAGAAAAAATATGTATTATCTCTCCTTATTTTTGAACTTGAACTATCCCCCATATACTTAACATGGGAAAAGTAGTTAAGTTTGATAATTCAACAGAATTCAATGAATCAAGATCACCACTTTTTGATTAAAGTCTGAGGTAGGGTATATTGTTTTTATCATGTACACGCACTTTCAGAATGATTGAATTCCTAATTCAACACAAAAGTCGAATCGGTGTTAATTATTAGTGGGCATGTTTTTGCCACTTCAAAAATTCATAACTAATTTTTAAAAAAATCGTTGACATTTTTTAAACGTGTTTTCTCATAGAAGACAGTTCAAATTAAGTTGAATTTGAATAACAAGAAAAAATAAGTATTATCTCTCCTTATTTTTGAATTTGTAGGGTGTATTGTTCCTATTATATACACGCACTTTCAAAATGATTGAATTCCTAATTCAATACAAAAGTTAAATCGGTGTTCGCTGCTAGTATGGCATGTGGTTGCCACTTCAAAAATTCATAACTAATTTTTAAAAAACTGTAGACCCTTTTGAACGTATGTCGGTTCAAATTAAGTTGAATTTGAATAACTAGAAAAAATATGAATTATCTCTCCTAATTTTTGAACTTGAACTATCCCCCATATACTTAACATGGGTAAAATAGTTATGATTGATAATTCACCAGAATTCAATGAATCGAGATCACCACTTTGTTATTGAACTCTTAGGTAGAATATATTGTTCTAATCATGCACACGCACTTTCAGAATGATTGAATTCCTAATTCAATACAAAAGTTGAATTAGTGTTTGTTGCTAGTATGGCATGTGGTTGCCACTTCAAAAATTCATAACTAATTTTTAAAAAACCGTAGACACTTTTTGAAGGTGTGACGGTTCAAATTAAGTTGAATTTGAATAACGAGAAAAAATATGTATTATCGCTCCTAATTTTTGAACTTGAACTATCCCCATATACTTAACGTGGTAAAAGTAGTTAAGTTTGATAATTCACCAGAACTCAACGAATCAGGATCGCCACTTTTTGATTGAACTCTGAGGTAGGGTATATTGTTTTAATCATGAACCCGCACTTTCAGAATGATTGAATTCCTAACTCAATACAAAAACTGAATCGGTGATCGTTGTTAGTGGGGCATGTTTTTGCCAATTCAGAAATTCATAATTAATTTTTAAAAAATCGTTGACACTTTTTGAACGTGTTTTCTCATAGAGGATGGTTCAAATTAAGTTGAATTTGAATATCGAGAAAATTTATGTATTATCTCTTTATATTTTTGAATTTGAACTATCCCCCATATACATGGGAAAAGTAGTTAAGTTTGATAATTCACCAGAATTCAACGAATCAAGATCGCCACTTTTTGAATTAACTCTGAGGTAAGGTATATTGTTTTTATCATGTACACGAACTTTCAGAATGGTTGAATTCATAATCCAATACAAAAGTCGAATCGGTGTTAATTGTTAGTGGGGCATGTTTTTGCCACTTCAAAAATTCTTAAAATTATTTTTAAAAAATCGTTGACACTTTTTGAAGGTTTTTTGTCATAGAGGACAGTCCAAACTAAGTTGAAATTGAATATCGAGAAAAAATAAGTATTATCTCTCCTTATTTTTTAATTTGAACTATCCCCCTAATTAGTTAACATATGAAAAGTAGTTAAGTTTGATAATTCACCAGAATTCAACGAATCGAGATCGCCACTTTTTGATTAAACTCTGAGGTAGGGTGTATTGTTCCTATTATGTATACGCACTTTCAGAATGATTGAATTCCTAATTCAATACAAAAGTTGAATCGGTGTTTGCTGCTAGTATGGCATGTGGTTGCCACTTCAAAAATTCATAACTAATTTTTAAAAAACCGTAGACACTTTTTGAACGTGTGACGGTTCAAATTAAGTTGAATTTGAATAACGAGAAAAAATATGTATTATCTCTCCTTATTTTTGAATTTGAACTATCTTCCATATACTTAAAATGGAAAAAGTAGTTAAGTTTGATAATTCAACAGAATTCAATGAATTGAGACTGCCACTTTTTTATTAAACTTTGAGGTGGATATTATTGTTCTTATCATGTACACGCACTTTCAGAATGATTGAATTCCAAATTCAATACAAAAGTCGAATCGGTGATAACTGTTAGTGGGGCATGTTTTTGCCACTTCAAAAATTTATAACTAATTTTAAAAAAATCGTTGAAACTTTTTGAAGGTTTTTTGTCATAGAGGACAGTTCAAACTAAGTTGAATTTGAATATCGAGAAAAAATATGTATTATCTCTCCATATTTTTGAATTTGAACTATCCCCCATATACCTAACATGGGAAAAGTAGTTAAGTTTGATAATTCAACAGAATTCAATGAATCGAGATTGCCACTTTTTTATTAAACTCTTAGGTAGGGTATATTGTTCTTATCATGTACACGCACTTTCAGAATGATTGAATTTCAAATTCAATACAAATGTTGAATCGGTGTTCGTTGTTAGTATGGTATGTGGTTGCCACTTCAAAAATTCATAACTAATTTTTAAAAAAACGTAGACACTTTTTGAACGTGTGACGGTTCAAATTAAGTTAAATTTGAATAACGAGAAAAAATATGTATTATCTCTCCTAATTTTTGAACTTGAACTATCCCCCATATACTTAAAATGGAAAAAAGTAGTTAAGTTTGATAATTCAACAGAAATCAAAGAATCGAGATTGCCACTTTTTTATTAAACTCTGAGGTAGGGTATATTGTTTTTATCATGTACACGAACTTTCGGAATGATTGAATTCCTAATTCATTACAAAAGTCGAATCGGTGTTAATTGTTAGTGGGGCATGTTTTTGCCACTTCAAAAATTCACAACTAATTTTTTAAAAATCGATGACACTTTTTAATCGTGTTTTCTCATAGAAAACAGTTCAAATTAAGTTGAAGTTGAATAACGAAAAAAAAAAAGTATTATCTCTCCTTATTTTTGAATTTGAACTATCCCCCTATTTAGTTAACATCTGAAAAGTAGTTAAGTTTGATAATTCACCAGAATTCAACGAATCGAGATCGCCACTTTTTGATTAAACTCTGAGGTAGGGTGTATTGTTCCTATTATGTATACGCACTTTCAGAATGATTGAATTCCTAATTCAATACAAAAGTTGAATTGGTGTTCGTTGCTAGTATGGCATGTGTTTGCCAATTCAAAAATTCATAACTAATTTTTAAAAAATCGTTGACACTTTTTGAACGTGTTTCCTCATAGAGGACTGTTCAAATTAAGTTGAATTTGAATAACTAGAAAAAATAAGTATTATCTCTCCTTATTTTTGAATTTGAACTATCCCCCGAATACATAACATGGGAAAAGTAGTTAAGTTTTATAATTCAACAGAATGAAATGAATCGAATTCGCCACTTTTTTATTGAATTCTGAGGTAGGGTATATTGTTCTCATCATGTACACGCACTTTCAGAATGATTGAATTCCTAATTCAATACAAAAGTTGAATCGGTGTTTGCTGCTAGTATGGCATGTGGTTGCCACTTCAAAAATTAATAACTAATTTTTAAAAAACCGTAGACACTTTTTGAACGTGTGACGGTTCAAATTAAGTTGAATTTGAATAACGAGAAAAAATATGTATTATCTCTCCTTATTTTTGAACTTGAACTATCCCCCATATACTTAACATGGGAAAAGTAGTTAAGTTTGATAATTCAACAGAATTCAATGAATCAAGATCACCACTTTTTGATTAAAGTCTGAGGTAGGGTATATTGTTTTTATCATGTACACGCACTTTCAGAATGATTGAATTCCTAATTCAACACAAAAGTCGAATCGGTGTTAATTATTAGTGGGCATGTTTTTGCCACTTCAAAAATTCATAACTAATTTTTAAAAAAATCGTTGACATTTTTTAAACGTGTTTTCTCATAGAAGACAGTTCAAATTAAGTTGAATTTGAATAACAAGAAAAAATAAAAATTATCTCTCCTTATTTTTGAATTTGTAGGGTGTATTGTTCCTATTATATACACGCACTTTCAAAATGATTGAATTCCTAATTCAATACAAAAGTTAAATCGGTGTTCGCTGCTAGTATGGCATGTGGTTGCCACTTCAAAAATTCATAACTAATTTTTAAAAAACTGTAGACCCTTTTGAACGTATGACGGTTCAAATTAAGTTGAATTTGAATAACGAGAAAAAATATGAATTATCTGTCCTAATTTTTGAACTTGAACTATCCCCCATATACTTAACATGAATAAAATATTTATGTTTGATAATTCACCAGAATTCAATGAATCGAGATCACCACTTTGTTATTGAACTCTTAGGTAGAATATATTGTTCTAATCATGCACACGCACTTTCAGAATGATTGAATTCCTAATTCAATACAAAAGTTGAATTGGTGTTTGTTGCTAGTATGGCATGTGGTTGCCACTTCAAAAATTCATAACTAATTTTTAAAAAACCGTAGACACTTTTTGAAGGTGTGACGGTTCAAATTAAGTTGAATTTGAATAACGAGAAAAAATATGTATTATCGCTCCTAATTTTTGAACTTGAACGATCCCCCATATACTTAACGTGGTAAAAGTAGTTAAGTTTGATAATTCACCAGAACTCAACGAATCAGGATTGCCACTTTTTGATTGAACTCTGAGGTAGGGTATATTGTTTTAATCATGAACCCGCACTTTCAGAATGATTGAATTCCTAATTCAATACAAAAGTTGAATTGGTGTTCGTTGCTAGTATGGCATGTGTTTGCCAATTCAAAAATTCATAACTAATTTTTAAAAAATCGTTGACACTTTTTGAACGTGTTTCCTCATAGAGGACGGTTCAAATTAAGTTGAATTTGAATAACTAGAAAAAATAAGTATTATCTTTCCTTATTTTTAAATTTGAACTATCCCCCGAATACATAACATGGGAAAAGTAGTTAAGTTTTATAATTCAACAGAATGAAATGAATCGAAATCGCCACTTTTTTATTGAACTCTGAGGTAGGGTATATTATTCTTATCATGTACACGCACTTTCAGAATGATTGAATTCCTAATTCAATACAAAAGTTGAATCGGTGTTTGCTGCTAGTATGGCATGTGGTTGCCACTTCAAAAATTAATAACTATTTTTTAAAAAACCGTAGACACTTTTTGAACGTGTGACGGTTCAAATTAAGTTGAATTTGAATAACGAGAAAAAATATGTATTATCTCTCCTAATTTTTGAACTTGAACTATCCCCCATATACGTAAAATGGGAAAAGTAGTTAAGTTTGACAATTCAACAGAATTCAATGAATCAAGATCACTACTTTTTGATTAAAGTCTGAGGTAGGGTATATTGTTTTTATCATGTACACGCACTTTCAGAATGATTGAATTCCTAATTCATTACAAAAGTCGAATCGGTGTTAATTGTTAGTGGGGCATGTTTTTGCCACTTCAAAAATTCACAACTAATTTTTTAAAAATCGATGACACTTTTTAAACGTGTTTTCTCATAGAAAACAGTTCAAATTAAGTTGAAGTTGAATAACGAAAAAAAAAAATGTATTATCTCTCCTTATTTTTGAATTTGAACTATCCCCCTGTTTAGTTAACATCTGAAAAGTAGTTAAGTTTGATAATTCACCAGAATTCAACGAATCGAGATCGCCACTTTTTGATTAAACTCTGAGGTAGGGTGTATTGTTCCTATTATGTATACGCACTTTCAGAATGATTGAATTCCTAATTCAATACAAAAGTTGAATTGGTGTTCGCTGCTAGTATGGCATGTGTTTGCCAATTCAAAAATTCATAACTAATTTTTAAAAAATCGTTGACACTTTTTGAACGTGTTTCCTCATAGAGGACTGTTCAAATTAATTTGAATTTGAATAACTAGAAAAAATAAGTATTATCTCTCCTTATTTTTGAATTTTAACTATCCCCCGAATACATAACATGGGAAAAGTAGTTAAGTTTTATAATTCAACAGAATGAAATGAATCGAAATCGCCACTTTTTTATTGAATTCTGAGGTAGGGTATATTGTTCTCATCATGTACACGCACTTTCAGAATGATTGAATTCCTAATTCAATACAAAAGTTGAATCGGTGTTTGCTGCTAGTATGGCATGTGGTTGCCACTTCAAAAATTAATAACTAATTTTTAAAAAACCGTCGACACTTTTTGAACGTGTGACGGTTCAAATTAAGTTGAATTTGAATAACGAGAAAAAATATGTATTATCTCTCCTTATTTTTGAACTTGAACTATCCCCCATATACTTAACATGGGAAAAGTATTTAAGTTTGATAATTCAACAGAATTCAATGAATCAAGATCACCACTTTTTGATTAATGTCTGAGGTAGGGTATATTGTTTTTATCATGTACACGCACTTTCAGAATGATTGAATTCCTAATTCAACACAAAAGTCGAATCGGTGTTAATTATTAGTGGGCATGTTTTTGCCACTTCAAAAATTCATAACTAATTTTTTAAAAAATCGTTGACATTTTTTAAACGTGTTTTCTCATAGAAGACAGTTCAAATTAAGTTGAATTTGAATAACAAGAAAAAATAAGTATTATCTCTCCTTATTTTTGAATTTGAACTATCCCCATATACTTAACATGGGAAAAGTAGTTAAGTTTGATAATTCAACAGAATTCAATGAATCAAGATCACCACTTTTTGATTAATGTCTGAGGTAGGGTATATTGTTTTTATCATGTACAAGCACTTTCAGAATGATTGAATTCCTAATTCAACACAAAAGTCGAATCGGTGTTAATTATTAGTGGGCATGTTTTTGCCACTTCAAAAATTCATAACTAATTTTTAAAAAAATCGTTGACATTTTTTAAACGTGTTTTCTCATAGAAGACAGTTCAAATTAAGTTGAATTTGAATAACAAGAAAAAATAAGTATTATCTCTCCTTATTTTTGAATTTGAACTATCCCCATATATAGTTAACATCTGAAAAGTAGTTAAGTTTGATAATTCACCAGAATTCAACTAATCGAGATCGCCACTTTTTGATTAAATTCTGAGGTAGGGTGTATTGTTCCTATTATATACACGCACTTTCAAAATGATTGAATTCCTAATTCAATACAAAAGTTAAATCGGTGTTCGCTGCTAGTATGGCATGTTTATTTATTTATTTATTTATTTTATTTTGGAACTTCTTTTTGGTTGTACAAGACAAACATATGTTCAAGTCAAAATTGGACAAAATACAACATAAAAACATCAAACTTAAACACATTTACATAAGTTATTTAACACTATCAAACACAATCACTGACAATAATAATAAAAACAAAATACAAGCCAAAGTCACCATTAATACTGATAAATTTTAGTTTATGTGGAACATATATATATATACATATATATATACATATATACATACATATATATATATACATACATACATACACACACACACACATATATATATATATATATATATATATACATACACATACACATATACACACACATACATATATGTATATATACATATACATACATATATATATATCAGTCAATACAATGTATATGTAAATTTATAATTTTGTTTATTTTATAATCCTGATAATACTTTTTCAGACATTTTATTACTCTCAAAAGCTTTAATAGAGTAAAACTCTTTATTGATCAATACATTCTTTAATTTTGTGCGAAAAAGTTTACTGGTTTTTATTTCTTTCAAACATGCTGGTAAAAATTCATAAAATTTTGCTGTTTGATACATTGCACAGTTTTTGAAAAATTGTGTGTTATGTCTTTCAGTAACTACATTCGATTTATTCCTAGTATTATAGTCATGATAGCCATCATTCTGAACATAAAAATTTGGATGATTTTTTTTGAATGAGGCACAATTTAAAATATAAATGCAAGGGACAGTTAACATTTTATTAGCCTTAAAATGTGAAACACACGACTGTCCTTTTGGTATTCTTAAAATCGTTCTAAGTGCTCTCTTTTGCAAAACAAAACATCGATTTAATAGTTCCGATTTACATCCCCAATTTATTATGCCATATGCCAAATGTGGATAAACATACGCATAATATATGGTTAGCAAGGTTTCATGAGATACATGATTCCTGATTGTATATAACATAAAATTGGCCGAATTTATCTTCTTACAAATCGCATTTACATGTAAAGACCAATCCAAACTTTCATTAATGTGTAGACCAAGAAACTTAACAGACTCTGCTCTTTTAATTGTTTTCCCGGCTAATTGCAACAAATAACTATTCAAAGGGATTTGTCTAGGGGAATGAAATTGGATGTATTCGGTTTTAGTTGAATTTAATATTAGCTTATTATTTGTACACCATGTATGTACCTCTTCAATAGTAAGTTTAATCTTACGAATTAATTCATCTTCGGCTTCTGCTGTGATTATAGCTGTAATATCATCAGCATACTTTACTAATACCGCATTCTTGACATGATCTGATAAGTCATTTGTTCCTGTATTAAACAATGTGGCTGACATTTTTCCTCCTTGAGGAATTCCAAGTGTAATCGGTAATTTGTCTGATTTATATGTGGTTGCCACTTCAAAAATTCATAACTAATTTTTAAAAAACTGTAGACCCTTTTGATTGTGTGACGGTTCAAATTAAGTTGAATTTGAATAACGAGAAAAAATATGAATTATCTGTCCTAATTTTTGAACTTGAACTATCCCCCATATACTTAACATGAATAAAATATTTATGTTTGATAATTCACCAGAATTCAATGAATCGAGATCACCACTTTGTTATTGAACTCTTAGGTAGAATATATTGTTCTAATCATGCACACGCACTTTCAGAATGATTGAATTCCTTATTCAATACAAAAGTTGAATTGGTGTTTGTTGCTAGAATGGCATGTGGTTGCCACTTCAAAAATTCATAACTAATTTTTAAAAAACCGTAGACACTTTTTGAAGGTGTGACGGTTCAAATTAAGTTGAATTTGAATAACGAGAAAAAATATGTACTATCGCTCCTAATTTTTGAACTTGAACTATCCCCCATATACTTAACGTGGTAAAAGTAGTTAAGTTTGATAATTCACCAGAACTCAACGAATCAGGATCGCCACTTTTTGATTGAACTCTGAGGTAGGGTATATTGTTTTAATCATGAACCCGCACTTTCAGAATGATTGAATTCCTAACTCAATACAAAAACTGAATCGGTGATCGTTGTTAGTGGGGCATGTTTGTGCCAATTCAGAAATTCATAATTAATTTTTAAAAAATCGTTGACACTTTTTGAACGTGTTTTCTCATAGAGGATGGTTCAAATTAAGTTGAATTTGAATATCGAGAAAATTTATGTATTATCTCTCCATATTTTTGAATTTGAACTATCCCCCATATACATGGGAAAAGTAGTTAAGTTTGATAATTCACCAGAATTCAACAAATCAAGATCGCCACTTTTTGATTTAACTCTGAGGTAAGGTATATTGTTTTTATCATGTACACGAACTTTCAGAATGGTTGAATTCATAATCCAATACAAAAGTCGAATCGGTGTTAATTGTTAGTGGGGCATGTTTTTGCCACTTCAAAAATTCTTAAAAGTATTTTTAAAAAATCGTTGACACTTTTTGCAGGTTTTTTGTCATAGAGGACAGTCCAAACTAAGTTGAATTTGAATATCGAGAAAAAATAAGTATTATCTCTCCTTATTTTTGAATTTGAAATATCCCCCTAATTAGTTAACATATGAAAAGTAGTTAAGTTTGATAATTCACCAGAATTCAACGAATCGAGATCGCCACTTTTTGATTAAACTCTGAGGTAGGGTGTATTGTTCCTATTATGTATACGCACTTTCAGAATGATTGAATTCCTAATTCAATATAAAAGTTGAATTGGTGTTCGCTGCTAGTATGGCATGTGTTTGCCAATTCAAAAATTCATAACTAATTTTTAAAAAATCGTTGACACTTTTTGAACGTGTTTCCTCATAGAGGACGGTTCAAATTAAGTTGAATTTGAATAACTAGAAAAAATAAGTATTATCTCTCCTTATTTTTAAATTTGAACTATCCCCCGAATACATAACATGGGAAAAGTAGTTAAGTTTTATAATTCAACAGAATGAAATGAATCGAAATCGCCACTTTTTTATTGAACTCTGAGGTAGGGTATATTGTTCTTATCATGTACACGCACTTTCAGAATGATTGAATTCCTAATTCAATACAAAAGTTGAATCGGTTTTTGCTGCTAGCATGGCATGTGGTTGCCACTTCAAAAATTAATAACTAATTTTTAAAAAACCGTAGACACTTTTTGAACGTGTGACGGTTCAAATTAAGTTTAATTTGAATAACGAGAAAAAATATGTATTATCTGTCCTAATTTTTGAACTTGAACTATCCCCCATATACTTAACATGGGAAAAGTAGTTAAGTTTGATAATTCAACAGAATTCAATGAATCAAGATCACCACTTTTTGATTAAAGTCTGAGGTAGGGTATATTGTTTTTATCATGTACACGCACTTTCAGAATGATTGAATTCCTAATTCAACACAAATGTCGAATCGGTGTTAATTATTAGTGGGGCATGTTTTTGCCACTTCAAAAATTCATAACTAATTTTTATAAAAATCGTTGACATTTTTCAAACGTGTTTTCTCATAGAAGACAGTTCAAATTATGTTGAATTTGAATAACAATAAAAAATAAGTATTATCTCTCCTTATTTTTGAATTTGAACTATCCCCATATATAGTTAACATCTGAAAAGTAGTTAAGTTTGATAATTCACCAGAATTCAACTAATCGAGATCGCCACTTTTTGATTAAATTCTGAGGTAGGGTGTATTGTTCCTATTATATACACGCACTTTCAGAATGATTGAATTCCTAACTCAATACAAAAACTGAATCGGTGATCGTTGTTAGTGGGGCATGTTTTTGCCAATTCAGAAATTCATAATTAATTTTTAAAAAATCGTTGACACTTTTTAAACGTGTTTTCTCATAGAAGATGGTTCAAATTAAGTTGAATTTGAATATCGAGAAAATTTATGTATTATCTCTCCATATTTTTGAATTTGAACTATATCCCATATACATGGGAAAAGTAGTTAAGTTTGATAATTCACCAGAATTCAACGAATCAAGATCGCCACTTTTTGATTTAACTCTGAGGTAAGGTATATTGTTTTTATCATGTACACGAACTTTCAGAATGGTTGAATTCCTAATCCAATACAAA
Source organism: Siphlonurus alternatus (assembly GCA_949825025.1). NCBI lineage: Eukaryota > Metazoa > Arthropoda > Insecta > Ephemeroptera > Siphlonuridae > Siphlonurus > Siphlonurus alternatus. The sequence continues at coordinate 1,440,843 of OX463783.1, forward strand.
AGTCGAATCGGTGTTAATTGTTAGTGGGGCATGTTTTTGCCACTTCAAAAATTCATAACTAATTTTTAAAAAATCGTTGACACTTTTTGAAGGTTTTTTGTCATAGAGGACAGTCCAAACTAAGTTGAATTTGAATATCGAGAAAAAATAAGTATTATCTCTCCTTATTTTTGAATTTGAACTATCCCCCTAAATAGTTAACATATGAAAAGTAGTTAAGTTTGATAATTCACCAGAATTAAACGATTTGAGATCGCCACTTTTTGATTAAACTCTGAGGTAGGGTGTAATGTTCCTATTATGTATACGCACTTTCAGAATGATTGAATTCCTAATTCAATACAAAAGTTGAATTGGTGTTCGTTGCTAGTATGGCATGTGTTTGCCAATTCAAAAATTCATAACTAATTTTTAAAAAATCGTTGACACTTTTTGAACGTGTGACGGTTCAAATTAAATTGAATTTGAATAACGAGAAAAAATATGTATTATCTCTCCTTATTTTTGAACTTGAACTATCCCCCATATACTTAACATGGGAAAAGTAGTTAAGTTTGATAATTCAACAGAATTCAATGAATCAAGATCACCACTTTTTGATTAAAGTCTGAGGTAGGGTATATTGTTTTTATCATGTACACGCACTTTCAGAATGATTGAATTCCTAATTCAACACAAAAGTCGAATCGGTGTTAATTATTAGTGGGCATGTTTTTGCCACTTCAAAAATTCATAACTAATTTTTAAAAAAATCGTTGACATTTTTTAAACGTGTTTTCTCATAGAAGACAGTTCAAATTAAGTTGAATTTGAATAACAAGAAAAAATAAGTATTATCTCTCCTTATTTTTGAATTTGTAGGGTGTATTGTTCCTATTATATACACGCACTTTCAAAATGATTGAATTCCTAATTCAATACAAAAGTTAAATCGGTGTTCGCTGCTAGTATGGCATGTGGTTGCCACTTCAAAATTTCATAACTAATTTTTAAAAAACTGTAGACCCTTTTGAACGTATGACGGTTCAAATTAAGTTGAATTTGAATAACGAGAAAAAATATGAATTATCTGTCCTAATTTTTGAACTTGAACTATCCCCCATATACTTAACATGGGTAAAATAGTTATGTTTGATAATTCACCAGAATTCAATGAATCGAGATCACCACTTTGTTATTGAACTCTTAGGTAGAATATATTGTTCTAATCATGCACACGCACTTTCAGAATGATTGAATTCCTAATTCAATACAAAAGTTGAATTGGTGTTTGTTGCTAGTATGGCATGTGGTTGCCACTTCAAAAATTCATAACTAATTTTTAAAAAACCGTAGACACTTTTTGAAGGTGTGACGGTTCAAATTAAGTTGAATTTGAATAACGAGAAAAAATATGTATTATCGCTCCTAATTTTTGAACTTGAACTATCCCCCATATACTTAACGTGGTAAAAGTAGTTAAGTTTGATAATTCACCAGAACTCAACGAATCAGGATCGCCACTTTTTGATTGAACTCTGAGGTAGGGTATATTGTTTTAATCATGAACCTGCACTTTCAGAATGATTGAATTCCTAACTCAATACAAAAACTGAATCGGTGATCGTTGTTAGTGGGGCATGTTTTTGCCAATTCAGAAATTCATAATTAATTTTTAAAAAATCGTTGACACTTTTTGAACGTGTTTTCTCATAGAGGATGGTTCAAATTAAGTTGAATTTGATTATCGAGAAAATTTATTTATTATCTCTCCATATTTTTGAATTTGAACTATCCCCCATATACATGGGAAAAGTAGTTAAGTTTGATAATTCACCAGAATTCAACGAATCAAGATCACCACTTTTTGATTTAACTCTCAGGTAAGGTATATAGTTTTTATCATGTACACGAACTTTCAGAATGGTTGAATTCCTAATCCAATACAAAAGTCGAATCGGTGTTAATTGTTAGTGGGGCATGTTTTTGCCACTTCAAAAATTCATAACTAATTTTTAAAAAATCGTTGACACTTTTTGAAGGTTTTTTGTCATAGAGGACAGTCCAAACTAAGTTGAATTTGAATATCGAGAAAAAATAAGTATTATCTCTCCTTATTTTTGAATTTGAACTATCCCCCTAAATAGTTAACATATGAAAAGTAGTTAAGTTTGATAATTCACCAGAATTCAACGATTTGAGATCGCCACTTTTTGATTAAACTCTGAGGTAGGGTGTAATGTTCCTATTATGTATACGCACTTTCAGAATGATTGAATTCCTAATTCAATACAAAAGTTGAATTGGTGTTCGTTGCTAGTATGGCATGTGTTTGCCAATTCAAAAATTCATAACTAATTTTTAAAAAATCGTTGACACTTTTTGAACGTGTTTCCTCATAGAGGACGGTTCAAATTAAGTTGAATTTGAATAACTAGAAAAAATAAGTATTATCTCTCCTTATTTTTAAATTTGAACTATCCCCCGAATACATAACATGGGAAAAGTAGTTAAGTTTTATAATTCAACAGAATGAAATGAATCGAAATCGCCACTTTTTTATTGAACTCTGAGGTAGGGTATATTATTCTTATCATGTACACGCACTTTCAGAATGATTGAATTCCTAATTCAATACAAAAGTTGAATCGGTGTTTGCTGCTGGTATGGCATGTGGTTGCCACTTCAAAAATTAATAACTATTTTTTAAAAAACCGTAGACACTTTTTGAACGTGTGACGGTTCAAATTAAGTTGAATTTGAATAACGAGAAAAAATATGTATTATCTCTCCTAATTTTTGAACTTGAACTATCCCCCATATACTTAACATGGGAAAAGTAGTTAAGTTTGATAATTCAACAGAATTCAATGAATCAAGATCACCACTTTTTGATTAAAGTCTGAGGTAGGGTATATTGTTTTTATCATGTACACGCACTTTCAGAATGATTGAATTCCTAATTCATTACAAAAGTCGAATCGGTGTTAATTGTTAGTGGGGCATGTTTTTGCCACTTCAAAAATTCACAACTAATTTTTTAAAAATCGATGACACTTTTTAAACGTGTTTTCTCATAGAAAACAGTTCAAATTAAGTTGAAGTTGAATAACGAAAAAAAAAAAAGTATTATCTCTCCTTATTTTTGAATTTGAACTATCCCCATATATAGTTAACATCTGAAAAGTAGTTAAGTTTGATAATTCACCAGAATTCAACTAATCGAGATCGCCACTTTTTGATTAAATTCTGAGGTAGGGTGTATTGTTCCTATTATATACACGCACTTTCAAAATGATTGAATTCCTAATTCAATACAAAAGTTGAATTGGTGTTTGTTGCTAGTATGGCATGTGGTTGCCACTTCAAAAATTCATAACTAATTTTTAAAAAACCGTAGACACTTTTTGAAGGTGTGACGGTTCAAATTAAGTTGAATTTGAATAACGAGAAAAAATATGTATTATCGCTCCTAATTTTTGAACTTGAACTATCCCCCATATACTTAACGTGGTAAAAGTAGTTAAGTTTGATAATTCACCAGAACTCAACGAATCAGGATCGCCACTTTTTGATTGAACTCTGAGGTAGGGTATATTGTTTTAATCATGAACCCGCACTTTCAGAATGATTGAATTCCTAACTCAATACAAAAACTGAATCGGTGATCGTTGTTAGTGGGGCATGTTTGTGCCAATTCAGAAATTCATAATTAATTTTTAAAAAATCGATGACACTTTTTGAACGTGTTTTCTCATAGAGGATGGTTCAAATTAAGTTGAATTTGAATATCGAGAAAATTTATGTATTATCTCTCCATATTTTTGAATTTGAACTATCCCCCATATACATGGGAAAAGTAGTTAAGTTTGATAATTCACCAGAATTCAACAAATCAAGATCGCCACTTTTCGATTTAACTCTGAGGTAAGGTATATTGTTTTTATCATGTACACGAACTTTCAGAATGGTTGAATTCATAATCCAATACAAAAGTCGAATCGGTGTTAATTGTTAGTGGGGCATGTTTTTGCCACTTCAAAAATTCTTAAAAGTATTTTTAAAAAATCGTTGACACTTTTTGAAGGTTTTTTGTCATAGAGGACAGTCCAAACTAAGTTGAATTTGAATATCGAGAAAAAATAAGTATTATCTCTCCTTATTTTTGAATTTGAACTATCCCCCTAATTAGTTAACATATGAATAGTAGTTAAGTTTGATAATTCACCAGAATTCAACGAATCGAGATCGCCACTTTTTGATTAAACTCTGAGGTAGGGTGTATTGTTCCTATTATGTATACGCACTTTCAGAATGATTGAATTCCTAATTCAATACAAAAGTTGAATTGGTGTTCGTTGCTAGTATGGCATGTGTTTGCCAATTCAAAAATTCATAACTAATTTTTAAAAAATCGTTGACACTTTTTGAACGTGTTTCCTCATAGAGGACGGTTCAAATTAAGTTGAATTTGAATAACTAGAAAAAATAAGTATTATCTCTCCTTATTTTTAAATTTGAACTATCCCCCGAATACATAACATGGGAAAAGTAGTTAAGTTTTATAATTCAACAGAATGAAATGAATCGAGATCGCCACTTTTTGATTAAATTCTGAGGTAGGGTGTATTGTTCCTATTATATACACGCACTTTCAAAATGATTGAATTCCTAATTCAATACAAAAGTTAAATCGGTGTTCGCTGCTAGTATGGCATGTGGTTGCCACTTCAAAAATTCATAACTAATTTTTAAAAAACTGTAGACCCTTTTGAACGTATGACGGTTCAAATTAAGTTGAATTTGAATAACGAGAAAAAATATGAATTATCTGTCCTAATTTTTGAACTTGAACTATCCCCCATATACTTAACATGGGTAAAATAGTTATGTTTGATAATTCACCAGAATTCAATGAATCGAGATCACCACTTTGTTATTGAACTCTTAGGTAGAATATATTGTTCTAATCATGCACACGCACTTTCAGAATGATTGAATTCCTAATTCAATACAAAAGTTGAATCGGTGTTTGCTGCTAGTATGGCATGTGGTTGCCACTTCAAAAATTAATAACTAATTTTTAAAAAACCGTAGACACTTTTTGAACGTGTGACGGTTCAAATTAAGTTGAATTTGAATAACGACTAAAATTATGTATTATCTCTCCTAATTTTTGAACTTGAACTATCCCCCATATACTTAACATGGGAAAAGTAGTTAAGTTTGATAATTCAACAGAATTCAATGATCACCACTTTTTGATTAAAGTCTGAGGTAGGGTATATTGTTTTTATCATGTACACGCACTTTCAGAATGATTGAATTCCTAATTCAACACAAAAGTCGAATCGGTGTTAATTATTAGTGGAGCATGTTTTTGCCACTTCAAAAATTCATAACTAATTTTTAAAAAAATCGTTGACATTTTTAAAAACGTGTTTTCTCATAGAAGACAGTTCAAATTAAGTTGAATTTGAATAACAAGAAAAAATAAGTATTATCTCTCCTTATTTTTGAATTTGAACTATCCCCATATATAGTTAACATCTGAAAAGTAGTTAAGTTTGATAATTCACCAGAATTCAACTAATCGAGATCGCCACTTTTTGATTAAATTCTGAGGTAGGGTGTATTGTTCCTATTATATACACGCACTTTCAAAAAGATTGAATTCCTAATTCAATACAAAAGTTAAATCGGTGTTCGCTGCTAGTATGGCATGTGGTTGCCACTTCAAAAATTCATATATAATTTTTAAAAAACTGTAGACCCTTTTGAACGTGTGACGGTTCAAATTAAGTTGAATTTGAATAACGAGAAAAAATATGTATTATCTCTCCTAATTTTTGAACTTGAACTATCCCCCATATACTTAACATGGGAAAAGTAGTTAAGTTTGATAATTCAACAGAATTCAATGAATCAAGATCACCACTTTTTGATTAAAGTCTGAGGTAGGGTATATTGTTTTTATCATGTACACGCACTTTTAGAATGATTGAATTCCTAATTCAACACAAAAGTCGAATCGGTGTTAATTATTAGTGGAGCATGTTTTTGCCACTTCAAAAATTCATAACTAATTTTTAAAAAAATCGTTGACATTTTTAAAAACGTGTTTTCTCATAGAAGACTGTTCAAATTAAGTTGAATTTGAATAACAAGAAAAAATAAGTATTATCTCTCCTTATTTTTGAATTTGAACTATCCCCATATATAGTTAACATCTGAAAAGTAGTTAAGTTTGATAATTCACCAGAATTCAACTAATCGAGATCGCCACTTTTTGATTAAATTCTGAGGTAGGGTGTATTGTTCCTATTATATACACGCACTTTCAAAATGATTGAATTCCTAATTCAATACAAAAGTTAAATCGGTGTTCGCTAATAGTATGGCATGTGGTTGCCACTTCAAAAATTCATATATAATTTTTAAAAAACTGTAGACCCTTTTGAACGTGTGACGGTTCAAATTAAGTTGAATTTGAATAACGAGAAAAAATATGAATTATCTCTCCTAATTTTTGAACTTGAACTATCCCCCATATACTTAACGTGGAAAAAGTAGTTAAGTTTGATAATTCACCAGAACTCAACGAATCAGGATCGCCACTTTTTGATTGAACTCTGAGGTAGGGTATATTGTTTTAATCATGAACCCGCACTTTCAGAATGATTGAATTCCTAATTCAATACAAAAGTTGAATCGGTGTTCGCTGCTAATATGGCATGTGGTTGCCACTTCAAAAATTCATAACTAATTTTTAAAAAACCGTAGACACTTTTTGAACGTGTGACGGTTCAAATTAAGTTGAATTTGAATAACGAGAAAAAATATGTATTATCGCTCCTAATTTTTGAACTTGAACTATCCCCCATATACTTAACGTGGAAAAAGTAGTTAAGTTTGATAATTCACCAGAACTCAACGAATCAGGATCGCCACTTTTTGATTGAACTCTGAGGTAGGGTATATTGTTTTAATCATGAACCCGCACTTTCAGAATGATTGAATTCCTAACTCAATACAAAAGTCGAATCGGTGTTAATTGTTAGTGGGGCATGTTTTTGCCATTTCAAAAATTTATAACTAATTTTAAAAAAAATCGTTGACACTTTTTGAAGGTTTTTTGTCATAGAGGACAGTTCAAACTAAGTTGAATTTGAATATCGAGAAAAAATATGTATTATCTCTCCATATTTTTGAATTTGAACTATCCCCCACATACCTAACATGGGAAAAGTAGTTAAGTTTGATAATTCAACAGAATTCAATGAATCGAGATTGCCACTTTTTTATTAAACTCTTAGGTAGGGTATATTGTTCTTATCATGTACACGCACTTTAAGAATGATTGAATTTCAAATTCAATACAAATGTTGAATCGGTGTTCGTTGTTAGTGGGGCATGTTTTTGCCACTTCAGAAATTCATAACTAATTTTTAAAAAATCGTTGACACTTTTTGAAAGTGTTTTGTCATGGAGGATGGTTCAAATTAAGTTGAATTTGAATATCGAGAAAAAATATGTATTATCTCTCCTTATTTTTGAATTTGAACTATCCCCCGTATACTTAACATGGGAAAAGTAGTTAAGTTTGATAATTCAACAGAATGAAATGAATCGAAATCGCCACTTTTTTATTGAACTCTGAGGTAGGGTATATTGTTCTCATCATATACACGCACTTTCAGAATGATTGAATTCCTAATTCAATACAAAAGTTGAATCGGTGTTCGCTGCTAGTATGGTATGTGGTTGCCACTTCAAAAATTCATAACTAATTTTTAAAAAAACGTAGACACTTTTTGAACGTGTGACGGTTCAAATTAAGTTGAATTTGAATAACGAGAAAAAATATGTATTATCTCTCCTAATTTTTGAACTTGAACTATCCCCCATATACTTAAAATGGAAAAAAGTAGTTAAGTTTGATAATTCAACAGAATTCAAAGAATCGAGATTGCCACTTTTTTATTAAACTCTGAGGTAGGGTATATTGTTTTTATCATGTACACGAACTTTCGGAATGATTGAATTCCTAATTCATTACAAAAGTCGAATCGGTGTTAATTGTTAGTGGGGCATGTTTTTGCCACTTCAAAAATTCACAACTAATTTTTTAAAAATCGATGACACTTTTTAAACGTGTTTTCTCATAGAAAACAGTTCAAAGTAGGTTGAAGTTGAATAACGAAAAAAAAAAAGTATTATCTCTCCTTATTTTTGAATTTGAACTATCCCCCTATTTAGTTAACATCTGAAAAGTAGTTAAGTTTGATAATTCACCAGAATTCAACGAATCGAGATCGCCACTTTTTGATTAAACTCTGAGGTAGGGTGTATTGTTCCTATTATGTATACGCACTTTCAGAATGATTGAATTCCTAATTCAATACAAAAGTTGAATTGGTGTTCGTTGCTAGTATGGCATGTGTTTGCCAATTCAAAAATTCATAACTAATATTTAAAAAATCGTTGACACTTTTTGAACGTGTTTCCTCATAGAGGACTGTTCAAATTAAGTTGAATTTGAATAACTAGAAAAAATAAGTATTATCTCTCCTTATTTTTGAATTTGAACTTTCCCTCGAATACATAACATGGGAAAAGTAGTTAAGTTTTATAATTCAACAGAATGAAATGAATCGAAATCGCCACTTTTTTATTGAATTCTGAGGTAGGGTATATTGTTCTCATCATGTACACGCACTTTCAGAATGATTGAATTCCTAATTCAATACAAAAGTTGAATCGGTGTTTGCTGCTAGTATGGCATGTGGTTGCCACTTCAAAAATTAATAACTAATTTTTAAAAAACCGTAGACACTTTTTGAACGTGTGACGGTTCAAATTAAGTTGAATTTGAATAACGAGAAAAAATATGTATTATCTCTCCTTATTTTTGAACTTGAACTATCCCCCATATACTTAACATGGGAAAAGTAGTTAAGTTTGATAATTCAACAGAATTCAATGAATCAAGATCACCACTTTTTGATTAAAGTCTGAGGTAGGGTATATTGTTTTTATCATGTACACGCACTTTCAGAATGATTGAATTCCTAATTCAACACAAAAGTCGAATCGGTGTTAATTATTAGTGGGCATGTTTTTGCCACTTCAAAAATTCATAACTAATTTTTAAAAAAATCGTTGACATTTTTTAAACGTGTTTTCTCATAGAAGACAGTTCAAATTAAGTTGAATTTGAATAACAAGAAAAAATAAGTATCATCTCTCCTTATTTTTGAATTTGTAGGGTGTATTGTTCCTATTATATACACGCACTTTCAAAATGATTGAATTCCTAATTCAATACAAAAGTTAAATCGGTGTTCGCTGCTAGTATGGCATGTGGTTGCCACTTCAAAAATTCATAACTAATTTTTAAAAAACTGTAGACCCTTTTGAACGTGTGACGGTTCAAATTAAGTTGAATTTGAATAACGAGGAAAAATATGAATTATCTGTCCTAATTTTTGAACTTGAACTATCCCCCATATACTTAACATGAATAAAATATTTATGTTTGATAATTCACCAGAATTCAATGAATCGAGATCACCACTTTGTTATATAACTCTTAGGTAGAATATATTGTTCTAATCATGCACACGCACTTTCAGAATGATTGAATTCCTAATTCAATACAAAAGTTGAATTGGTGTTTGTTGCTAGTATGGCATGTGGTTGCCACTTCAAAAATTCATAACTAATTTTTAAAAAACCGATGACACTTTTTGAAGGTGTGATGGTTCAAATTAAGTTGAATTTGAATAACGAGAAAAAATATGTATTATCGCTCCTAATTTTTGAACTTGAACTATCCCCCATATACTTAACGTGGTAAAAGTAGTTAAGTTTGATAATTCACCAGAACTCAACGAATCAGGATCGCCACTTTTTGATTGAACTCTGAGGTAGGGTATATTGTTTTAATCATGAACCCGCACTTTCAGAATGATTGAATTCCTAACTCAATACAAAAACTGAATCGGTGATCGTTGTTAGTGGGGCATGTTTTTGCCAATTCAGAAATTCATAATTAATTTTTAAAAAATCGTTGACACTTTTTGAACGTGTTTTCTCATAGAGGATGGTTCAAATTAAGTTGAATTTGAATATCGAGAAAATTTATGTATTATCTCTCCATATTTTTGAATTTGAACTATCCCCCATATACATGGGAAAAGTAGTTAAGTTTGATAATTCACCAGAATTCAACGAATCAAGATCGCCACTTTTTGATTTAACTCTGAGGTAAGGTATATTGTTTTTATCATGTACACGAACTTTCAGAATGGTTGAATTCCTAATCCAATACAAAAGTCGAATCGGTGTTAATTGTTAGTGGGGCATGTTTTTGCCACTTCAAAAATTCATAACTAATTTTTAAAAAATCGTTGACACTTTTTGAAGGTTTTTTGTCATAGAGGACAGTCCAAACTAAGTTGAATTTGAATATCGAGAAAAAATAAGTATTATCTCTCCTTATTTTTGAATTTGAACTATCCCCCTAAATAGTTAACATATGAAAAGTAGTTAAGTTTGATAATTCACCAGAATTCAACGAATCGAGATCGCCACTTTTTGATTAAACTCTGAGGTAGGGTGTAATGTTTCTATTATGTATACGCACTTTCAGAATGATTGAATTCCTAATTCAATACAAAAGTTGAATTGGTGTTCGTTGCTAGTATGGCATGTGTTTGCCAATTCAAAAATTCATAACTAATTTTTAAAAAATCGTTGACACTTTTTGAACGTGTTTCCTCATAGAGGACGGTTCAAATTAAGTTGAATTTGAATAACTAGAAAAAATAAGTATTATCTCTCCTTATTTTTAAATTTGAACTATCCCCCGAATACATAACATGGGAAAAGTAGTTAAGTTTTATAATTCAACAGAATGAAATGAATCGAAATCGCCACTTTTTTATTGAACTCTGAGGTAGGGTATATTTTTCTTATCATGTACACGCACTTTCAGAATGATTGAATTCCTAATTCAATACAAAAGTTGAATCGGTGTTTGCTGCTAGTATGGCATGTGGTTGCCACTTCAAAAATTAATAACTATTTTTTAAAAAACCGTAGACACTTTTTGAACGTGTGACGGTTCAAATTAAGTTGAATTTGAATAACGAGAAAAAATATGAATTATCTCTCCTAATTTTTGAACTTGAACTATCCCCCATATACTTAACATGGGAAAAGTAGTTAAGTTTGATAATTCAACAGAATTCAATGAATCAAGATCACTACTTTTTGATTAAAGTCTGAGGTAGGGTATATTGTTTTTATCATGTACACGCACTTTCAGAATGATTGAATTCCTAATTCATTACAAAAGTCGAATCGGTGTTAATTGTTAGTGGGGCATGTTTTTGCCACTTCAAAAATTCACAACTAATTTTTTAAAAATCGATGACACTTTTTAAACGTGTTTTCTCATAGAAAACAGTTCAAATTAAGTTGAAGTTGAATAACGAAAAAAAAAAAGTATTATCTCTCCTTATTTTTGAATTTGAACTATCCCCCTAATTAGTTAACATCTAAAAAGTAGTTAAGTTTGATAATTCACCAGAATTCAACGAATCGAGATCGCCACTTTTTGATTAAATTCTGAGGTAGGGTGTATTGTTCCTATTATGTACACGCACTTTCAAAATGATTGAATTTCTAATTCAATACAAAAGTTGAATCGGTGTTCGCTGCTAGTATGGCATGTGGTTGCCACTTCAAAAATTAATAACTAATTTTTAAAAAACCGTAGACACTTTTTGAACGTGTGACGGTTCAAATTAAGTTGAATTTGAATAACGAGAAAAAATATGTATTATCTCTCCTAATTTTTGAACTTGAACTATCCCCCATATACTTAACATGGGAAAAGTAGTTACGTTTGATAATTCAACAGAATTCAATGAATCAAGATCACCACTTTTTGATTAAAGTCTGAGGTAGGGTATATTGTTTTCATCATGTACACGCACTTTCAGAATGATTGAATTTCAAATTCAATACAAATGTTGAATCGGTGTTCGTTGTTAGTGGGGCATGTTTTTGCCACTTCAGAAATTCATAACTAATTTTTAAAATATCGTTGACACTTTTTGAAGGTGTTTTGTCATGGAGGATGGTTCAAATTAAGTTGAATTTGAATATCGAGAAAAAATATGTATTATCTCTCCTTATTTTTGAAATTGAACTATCCCCCGTATACTTAACATGGGAAAAGTAGTTATGTTTGATAATTCAACAGAATGAAATGAATCGAAATCGCCACTTTTTTATTGAACTCTGAGGTAGGGTATATTGTTCTCATCATATACACGCACTTTCAGAATGATTGAATTCCTAATTCAATACAAAAGTTGAATCGGTGTTCGCTGCTAGTATGGTATGTGGTTGCCACTTCAAAAATTCATAACTAATTTTTAAAAAAACGTAGACACTTTTTGAACGTGTGACGGTTCAAATTAAGTTGAATTTGAATAACGAGAAAAAATATGTATTATCTCTCCTAATTTTTGAACTTGAACTATCCCCCATATACTTAAAATGGAAAAAAGTAGTTAAGTTTGATAATTCAACAGAATTCAAAGAATCGAGATTGCCACTTTTTTATTAAACTCTGAGGTAGGGTATATTGTTTTTATCATGTACACGAACTTTCGGAATGATTGAATTCCTAATTCATTACAAAAGTCGAATCGATGTTAATTGTTAGTGGGGCATGTTTTTGCCACTTCAAAAATTCACAACTAATTTTTTAAAAATCGATGACACTTTTTAAACGTGTTTTCTCATAGAAAACAGTTCAAAGTAGGTTGAAGTTGAATAACGAAAAAAAAAAGTATTATCTCTCCTTATTTTTGAATTTGAACTATCCCCCTATTTAGTTAACATCTGAAAAGTAGTTAAGTTTGATAATTCACCAGAATTCAACGAATCGAGATCGCCACTTTTTGATTAAACTCTGAGGTAGGGTGTATTGTTCCTATTATGTATACGCACTTTCAGAATGATTGAATTCCTAATTCAATACAAAAGTTGAATTGGTGTTCGTTGCTAGTATGGCATGTGTTTGCCAATTCAAAAATTCATAACTAATATTTAAAAAATCGTTGACACTTTTTGAACGTGTTTCCTCATAGAGGACTGTTCAAATTAAGTTGAATTTGAATAACTAGAAAAAATAAGTATTATCTCTCCTTATTTTTGAATTTGAACTTTCCCCCGAATACATAACATGGGAAAAGTAGTTAAGTTTTATAATTCAACAGAATGAAATGAATCGAAATCGCCACTTTTTTATTGAATTCTGAGGTAGGGTATATTGTTCTCATCATGTACACGCACTTTCAGAATGATTGAATTCCTAATTCAATACAAAAGTTAAATCGGTGTTTGCTGCTAGTATGGCATGTGGTTGCCACTTCAAAAATTAATAACTAATTTTTAAAAAACCGTAGACACTTTTTGAACGTGTGACGGTTCAAATTAAGTTGAATTTGAATAACGAGAAAAAATATGTATTATCTCTCCTTATTTTTGAACTTGAACTATCCCCCATATACTTAACATGGGAAAAGTAGTTAAGTTTGATAATTCAACAGAATTCAATGAATCAAGATCACCACTTTTTGATTAAAGTCTGAGGTAGGGTATATTGTTTTTATCATGTACACGCACTTTCAGAATGATTGAATTCCTAATTCAACACAAAAGTCGAATCGGTGTTAATTGTTAGTGGGGCATGTTTTTGCCACTTCAAAAATTCACAACTAATTTTTTAAAAATCGATGACACTTTTTAAACGTGTTTTCTCATAGAAAACAGTTCAAATTAAGTTGAAGTTGAATAACGAAAAAAAAAAAGTATTATCTCTCCTTATTTTTGAATTTGAACTATCCCCCTAATTAGTTAACATCTGAAAAGTAGTTAAGTTTGATAATTCACCAGAATTCAACGAATCGAGATCGCCACTTTTTGATTAAATTCTGAGGTAGGGTGTATTGTTCCTATTATGTACACGCACTTTCAAAATGATTGAATTCCTAATTCAATACAAAAGTTGAATCGGTGTTCGCTGCTAGTATGGCATGTGGTTGCCACTTCAAAAATTAATAACTAATTTTTAAAAAACCGTAGACACTTTTTGAACGTGTGACGGTTCAAATTAAGTTGAATTTGAATAACAAGAAAAAATATGTATTATCTCTCCTATTTTTGAACTTGAACTATCCCCCATATACTTAACATGGGAAAAGTAGTTAAGTTTGATAATTCAACAGAATTCAATGAATCAAGATCACCACTTTTTGATTAAAGTCTGAGGTAGGGTATATTGTTTTCATCATGTACACGCACTTTCAGAATGATTGAAATTCAAATTCAATACAAATGTTGAATCGGTGTTCGTTGTTAGTGGGGCATGTTTTTGCCACTTCAGAAATTCATAACTAATTTTTAAAATATCGTTGACACTTTTTGAAGGTGTTTTGTCATGGAGGATGGTTCAAATTAAGTTGAATTTGAATATCGAGAAAAAATATGTATTATCTCTCCTTATTTTTGAAATTGAACTATCCCCCGTATACTTAACATGGGAAAAGTAGTTATGTTTGATAATTCAACAGAATGAAATGAATTGAAATCGCCACTTTTTTATTGAACTCTGAGGTAGGGTATATTGTTCTCATCATATACACGCACTTTCAGAATGATTGAATTCCTAATTCAATACAAAAGTCGAATCGGTGTTAATTATTAGTGGAGCATGTTTTTGCCACTTCAAAAATTCATAACTAATTTTTAAAAAATCGTTGACACTTTTTGAACGTGTTTCCTCATAGAGGACTGTTTAAATTAAGTTGAATTTGAATAACTAGAAAAAATAAGTATTATCTCTCCTTTTTTTTGAATTTGAACTATCCCCCGAATACATAACATGGGAAAAGTAGTTAAGTTTTATAATTCAACAGAATGAAATGAATCGAAATCGCCACTTTTTTATTGAATTCTGAGGTAGGGTATATTGTTCTCATCATGTACACGCACTTTCAGAATGATTGAATTCCTAATTCAATACAAAAGTTGAATCGGTGTTTGCTGCTAGTATGGCATGTGGTTGCCACTTCAAAAATTAATAACTAATTTTTAAAAAACCGTAGACACTTTTTGAACGTGTGACGGTTCAAATTAAGTTGAATTTGAATAACGACTAAAATTATGTATTATCTCTCCTAGTTTTTGAACTTGAACTATCCCCCATATACTTAACATGGGAAAAGTAGTTAAGTTTGATAATTCAACAGAATTCAATGAATCAAGATCACCACTTTTTGATTAAAGTCTGAGGTAGGGTATATTGTTTTTATCATGTACACGCACTTTTAGAATGATTGAATTCCTAATTCAACACAAAAGTCGAATCGGTGTTAATTATTAGTGGAGCATGTTTTTGCCACTTCAAAAATTCATAAATAATTTTTAAAAAAATCGTTGACATTTTTAAAAACGTGTTTTCTCATAGAAGACAGTTCAAATTAAGTTGAATTTGAATAACAAGAAAAAATAAGTATTATCTCTCCTTATTTTTGAATTTCAACTATCCCCATATATAGTTAACATCTGAAAAGTAGTTAAGTATGATAATTCACCAGAATTCAACTAATCGAGATCGCCACTTTTTGATTAAATTCTGAGGTAGGGTGTATTGTTCCTATTATGTACACGCACTTTCAAAATGATTGAATTCCTAATTCAATACAAAAGTTAAATCGGTGTTCGCTAATAGTATGGCATGTGGTTGCCACTTCAAAAATTCATATATAATTTTTAAAAAACTGTAGACCCTTTTGAACGTGTGACGGTTCAAATTAAGTTGAATTTGAATAACGAGAAAAAATATGAATTATCTCTCCTAATTTTTGAACTTGAACTATCCCCCATATACTTAACATGGATAAAATATTTATGTTTGATAATTCACCAGAATTCAATGAATCGAGATCACCACTTTGTTATTGTACTCTTAGGTAGAATATATTGTTCTAATCATGCACACGCACTTTCAGAATGATTGAATTCCTAATTCAATACAAAAGTTGAATCGGTGTTTGCTGCTAGTATGGCATGTGGTTGCCACTTCAAAAATTAATAACTATTTTTTAAAAAACCGTAGACACTTTTTGAACGTGTGACGGTTCAAATTAAGTTGAATTTGAATAACGAGAAAAAATATGAATTATCTCTCCTAATTTTTGAACTTGAACTATCCCCCATATACTTAACATGGGAAAAGTAGTTAAGTTTGATAATTCAACAGAATTCAATGAATCAAGATCACTACTTTTTGATTAAAGTCTGAGGTAGGGTATATTGTTTTTATCATGTACACGCACTTTCAGAATGATTGAATTCCTAATTCATTACAAAAGTCGAATCGGTGTTAATTGTTAGTGGGGCATGTTTTTGCCACTTCAAAAATTCACAACTAATTTTTTAAAAATCGATGACACTTTTTAAACGTGTTTTCTCATAGAAAACAGTTCAAATTAAGTTGAAGTTGAATTACGAAAAAAAAAAAGTATTATCTCTCCTTATTTTTGAATTTGAACTATCCCCCTAATTAGTTAACATCTAAAAAGTAGTTAAGTTTGATAATTCACCAGAATTCAACGAATCGAGATCGCCACTTTTTGATTAAATTCTGAGGTAGGGTGTATTGTTCCTATTATGTACACGCACTTTCAAAATGATTGAATTCCTAATTCAATACAAAAGTTGAATCGGTGTTCGCTGCTAGTATGGCATGTGGTTGCCACTTCAAAAATTAATAACTAATTTTTAAAAAACCGTAGACACTTTTTGAACGTGTGACGGTTCAAATTAAGTTGAATTTGAATAACGAGAAAAAATATGTATTATCTCTCCTAATTTTTGAACTTGAACTATCCCCCATATACTTAACATGGGAAAAGTAGTTAAGTTTGATAATTCAACAGAATTCAATGAATCAAGATCACCACTTTTTGATTAAAGTCTGAGGTAGGGTATATTGTTTTCATCATGTACACGCACTTTCAGAATGATTGAATTTCAAATTCAATACAAATGTTGAATCGGTGTTCGTTGTTAGTGGGGCATGTTTTTGCCACTTCAGAAATTCATAACTAATTTTTAAAATATCGTTGACACTTTTTGAAGGTGTTTTGTCATGGAGGATGGTTCAAATTAAGTTGAATTTGAATATCGAGAAAAAATATGTATTATCTCTCCTTATTTTTGAAATTGAACTATCCCCCGTATACTTAACATGGGAAAAGTAGTTATGTTTGATAATTCAACAGAATGAAATGAATCGAAATCGCCACTTTTTTATTGAACTCTGAGGTAGGGTATATTGTTCTCATCATATACACGCACTTTCAGAATGATTGAATTCCTAATTCAATACAAAAGTTGAATCGGTGTTCGCTGCTAGTATGGTATGTGGTTGCCACTTCAAAAATTCATAACTAATTTTTAAAAAAACGTAGACACTTTTTGAACGTGTGACGGTTCAAATTAAGTTGAATTTGAATAACGAGAAAAAATATGTATTATCTCTCCTAATTTTTGAACTTGAACTATCCCCCATATACTTAAAATGGAAAAAAGTAGTTAAGTTTGATAATTCAACAGAATTCAAAGAATCGAGATTGCCACTTTTTTATTAAACTCTGAGGTAGGGTATATTGTTTTTATCATGTACACGAACTTTCGGAATGATTGAATTCCTAATTCATTACAAAAGTCGAATCGATGTTAATTGTTAGTGGGGCATGTTTTTGCCACTTCAAAAATTCACAACTAATTTTTTAAAAATCGATGACACTTTTTAAACGTGTTTTCTCATAGAAAACAGTTCAAAGTAGGTTGAAGTTGAATAACGAAAAAAAAAAGTATTATCTCTCCTTATTTTTGAATTTGAACTATCCCCCTATTTAGTTAACATCTGAAAAGTAGTTAAGTTTGATAATTCACCAGAATTCAACGAATCGAGATCACCACTTTTTGATTAAACTCTGAGGTAGGGTGTATTGTTCCTATTATGTATACGCACTTTCAGAATGATTGAATTCCTAATTCAATACAAAAGTTGAATTGGTGTTCGTTGCTAGTATGGCATGTGTTTGCCAATTCAAAAATTCATAACTAATATTTAAAAAATCGTTGACACTTTTTGAACGTGTTTCCTCATAGAGGACTGTTCAAATTAAGTTGAATTTGAATAACTAGAAAAAATAAGTATTATCTCTCCTTATTTTTGAATTTGAACTTTCCCCCGAATACATAACATGGGAAAAGTAGTTAAGTTTTATAATTCAACAGAATGAAATGAATCGAAATCGCCACTTTTTTATTGAATTCTGAGGTAGGGTATATTGTTCTCATCATGTACACGCACTTTCAGAATGATTGAATTCCTAATTCAATACAAAAGTTGAATCGGTGTTTGCTGCTAGTATGGCATGTGGTTGCCACTTCAAAAATTAATAACTAATTTTTAAAAAACCGTAGACACTTTTTGAACGTGTGACGGTTCAAATTAAGTTGAATTTGAATAACGAGAAAAAATATGTATTATCTCTCCTTATTTTTGAACTTGAACTATCCCCCATATACTTAACATGGGAAAAGTAGTTAAGTTTGATAATTCAACAGAATTCAATGAATCAAGATCACCACTTTTTGATTAAAGTCTGAGGTAGGGTATATTGTTTTTATCATGTACACGCACTTTCAGAATGATTGAATTCCTAATTCAACACAAAAGTCGAATCGGTGTTAATTGTTAGTGGGGCATGTTTTTGCCACTTCAAAAATTCACAACTAATTTTTTAAAAATCGATGACACTTTTTAAACGTGTTTTCTCATAGAAAACAGTTCAAATTAAGTTGAAGTTGAATAACGAAAAAAAAAAAGTATTATCTCTCCTTATTTTTGAATTTGAACTATCCCCCTAATTAGTTAACATCTGAAAAGTAGTTAAGTTTGATAATTCACCAGAATTCAACGAATCGAGATCGCCACTTTTTGATTAAATTCTGAGGTAGGGTGTATTGTTCCTATTATGTACACGCACTTTCAAAATGATTGAATTCCTAATTCAATACAAAAGTTGAATCGGTGTTCGCTGCTAGTATGGCATGTGGTTGCCACTTCAAAAATTAATAACTAATTTTTAAAAAACCGTAGACACTTTTTGAACGTGTGACGGTTCAAATTAAGTTGAATTTGAATAACGAGAAAAAATATGTATTATCTCTCCTAATTTTTGAACTTGAACTATCCCCCATATACTTAACATGGGAAAAGTAGTTAAGTTTGATAATTCAACAGAATTCAATGAATCAAGATCACCACTTTTTGATTAAAGTCTGAGGTAGGGTATATTGTTTTCATCATGTACACGCACTTTCAGAATGATTGAAATTCAAATTCAATACAAATGTTGAATCGGTGTTCGTTGTTAGTGGGGCATGTTTTTGCCACTTCAGAAATTCATAACTAATTTTTAAAATATCGTTGACACTTTTTGAAGGTGTTTTGTCATGGAGGATGGTTCAAATTAAGTTGAATTTGAATATCGAGAAAAAATATGTATTATCTCTCCTTATTTTTGAAATTGAACTATCCCCCGTATACTTAACATGGGAAAAGTAGTTAAGTTTGATAATTCAACAGAATTCAATGAATCAAGATCACCACTTTTTGATTAAAGTCTGAGGTAGGGTATATTGTTTTTATCATGTACACGCACTTTTAGAATGATTGAATTCCTAATTCAACACAAAAGTCGAATCGGTGTTAATTATTAGTGGAGCATGTTTTTGCCACTTCAAAAATTCATAACTAATTTTTAAAAAAATCGTTGACATTTTTAAAAACGTGTTTTCTCATAGAAGACAGTTCAAATTAAGTTGAATTTGAATAACAAGAAAAAATAAGTATTATCTCTCCTTATTTTTGAATTTCAACTATCCCCATATATAGTTAACATCTGAAAAGTAGTTAAGTTTGATAATTCACCAGAATTCAACTAATCGAGATCGCCACTTTTTGATTAAATTCTGAGGTAGGGTGTATTGTTCCTATTATATACACGCACTTTCAAAATGATTGAATTCCTAATTCAATACAAAAGTTAAATCGGTGTTCGCTAATAGTATGGCATGTGGTTGCCACTTCAAAAATTCATATATAATTTTTAAAAAACTGTAGACCCTTTTGAACGTGTGACGGTTCAAATTAAGTTGAATTTGAATAACGAGAAAAAATATGAATTATCTCTCCTAATTTTTGAACTTGAACTATCCCCCATATACTTAACATGGATAAAATATTTATGTTTGATAATTCACCAGAATTCAATGAATCGAGATCACCACTTTGTTATTGTACTCTTAGGTAGAATATATTGTTCTAATCATGCACACGCACTTTCAGAATGATTGAATTCCTAATTCAATACAAAAGTTGAATCGGTGTTTGCTGCTAGTATGGCATGTGGTTGCCACTTCAAAAATTAATAACTATTTTTTAAAAAACCGTAGACACTTTTTGAACGTGTGACGGTTCAAATTAAGTTGAATTTGAATAACGAGAAAAAATATGAATTATCTCTCCTAATTTTTGAACTTGAACTATCCCCCATATACTTAACATGGGAAAAGTAGTTAAGTTTGATAATTCAACAGAATTCAATGAATCAAGATCACTACTTTTTGATTAAAGTCTGAGGTAGGGTATATTGTTTTTATCATGTACACGCACTTTCAGAATGATTGAATTCCTAATTCATTACAAAAGTCGAATCGGTGTTAATTGTTAGTGGGGCATGTTTTTGCCACTTCAAAAATTCACAACTAATTTTTTAAAAATCGATGACACTTTTTAAACGTGTTTTCTCATAGAAAACAGTTCAAATTAAGTTGAAGTTGAATAACGAAAAAAAAAAAGTATTATCTCTCCTTATTTTTGAATTTGAACTATCCCCCTAATTAGTTAACATCTAAAAAGTAGTTAAGTTTGATAATTCACCAGAATTCAACGAATCGAGATCGCCACTTTTTGATTAAATTCTGAGGTAGGGTGTATTGTTCCTATTATGTACACGCACTTTCAAAATGATTGAATTCCTAATTCAATACAAAAGTTGAATCGGTGTTCGCTGCTAGTATGGCATGTGGTTGCCACTTCAAAAATTAATAACTAATTTTTAAAAAACCGTAGACACTTTTTGAACGTGTGACGGTTCAAATTAAGTTGAATTTGAATAACGAGAAAAAATATGTATTATCTCTCCTAATTTTTGAACTTGAACTATCCCCCATATACTTAACATGGGAAAAGTAGTTAAGTTTGATAATTCAACAGAATTCAATGAATCAAGATCACCACTTTTTGATTAAAGTCTGAGGTAGGGTATATTGTTTTCATCATGTACACGCACTTTCAGAATGATTGAATTTCAAATTCAATACAAATGTTGAATCGGTGTTCGTTGTTAGTGGGGCATGTTTTTGCCACTTCAGAAATTCATAACTAATTTTTAAAATATCGTTGACACTTTTTGAAGGTGTTTTGTCATGGAGGATGGTTCAAATTAAGTTGAATTTGAATATCGAGAAAAAATATGTATTATCTCTCCTTATTTTTGAAATTGAACTATCCCCCGTATACTTAACATGGGAAAAGTAGTTATGTTTGATAATTCAACAGAATGAAATGAATCGAAATCGCCACTTTTTTATTGAACTCTGAGGTAGGGTATATTGTTCTCATCATATACACGCACTTTCAGAATGATTGAAATCCTAATTCAATACAAAAGTTGAATCGGTGTTCGCTGCTAGTATGGTATGTGGTTGCCACTTCAAAAATTCATAACTAATTTTTAAAAAAACGTAGACACTTTTTGAACGTGTGACGGTTCAAATTAAGTTGAATTTGAATAACGAGAAAAAATATGTATTATCTCTCCTAATTTTTGAACTTGAACTATCCCCCATATACTTAAAATGGAAAAAAGTAGTTAAGTTTGATAATTCAACAGAATTCAAAGAATCGAGATTGCCACTTTTTTATTAAACTCTGAGGTAGGGTATATTGTTTTTATCATGTACACGAACTTTCGGAATGATTGAATTCCTAATTCATTACAAAAGTCGAATCGATGTTAATTGTTAGTGGGGCATGTTTTTGCCACTTCAAAAATTCACAACTAATTTTTTAAAAATCGATGACACTTTTTAAACGTGTTTTCTCATAGAAAACAGTTCAAAGTAGGTTGAAGTTGAATAACGAAAAAAAAAAGTATTATCTCTCCTTATTTTTGAATTTGAACTATCCCCCTATTTAGTTAACATCTGAAAAGTAGTTAAGTTTGATAATTCACCAGAATTCAACGAATCGAGATCGCCACTTTTTGATTAAACTCTGAGGTAGGGTGTATTGTTCCTATTATGTATACGCACTTTCAGAATGATTGAATTCCTAATTCAATACAAAAGTTGAATTGGTGTTCGTTGCTAGTATGGCATGTGTTTGCCAATTCAAAAATTCATAACTAATATTTAAAAAATCGTTGACACTTTTTGAACGTGTTTCCTCATAGAGGACTGTTCAAATTAAGTTGAATTTGAATAACTAGAAAAAATAAGTATTATCTCTCCTTATTTTTGAATTTGAACTTTCCCCCGAATACATAACATGGGAAAAGTAGTTAAGTTTTATAATTCAACAGAATGAAATGAATCGAAATCGCCACTTTTTTATTGAATTCTGAGGTAGGGTATATTGTTCTCATCATGTACACGCACTTTCAGAATGATTGAATTCCTAATTCAATACAAAAGTTGAATCGGTGTTTGCTGCTAGTATGGCATGTGGTTGCCACTTCAAAAATTAATAACTAATTTTTAAAAAACCGTAGACACTTTTTGAACGTGTGACGGTTCAAATTAAGTTGAATTTGAATAACGAGAAAAAATATGTATTATCTCTCCTTATTTTTGAACTTGAACTATCCCCCATATACTTAACATGGGAAAAGTAGTTAAGTTTGATAATTCAACAGAATTCAATGAATCAAGATCACCACTTTTTGATTAAAGTCTGAGGTAGGGTATATTGTTTTTATCATGTACACGCACTTTCAGAATGATTGAATTCCTAATTCAACACAAAAGTCGAATCGGTGTTAATTGTTAGTGGGGCATGTTTTTGCCACTTCAAAAATTCACAACTAATTTTTTAAAAATCGATGACACTTTTTAAACGTGTTTTCTCATAGAAAACATTTCAAATTAAGTTGAAGTTGAATAACGAAAAAAAAAAAATTATCTCTCCTTATTTTTGAATTTGAACTATCCCCCTAATTAGTTAACATCTGAAAAGTAGTTAAGTTTGATAATTCACCAGAATTCAACGAATCGAGATCGCCACTTTTTGATTAAATTCTGAGGTAGGGTGTATTGTTCCTATTATGTACACGCACTTTCAAAATGATTGAATTCCTAATTCAATACAAAAGTTGAATCGGTGTTCGCTGCTAGTATGGCATGTGGTTGCCACTTCAAAAATTAATAACTAATTTTTAAAAAACCGTAGACACTTTTTGAACGTGTGACGGTTCAAATTAAGTTGAATTTGAATAACGAGAAAAAATATGTATTATCTCTCCTAATTTTTGAACTTGAACTATCCCCCATATACTTAACATGGGAAAAGTAGTTAAGTTTGATAATTCAACAGAATTCAATGAATCAAGATCACCACTTTTTGATTAAAGTCTGAGGTAGGGTATATTGTTTTCATCATGTACACGCACTTTCAGAATGATTGAAATTCAAATTCAATACAAATGTTGAATCGGTGTTCGTTGTTAGTGGGGCATGTTTTTGCCACTTCAGAAATTCATAACTAATTTTTAAAATATCGTTGACACTTTTTGAAGGTGTTTTGTCATGGAGGATGGTTCAAATTAAGTTGAATTTGAATATCGAGAAAAAATATGTATTATCTCTCCTTATTTTTGAAATTGAACTATCCCCCGTATACTTAACATGGGAAAAGTAGTTATGTTTGATAATTCAACAGAATGAAATGAATTGAAATCGCCACTTTTTTATTGAACTCTGAGGTAGGGTATATTGTTCTCATCATATACACGCACTTTCAGAATGATTGAATTCCTAATTCAATACAAAAGTCGAATCGGTGTTAATTATTAGTGGAGCATGTTTTTGCCACTTCAAAAATTCATAACTAATTTTTAAAAAATCGTTGACACTTTTTGAACGTGTTTCCTCATAGAGGACTGTTTAAATTAAGTTGAATTTGAATAACTAGAAAAAATAAGTATTATCTCTCCTTTTTTTTGAATTTGAACTATCCCCCGAATACATAACATGGGAAAAGTAGTTAAGTTTTATAATTCAACAGAATGAAATGAATCGAAATCGCCACTTTTTTATTGAATTCTGAGGTAGGGTATATTGTTCTCATCATGTACACGCACTTTCAGAATGATTGAATTCCTAATTCAATACAAAAGTTGAATCGGTGTTTGCTGCTAGTATGGCATGTGGTTGCCACTTCAAAAATTAATAACTAATTTTTAAAAAACCGTAGACACTTTTTGAACGTGTGACGGTTCAAATTAAGTTGAATTTGAATAACGACTAAAATTATGTATTATCTCTCCTAGTTTTTGAACTTGAACTATCCCCCATATACTTAACATGGGAAAAGTAGTTAAGTTTGATAATTCAACAGAATTCAATGATCACCACTTTTTGATTAAAGTCTGAGGTAGGGTATATTGTTTTTATCATGTACACGCACTTTCAGAATGATTGAATTCCTAATTCAACACAAAAGTCGAATCGGTGTTAATTATTAGTGGAGCATGTTTTTGCCACTTCAAAAATTCATAACTAATTTTTAAAAAAATCGTTGACATTTTTAAAAACGTGTTTTCTCATAGAAGACAGTTCAAATTAAGTTGAATTTGAATAACAAGAAAAAATAAGTATTATCTCTCCTAATTTTTGAATTTGAACTATCCCCATATATAGTTAACATCTGAAAAGTAGTTAAGTTTGATAATTCACCAGAATTCAACTAATCGAGATCGCCACTTTTTGATTAAATTCTGAGGTAGGGTGTATTGTTCCTATTATATACACGCACTTTCAAAAAGATTGAATTCCTAATTCAATACAAAAGTTAAATCGGTGTTCGCTGCTAGTATGGCATGTGGTTGCCACTTCAAAAATTCATATATAATTTTTAAAAAACTGTAGACCCTTTTGAACGTGTGACGGTTCAAATTAAGTTAAATTTGAATAACGAGAAAAAATATGTATTATCTCTCCTAATTTTTGAACTTGAACTATCCCCCATATACTTAACATGGGAAAAGTAGTTAAGTTTGATAATTCAACAGAATTCAATGAATCAAGATCACCACTTTTTGATTAAAGTCTGAGGTAGGGTATATTGTTTTTATCATGTACACGCACTTTCAGAATGATTGAATTCCTAATTCAACACAAAAGTCGAATCGGTGTTAATTATTAGTGGAGCATGTTTTTGCCACTTCAAAAATTCATAACTAATTTTTAAAAAAATCGTTGACATTTTTAAAAACGTGTTTTCTCATAGAAGACAGTTCAAATTAAGTTGAATTTGAATAACAAGAAAAAATAAGTATTATCTCTCCTTATTTTTGAATTTCAACTATCCCCATATATAGTTAACATCTGAAAAGTAGTTAAGTTTGATAATTCACCAGAATTCAACTAATCGAGATCGCCACTTTTTGATTAAATTCTGAGGTAGGGTGTATTGTTCCTATTATATACACGCACTTTCAAAATGATTGAATTCCTAATTCAATACAAAAGTTAAATCGGTGTTCGCTAATAGTATGGCATGTGGTTGCCACTTCAAAAATTCATATATAATTTTTAAAAAACTGTAGACCCTTTTGAACGTGTGACGGTTCAAATTAAGTTGAATTTGAATAACGAGAAAAAATATGAATTATCTCTCCTAATTTTTGAACTTGAACTATCCCCCATATACTTAACATGGATAAAATATTTATGTTTGATAATTCACCAGAATTCAATGAATCGAGATCACCACTTTGTTATTGTACTCTTAGGTAGAATATATTGTTCTAATCATGCACACGCACTTTCAGAATGATTGAATTCCTAATTCAATACAAAAGTTGAATCGGTGTTTGCTGCTAGTATGGCATGTGGTTGCCACTTCAAAAATTAATAACTATTTTTTAAAAAACCGTAGACACTTTTTGAACGTGTGACGGTTCAAATTAAGTTGAATTTGAATAACGAGAAAAAATATGAATTATCTCTCCTAATTTTTGAACTTGAACTATCCCCCATATACTTAACATGGGAAAAGTAGTTAAGTTTGATAATTCAACAGAATTCAATGAATCAAGATCACTACTTTTTGATTAAAGTCTGAGGTAGGGTATATTGTTTTTATCATGTACACGCACTTTCAGAATGATTGAATTCCTAATTCATTACAAAAGTCAAATCGGTGTTAATTGTTAGTGGGGCATGTTTTTGCCACTTCAAAAATTCACAACTAATTTTTTAAAAATCGATGACACTTTTTAAACGTGTTTTCTCATAGAAAACAGTTCAAATTAAGTTGAAGTTGAATAACGAAAAAAAAAAAGTATTATCTCTCCTTATTTTTGAACTTCAACTATCCCCATATATAGTTAACATCTGAAAAGTAGTTAAGTTTGATAATTCACCAGAATTCAACTAATCGAGATCGCCACTTTTTGATTAAATTCTGAGGTAGGGTGTATTGTTCCTATTATATACACGCACTTTCAAAATGATTGAATTCCTAATTCAATACAAAAGTTAAATCGGTGTTCGCTAATAGTATGAGTAGTGATAATGATAAGTTAGCAAAATCTCCCTCAAGAAGGGGGAATGTAAACAATGAAAATATTCTAAGTCCATGTAAACAAATGAAAATTTTCTAAGTCCACAGCCAGCTCGTACGACTCCAGGGATTTAGTATATATAATATATATATAATGTATAATTACAATATAAAATTTGGAAATCTTTTATTTTTTAGGGACAATTAAAATATGATTTTTTAAAGAAAATTTGCTGGCTCGTACGACTCCAGGGATTTTGTTTGAATATTATATATATAGTATAATTATACTATAAAATTGAGAAATCTTAATTTTTAACGGGGCAATTGAATTAAATTTTTTTATAAAAGAAAGTTTGCCAGCTCGTACGACTCCAGTGAGTCGGACATATAATGTATGTAGTTGTTATGGCTGGATGTGCCGCCTTGATATGTGATGAAGGTATAATGAAAGAAGTATGTGTAGAATAGTTCTGAGAATCTTGTGCGCGCTTTATGAGAACACGAGCCTCGCCCCTGTTTATGTCTGGAGCTACCGCGCTTTGATTAGAAGCCGGTGTGCGTGTGGTCGGGTAGCAGAGGATTAGAATATTAGAAGTTAGATAGGGGAAGTGTTTCTTGCACATCTTGAAAAGGGGAAGGGTATAAATTGGCACTGCTGGGGAGGTGCTACCGCTACACTGCAGTCAGTCTTGGTGACCACCACTTCAGCTTCACACTAGTTAACATGGAACCTTATTTAGAGAGGTTTAAAACTGTCAGAGAAATGTTAGACATGGGTGATTTTTTACAATTACATCCTGCTCGTCAAATACGTGGTGTTAAAAGACGTATATTAGAACTTTGTGAAAGTGTTCATGAACAAGAAAATTTAAATGAATATCTACCACGAATTGATAATCTTATTGACTTTGCTCAAAATGCAAATGGGAATGCTGAGAAAGAATATGTAAGACAATGTAAGTAAAATGTTAAAATATTCTTTGTTGCTATGTTGAAATACCTTAACTTTTATAAAATGTATGCAGTAAAAATATATTCATGCTCAGATGATAAAATGTGTTTTTAAGACAATACTTTTTTATTTTTTTGCTTTACTGCATGACAAAAAAACATTTTAGTTGGGAATCTTTTTTTATAAACTTTGAACATTATGTTTTTATTTTTTTCTTCTCGAGACTCAAGTGCGCGAAAGAGCGTTGCGCATCTATGAGTGCTAGCGATGGGTTGGTGGGAGGGAGGGGGGGGGGGGGGAAGGCTGCAGTATTGCCTCCTAAACGTCGACAGATTATTTATATTATTATTTGCTCACTTTTAACTAGCGTCTAGCAGACAATCGGGGAAGGGGGGGGGGCGGGGCTTGGCTTGCAAAATAAAAACTGTTGTAGTAGGAATTAATTTTCTAAACTTTAACGAAATGATTTAATTTTTTTATTTTCGAGACTGTAGTATATAAAAAAGCGTTGCACATCTATGAGCGTTAGTGTGTAAAGTAAAAAACAAAACATCCTGCTTATAAAAAAATTGTCTCATTATAATATTTTATGGTTGAAAATAAAATTTAAATTTAGTATACATAATTAAGTTCAAAGTTAACTTCACAATGTGTTTGACAGTAAAATATTTTTAATTTTTAGACATTAATATATATGTATTTTATTTTTTTGCTTTGCTGTATAACTATTAGATGTACAAAACCTAGACGCTTTTTATTAAAATACAGTAAAAAGGATTTAGTAGGTTTTTTATGCTGCTAAACTTGATATTTTTAATGTTTTTATTTTTTATTCTCGGCGTAAATATAATTAATGCAGTAAAAAACACACTTCACGTTGTTTTTGTGCGCCGAAGATGCATTTATGCTGCCTACGTTTGCGCAGCCTTGTTGGTGCTGGTGGGTGGAATACATAGTATTGGCTGCCAGCAAGGAAGAGTAGGAGGAGGGGGGGGGGGGGGATTAAGGGGAGGGGGGGGGTGGTATGAGAGGGAGAGTTAAATGCTAGAACGTTTATATAGTAAAAAAATCGTGTGTTTTTTGTATGAAGAAATATATTTACTTTACAGAAGAGTGTTAAATACGATATAATTTTTTATTTCATCGTGTGTTCTTTTGCGAGGATAATTTTTTATGAAGAAATATATTTATGCTACAAATGGAGTTTTAATATATCGTGTGTTATTTTGCGAAAACAATTTTTTATATATGTTTTGCTGCCATTTGGCATTGGTGACTTTATTGTATGGTTGTAAATTACCATTACCTACCGCGCAAGCGATGCGCAGTGGTATAGTATAATGAAAAGTGTTAAATACAATAAAATAATTTATTTTATCGTGTGTTATTTTTTGACAAAAAATGTTTTTCGTTTGTAGAAATATATTTATGCTACACAATGGAGTTTAAAACATTATAATGTTATATTATATCGTGTGTTATTTCTCGAAAACAATTTTTATATTCATATGTTGCTTCCACTTTCCACTGGTGACTTTAATGCGTGGTTGATAATTACCATTGTAAGACGCGCAAGCGACAAGCGACGCGCGGTCTCACCATAGAGGATGCTGACTATAGTGTAAAGTGCATGCGCGTACTTATGTAGTGGGTGGGCGTGGTATATATTTTGCTGCTGCCCTGCAGAGCAGAATCAGGGATGTATTACAAAATATTGAGTGCATTTTAATATTGATTTTTACATTTTATTTTTTGCAAAATAGCTTTAAAATATAATGTATAAAATTCATTGTTGGTACAAGGAAAAAAATAATATTTTTTTACTTTTTTAATAAAGTAGAATGCACTATTATAAAAGGGGAAGGTAAACCACGGAGCACTATTATAATGAATAGATTCGTGTGCTATTGTATGAAGAAATATATTTATGATACAATCTAGTGTTTACATGGTATAATATTTTTTTTAATGTATCGTGTGTTATTATACAAACAAATATTTTTTAACTACATATACAATATGTATGCATATATGATGCTGCTGCTAGGAGTAGTGTTTACAACGATTCGAACGGTACACGCTGATGTCAACAGTTGGAAAGGCGGAGTTGCTAACATTGTGAATGCGTGCCATGCGGATTGTGTTTACATTAAAACAAAACGCTGTCGTGTAAAAATTGTGGCTTTCTACAATATTTTTCAATTACGAAATAATTTTTGAAATAAAATGTATACAATATGGCATCAATTCAAAATATATTTTGTTATAATAAGACAATGGCGAAAGTGAAAAAACTTAGTTTTTGTTTTTTATTTTTATTTAATTATTGGAATACAGAAAATCCATTTTGTTTGTATGCATACAAAATTTACGTATTATAATATTTTTATTGTTGAGTTATAATATTTAACTTTGCTGCGCGGATCAAACTATTATGTGTATATACAATTTGATCATGCTAAATTTCTATTGCATTTTATATTAGTAATATTTTTCATTTTTTATTGTTTAGATGTTTTTCCTGTAGCAGCGACCAATAACATTAGTGGATATGTTGTACCAGAAAAGAGAGGTAAAACATTTATTTTAGCTTGTAAAAAATATATTTATCTTGAATATTATTTTCAGCTCGAATTGAAACTTCACAGCCTAGTACATCTGACACTCAACATGACATTACAAGTGCCTCATCGAGTGGTACACATGATGACACATACTCACCTCCAAAAAAAAGACTAGGTAAAATTAAAATAATGTAAAAATTTAACAATAGTATTTACACAGTATATTTTATTTAGGGCGTCCTCCAAAACCCAAAGCACCTCCAAAACCCAAAGCACCTCCAAAACCTAAAGCAATAAAAGCTATTAGAGGAAAAAAGAATAATACTGCTACAACAGCAGAGGCCTCAACAGCAGATGCAAGTACCTCACAATACATTCCACCACCGACCTCATCAAATAGTGTAGCAGGTAAATATGACTACATTATTATTTGAAAGTTAAAATAAAATGAGCAATTTTAATATAATTTTATAATTATTATTTTAGGTTCAGTGCCTCAGTATGCAAGTACCTCACAATACATTCCACCACCGACCTCATCAAATGGTGTAGCAGGTAAATATGACTACATTATTTGAAAGTTAAAATAAAATGAGCAATTTTAATATAATTTTATAATTATTATTTTAGGTTCCGTGCCTCAGTATGCAAGTACCTCACAATACATTCCACCACCGACCTCATCAAATGGTGTAGCAGGTAAATATGACTACATTATTTGAAAGTTAAAATAAAATGAGCAATTTTAATATAATTTTATAATTATTATTTCAGGTTCAGTGCCTCAATATGCAAGTACCTCACAATACATTCCACCACCGACTTCATCAAATGGTGTAGCAGGTAAATATGACTATATTATTTGAAAGTTAAAATAAAATGAGCAATTTTAATATAATTTTATAATTATTATTTCAGGTTCAGCGCCTCAATATGCAAGTACCTCACAATACATTCCACCACCGACCTCATCAAATGGTGTAGCAGGTAAATATGAGTACATTATTATTTGAAAGTTAAAATAAAATGAGCAATTTTAATATAATTTTATAATTATTATTTCAGGTTCAGTGCCTCAGTTTAGCATCACATTTGATCCTTCTGTAATGCTACCATCTCAATACTTTCCACCCATTGTCAATGCTGGCCAACCTACTGCTGCAATAGGTAAATATCGTTTCATTTTTTATTTTTAATGCACTTTGAAGCAAAAAATGTATTTTTTTAATTTTGTTTTTGTTTATTTACAGATGTATTAACTCGTCATAAAATAACTACAGGAAGCATGTACAAATTGGTACCTCAAACTTTAGGAGCACTTCCAAAAAATCCTCCTCCTATTAAAATAAATAAAAAAGCTTTGGAATCTGAAAATACATCTGTCCCAAATGAAGCTGCAATTTCTAATCGTACTGTAGATATTGTTAAGCGAATTACAGGAGTGCAACAATATCAGCTCCAACCAGTCATTGCTGAAAATTCTAATGCTGTAATACATCAGCAACCTATTTTTTCTGCTACACCCCAAACTGAACATCCAAATACCCCTCCCCCTCCTCCTTTTTCTAACACTGACAATGTTAACACTATTGTGGAGGGTAATATGCAAGCTTCTAATTCTACAGTTGTGCAAGAAAATAATGAGGTTGTACCTGAACAATCAGGGAATAGTGTACGTGATGATATTGCTGCCAACACGGCTCAATTAAAAGTTAAACGTAAACATAAAAACCGTCATCTTCAAAATGATGTAGAGACAGAAAGAGCTGTCAGTTCCATTACTATTCAAACTGATAGTAAGAAAGATAAATCTGAAAAAGTAAAAAAATTGTCACTTAAAAAGCAAAGTAAAGCTGTAAACCAAGATGAAAGTAATCATCAATCAACTAAAGAGAGAGTGTTTCATGAGTATGAGGAGAAGCAAAAACAAAAAAAAACTAGATGGAATCCAAGCATGCCCATTTCACCAGAGGTTTTGCAGTATACTCCTACCCCACTGCATATTTTGAAGCAGCAAAAGAATAATAATCATCGTGACTCCTCTCGTTCCCGTTCGCGCAGTCCTCATAATAACACACGCAATATTTCTACACCTTCTCCTATAACTACTCCTGAGAAAATGCCTAATACTCCTGGTAAAATAATACCTGACCTGACTAAAACATGTTCCTCTTCTCATGCAAATCAGCAAAACAAATCAATGCCACGTTTACATTCTCTTTCACCAAGTCCCCCTCCTCCTACACCTTCACCTCCTGCTACACTCCCACCTCCTCCTCTTCCTTCTCTTCCTCCTGCTTTTCCTCCTAAAAACACAGTTGAGAATCTTGACGAAAGTTCCTCGTCCTCTGACAGCTCTAGCAGCTCAAGCACATCTTCTTCTTCTGATGTAGAAGAAAATGAAGAAGTGAGTACAAAAAGTACCACATAAAAACAATAATATATTTTTATATGTGTTTTAACTTAAACACTTTTTTAAATTCTCAGTTGAATTGATATAAAATTAATGTAAAAATGAAAAACAATTATATGTTTAAGATATTTAAAACTTAGCAAATAACATAAATATTAACATATAATCGTTTTTTATTTCAGAATCAGCCAATGAACTTACAGGAGGGGAGAGGAGGTTCACAGGTTCAGAAGTCCTTCACAATACAAGGTAGAAGGAAGAATTATGTAAAAAAATTTAATGTTCATGCAATGGAATATGTTTTAAAATTACATAAACCATCTGCAAATGAAAATGTTTATACACATTACCAAAAAGTTATTGAAGACTTAGTTAAGTTGTTTAAACAAAACACGTCTCCATGCAATAAGATAGGAGTTGTTATTAAAAATAGTATAAAGGATCTACTGACACCAATTGGCTTGTCCTATCGAGATGTCTCGCAGCTTAGTGCCGACACATTATGGGGTCTCATCTATAGAGTTTCACAGTCAAACACAGAGTTTTTCTTAGAGGGTGAAATCTCTGCCCATGTAAATGTTATAGATTTAAACTTTGGAAAAGGATATGACAGAAATCGTATATATGGTAGTGTGAATGAATATATAAAAAAAAACAGAGGCGTTATACCAATTATTGCAGAAGGTACAAAATGTCTTGCACATGCTGTTATAGTAGGCTTGGAACTAATAAACAAAACACCAAATGTTAAAGATATACAAAAAGATACAAATAGAATGGAAGAGAAAGTAGAGGAATTACTTGACTTAGCTGGTATAAATTTAGAACATGGTGGAAGTATTGTTGAGCTTAATATAATTCAAGATATTTTGCCTTCTCATATTCAACTTGTTGTTTTTGATGATATTCAGACAAGACACATATTTTTTAAGCGTAAAATGGATGGTGTAACCTCTCATATATTTTTATTTTTACATGACCACC
This sequence comes from Siphlonurus alternatus, assembly GCA_949825025.1. Lineage (NCBI taxonomy): Eukaryota > Metazoa > Arthropoda > Insecta > Ephemeroptera > Siphlonuridae > Siphlonurus > Siphlonurus alternatus. The sequence continues at coordinate 1,474,751 of OX463783.1, forward strand.
ATTATTCTACCATTTCTAGTATTTGCAATTTTTTTCTATGCTCTTATTACTGTAAAGAGTGCTTCAGTGCCTATGAAAGCAAAGTTACACACAGGTGTAAGACAAAATGTAGAAAATGTTTTAAATTTCCTATATGTGTACCTGAAAAAAATGTAAATATTCAATGTGTTGACTGTGGTGGAGATTTCAAATCTCAAACTTGTTATGACAATCATTTGTCTAATATGTTAACCAAAATAAAAAGTGTATGCAATTATTATAAATGCTGTACACTCTGTAAAAAAACATATACGCTCTATGCTGGGCGAAAGCATGCTCACACTTGTAGTGAAACTTACTGTAGTAACTGTAGGACACATGTTCCTGAAGGTAGACATCATAGATGCTATATAAAGAAGGACACAAAAAAACAACCACCTTCTGAAGAAAATGTAATGTTAGTGTACTGGGATGCGGAGACAACTCAGGACACTCGAGTGTCCGAAAATGAAAATGATGGATTTTATCATGAATGTAATTTAATTATAGCTCACACACAATGTTCAGTATGTAAAAATAATGACACAGATGTACCATGTACAAGATGTGGAGGAGATGAAGGAAATAGAGTTCAAGTTTTTCAGTTTGACCCTGTAGCTGCATTTTTAAATTTTCTTTGCTTGCCAAGAAAAATATTTAGAAAAATAATTTTACTTTGCCACAATTTTCAGGGTTTTGATTCCTATTTACTTATACGACATTTCTTAACAGTCATGAATGTAACACCTAAAGTTCTGCTTAGAGGGGCAAAAGTCATTTCTTTAGAATATAAAAAACTAAAATTTATAGACAGTTTAAACTTCTTACCATTGAGACTCTCTCTATTGCCAAAAACGCTAGGCCTTGATGAGGATTTAAGCAAAGGTCGGTTCCCTTTTTTGTTTAACAGTTTTGAAAATAGAAATTACGTTGGCATTATGCCTGAAGCCAAATATTATGATCCTGATCAGTTATCTGTAGATGAGAGAGAAAAATTTTATAATTGGTACAATAAGAAAGTAAATGAAAATTATATATTTGACATGCAAAAAGAAATTTTACATTATTGTAATTTGGACGTAGAAATATTAAGAAAAGCAATGAACAGGTTTAGAGACATCATAATTAAAGTTGGAAATGTAGACCCTGTAACTGAATGTTTAACTTTGCCACACTGCGCTAGTCTCATTTTTAGGCGTAATCATTTAGAAGAAAATATGTTAGCTGTCTTACCTGTTAGAGGTTATAGAATGTATGATACTCAGTCTAAAATAGCAATAAAATGGCTCTTGTCACTCGAAAAAACTCGAAACATAAAAATTCAACATGCCGCAAATGCTGGAGAGTACAGGACAGCAAGAGGAGGATTCTTGGTGGATGGTTACTCAAATATTAATGGAACAGAAACAGTTTATGAACTAAATGGCTGTTTTTATCACTTTTGTGAGTGTCAGGGTGAATTAAACCAGTCTGTTAAATACGCTAATGATCCTCACAGTAACTTGGCAATGAGACGAAGCAACACAGAACGTAAAATAGCAGCATTAAAAAACCTGGGGTATAAAGTTGAAGTTATGAAAGAATGTGATTTTATGAGACAGTTGAAAGCAAATCCAACACTTAAAAATTACTTAGATGGGCACCCATTGGTATGCGAGACACCTTTGGTACCAAGGGATGCAATGATGGGAGGAAGGTGTGAAAATTTTGCTATCTATGATGAAATTACCGTTGGAGAAAATGATGAACTTAACTTTCATGATTTTATTTCCTTATACCCTGCAATTTTAAAGTATTTTTCAATGCCAATTCATCACCCTATCATTCATCTTGGTCCAAATTTTCCAGACTTACAGTTAATAGAAGGATTAATTAAGTGTGTTATTTTGCCACCACGATCTCTCTTCTTGCCACTTCTTCCTTTGAAATTAAATGACAAACTGGTTTTTGTTTTATGCAGAACTTGTGGTGAAAACTTGACTCAGGGAGAATGTGTTCACGAAAATGAAATGGACCGTGTCTTATCTGGTACATGGGTCATAGAGGAAATAAGAAAAGCTCTTTCCTTGGGGTACAAAATAACAAAAATTATTGAAGTATGGGAATACCAGGTTTCAAAATATGATAAAGCAACAGGTACTGAAGGTGTGTTTAACTCATATGTAAATGTATTTTTAAAAATTAAACAACAAGCTAGTGGATGGCCTGAGTGGGCAAATGATGAAGCAAGCAAAGATAAATATATTCAAAATTACTTTGAAGCTGAAGGAATTATGTTGTGTCGTGATGAAATTGAAGTTAACCCTGGCCTAAGAGCCATTGCAAAGTTATTGTTAAATGCACTGTATGGGCGATTTGCAATGAACTTAGAACGCAGCCAAACAAAAATAATTAAAGATTCAAAGGACTTTTATGATTTACTAACGGATCCTAATATAATTGTCCACACTGTTCATTGTATAAATCAAGAATATGTACTAGTTAATTATGAAACTCCTCTTGAATTAATTCCTCAAAATAATACTGTTAACGTTGTTGTTGCTTGCTTTGTTACTGCTGGAGCTCGCCTCCGCCTTTATGAGCAAATGGAAATGTTACAAAGAAGGCTAAAATATGTAGATACGGATTCTACGCTAAGCAGATACAATCCAGGGGACAAAAGAATACCAACAGGAAATAACTTAGGAGATATGAGTTCAGAACTAGAAGAGGGATGTATTATTTCTCATTTTGTGTCTGGTGGAGCAAAACATTACAGTTATAAAGTAATAGATGCAAAAGGTAACAATGTTAAAACTGTAATGAAATGCAGAGGAATATCTCAAAACTTTTCTAATAAGGAAATAGTTAATTTTGATAAATTAAAGAGCATGGTTCTTGAAGGAGCACCATCTGAGGTTGTATCAATTCCTAGAAAAATTTTAAAAAATAAAGATTTTAATCTTGTGACCAAACCCATGACTAAAGTCTACAGAACAGTAAATTCAAAAAGATGGGTAAAGCCAGACAGCTTTATAACATTTCCATATGGCTACAAATCTGACTAAATATATGTATTTTTTATATACCAGATTTTGTTTACTTTGCATGCCTTTTAATATATTTTGTTCGTACTAAGTTTTATGAATTTGCATGTCTTTTATGATAATAAAAATTATTAAAAATAAAATTCAATCTTCTATATATTATTTTTTCATTATTATTATTTCTAAGGAGTTAAATATTATAACATATAACACACATCATTATTTTTTACTAGTTTTTATTTTTTAAGAATGATACATATATTATGATAAAATAATGAAAAAACATGTTTTATGCTACACTACTATTTTATTATAAAGTAAAAACTAATACAATAAATGTGATTCAATTTAAAAATTAAATGTTAATGTTTAAAGCTAGTATGATTCTCTATTATATTGGTAAAAAATACAGTATATATGTTTAATACATTTAAACTATTCAATTACAAAGTTAAAAACAATACAGACTACACGGTGATTAAATGTACTGAAAATGAAATGATTATTATAAAGTTAAAAATACAGTTAATGTTTTATATATCTAAACTATTCTATTAAAAAGTTTATATGATGATTAATTATAAAGAAATTAAAAGGATTAATGCTACTATGCTTATCTATTACAAAGTTAAAAATATAATCATGAACAAAATGACTACTTTTTACTACTTTTTACTACTAATTTGATTATCATATGATGAACATTGAAAAAAATTAACCATACTATACATAATAATTTTCAATTACATATCAGATTTCTTTCTGAGACACATGGTTAGCAAATTATCAGCTGAGAGGTTAATCATTTCATACAAACAACGTAAAACATCCAGTCCATTAACAGAAGGGTACACAAACTTAGTAAGATCAAGTTGGTTGAGAATTTTTTTGAAATCTTCACTATGATTTACTTTCATCAAGCTGGATTCATGGTCTTTAATAATCTCTTTAACCATTTTGCTGTACAAATCTTTAATCTCATCACACCAGGTTTGCTGTTGATTTGTTAAATAAGTAATGAGAGGAAACAATTTAACAAAGTTAAACCAAGTTTTCTCGACAATCCAAATTGAGACGACATTGTCAGATGCCTCAAAGCCAGATGTTGTAGGTTGGAAGTCAGCTCTCTCGATAACCAACATCTTGTTGGAGTAGGTTGTATCGAAGCGAACCCGCAGCCCCGTTGTTAATGTCATAAATCTTTCTATGTAGTTTGCTGAGTTTGCTGAGGTCTTGTAAAAGAAGCTAGAGATGGCTGGCTCACAATCCACAAGTTGCTTGAACTCTGCAGAAGTAAATCTAATTTTGTAGGAAGTGCCTGGCTTTGATAACCAAACATTTGGTGAAACGTCCTCTGCAACTTGGATTCCACAAGACACAGTTTTGCAGTGTGAAGGAGTCAAGCCGTAAGTTACGTCGAGCAGCTTTGAAGCCATTGTGATGATGTGTGTCTCTTTACAGGTAAGTTTAAAATGAAGAAAATATTATACATGATTTCCTTTATATAGTGAAAAACTACCACTTAGCGCATGCGCACTTTGCTCGACATATTAAGTCTTCGTTTTTTGCATTTTTATGTCCCTTAACAACATCAAAAAATAATCGAAATCCAAGGATTGCATATGCATCATTTGAATAAACATCATTACAATGAAAGTTATGAATAAAATTATTTAAACTAATATAATGTGCTTTTGCACTTACAAATAATATACAATAGTGTCCACATACAGATGAAGTTAAACTTTGCAATGTTTTAGTATTATTTACACAATTATCACTGTTTCTTTTAATAAATTGTTCATGACTTTTTACAATTGAAGGTAGCCCATATGAATCAAAATATTCAGCGTTACCAAAATTATCAAAGTAAATTGCCACCCAGTGAGCACCTGGCATATCTTGTTTGTCTGTGTTCACAATGTATGCACTATTTTTCCTTGCCTTCTTTGGCAACGTATCAGCTGCATAAACACCTTTGAATATTTTTTTTGTGCAGGGGTCTCTTTGAAGCACACGACTTATATCCAAGTTCGTTAATGGAGCATAATGTATGCTCTCCATTTAGAAATCAACTGTCACTTTTCGGTCTTTGCATATCTCCACCAGGTTCTGGAACTCACCGTAAACTACACAAGTCAAAGTGTCTGTTAAACTTTTGTCAAACCGTATTTCCAGCTCAATCACACTATTCTTTCGTAAGTTCCACATGTGAAGGTTTGAAGACAAATCTGGAGACAAGTCAAAAGTATGTATCACATACCCTCCAGCTCCATACTCATCCCTATTTATATGGTAACCATCGTCACTGAAATTAATTCTGGTTCCTTGAAATGTGTGGAAATATGAAAGAATGTAGTCAGGAGCTGCAGGTTCAAATGTCATTTCAAGTGGTCTAGTAGTGACTGGTACTCCATCTCGAGTAAGTGAGACATAATTCATATTATAATGTTGGAAGTCAAATGGGTTCAATGTATAATCTCCATTTACAGCTTTGTTCTTGGTGAGTCCGAAAAACACTCTTACAGGAGTCGGGCCAGTGAATAACTTTTCTCCAAAGTTATGACCACCAGGTGGGATTGTGAATGACTTCATTTCTACACGACTAATAGGGTACTTTGCACTGGTTGTTGCCAGCACCTTACTGTGTGCCACTAGAATTGATGGAGATATTCTCACTCGTCGCACAAGTAACGTTGCTTTTGCAATTTTGATTGTATACTTTGCATCACCAGAATCCATAAGACAAAATGCAGGCTTAGATCTGGTGAAAAGAATGTCTATTGGGACACCATTTATAATAAATGTACTTTGTCCAAATATGTCTACTTTAATTTGACCGAGGAGAGGCACAAGCTTACTGCCTTTGATATGTGCCCTTCGTTGTGCAAGTCCCACATTTGCGTCTAAGTCATTCATTTTTCCAGCTGTGTCTTTATAATATAAAGCCATGGTTTGATGACTTTCCTTTGCTGTAACATTATAATTAAATAATGTTTCAAAGTACGCTCTGTATGGGTACAACTGTGATGGTGGTGACAACATTTTGTTGTTCATTGAAACACTTACTTCTGAAAAAAGTGAATGAAGAAAATTGTTCACAGGACCAACTTTGTTAACATCAGCTACAATGTCTTCTCCTTTATCAGTTTTTATGCTAACCAAGAGTTTTAAATATGTATGTGAAGGGTCTAAGTAATCATCAGCACTAATAGGAATAGAAAACTCAAGAGGAGCTTCGTTGTCAATTGAAGCATTTGGTTTAATGTACAATACTTCTGAATTTTCAATGCTAATTTGTGTGGGTGGCAGAGCAAATAGGTCTAGTTCACTCTTGGTACATTCAGGAGAGTTATTATGAATGAAAGCCATTGAATCTGTTAGCCAAAAATGTCAGAAAATGTTTGTGTATTCTTTCTTTTAGCTTTTTTCACGCACTTCTTTTTCTTGGGTTTCAGACGTTTCACTTGTTTTTTTACTTTTTTTGTTGCTTTTTTTTTCTTCGAGGTAGCAGAGGTCTTTCGTTTCTTAGTTACAGTTGCAGACTGATTATTTTTTGAATTCTTACGCTTATATACTCTTCCCGAACCACTCATTTTCTGAACAGCTCTCTCAGTTAAGTTATGACCCATGTTTCTTACTCTATTCTGGAGGCTTTCTTTAATAGGCACTAGTTTTATTGTGTCAGAAAGTACACCAACACCTCCTGAGAGTGCTTCGTCCTTAATTGCTGACAAGCCACTCTTAAGAAGTGGCAATACTGAGCGAAGCATTTTACCAAAAAAATTTCCAATGCCTCTTCCTGTTTGTTCACGAAAATATGCATTTCCAACTCCTGATTGAGCTTGTTTCAAGTAATATGTTGTATATGAATTCATATTTATGAGGAGCAGCGACGAAAGTGTAGTAGCACAGAGCAGGTTCCACTTATGAATGGTAAAAGTTCTTCATTTCTGTCTTTTATATCAATGGAAATTTCATCAATTTCCTTCAGTGCTATTGGTGCATATTGAGGGACTTTATAAAAGATACAACCACTGCCACCATGAACATATGAATTAATATCTATAGTAATACATTTCAAAATTTTGCTTACTCTGTCACCAAAAAGTTGTGGTTTTACTATGCTGCAATACAAGTAAGCTTGCGATGGAATACCCACATTAAAATCTGGTGAATGGGGTGCTTGAATGTACTGTCCTCTGAAGTCAGTTGCATTAGGAAATCCTAACTGCATAGCCAAAGTCCTTGTGAGTCTAAGTCTCACATCATCCACAATATCTGAGGTACATAAAACTCTATTTTTATCAAGTTTAAATGTGTATTCATAATCCAAATCTTCTTGAATTTTTTGTAATATGTTTTCAACATTAAGTGTGTAAGTATCTTGAATAATACATCTTTTTCTTGTCATGCCACCATGCTTGGTCCACGCTCTGCTGTTTTGACCGTAAAAATTACATAAAGTCATTGGAAAATGTATTTCATGAACAGCAACTTCCCATGCTTCATGAAGAACAATTCTCTTTTGCAGCTTATTGGTAAAGCAGGATGTGGTGTTTTTTGGATGTAATGTAGCTGAGGAGTCGCTTAATAATGTAATATAAAATTCGTCCTCCATTTTTTATTTTTTAATATTGCTGGCACTGATCCAACTGTTGAACTTCTCGGGGTAACCAATCCAACTGACAAACAGCTCCTTTCTGTCACCTTTTCCTCTGGTTTTAATGATTTTATCAATTTTATGAAACTCAGGTAAGCCAACCTTTTGAAGTTCACATTCATAAAATCGACCAGCTATTTTTTCACCTTGTAAGTCACAAAGTTCATACATTATAGGTCTCCTCTGCAGTACATTATTAATAACAAATATTTCTTTTGAATAGTTATTTTCATAACCTTTACTAAATGCTTTTTTTGTTTTACTTATCCTAACATTGTCACCAACTTGCAGCTTTGGTTTTGTTCCATCTATTGGAAGTTGATGTTGATATAATTTTTTCCAGACAGATAAAAAGTTGTGTTCATTCACACTGACTGGTGTTGTGCCAATGCTACTATGATCAGTGGCGTTATATCCTTTTATAATGTCTTGAAGTACATCAACATACCTATGACTGTTGCTATGTGTAAAATATCTCCACAGCTTTGTTTTTAATGTGCGTATAAACCTCTCAGCCACGCAAGCCTTGATGTCTGCATTTTCAGTACTATACATACCAATGTCACTATTTTTTAAAAATGTTTTCAAAATTTTGTTTTTAAATTCAAGTCCTTTATCAACACAAATTTTCAATGGCTTGCGTGCTACTTTATTTATAATATCTTCTAGTGCACTTTTAACTGTTTCAGCAGACTTATTTTTTAACACACGCACCATTGCAAACTTACTTAAGACATCAATGGCTATAAGTATATAGCAAGCACCATCATTTTCCTGCTTAAACTTCTGCATGTCAGCTAAATCCACATGCCAAACGTCGTCAATATTAGTAACAAAAACAATGTCTCGTTTAAATTTTTTTCTTGCAGGTGCATGGAGAGTGTACGCTTCCTGACCACTTAAAAAATCTTTAATTTTTTTGTCTGAAATGCTCTTAGGCACATGCTTCCGAAGTGTACTGTAGCTACTATATCCAGCAGGATGTTTTGTATCAAAATATATCTTTGAAAGTAATTTGCTCATAGTTTAAATTTTGTCCAAGTACTTGCATAGGGTGAATAATGTATTTTTCTACGTTTTGCAACTGTAGGAACTACAGGAGTCCTTGATGTTGATGGCTGAGGAGTCACAGGAGCACTGTTTACAGCAGTCAAGTAAGAATCCTGTATATTTTTTCCCAAAAATTGTCGTGGCACATTGGAGTCAATAACAGCCTTAGTAAACTCCTGCCAACCTGCTGGGTTAGCATTGCCCCTGGACTTGACAGCGTTACATATAAGATCAACTATATTTGAATTTTTAATGTCTTTGCCATTAACATTAATTTCTCCCGTTTCATTCCAGGATACAAAAGGCCCAGCCATTAATATATTTAATAGCTCTATTCCTTTGTCTTTCATAGTTTTTGGTAACGCTTTTTTAAGTAAATGTATTACTTGAGCATCTTTTGTTGGAAGTAAAGTTTTATTTTCAATAAGGGCTTCTTCAACTGGATCTGCATCTGGTTGTGGTTTTTTATTTATAAGTGGTATTTCAATAGCTTTTTCTTTTTCTTTCACAAAATGTAAATATTTATGTAAAGTTTGAGAGTACATTTTCCATTTTAACTCGTCAGAACAATTTGTGTTATATAGTATACTGTGCATTTCTTTATCCATCCCAGAAAGCTGTTTTGTGTCAAGTCTTGAAAAAATTTCAGGTGGAACGAGGATCATTTTTGTAGCTTCTTCCATGTTGATTTAAATAATTTTAGACAGTAATGCACCCAGAACTGGTAGAAGAAGTGGTATTAAAAAATTTCCACCCTTTTGTAATAATTTTCTTTTTGCTTTCCAGTCGCCTGTTTTTTTCACAATGCTTCTTAAATATGTCTTATGCTTGGAGTATTTTTTCTTCTGTTTCTCGTCCAATATTATATTACCTTGTAAAATATTAAGCACACATTCACATAAGGTACAAACTAAATGTTTATCAGCATGCTTTAAAAGAGCATTTCTTAGTTCAGGTTTAGCATTTAACACAATTTTCAATATTGCTACTTGCTGCTCTGTCAGTTGCTCCTCCATTTGTGGTTAAATTTACATCTATTTTTTCTTCTTTTTATTAGCTTGAGGTACATACACAATTGGGTAGCCTGGATCTTCCTCCCCTAAAATGTTTGTACGCACACGACAATGGTCAGGTGTTGACTGTTTCAAGTCAACAAGCAAATAACCATGAGCTCGTGTTGTAGAATCTTTATATGCCTCTTGTATGAACTTTGGTCCTGATGGAAAAATCTGACGTGCCAAGTGTGAAATTTGTGTGTAGTCCCTTGGATTTTTAAATAAAACAAGATAATGTGTATTTAAACTTATATCTCGAGCTCCTTTAGATTGATGAAATATATTTTGTGTGATGTAAATAACTGAAGTGTTGGTATGATGTGAACCTTTTGTAAATAAGTCAACAATAGAAGCACCACTTTCTCGCATCAAGTCATCAATCACAATGAGTCTAGGTAAACTATTATCCTCCCTTACAATATCATCAAGACCTTCTTGAAATTTTATTATACCATCCAATGATGGTATTTCTGGATGCCAACCAGAATAGCACCAAAGTATATTTTCAAACTTTGTGTCACATCCTTTTAATCCATTAATTATAAATTGCTGAACAAAATAACTTTTTCCTGAAGATGTTGGACCAGCCACACATGATGTGAAAGGATGTTTCAACCTCAAGTCCATTTCTTATACTGACTATTTTCTTATGTTGCTACTTTTTTTATATCTTTATATATAAAAATCAGGGATGCTATACTATATAAATAACAAGATTTATTTTATGTTTTGGTTTGGTTTTTATTCACTTTATTGTTTACATCTCATTTTTTTATTTTTCAACTAAATATTATTTTTATACTTTGCATGCAAAAAACATCTATGTTAATTTAATAACACTATCTAAGCAACTACACATTACGACTATTGTCGTAAAAGCATCTAACAATCAAACAGGGCCCGGCGCAGCCTTGTTGGTGACCCATCATTTTCAATGGGCTCATTTACACCTCGGCCTTGCACCAAAAGGTTGAGGTAGTGCTCAGTTGTAAGATTCAGCACTTGCAGAAGGCCCTTCAGCTCAACCCATGTCATGGCTGATATGTAGATCCTCTCAGCCACAGTGTCACCAATGTACTGACGAATCAGTGCCCAGCGACTCATTTTGTCCTTCTGGAAGTAGCAGTAGGCAGCTCCATTGCAGATTTCAATTTCCTCATCAGCGTCCTCCTCGTCCTCAGTGAATTCTATGGCCTCAATCTCGCACTTGTAGATCAGCCCACGGCTGATGGCAGGAATTCCGCTCTTGAGAAATTTTATGGCAGGTAGGCGAATCTCATTGGTTCCCTGCTGAATAACAATTATGACTCTGTCATTCACGCTCAGGTTGGCATCATTCAGCAGACACACACGGATTGACATGTCAAGTCCAATGTGGTAGTCAGCACTCAGTAAAATTTCCTCAACTGCAAGCTTGCGACGTTTCTCCATGAACTCTGCTTCCATGTGGTAGTCATCAATGTAAAATGCTTTTTCACCATTCATTCGCTGCTCCACTTCCATGGCCTCACAAATACATGAATCGCCCGTGGGTTTGATGAGCAGCCTCTTCCTCGGAACCTTTGGAGTATGAACTTTTCCAAGGTCTTGCATCTGCTTTTTGAATCGCTTAGCGGGAGTTGTGAGTGGTTTATCATCAGCATCGTCTTCTTCTTCCTCCACTTCTTCTTCCCCACCACTCTCAAAGTCAGTCACTTCACCTTCTTCATCCTCATTCTCAGACTTTTCTTTAACAGAAGTGAAACTGGTCATGGTTCCAGAGTTGGTGTCAAAAGTAGGAGCTTCCTGGGTGTCAGAGCTGACGGGAGTGTCAGCTGGAGCTTGAGGTGAAACTGCTTTCACAGGAGACTCTGGACACTCTTGAGCTAGCGTAATGGTTTTGAAGTTAATGATGATGCCAGACTTGATCTTAGAACTGATGGTACTCGTAGGTGGTGTATTTGGAATAATTTCCACAAGAGAATCTGCAGACTTTGAAGTAGGCGTGATGGATCTCGTCGGGGCTTCGGCCTCGGCTTCCTCTGTGTCTTTGAAGATATCAGGACTAACAGACTGAGATGACGGCTCCATTTTCACTAGTGTACTTGGTTGATGTATCAGAGCGTATGATAAAATTTAATACAGTTCACTCGTTTATATAGTCTCCAAAACGTTGACACATGCGCAGTAATGTGGTAATAAAAAATGTGATTCACAATTAAAATACTGCAAAGAAAGCAGTAGCTACAGTGATAAATATAAACGTTCTCATACGACGCACATGGAATAATATATTCGCGGATTTTTTCACCGCATACCTCTTTCTATCATTTTCATCATATATGAAGGCAGCACATCCAGTCATAAAAAGTATAATTTCATTATATTTATTAAGAAAAAATTATTTAAATAATAAAAATCTTTTTTATGATAAAAATATAAAAAATTACTAAGTCCAGAAAGTAAAAAGTTAACATTGTCATTTCTAATTATCTTACATATATTATATTACATATCCGACTCAGTGGAGTCGTACAAGGTAGCAAAACTTTCTTTTAAATTAATTTATATATATAAATATATATAAACAAAAATCCCTGGAGTCGTACGAGCTGGCAAATTTTCTTTTAAAAAAAAATCATAATTTAATTGTCCCGTAAAAATTAAAAGATTTCTTAATTTTATATTAAATTTATATTTTTTTATATATAATATATATATTATACTAAATCCCTGGAGTCGTACGAGCTGGCTGTGGACTTAGAAAATTTTCATTTGTTTACATGGACTTAGAATATTTTCATTGTTTACATTCCCCCTTCTTGAGGGAGATTTTGCTAACTTATCATTATCACTACTAGTATGGCATGTGGTTGCCACTTCAAAAATTCATATATAATTTTTAAAAAACTGTAGACCCTTTTGAACGTGTGACGGTTCAAATTAAGTTGAATTTGAATAACGAGAAAAAATATGAATTATCTCTCCTAATTTTTGAACTTGAACTATCCCCCATATACTTAACATGGATAAAATATTTATGTTTGATAATTCACCAGAATTCAATGAATCGAGATCACCACTTTGTTATTGTACTCTTAGGTAGAATATATTGTTCTAATCATGCACACGCACTTTCAGAATGATTGAATTCCTAATTCAATACAAAAGTTGAATCGGTGTTTGCTGCTAGTATGGCATGTGGTTGCCACTTCAAAAATTAATAACTATTTTTTAAAAAACCGTAGACACTTTTTGAACGTGTGATGGTTCAAATTAAGTTGAATTTGAATAACGAGAAAAAATATGAATTATCTCTCCTAATTTTTGAACTTGAACTATCCCCCATATACTTAACATGGGAAAAGTAGTTAAGTTTGATAATTCAACAGAATTCAATGAATCAAGATCACTACTTTTTGATTAAAGTCTGAGGTAGGGTATATTGTTTTTATCATGTACACGCACTTTCAGAATGATTGAATTCCTAATTCATTACAAAAGTCAAATCGGTGTTAATTGTTAGTGGGGCATGTTTTTGCCACTTCAAAAATTCACAACTAATTTTTTAAAAATCGATGACACTTTTTAAACGTGTTTTCTCATAGAAAACAGTTCAAATTAAGTTGAAGTTGAATAACGAAAAAAAAAAAGTATTATCTCTCCTTATTTTTGAATTTGAACTATCCCCCTAATTAGTTAACATCTAAAAAGTAGTTAAGTTTGATAATTCACCAGAATTCAACGAATCGAGATCGCCACTTTTTGATTAAATTCTGAGGTAGGGTGTATTGTTCCTATTATGTACACGCACTTTCAAAATGATTGAATTCCTAATTCAATACAAAAGTTGAATCGGTGTTCGCTGCTAGTATGGCATGTGGTTGCCACTTCAAAAATTAATAACTAATTTTTAAAAAACCGTAGACACTTTTTGAACGTGTGACGGTTCAAATTAAGTTGAATTTGAATAACGAGAAAAAATATGTATTATCTCTCCTAATTTTTGAACTTGAACTATCCCCCATATACTTAACATGGGAAAAGTAGTTAAGTTTGATAATTCAACAGAATTCAATGAATCAAGATCACCACTTTTTGATTAAAGTCTGAGGTAGGGTATACTGTTTTCATCATGTACACGCACTTTCAGAATGATTGAATTTCAAATTCAATACAAATGTTGAATCGGTGTTCGTTGTTAGTGGGGCATGTTTTTGCCACTTCAGAAATTCATAACTAATTTTTAAAATATCGTTGACACTTTTTGAAGGTGTTTTGTCATGGAGGATGGTTCAAATTAAGTTGAATTTGAATATCGAGAAAAAATATGTATTATCTCTCCTTATTTTTGAAATTGAACTATCCCCCGTATACTTAACATGGGAAAAGTAGTTATGTTTGATAATTCAACAGAATGAAATGAATCGAAATCGCCACTTTTTTATTGAACTCTGAGGTAGGGTATATTGTTCTCATCATATACACGCACTTTCAGAATGATTGAATTCCTAATTCAATACAAAAGTTGAATCGGTGTTCGCTGCTAGTATGGTATGTGGTTGCCACTTCAAAAATTCATAACTAATTTTTAAAAAAACGTAGACACTTTTTGAACGTGTGACGGTTCAAATTAAGTTGAATTTGAATAACGAGAAAAAATATGTATTATCTCTCCTAATTTTTGAACTTGAACTATCCCCCATATACTTAAAATGGAAAAAAGTAGTAAAGTTTGATAATTCAACAGAATTCAAAGAATCGAGATTGCCACTTTTTTATTAAACTCTGAGGTAGGGTATATTGTTTTTATCATGTACACGAACTTTCGGAATGATTGAATTCCTAATTCATTACAAAAGTCGAATCGATGTTAATTGTTAGTGGGGCATGTTTTTGCCACTTCAAAAATTCACAACTAATTTTTTAAAAATCGATGACACTTTTTAAACGTGTTTTCTCATAGAAAACAGTTCAAAGTAGGTTGAAGTTGAATAACGAAAAAAAAAAGTATTATCTCTCCTTATTTTTGAATTTGAACTATCCCCCTATTTAGTTAACATCTGAAAAGTAGTTAAGTTTGATAATTCACCAGAATTCAACGAATCGAGATCGCCACTTTTTGATTAAACTCTGAGGTAGGGTGTATTGTTCCTATTATGTATACGCACTTTCAGAATGATTGAATTCCTAATTCAATACAAAAGTTGAATTGGTGTTCGTTGCTAGTATGGCATGTGTTTGCCAATTCAAAAATTCATAACTAATATTTAAAAAATCGTTGACACTTTTTGAACGTGTTTCCTCATAGAGGACTGTTCAAATTAAGTTGAATTTGAATAACTAGAAAAAATAAGTATTATCTCTCCTTATTTTTGAATTTGAACTTTCCCCCGAATACATAACATGGGAAAAGTAGTTAAGTTTTATAATTCAACAGAATGAAATGAATCGAAATCGCCACTTTTTTATTGAATTCTGAGGTAGGGTATATTGTTCTCATCATGTACACGCACTTTCAGAATGATTGAATTCCTAATTCAATACAAAAGTTGAATCGGTGTTTGCTGCTAGTATGGCATGTGGTTGCCACTTCAAAAATTAATAACTAATTTTTAAAAAACCGTAGACACTTTTTGAACGTGTGACGGTTCAAATTAAGTTGAATTTGAATAACGAGAAAAAATATGTATTATCTCTCCTTATTTTTGAACTTGAACTATCCCCCATATACTTAACATGGGAAAAGTAGTTAAGTTTGATAATTCAACAGAATTCAATGAATCAAGATCACCACTTTTTGATTAAAGTCTGAGGTAGGGTATATTGTTTTTATCATGTACACGCACTTTCAGAATGATTGAATTCCTAATTCAACACAAAAGTCGAATCGGTGTTAATTATTAGTGGGCATGTTTTTGCCACTTCAAAAATTCATAACTAATTTTTAAAAAAATCGTTGACATTTTTTAAACGTGTTTTCTCATAGAAGACAGTTCAAATTAAGTTGAATTTGAATAACAAGAAAAAATAAGTATTATCTCTCCTTATTTTTGAATTTGTAGGGTGTATTGTTCCTATTATATACACGCACTTTCAAAATGATTGAATTCCTAATTCAATAAAAAAGTTAAATCGGTGTTCGCTGCTAGTATGGCATGTGGTTGCCACTTCAAAAATTCATAACTAATTTTTAAAAAACTGTAGACCCTTTTGAACGTGTGACGGTTCAAATTAAGTTGAATTTGAATAACGAGGAAAAATATGAATTATCTGTCCTAATTTTTGAACTTGAACTATCCCCCATATACTTAACATGAATAAAATATTTATGTTTGATAATTCACCAGAATTCAATGAATCGAGATCACCACTTTGTTATATAACTCTTAGGTAGAATATATTGTTCTAATCATGCACACGCACTTTCAGAATGATTGAATTCCTAATTCAATACAAAAGTTGAATTGGTGTTTGTTGCTAGTATGGCATGTGGTTGCCACTTCAAAAATTCATAACTAATTTTTAAAAAACCGATTACACTTTTTGAAGGTGTGATGGTTCAAATTAAGTTGAATTTGAATAACGAGAAAAAATATGTATTATCGCTCCTAATTTTTGAACTTGAACTATCCCCCATATACTTAACGTGGTAAAAGTAGTTAAGTTTGATAATTCACCAGAACTCAACGAATCAGGATCGCCACTTTTTGATTGAACTCTGAGGTAGGGTATATTGTTTTAATCATGAACCCGCACTTTCAGAATGATTGAATTCCTAACTCAATACAAAAACTGAATCGGTGATCGTTGTTAGTGGGGCATGTTTTTGCCAATTCAGAAATTCATAATTAATTTTTTAAAAATCGTTGACACTTTTTGAACGTGTTTTCTCATAGAGGATGGTTCAAATTAAGTTGAATTTGAATATCGAGAAAATTTATGTATTATCTCTCCATATTTTTGAATTTGAACTATCCCCCATATACATGGGAAAAGTAGTTAAGTTTGATAATTCACCAGAATTCAACGAATCAAGATCGCCACTTTTTGATTTAACTCTGAGGTAAGGTATATTGTTTTTATCATGTACACGAACTTTCAGAATGGTTGAATTCCTAATCCAATACAAAAGTCGAATCGGTGTTAATTGTTAGTGGGGCATGTTTTTGCCACTTCAAAAATTCATAACTAATTTTTAAAAAATCGTTGACACTTTTTGAAGGTTTTTTGTCATAGAGGACAGTCCAAACTAAGTTGAATTTGAATATCGAGAAAAAATAAGTATTATCTCTCCTTATTTTTGAATTTGAACTATCCCCCTAAATAGTTAACATATGAAAAGTAGTTAAGTTTGATAATTCACCAGAATTCAACGAATCGAGATCGCCACTTTTTGATTAAACTCTGAGGTAGGGTGTAATGTTCCTATTATGTATACGCACTTTCAGAATGATTGAATTCCTAATTCAATACAAAAGTTGAATTGGTGTTCGTTGCTAGTATGGCATGTGTTTGCCAATTCAAAAATTCATAACTAATTTTTAAAAAATCGTTGACACTTTTTGAACGTGTTTCCTCATAGAGGACGGTTCAAATTAAGTTAAATTTGAATAACTAGAAAAAATAAGTATTATCTCTCCTTATTTTTAAATTTGAACTATCCCCCGAATACATAACATGGGAAAAGTAGTTAAGTTTTATAATTCAACAGAATGAAATGAATCGAAATCGCCACTTTTTTATTGAACTCTGAGGTAGGGTATATTGTTTTTATCATGTACACGCACTTTCAGAATGATTGAATTCCTAATTCAATACAAAAGTTGAATCGGTGTTTGCTGCTAGTATGGCATGTGGTTGCCACTTCAAAAATTAATAACTATTTTTTAAAAAACCGTAGACACTTTTTGAACGTGTGACGGTTCAAATTAAGTTGAATTTGAATAACGAGAAAAAATATGAATTATCTCTCCTAATTTTTGAACTTGAACTATCCCCCATATACTTAACATGGGAAAAGTAGTTAAGTTTGATAATTCAACAGAATTCAATGAATCAAGATCACTACTTTTTGATTAAAGTCTGAGGTAGGGTGTATTGTTTTTATCATGTACACGCACTTTCAGAATGATTGAATTCCTAATTCATTACAAAAGTCGAATCGGTGTTAATTGTTAGTGGGGCATGTTTTTGCCACTTCAAAAATTCACAACTAATTTTTTAAAAATCGATGACACTTTTTAAACGTGTTTTCTCATAGAAAACAGTTCAAATTAAGTTGAAGTTGAATAACGAAAAAAAAAAAGTATTATCTCTCCTTATTTTTGAATTTGAACTATCCCCCTAATTAGTTAACATCTGAAAAGTAGTTAAGTTTGATAATTCACCAGAATTCAACGAATCGAGATCGCCACTTTTTGATTAAATTCTGAGGTAGGGTGTATTGTTCCTATTATGTACACGCACTTTCAAAATGATTGAATTCCTAATTCAATACAAAAGTTGAATCGGTGTTCGCTGCTAGTATGGCATGTGGTTGCCACTTCAAAAATTAATAACTAATTTTTAAAAAACCGTAGACACTTTTTGAACGTGTGACGGTTCAAATTAAGTTGAATTTGAATAACGAGAAAAAATATGTATTATCTCTCCTAATTTTTGAACTTGAACTATCCCCCATATACTTAACATGGGAAAAGTAGTTAAGTTTGATAATTCAACAGAATTCAATGAATCAAGATCACCACTTTTTGATTAAAGTCTGAGGTAGGGTATACTGTTTTCATCATGTACACGCACTTTCAGAATGATTGAATTTCAAATTCAATACAAATGTTGAATCGGTGTTCGTTGTTAGTGGGGCATGTTTTTGCCACTTCAGAAATTCATAACTAATTTTTAAAATATCGTTGACACTTTTTGAAGGTGTTTTGTCATGGAGGATGGTTCAAATTAAGTTGAATTTGAATATCGAGAAAAAATATGTATTATCTCTCCTTATTTTTGAAATTGAACTATCCCCCGTATACTTAACATGGGAAAAGTAGTTATGTTTGATAATTCAACAGAATGAAATGAATCGAAATCGCCACTTTTTTATTGAACTCTGAGGTAGGGTATATTGTTCTCATCATATACACGCACTTTCAGAATGATTGAATTCCTAATTCAATACAAAAGTTGAATCGGTGTTCGCTGCTAGTATGGTATGTGGTTGCCACTTCAAAAATTCATAACTAATTTTTAAAAAAACGTAGACACTTTTTGAACGTGTGACGGTTCAAATTAAGTTGAATTTGAATAACGAGAAAAAATATGTATTATCTCTCCTAATTTTTGAACTTGAACTATCCCCCATATACTTAAAATGGAAAAAAGTAGTAAAGTTTGATAATTCAACAGAATTCAAAGAATCGAGATTGCCACTTTTTTATTAAACTCTGAGGTAGGGTATATTGTTTTTATCATGTACACGAACTTTCGGAATGATTGAATTCCTAATTCATTACAAAAGTCGAATCGATGTTAATTGTTAGTGGGGCATGTTTTTGCCACTTCAAAAATTCACAACTAATTTTTTAAAAATCGATGACACTTTTTAAACGTGTTTTCTCATAGAAAACAGTTCAAAGTAGGTTGAAGTTGAATAACGAAAAAAAAAAGTATTATCTCTCCTTATTTTTGAATTTGAACTATCCCCCTATTTAGTTAACATCTGAAAAGTAGTTAAGTTTGATAATTCACCAGAATTCAACGAATCGAGATCGCCACTTTTTGATTAAACTCTGAGGTAGGGTGTATTGTTCCTATTATGTATACGCACTTTCAGAATGATTGAATTCCTAATTCAATACAAAAGTTGAATTGGTGTTCGTTGCTAGTATGGCATGTGTTTGCCAATTCAAAAATTCATAACTAATATTTAAAAAATCGTTGACACTTTTTGAACGTGTTTCCTCATAGAGGACTGTTCAAATTAAGTTGAATTTGAATAACTAGAAAAAATAAGTATTATCTCTCCTTATTTTTGAATTTGAACTTTCCCCCGAATACATAACATGGGAAAAGTAGTTAAGTTTTATAATTCAACAGAATGAAATGAATCGAAATCGCCACTTTTTTATTGAATTCTGAGGTAGGGTATATTGTTCTCATCATGTACACGCACTTTCAGAATGATTGAATTCCTAATTCAATACAAAAGTTGAATCGGTGTTTGCTGCTAGTATGGCATGTGGTTGCCACTTCAAAAATTAATAACTAATTTTTAAAAAACCGTAGACACTTTTTGAACGTGTGACGGTTCAAATTAAGTTGAATTTGAATAACGAGAAAAAATATGTATTATCTCTCCTTATTTTTGAACTTGAACTATCCCCCATATACTTAACATGGGAAAAGTAGTTAAGTTTGATAATTCAACAGAATTCAATGAATCAAGATCACCACTTTTTGATTAAAGTCTGAGGTAGGGTATATTGTTTTTATCATGTACACGCACTTTCAGAATGATTGAATTCCTAATTCAACACAAAAGTCGAATCGGTGTTAATTATTAGTGGGCATGTTTTTGCCACTTCAAAAATTCATAACTAATTTTTAAAAAAATCGTTGACATTTTTTAAACGTGTTTTCTCATAGAAGACAGTTCAAATTAAGTTGAATTTGAATAACAAGAAAAAATAAGTATTATCTCTCCTTATTTTTGAATTTGTAGGGTGTATTGTTCCTATTATATACACGCACTTTCAAAATGATTGAATTCCTAATTCAATAAAAAAGTTAAATCGGTGTTCGCTGCTAGTATGGCATGTGGTTGCCACTTCAAAAATTCATAACTAATTTTTAAAAAACTGTAGACCCTTTTGAACGTGTGACGGTTCAAATTAAGTTGAATTTGAATAACGAGGAAAAATATGAATTATCTGTCCTAATTTTTGAACTTGAACTATCCCCCATATACTTAACATGAATAAAATATTTATGTTTGATAATTCACCAGAATTCAATGAATCGAGATCACCACTTTGTTATATAACTCTTAGGTAGAATATATTGTTCTAATCATGCACACGCACTTTCAGAATGATTGAATTCCTAATTCAATACAAAAGTTGAATTGGTGTTTGTTGCTAGTATGGCATGTGGTTGCCACTTCAAAAATTCATAACTAATTTTTAAAAAACCGATTACACTTTTTGAAGGTGTGATGGTTCAAATTAAGTTGAATTTGAATAACGAGAAAAAATATGTATTATCGCTCCTAATTTTTGAACTTGAACTATCCCCCATATACTTAACGTGGTAAAAGTAGTTAAGTTTGATAATTCACCAGAACTCAACGAATCAGGATCGCCACTTTTTGATTGAACTCTGAGGTAGGGTATATTGTTTTAATCATGAACCCGCACTTTCAGAATGATTGAATTCCTAACTCAATACAAAAACTGAATCGGTGATCGTTGTTAGTGGGGCATGTTTTTGCCAATTCAGAAATTCATAATTAATTTTTTAAAAATCGTTGACACTTTTTGAACGTGTTTTCTCATAGAGGATGGTTCAAATTAAGTTGAATTTGAATATCGAGAAAATTTATGTATTATCTCTCCATATTTTTGAATTTGAACTATCCCCCATATACATGGGAAAAGTAGTTAAGTTTGATAATTCACCAGAATTCAACGAATCAAGATCGCCACTTTTTGATTTAACTCTGAGGTAAGGTATATTGTTTTTATCATGTACACGAACTTTCAGAATGGTTGAATTCCTAATCCAATACAAAAGTCGAATCGGTGTTAATTGTTAGTGGGGCATGTTTTTGCCACTTCAAAAATTCATAACTAATTTTTAAAAAATCGTTGACACTTTTTGAAGGTTTTTTGTCATAGAGGACAGTCCAAACTAAGTTGAATTTGAATATCGAGAAAAAATAAGTATTATCTCTCCTTATTTTTGAATTTGAACTATCCCCCTAAATAGTTAACATATGAAAAGTAGTTAAGTTTGATAATTCACCAGAATTCAACGAATCGAGATCGCCACTTTTTGATTAAACTCTGAGGTAGGGTGTAATGTTCCTATTATGTATACGCACTTTCAGAATGATTGAATTCCTAATTCAATACAAAAGTTGAATTGGTGTTCGTTGCTAGTATGGCATGTGTTTGCCAATTCAAAAATTCATAACTAATTTTTAAAAAATCGTTGACACTTTTTGAACGTGTTTCCTCATAGAGGACGGTTCAAATTAAGTTAAATTTGAATAACTAGAAAAAATAAGTATTATCTCTCCTTATTTTTAAATTTGAACTATCCCCCGAATACATAACATGGGAAAAGTAGTTAAGTTTTATAATTCAACAGAATGAAATGAATCGAAATCGCCACTTTTTTATTGAACTCTGAGGTAGGGTATATTGTTTTTATCATGTACACGCACTTTCAGAATGATTGAATTCCTAATTCAATACAAAAGTTGAATCGGTGTTTGCTGCTAGTATGGCATGTGGTTGCCACTTCAAAAATTAATAACTATTTTTTAAAAAACCGTAGACACTTTTTGAACGTGTGACGGTTCAAATTAAGTTGAATTTGAATAACGAGAAAAAATATGAATTATCTCTCCTAATTTTTGAACTTGAACTATCCCCCATATACTTAACATGGGAAAAGTAGTTAAGTTTGATAATTCAACAGAATTCAATGAATCAAGATCACTACTTTTTGATTAAAGTCTGAGGTAGGGTGTATTGTTTTTATCATGTACACGCACTTTCAGAATGATTGAATTCCTAATTCATTACAAAAGTCGAATCGGTGTTAATTGTTAGTGGGGCATGTTTTTGCCACTTCAAAAATTCACAACTAATTTTTTAAAAATCGATGACACTTTTTAAACGTGTTTTCTCATAGAAAACAGTTCAAATTAAGTTGAAGTTGAATAACGAAAAAAAAAAAGTATTATCTCTCCTTATTTTTGAATTTGAACTATCCCCCTAATTAGTTAACATCTGAAAAGTAGTTAAGTTTGATAATTCACCAGAATTCAACGAATCGAGATCGCCACTTTTTGATTAAATTCTGAGGTAGGGTGTATTGTTCCTATTATGTACACGCACTTTCAAAATGATTGAATTCCTAATTCAATACAAAAGTTGAATCGGTGTTCGCTGCTAGTATGGCATGTGGTTGCCACTTCAAAAATTAATAACTAATTTTTAAAAAACCGTAGACACTTTTTGAACGTGTGACGGTTCAAATTAAGTTGAATTTGAATAACGAGAAAAAATATGTATTATCTCTCCTAATTTTTGAACTTGAACTATCCCCCATATACTTAACATGGGAAAAGTAGTTAAGTTTGATAATTCAACAGAATTCAATGAATCAAGATCACCACTTTTTGATTAAAGTCTGAGGTAGGGTATATTGTTTTCATCATGTACACGCACTTTCAGAATGATTGAATTTCAAATTCAATACAAATGTTGAATCGGTGTTCGTTGTTAGTGGGGCATGTTTTTGCCACTTCAGAAATTCATAACTAATTTTTAAAAAACCGTAGACACTTTTTGAACGTGTGACGGTTCAAATTAAGTTGAATTTGAATAACGAGAAAAAATATGTATTATCTCTCCATATTTTTGAATTTGAACTATCCCCCATATACCTAACATGGGAAAAGTAGTTAAGTTTGATAATTCAACAGAATTCAATGAATCGAGATTGCCACTTTTTTATTAAACTCTTAGGTAGGGTATATTGTTCTTATCATGTACACGCACTTTCAGAATGATTGAATTTCAAATTCAATACAAATGTTGAATCGGTGTTCGTTGTTAGTGGGGCATGTTTTTGCCACTTCAGAAATTCATAACTAATTTTTAAAAAATCGTTGACACTTTTTGAAAGTGTTTTGTCATGGAGGATGGTTCAAATTAAGTTGAATTTGAATATCGAGAAAAAATATGTATTATCTCTCCTTATTTTTGAATTTGAACTATCCCCCGTATACTTAACATGGGAAAAGTAGTTAAGTTTGATAATTCAACAGAATGAAATGAATCGAAATCGCCACTTTTTTATTGAACTCTGAGGTAGGGTATATTGTTCTCATCATATACACGCACTTTCAGAATGATTGAATTCCTAATTCAATACAAAAGTTGAATCGGTGTTCGCTGCTAGTATGGTATGTGGTTGCCACTTCAAAAATTCATAACTAATTTTTAACGTAGACACTTTTTGAACGTGTTTCCTCATAGAGGACTGTTCAAATTAAGTTGAATTTGAATAACTAGAAAAAATAAGTATTATCTCTCCTTATTTTTGAATTTGAACTATCCCCCGAATACATAACATGGGAAAAGTAGTTAAGTTTTATAATTCAACAGAATGAAATGAATCGAAATCGCCACTTTTTTATTGAATTCTGAGGTAGGGTATATTGTTCTCATCATGTACACGCACTTTCAGAATGATTGAATTCCTAATTCAATACAAACGTTGAATCGGTGTTTGCTGCTAGTATGGCATGTGGTTGCCACTTCAAAAATTAATAACTAATTTTTAAAAAACCGTAGACACTTTTTGAACGTGTGACGGTTCAAATTAAGTTGAATTTGAATAACGAGAAAAAATATGTATTATCTCTCCTTATTTTTGAACTTGAACTATCCCCCATATACTTAACATGGGAAAAGTAGTTAAGTTTGATAATTCAACAGAATTCAATGAATCAAGATCACCACTTTTTGATTAAAGTCTGAGGTAGGGTATATTGTTTTTATCATGTACACGCACTTTCAGAATGATTATATTCCTAATTCAACACAAAAGTCGAATCGGTGTTAATTATTAGTGGGCATGTTTTTGCCACTTCAAAAATTCATAACTAATTTTTAAAAAAATCGTTGACATTTTTTAAACGTGTTTTCTCATAGAAGACAGTTCAAATTAAGTTGAATTTGAATAACAAGAAAAAATAAGTATTATCTCTCCTTATTTTTGAATTTGTAGGGTGTATTGTTCCTATTATATACACGCACTTTCAAAATGATTGAATTCCTAATTCAATACAAAAGTTAAATCGGTGTTCGCTGCTAGTATGGCATGTGGTTGCCACTTCAAAAATTCATAACTAATTTTTAAAAAACTGTAGACCCTTTTGAACGTGTGACGGTTCAAATTAAGTTGAATTTGAATAACGAGGAAAAATATGAATTATCTGTCCTAATTTTTGAACTTGAACTATCCCCCATATACTTAACATGAATAAAATATTTATGTTTGATAATTCACCAGAATTCAATGAATCGAGATCACCACTTTGTTATATAACTCTTAGGTAGAATATATTGTTCTAATCATGCACACGCACTTTCAGAATGATTGAATTCCTAATTCAATACATAAGTTGAATTGGTGTTTGTTGCTAGTATGGCATGTGGTTGCCACTTCAAAAATTCATAACTAATTTTTAAAAAACCGATGACACTTTTTGAAGGTGTGATGGTTCAAATTAAGTTGAATTTGAATAACGAGAAAAAATATGTATTATCGCTCCTAATTTTTGAACTTGAACTATCCCCCATATACTTAACGTGGTAAAAGTAGTTAAGTTTGATAATTCACCAGAACTCAACGAATCAGGATCGCCACTTTTTGATTGAACTCTGAGGTAGGGTATATTGTTTTAATCATGAACCCGCACTTTCAGAATGATTGAATTCCTAACTCAATACAAAAACTGAATCGGTGATCGTTGTTAGTGGGGCATGTTTTTGCCAATTCAGAAATTCATAATTAATTTTTAAAAAATCGTTGACACTTTTTGAACGTGTTTTCTCATAGAGGATGGTTCAAATTAAGTTGAATTTGAATATCGAGAAAATTTATGTATTATCTCTCCATATTTTTGAATTTGAACTATCCCCCATATACATGGGAAAAGTAGTTAAGTTTGATAATTCACCAGAATTCAACGAATCAAGATCGCCACTTTTTGATTTAACTCTGAGGTAAGGTATATTGTTTTTATCATGTACACGAACTTTCAGAATGGTTGAATTCCTAATCCAATACAAAAGTCGAATCGGTGTTAATTGTTAGTGGGGCATGTTTTTGCCACTTCAAAAATTCATAACTAATTTTTAAAAAATCGTTGACACTTTTTGAAGGTTTTTTGTCATAGAGGACAGTCCAAACTAAGTTGAATTTGAATATCGAGAAAAAATAAGTATTATCTCTCCTTATTTTTGAATTTGAACTATCCCCCTAAATAGTTAACATATGAAAAGTAGTTAAGTTTGATAATTCACCAGAATTCAACGAATCGAGATCGCCATTTTTTGATTAAACTCTGAGGTAGGGTGTAATGTTCCTATTATGTATACGCACTTTCAGAATGATTGAATTCCTAATTCAATACAAAAGTTGAATTGGTGTTCGTTGCTAGTATGGCATGTGTTTGCCAATTCAAAAATTCATAACTAATTTTTAAAAAATCGTTGACACTTTTTGAACGTGTTTCCTCATAGAGGACGGTTCAAATTAAGTTGAATTTGAATAACTAGAAAAAATAAGTATTATCTCTCCTTATTTTTAAATTTGAACTATCCCCCGAATACATAACATGGGAAAAGTAGTTAAGTTTTATAATTCAACAGAATGAAATGAATCGAAATCGCCACTTTTTTATTAAACTCTGAGGTAGGGTATATTGTTCTTATCATGTACACGCACTTTCAGAATGATTGAATTCCTAATTCAATACAAAAGTTGAATCGGTGTTTGCTGCTAGTATGGCATGTGGTTGCCACTTCAAAAATTAATAACTATTTTTTAAAAAACCGTAGACACTTTTTGAACGTGTGACGGTTCAAATTTAGTTGAATTTGAATAACGAGAAAAAATATGAATTATCTCTCCTAATTTTTGAACTTGAACTATCCCCCATATACTTAACATGGGAAAAGTAGTTAAGTTTGATAATTCAACAGAATTCAATGAATCAAGATCACTACTTTTTGATTAAAGTCTGAGGTAGGGTATATTGTTTTTATCATGTACACGCACTTTCAGAATGATTGAATTCCTAATTCATTACAAAAGTCGAATCGGTGTTAATTGTTAGTGGGGCATGTTTTTGCCACTTCAAAAATTCACAACTAATTTTTTAAAAATCGATGACACTTTTTAAACGTGTTTTCTCATAGAAAACAGTTCAAATTAAGTTGAAGTTGAATAACGAAAAAAAAAAAGTATTATCTCTCCTTATTTTTGAATATGAACTATCCCCCTAATTAGTTAACATCTGAAAAGTAGTTAAGTTTGAT
Source organism: Siphlonurus alternatus (assembly GCA_949825025.1). Classification (NCBI taxonomy): domain Eukaryota; kingdom Metazoa; phylum Arthropoda; class Insecta; order Ephemeroptera; family Siphlonuridae; genus Siphlonurus; species Siphlonurus alternatus. Next base: position 1,501,884 of record OX463783.1, read on the forward strand.
AATTCACCAGAATTCAACTAATCGAGATCGCCACTTTTTGATTAAATTCTGAGGTAGGGTGTATTGTTCCTATTATGTACACGCACTTTCAAAATGATTGAATTCCTAATTCAATACAAAAGTTAAATCGGTGTTCGCTGCTAGTATGGCATGTGGTTGCCACTTCAAAAATTCATAACTAATTTTTAAAAAACTGTAGACCCTTTTGAACGTGTGACGGTTCAAATTAAGTTGAATTTAAATAACGAGAAAAAATATGAATTATCTGTCCTAATTTTTGAACTTGAACTATCCCCCATATACTTAACATGAATAAAATATTTATGTTTGATAATTCACCAGAATTCAATGAATCGAGATCACCACTTTGTTATTGAATTCTTAGGTAGAATATATTGTTCTAATCATGCACACGCACTTTCAGAATGATTGAATTCCTAATTCAATACAAAAGTTGAATTGGTGTTTGTTGCTAGTATGGCATGTGGTTGCCACTTCAAAAATTCATAACTAATTTTTAAAAAACCGTAGACACTTTTTGAAGGTGTGACGGTTCAAATTAAGTTGAATTTGAATAACGAGAAAAAATATGTATTATCGCTCCTAATTTTTGAACTTGAACTATCCCCCATATACTTAACGTGGTAAAAGTAGTTAAGTTTGATAATTCACCAGAACTCAACGAATCAGGATCGCCACTTTTTGATTGAACTCTGAGGTAGGGTATATTGTTTTAATCATGAACCCGCACTTTCAGAATGATTGAATTCCTAACTCAATACAAAAACTGAATCGGTGATCGTTGTTAGTGGGGCATGTTTGTGCCAATTCAGAAATTCATAATTAATTTTTAAAAATTCGTTGACACTTTTTGAACGTGTTTTCTCATAGAGGATGGTTCAAATTAAGTTGAATTTGAATATCGAGAAAATTTATGTATTATCTCTCCATATTTTTGAATTTGAACTATCCCCCATATACATGGGAAAAGTAGTTAAGTTTGATAATTCACCAGAATTCAACGAATCAAGATCGCCACTTTTTGATTTAACTCTGAGGTAAGGTATATTGTTTTTATCATGTACACGAACTTTCAGAATGGTTGAATTCATAATCCAATACAAAAGTTGAATCGGTGTTTGCTGCTAGTATGGCATGTGGTTGCCACTTCAAAAATTCATAACTAATTTTTAAAAAACCGTAGACACTTTTTGAACGTGTGACGGTTCAAATTAAGTTGAATTTGAATAACGAGAAAAAATATGTATTATCGCTCCTAATTTTTGAACTTGAACTATCCCCCATATACTTAACGTGGAAAAAGTAGTTAAGTTTGATAATTCACCAGAACTCAACGAATCAGGATCGCCACTTTTTGATTGAACCCTAAGGTAGGGTATATTGTTTTAATCATGAACCCGCACTTTCAGAATGATTGAATTCCTAACTCAATACAAAAACTGAATCGGTGATCGTTGTTAGTGGGGCATGTTTTTGCCAATTCAGAAATTCATAATTAATTTTTAAAAAATCGTTGACACTTTTTGAACGTGTTTTCTCATAGAGGATGGTTCAAATTAAGTTGAATTTGAATATCGAGAAAATTTATGTATTATCTCTCCATATTTTTGAATTTGAACTATCCCCCATATACTTAAAATGGAAAAAGTAGTTAAGTTTGATAATTCAACAGAATTCAATGAATTGAGACTGCCACTTTTTTATTAAACTTTGAGGTGGATTTTATTGTTCTTATCATGTACACGCACTTTCAGAATGATTGAATTCCAAATTCAATACAAAAGTCGAATCGGTGTTAATTGTTAGTGGGGCATGTTTTTGCCACTTCAAAAATTTATAACTAATTTTAAAAAAATCGTTGAAACTTTTTGAAGGTTTTTTGTCATAGAGGACAGTTCAAACTAAGTTGAATTTGAATATCGAGAAAAAATATGTATTATCTCTCCATATTTTTGAATTTGAAGTATCCCCCATATACCTAACATGGGAAAAGTAGTTAAGTTTGATAATTCAACAGAATGAAATGAATCAAAATCGCCACTTTTTTATTGAACTCTGAGGTAGGGTATATTGTTCTCATCATATACACGCACTTTCAGAATGATTGAATTCCTAATTCAATACAAAAGTTGAATCGGTGTTCGCTGCTAGTATGGTATGTGGTTGCCACTTCAAAAATTCATAACTAATTTTTAAAAAAACGTAGACACTTTTTGAACGTGTGACGGTTCAAATTAAGTTAAATTTGAATAACGAGAAAAAATATGTATTATCTCTCCTAATTTTTGAACTTGAACTATCCCCCATATACTTAAAATGGAAAAAAGTAGTTAAGTTTGATAATTCAACAGAAATCAAAGAATCGAGATTGCCACTTTTTTATTAAACTCTGAGGTAGGGTATATTGTTTTTATCATGTACACGAACTTTCGGAATGATTGAATTCCTAATTCATTACAAAAGTCGAATCGGTGTTAATTGTTAGTGGGGCATGTTTTTGCCACTTCAAAAATTCACAACTAATTTTTTAAAAATCGATGACACTTTTTAAACGTGTTTTCTCATAGAAAACAGTTCAAATTAAGTTGAAGTTGAATAACGAAAAAAAAAAAGTATTATCTCTCCTTATTTTTGAATTTGAACTATCCCCCTATTTAGTTAACATCTGAAAAGTAGTTAAGTTTGATAATTCACCAGAATTCAACGAATCGAGATCGCCACTTTTTGATTAAACTCTGAGGTAGGGTGTATTGTTCCTATTATGTATACGCACTTTCAGAATGATTGAATTCCTAATTCAATACAAAAGTTGAATTGGTGTTCGTTGCTAGTATGGCATGTGTTTGCCAATTCAAAAATTCATAACTAATTTTTAAAAAATCGTTGACACTTTTTGAACGTGTTTCGTCATAGAGGACTGTTCAAATTAAGTTGAATTTGAATAACTAGAAAAAATAAGTATTATCTCTCCTTATTTTTGAATTTGAACTATCCCCCGAATACATAACATGGGAAAAGTAGTTAAGTTTTATAATTCAACAGAATGAAATGAATCGAAATCGCCACTTTTTTATTGAATTCTGAGGTAGGGTATATTGTTCTCATCATGTACACGCACTTTCAGAATGATTGAATTCCTAATTCAATACAAAAGTTGAATCGGTGTTTGCTGCTAGTATGGCATGTGGTTGCCACTTCAAAAATTAATAACTAATTTTTAAAAAACCGTAGACACTTTTTGAACGTGTGACGGTTCAAATTAAGTTGAATTTGAATAACGAGAAAAAATATGTATTATCTCTCCTTATTTTTGAACTTGAACTATCCCCCATATACTTAACATGGGAAAAGTAGTTAAGTTTGATAATTCAACAGAATTCAATGAATCAAGATCACCACTTTTTGATTAAAGTCTGAGGTAGGGTATATTGTTTTTATCATGTACACGCACTTTCAGAATGATTGAATTCCTAATTCAACACAAAAGTCGAATCGGTGTTAATTATTAGTGGGCATGTTTTTGCCACTTCAAAAATTCATAACTAATTTTTAAAAAAATCGTTGACATTTTTTAAACGTGTTTTCTCATAGAAGACAGTTCAAATTAAGTTGAATTTGAATAACAAGAAAAAATAAGTATTATCTCTCCTTATTTTTGAATTTGTAGGGTGTATTGTTCCTATTATATACACGCACTTTCAAAATGATTGAATTCCTAATTCAATACAAAAGTTAAATCGGTGTTCGCTGCTAGTATGGCATGTGGTTGCCACTTCAAAAATTCATAACTATTTTTTAAAAGACTGTAGACCCTTTTGAACGTATGACGGTTCAAATTAAGTTGAATTTGAATAACGAGAAAAAATATGAATTATCTCTCCATATTTTTGAATTTGAACTATCCCCCATATACTTAAAATGGAAAAAGTAGTTAAGTTTGATAATTCAACAGAATTCAATGAATTGAGACTGCCACTTTTTTATTAAACTTTGAGGTGGATTTTATTGTTCTTATCATGTACACGCACTTTCAGAATGATTGAATTCTAAATTCAATACAAAAGTCGAATCGGTGTTAATTGTTAGTGGGGCATGTTTTTGCCACTTCAAAAATTTATAACTAATTTTAAAAAAATCGTTGAAACTTTTTGAAGGTTTTTTGTCATAGAGGACAGTTTAAACTAAGTTGAATTTGAATATCGAGAAAAAATATGTATTATCTCTCCATATTTTTGAATTTGAACTATCCCCCATATACCTAACATGGGAAAAGTAGTTAAGTTTGATAATTCAACAGAATTCAATGAATCGAGATTGCCACTTTTTTATTAAACTCTTAGGTAGGGTATATTGTTCTTATCATGTACACGCACTTTCAGAATGATTGAATTTCAAATTCAATACAAATGTTGAATCGGTGTTCGTTGTTAGTGGGGCATGTTTTTGCCACTTCAGAAATTCATAACTAATTTTTAAAAAATCGTTGACACTTTTTGAAAGTGTTTTGTCATTGAGGATGGTTCAAATTAAGTTGAATTTGAATATCGAGAAAAAATATGTATTATCTCTCCTTATTTTTGAATTTGAACTATCCCCCGTATACTTAACATGGGAAAAGTAGTTAAGTTTGATAATTCAACAGAATGAAATGAATCGAAATCGCCACTTTTTTATTGAACTCTGAGGTAGGGTATATTGTTCTCATCATATACACGCACTTTCAGAATGATTGAATTCCTAATTCAATACAAAAGTTGAATCGGTGTTCGCTGCTAGTATGGTATGTGGTTGCCACTTCAAAAATTCATAACTAATTTTTAAAAAAACGTAGACACTTTTTGAACGTGTGACGGTTCAAATTAAGTTAAATTTGAATAACGAGAAAAAATATGTATTATCTCTCCTAATTTTTGAACTTGAACTATCCCCCATATACTTAAAATGGAAAAAAAGTAGTTAAGTTTGATAATTCAACAGAAATCAAAGAATCGAGATTGCCACTTTTTTATTAAACTCTGAGGTAGGGTATATTGTTTTTATCATGTACACGAACTTTCGGAATGATTGAATTCCTAATTCATTACAAAAGTCGAATCGGTGTTAATTGTTAGTGGGGCATGTTTTTGCCACTTCAAAAATTCACAACTAATTTTTTAAAAATCGATGACACTTTTTAATCGTGTTTTCTCATAGAAAACAGTTCAAATTAAGTTGAAGTTGAATAACGAAAAAAAAAAGTATTATCTCTCCTTATTTTTGAATTTGAACTATCCCCCTATTTAGTTAACATCTGAAAAGTAGTTAAGTTTGATAATTCACCAGAATTCAACGAATCGAGATCGCCACTTTTTGATTAAACTCTGAGGTAGGGTGTATTGTTCCTATTATGTATACGCACTTTCAGAATGATTGAATTATTAATTCAATACAAAAGTTGAATTGGTGTTCGTTGCTAGTATGGCATGTGTTTGCCAATTCAAAAATTCATAACTAATTTTTAAAAAATCGTTGACACTTTTTGAACGTGTTTCGTCATAGAGGACTGTTCAAATTAAGTTGAATTTGAATAACTAGAAAAAATAAGTATTATCTCTCCTTATTTTTGAATTTGAACTATCCCCCGAATACATAACATGGGAAAAGTAGTTAAGTTTTATAATTCAACAGAATGAAATGAATCGAAATCGCCACTTTTTTATTGAATTCTGAGGTAGGGTATATTGTTCTCATCATGTACACGCACTTTCAGAATGATTGAATTCCTAATTCAATACAAAAGTTGAATCGGTGTTTGCTGCTAGTATGGCATGTGGTTGCCACTTCAAAAATTAATAACTAATTTTTAAAAAACCGTAGACACTTTTTGAACGTGTGACGGTTCAAATTAAGTTGAATTTGAATAACGAGAAAAAATATGTATTATCTCTCCTTATTTTTGAACTTGAACTATCCCCCATATACTTAACATGGGAAAAGTAGTTAAGTTTGATAATTCAACAGAATTCAATGAATCAAGATCACCACTTTTTGATTAAAGTCTGAGGTAGGGTATATTGTTTTTATCATGTACACGCACTTTCAGAATGATTGAATTCCTAATTCAACACAAAAGTCGAATCGGTGTTAATTATTAGTGGGCATGTTTTTGCCACTTCAAAAATTCATAACTAATTTTTAAAAAAATCGTTGACATTTTTTAAACGTGTTTTCTCATAGAAGACAGTTCAAATTAAGTTGAATTTGAATAACAAGAAAAAATAAGTATTATCTCTCCTTATTTTTGAATTTGTAGGGTGTATTGTTCCTATTATATACACGCACTTTCAAAATGATTGAATTCCTAATTCAATACAAAAGTTAAATCGGTGTTCGCTGCTAGTATGGCATGTGGTTGCCACATCAAAAATTCATAACTAATTTTTAAAAAACTGTAGACCCTTTTGAACGTATGACGGTTCAAATTAAGTTGAATTTGAATAACTAGAAAAAATATGAATTATCTCTCCTAATTTTTGAACTTGAACTATCCCCCATATACTTAACATGGGTAAAATAGTTATGTTTGATAATTCACCAGAATTCAATGAATCGAGATCACCACTTTGTTATTGAACTCTTAGGTAGAATATATTGTTCTAATCATGCACACGCACTTTCAGAATGATTGAATTCCTAATTCAATACAAAAGTTGAATTGGTGTTTGTTGCTAGTATGGCATGTGGTTGCCACTTCAAAAATTCATAACTAATTTTTAAAAAACCGTAGACACTTTTTGAAGGTGTGACGGTTCAAATTAAGTTGAATTTGAATAACGAGAAAAAATATGTATTATCGCTCCTAATTTTTGAACTTGAACTATCCCCATATACTTAACGTGGTAAAAGTAGTTAAGTTTGATAATTCACCAGAACTCAACGAATCAGGATCGCCACTTTTTGATTGAACTCTGAGGTAGGGTATATTGTTTTAATCATGAACCCGCACTTTCAGAATGATTGAATTCCTAACTCAATACAAAAACTGAATCGGTGATCGTTGTTAGTGGGGCATGTTTTTGCCAATTCAGAAATTCATAATTAATTTTTAAAAAATCGTTGACACTTTTTGAACGTGTTTTCTCATAGAGGATGGTTCAAATTAAGTTGAATTTGAATATCGAGAAAATTTATGTATTATCTCTCCATATTTTTGAATTTGAACTATCCCCCATATACATGGGAAAAGTAGTTAAGTTTGATAATTCACCAGAATTCAACGAATCAAGATCGCCACTTTTTGATTTAACTCTGAGGTAAGGTATATTGTTTTTATCATGTACACGAACTTTCAGAATGGTTGAATTCATAATCCAATACAAAAGTCGAATCGGTGTTAATTGTTAGTGGGGCATGTTTTTGCCACTTCAAAAATTCTTAAAATTATTTTTAAAAAATCGTTGACACTTTTTGAAGGTTTTTTGTCATAGAGGACAGTCCAAACTAAGTTGAAATTGAATATCGAGAAAAAATAAGTATTATCTCTCCTTATTTTTGAATTTGAACTATCCCCCTAATTAGTTAACATATGAAAAGTAGTTAAGTTTGATAATTCACCAGAATTCAACGAATCGAGATCGCCACTTTTTGATTAAACTCTGAGGTAGGGTGTATTGTTCCTATTATGTATACGCACTTTCAGAATGATTGAATTCCTAATTCAATACAAAAGTTGAATCGGTGTTTGCTGCTAGTATGGCATGTGGTTGCCACTTCAAAAATTCATAACTAATTTTTAAAAAACCGTAGACACTTTTTGAACGTGTGACGGTTCAAATTAAGTTGAATTTGAATAACGAGAAAAAATATGTATTATCTCTCCTTATTTTTGAATTTGAACTATCCCCCATATACTTAAAATGGAAAAAGTAGTTAAGTTTGATAATTCAACAGAATTCAATGAATTGAGACTGCCACTTTTTTATTAAACTTTGAGGTGGATTTTATTGTTCTTATCATGTACACGCACTTTCAGAATGATTGAATTCCAAATTCAATACAAAAGTCGAATCGGTGTTAACTGTTAGTGGGGCATGTTTTTGCCACTTCAAAAATTTATAACTAATTTTAAAAAAATCGTTGAAACTTTTTGAAGGTTTTTTGTCATAGAGGACAGTTCAAACTAAGTTGAATTTGAATATCGAGAAAAAATATGTATTATCTCTCCATATTTTTGAATTTGAACTATCCCCCATATACCTAACATGGGAAAAGTAGTTAAGTTTGATAATTCAACAGAATTCAATGAATCGAGATTGCCACTTTTTTATTAAACTCTTAGGTAGGGTATATTGTTCTTATCATGTACACGCACTTTCAGAATGATTGAATTTCAAATTCAATACAAATGTTGAATCGGTGTTCGTTGTTAGTGGGGCATGTTTTTGCCACTTCAGAAATTCATAACTAATTTTTAAAAAATCGTTGACACTTTTTGAAAGTGTTTTGTCATGGAGGATGGTTCAAATTAAGTTGAATTTGAATATCGAGAAAAAATATGTATTATCTCTCCTTATTTTTGAATTTGAACTATCCCCCGTATACTTAACATGGGAAAAGTAGTTAAGTTTGATAATTCAACAGAATGAAATGAATCGAAATCGCCACTATTTTATTGAACTCTGAGGTAGGGTATATTGTTCTCATCATATACACGCACTTTCAGAATGATTGAATTCCTAATTCAATACAAAAGTTGAATCGGTGTTCGCTGCTAGTATGGTATGTGGTTGCCACTTCAAAAATTCATAACTAATTTTTAAAAAAACGTAGACACTTTTTGAACGTGTGACGGTTCAAATTAAGTTAAATTTGAATAACGAGAAAAAATATGTATTATCTCTCCTAATTTTTGAACTTGAACTATCCCCCATATACTTAAAATGGAAAAAAGTAGTTAAGTTTGATAATTCAACAGAAATCAAAGAATCGAGATTGCCACTTTTTTATTAAACTCTGAGGTAGGGTATATTGTTTTTATCATGTACACGAACTTTCGGAATGATTGAATTCCTAATTCATTACAAAAGTCGAATCGGTGTTAATTGTTAGTGGGGCATGTTTTTGCCACTTCAAAAATTCACAACTAATTTTTTAAAAATCGATGACACTTTTTAATCGTGTTTTCTCATAGAAAACAGTTCAAATTAAGTTGAAGTTGAATAACGAAAAAAAAAAAGTATTATCTCTCCTTATTTTTGAATTTGAACTATCCCCCTATTTAGTTAACATCTGAAAAGTAGTTAAGTTTGATAATTCACCAGAATTCAACGAATCGAGATCGCCACTTTTTGATTAAACTCTGAGGTAGGGTGTATTGTTCCTATTATGTATACGCACTTTCAGAATGATTGAATTCCTAATTCAATACAAAAGTTGAATTGGTGTTCGTTGCTAGTATGGCATGTGTTTGCCAATTCAAAAATTCATAACTAATTTTTAAAAAATCGTTGACACTTTTTGAACGTGTTTCCTCATAGAGGACTGTTCAAATTAAGTTGAATTTGAATAACTAGAAAAAATAAGTATTATCTCTCCTTATTTTTGAATTTGAACTATCCCCCGAATACATAACATGGGAAAAGTAGTTAAGTTTTATAATTCAACAGAATGAAATGAATCGAAATCGCCACTTTTTTATTGAATTCTGAGGTAGGGTATATTGTTCTCATCATGTACACGCACTTTCAGAATGATTGAATTCCTAATTCAATACAAAAGTTGAATCGGTGTTTGCTGCTAGTATGGCATGTGGTTGCCACTTCAAAAATTAATAACTAATTTTTAAAAAACCGTAGACACTTTTTGAACGTGTGACGGTTCAAATTAAGTTGAATTTGAATAACGAGAAAAAATATGTATTATCTCTCCTTATTTTTGAACTTGAACTATCCCCCATATACTTAACATGGGAAAAGTAGTTAAGTTTGATAATTCAACAGAATTCAATGAATCAAGATCACCACTTTTTGATTAAAGTCTGAGGTAGGGTATATTGTTTTTATCATGTACACGCACTTTCAGAATGATTGAATTCCTAATTCAACACAAAAGTCGAATCGGTGTTAATTATTAGTGGGCATGTTTTTGCCACTTCAAAAATTCATAACTAATTTTTAAAAAAATCGTTGACATTTTTTAAACGTGTTTTCTCATAGAAGACAGTTCAAATTAAGTTGAATTTGAATAACAAGAAAAAATAAGTATTATCTCTCCTTATTTTTGAATTTGTAGGGTGTATTGTTCCTATTATATACACGCACTTTCAAAATGATTGAATTCCTAATTCAATACAAAAGTTAAATCGGTGTTCGCTGCTAGTATGGCATGTGGTTGCCACTTCAAAAATTCATAACTAATTTTTAAAAAACTGTAGACCCTTTTGAACGTATGACGGTTCAAATTAAGTTGAATTTGAATAACGAGAAAAAATATGAATTATCTCTCCTAATTTTTGAACTTGAACTATCCCCCATATACTTAACATGGGTAAAATAGTTATGTTTGATAATTCACCAGAATTCAATGAATCGAGATCACCACTTTGTTATTGAACCCTTAGGTAGAATATATTGTTCTAATCATGCACACGCACTTTCAGAATGATTGAATTCCTAATTCAATACAAAAGTTGAATTGGTGTTTGTTGCTAGTATGGCATGTGGTTGCCACTTCAAAAATTCATAACTAATTTTTAAAAAACCGTAGACACTTTTTGAAGGTGTGACGGTTCAAATTAAGTTGAATTTGAATAACGAGAAAAAATATGTATTATCGCTCCTAATTTTTGAACTTGAACTATCCCCATATACTTAACGTGGTAAAAGTAGTTAAGTTTGATAATTCACCAGAACTCAACGAATCAGGATCGCCACTTTTTGATTGAACTCTGAGGTAGGGTATATTGTTTTAATCATGAACCCGCACTTTCAGAATGATTGAATTCCTAACTCAATACAAAAACTGAATCGGTGATCGTTGTTAGTGGGGCATGTTTTTGCCAATTCAGAAATTCATAATTAATTTTTAAAAAATCGTTGACACTTTTTGAACGTGTTTTCTCATAGAGGATGGTTCAAATTAAGTTGAATTTGAATATCGAGAAAATTTATGTATTATCTCTCCATATTTTTGAATTTGAACTATCCCCCATATACATGGGAAAAGTAGTTAAGTTTGATAACTCACCAGAATTCAACGAATCAAGATCGCCACTTTTTGATTTAACTCTGAGGTAAGGTATATTGTTTTTATCATGTACACGAACTTTCAGAATGGTTGAATTCCTAATCCAATACAAAAGTCGAATCGGTGTTAATTGTTAGTGGGGCATGTTTTTGCCACTTCAAAAATTCATAACTAGTTTTTAAAAAATCGTTGACACTTTTTGAAGGTTTTTTGTCGTAGAGGACAGTCCAAACTAAGTTGAATTTGAATATCGAGAAAAAATAAGTATTATCTCTCCTGATTTTTGAATTTGAACTATCCCCCTAAATAGTTAACATATGAAAAGTAGTTAAGTTTGATAATTCACCAGAATTCAACGATTTGAGATCGCCACTTTTTGATTAAACTCTGAGGTAGGGTGTAATATTCCTATTATGTATACGCACTTTCAGAATGATTGAATTCCTAATTCAATACAAAAGTTGAATCGGTGTTCGTTGCTAGTATGGCATGTGTTTGCCAATTCAAAAATTCATAACTAATTTTTAAAAAATCGTTGACACTTTTTGAACGTGTTTCCTCATAGAGGACGGTTCAAATTAAGTTGAATTTGAATAACGAGAAAAAATATGTATTATCTCTCCTTATTTTTGAACTTGAACTATCCCCCATATACTTAACATGGGAAAAGTAGTTAAGTTTGATAATTCAACAGAATTCAATGAATCAAGATCACCACTTTTTGATTAAAGTCTGAGGTAGGGTATATTGTTTTTATCATGTACACGCACTTTCAGAATGATTGAATTCCTAATTCAACACAAAAGTCGAATCGGTGTTAATTATTAGTGGGCATGTTTTTGCCACTTCAAAAATTCATAACTAATTTTTAAAAAAATCGTTGACATTTTTTAAACGTGTTTTCTCATAGAAGACAGTTCAAATTAAGTTGAATTTGAATAACAAGAAAAAATAAGTATTATCTCTCCTTATTTTTGAATTTGTAGGGTGTATTGTTCCTATTATATACACGCACTTTCAAAATGATTGAATTCCTAATTCAATACAAAAGTTAAATCGGTGTTCGCTGCTAGTATGGCATGTGGTTGCCACTTCAAAAATTCATAACTAATTTTTAAAAAACTGTAGACCCTTTTGAACGTATGACGGTTCAAATTAAGTTGAATTTGAATAACGAGAAAAAATATGAATTATCTGTCCTAATTTTTGAACTTGAACTATCCCCCATATACTTAACATGAATAAAATATTTATGTTTGATAATTCACCAGAATTCAATGAATCGAGATCACCACTTTGTTATTGAACTCTTAGGTAGAATATATTGTTCTAATCATGCACACGCACTTTCAGAATGATTGAATTCCTAATTCAATACAAAAGTTGAATTGGTGTTTGTTGCTAGTATGGCATGTGGTTGCCACTTCAAAAATTCATAACTAATTTTTAAAAAACCGTAGACACTTTTTGAAGGTGTGACGGTTCAAATTAAGTTTAATTTGAATAACGAGAAAAAATATGTATTATCGCTCCTAATTTTTGAACTTGAACTATCCCCCATATACTTAACGTGGTAAAAGTAGTTAAGTTTGATAATTCACCAGAACTCAACGAATCAGGATCGCCACTTTTTGATTGAACTCTGAGGTAGGGTATATTGTTTTAATCATGAACCCGCACTTTCAGAATGATTGAATTCCTAACTCAATACAAAAACTGAATCGGTGATCGTTGTTAGTGGGGCATGTTTTTGCCAATTCAGAAATTCATAATTAATTTTTAAAAAATCGTTGACACTTTTTGAACGTGTTTTCTCATAGAGGATGGTTCAAATTAAGTTGAATTTGAATATCGAGAAAATTTATGTATTATCTCTCCATATTTTTGAATTTGAACTATCCCCCATATACATGGGAAAAGTAGTTAAGTTTGATAATTCACCAGAATTCAACGAATCAAGATCGCCACTTTTTGATTTAACTCTCAGGTAAGGTATATTGTTTTTATCATGTACACGAACTTTCAGAATGGTTGAATTCCTAATCCAATACAAAAGTCGAATCGGTGTTAATTGTTAGTGGGGCATGTTTTTGACACTTCAAAAATTCATAACTAATTTTTAAAAAATCGTTGACACTTTTTGAAGGTTTTTTGTCATAGAGGACAGTCCAAACTAAGTTGAATGTGAATATCGAGAAAAAATAAGTATTATCTCTCCTTATTTTTGAATTTGAACTATCCCCCTAAATAGTTAACATATGAAAAGTAGTTAAGTTTGATAATTCACCAGAATTCAACGATTTGAGATCGCCACTTTTTGATCAAACTCTGAGGTATGTTGTAATGTTCCTATTATGTATACGCACTTTCAGAATGATTGAATTCCTAATTCAATACAAAAGTTGAATTGGTGTTCGCTGCTAGTATGGCATGTGTTTGCCAATTCAAAAATTCATAACTAATTTTTAAAAAATCGTTGACACTTTTTGAACGTGTTTCCTCATAGAGGACTGTTCAAATTAAGTTGAATTTGAATAACTAGAAAAAATAAGTATTATCTCTCCTTATTTTTGAATTTGAACTATCCCCCGAATACATAACATGGGAAAAGTAGTTAAGTTTTATAATTCAACAGAATGAAATGAATCGAAATCGCCACTTTTTTATTGAATTCTGAGGTAGGGTATATTGTTCTCATCATGTACACGCACTTTCAGAATGATTGAATTCCTAATTCAATACAAAAGTTGAATCGGTGTTTGCTGCTAGTATGGCATGTGGTTGCCACTTCAAAAATTAATAACTAATTTTTAAAAAACCGTAGACACTTTTTGAACGTGTGACGGTTCAAATTAAGTTGAATTTGAATAACGAGAAAAAATATGTATTATCTCTCCTTATTTTTGAACTTGAACTATCCCCCATATACTTAACATGGGAAAAGTAGTTAAGTTTGATAATTCAACAGAATTCAATGAATCAAGATCACCACTTTTTGATTAATATCTGAGGTAGGGTATATTGTTTTTATCATGTACACGCACTTTCAGAATGATTGAATTCCTAATTCAACACAAAAGTCGAATCGGTGTTAATTATTAGTGGGCATGTTTTTGCCACTTCAAAAATTCAAAACTAATTTTTAAAAAAATCGTTGACATTTTTTAAACGTGTTTTCTCATAGAAGACAGTTCAAATTAAGTTGAATTTGAATAACAAGAAAAAATAAGTATTATCTCTCCTTATTTTTGAATTTGAAATATCCCCCTAATTAGTTAACATATGAAAAGTAGTTAAGTTTGATAATTCACCAGAATTCAACGAATCGAGATCGCCACTTTTTGATTAAACTCTGAGGTAGGGTGTATTGTTCCTATTATGTATACGCACTTTCAGAATGATTGAATTCCTAATTCAATACAAAAGTTGAATTGGTGTTCGTTGCTAGTATGGCATGTGTTTGCCAATTCAAAAATTCATAACTAATTTTTAAAAAATCGTTGACACTTTTTGAACGTGTTTCCTCATAGAGGACGGTTCAAATTAAGTTGAATTTGAATAACTAGAAAAAATAAGTATTATCTCTCCTTATTTTTAAATTTGAACTATCCCCCGAATACATAACATGGGAAAAGTAGTTAAGTTTTATAATTCAACAGAATGAAATGAATCGAAATCGCCACTTTTTTATTGAACTCTGAGGTAGGGTATATTGTTCTTATCATGTACACGCACTTTCAGAATGATTGAATTCCTAATTCAATACAAAAGTTGAATCGGTTTTTGCTGCTAGCATGGCATGTGGTTGCCACTTCAAAAATTAATAACTAATTTTTAAAAAACCGTAGACACTTTTTGAACGTGTGACGGTTCAAATTAAGTTTAATTTGAATAACGAGAAAAAATATGTATTATCTCTCCTAATTTTTGAACTTGAACTATCCCCCATATACTTAACATGGGAAAAGTAGTTAAGTTTGATAATTCAACAGAATTCAATGAATCAAGATCACCACTTTTTGATTAAAGTCTGAGGTAGGGTATATTGTTTTTATCATGTACACGCACTTTCAGAATGATTGAATTCCTAATTCAACACAAATGTCGAATCGGTGTTAATTATTAGTGGGGCATGTTTTTGCCACTTCAAAAATTCATAACTAATTTTTATAAAAATCGTTGACATTTTTCAAACGTGTTTTCTCATAGAAGACAGTTCAAATTATGTTGAATTTGAATAACAATAAAAAATAAGTATTATCTCTCCTTATTTTTGAATTTGAACTATCCCCATATATAGTTAACATCTGAAAAGTAGTTAAGTTTGATAATTCACCAGAATTCAACTAATCGAGATCGCCACTTTTTGATTAAATTCTGAGGTAGGGTGTATTGTTCCTATTATATACACGCACTTTCAAAATGATTGAATTCCTAATTCAATACAAAAGTTAAATCGGTGTTCGCTGCTAGTATGGCATGTGGTTGCCACTTCAATAATTCATAACTAATTTTTAAAAAAAACTGTAGACCCTTTTGAACGTGTGACGGTTCAAATTAAGTTGAATTTGAATAACGAGAAAAAATATGAATTATCTCTCCTAATTTTTGAACTTGAACTATCCCCCATATACTTAACGTGGAAAAAGTAGTTAAGTTTGATAATTCACCAGAACTCAACGAATCAGGATCGCCACTTTTTGATTGAACTCTGAGGCAGGGTATATTGTTTTAATCATGAACCCGCACTTTCAGAATGATTGAATTCCTAACTCAATACAAAAACTTAATCGTGGATCGTTGTTAGTGGGGCATGTTTTTGCCAATTCAGAAATTCATAATTAATTTTTAAAAAATCGTTGACACTTTTTGAACGTGTTTTCTCATAGAGGATGGTTCAAATTAAGTTGAATTTGAATATCGAGAAAAATTATGTATTATCTTTCCATATTTTTGAATTTGAACTATCCCCCATATACATGGGAAAAGTAGTTAAGTTTGATAATTCACCAGAATTCAACGAATCAAGATCGCCACTTTTTGATTTAACTCTGAGGTAGGGTATATTGTTTTTATCATGTACACGAACTTTCAGAATGATTGAATTCCTAATCCAATACAAAAGTCGAATCGGTGTTAATTGTTAGTGGGGCATGTTTTTGCCACTTCAAAAATTCATAACTAATTTTTAAAAAATCGTTGACACTTTTTGAAGGTTTTTTGTCATAGAGGACAGTCCAAACTAAGTTGAATTTGAATATCGAGAAAAAATATGTATTATCTCTCCATATTTTTGAATTTGAACTATCCCCCATATACTTAACGTGGAAAAAGTAGTTAAGTTTGATAATTCACCAGAACTCAACGAATCAGGATCGCCACTTTTTGATTGAACTCTGAGGTAGGGTATATTGTTTTAATCATGAACCTTCACTTTCAGAATGATTGAATTCCTAACTCAATACAAAAACTGAATCGGTGATCGTTGTTAGTGGGGCATGTTTTTGCCACTTCAAAAATTCACAACTAATTTTTAAAAAATCGATGACACTTTTTAAACGTGTTTTCTCATAGGAAACAGTTCAAATTAAGTTTAATTTGAATAACGAAAAAAAATAAGTATTATCTCTCCTTATTTTTGAATTTGAACTATCCCCGTAATTAGTTAACATCTGAAAAGTAGTTAAGTTTGATAATTCACCAGAATTCAACGAATCGAGATCGCCACTTTTTGATTAAACTCTGAGGTAGGGTGTATTGTTCCAATTATATATACGCACTTTCAGAATGATTGAATTCCTAATTCAATACAAAAGTTGAATTGGTGTTCGTTGCTAGTATGGCATGTGTTTGCCACTTCAAAAATTCATAACTAATTTTTAAAAAATCGTTGACACTTTTTGAACGTGTTTTCTCATAGAGGACGGTTCAAATTAAGTTGAATTTGAATAACTAGAAAAAATAAGTATTATCTCTCCTTATTTTTGAATTTGAACTATCCCCCGAATACATAACATGGTAAAAGTAGTTAAGTTTTATAATTCAACAGAATGAAATGAATCGAAATCGCCACTTTTTTATTGAACTCTGAGGTAGGGTATATTATTCTCATCATGTACACGCACTTTCAGAATGATTGAATTCCTAATTCAATACAAAAGTTGAATCAGTGTTAATTATTAGTTGGGCATGTTTTTGCCACTTCAAAAATTCATAACTAATTTTTAAAAAATCGTTGACATTTTTTAAACGTGTTTTCTCATAGAAGACAGTTCAAATTAAGTTGAATTTGAATAACGAGAACAAATAAGTATTATCTCTCCTTATTTTTGAATTTGAACTATCCCCTTATATAGTTAAAATCTGAAAAGTAGTTAAGTTTGATAATTCACCAGAATTCAACTAATTGAGATCGCCACTTTTTGATTAAATTCTGAGGTAGTGTGTATTGTTCCTATTATGTACACGCACTTTCAAAATGATTGAATTCCTAATTCAATACAAAATTTAAATCGGTGTTCGCTGCTAGTATGGCATGTGGTTGCCACTTCAAAAATTCATAACTAATTTTTAAAAAACTGTAGACCCTTTTAAACGTGTGACGGTTCAAATTAAGTTGAATATGAATAACGAGAAAAAATATGAATTATCTCTCCTAATTTTTGAACTTGAACTATCCCCCATATACTTAACATGGATAAAATATTTATGTTTGATAATTCACCAGAATTCAATGAATCGAGATCGCCACTTTGTTATTGAACTCTTAGGTAGGGAAGATTGTTCTAATCATGCACACGCACTTTCAGAATGATTGAATTCCTAACTCAATACAAAAATTGAATCGGTGATCGTTGTTAGTGGGGCATGTTTTTGCCAATTCAGAAATTCATAATTAATTTTTAGAAAATCGTTGACACTTTTTGAATGTGTTTTCTCATAGAGAATGGTTCAAATTAAGTTGAATTTGAATATCGAGAAAAATTATGTATTATCTCTCCATATTTTTGAATTTGAACTATCCCCCATATACTTAAAATGGAAAAAGTAGTTAAGTTTGATAATTCAACAGAATTCAATGAATCGAGATTGCCACTTTTTTATTAAACTCTTAGGTAGGGTATATTGTTCTTATCATGTACATGCATTTTCAGAATGATTGAATTTCAAATTCAATACAAATGTTGAATCGGTGTTCGTTGTTAGTGGGGCATGTTTTTGCCACTTCAGAAATTCATCCCTAATTTTTAAAAAATCGTTGACACTTTTTGAAGGTGTTTTGTCATGGAGGATGGTTCAAATTAAGTTGAATTTGAATATCGAGAAAAAATATGTATTATCTCTCCTTATTTTTGAAATTGAACTATCCCCCGTATACTTAACATGGGAAAAGTAGTTATGTTTGATTATTCAACAGAATGAAATGAATCGAAATCGCCACTTTTTTATTGAACTCTGAGGTAGGGTATATTGTTCTCATCATATACACGCACTTTCAGAATGATTGAATTCCTAATTCAATACAAAAGTTGAATCGGTGTTCGCTGTTAGTATGGTATGTGGTTGCCACTTCAAAAATTCATAACTAATTTTTAAAAAAGCGTAGACACTTTTTGAACGTGTGACGGTTCAAATTAAGTTGAATTTGAATAACGGGAAAAAATATGTATTATCTCTCCTAATTTTTGAACTTGAACTATCCCCCATATACTTAACATGGGAAAAGTAGTTAAGTTTGATAATTCAACAGAATTCAATGAATCAAGGTCACCACTTTTTGATTAAAGTCTGAGGTAGGGTATATTGTTTTCATCATGTACACGCACTTTCAGAATGATTGAATTCCTAATTCAACACAAAAGTCGAATCGGTGTTAATTATTAGTGGGGCATGTTTTTGCCACTTCAAAAATTCAAAACTAATTTTTAAAAAATCGTTGACACTTTTTAAACGTGTTTTCTCATAGAAGACAGTTCAAATTAAGTTGAATTTGAATAACGAGAAAAAATAAGTATTATCTCTCCTTATTTTTTAATTTGAACTATCTCCATATATAGTGAACATCTGAAAAGTAGTTAAGTTTGATAATTCACCAGAATTTAACTAATCGAGATCGCCACTTTTTGATTAAATTCTGAGGTAGGGTGTATTGTTCCTATTATGTACACGCACTTTCAAAATGATTGAATTCCTAATTCAATACAAAAGTTAAATCGGTGTTCGCTGCTAGTATGGCATGTGGTTGCCACTTCAAAAATTCATAACTAATTTTTAAAAAACTGTAGACCCTTTTGAACGTGTGACGGTTCAAATTAAGTTGAATTTGAATAACGAGAAAAAATAGGAATTATCTGTCCTAATTTTTGAACTTGAACTATCCCCCATATACTTAACATGGATAAAATATTTATGTTTGATAATTCACCAGAATTCAATGAATCGAGATCACCACTTTGTTATTGAACTCTTAGGTAGAATATATTGTTCTAATCATGCACACGCACTTTCAGAATGATTGAATTCCTAATTCAATACAAAAGTTGAATTGGTGTTTGTTGCTAGTATGGCATGTGGTTGCCACTTCAAAAATTCATAACTAATTTTTAAAAAACCGTAGACACTTTTTGAAGGTGTGACGGTTTAAATTAAGTTGAATTTGAATAACGAGAAAAAATATGTATTATCGCTCCTAATTTTTGAACTTGAACTATCCCCCATATACTTAACGTGGTAAAAGTAGTTAAGTTTGATAATTCACCAGAACTCAACGAATCAGGATCGCCACTTTTTGATTGAACTCTGAGGTAGGGTATATTGTTTTAATCATGAACCCGCACTTTCAGAATGATTGAATTCCTAACTCAATACAAAAACTGAATCGGTCATCGTTGTTAGTGGGGCATGTTTGTGCCAATTCAGAAATTCATAATTAATTTTTAAAAATTCGTTGACACTTTTTGAACGTGTTTTCTCATAGAGGATGGTTCAAATTAAGTTGAATTTGAATATCGAGAAAATTTATGTATTATCTCTCCATATTTTTGAATTTGAACTATCCCCCATATACATGGGAAAAGTAGTTAAGTTTGATAATTCACCAGAATTCAACGAATCAAGATCGCCACTTTTTGATTTAACTCTGAGGTAAGGTATATTGTTTTTATCATGTACACGAACTTTCAGAATGGTTGAATTCATAATCCAATACAAAAGTCGAATCGGTGTTAATTGTTAGTGGGGCATGTTTTTGCCACTTCAAAAATTCTTAAAATTATTTTTAAAAAATCGTTGACACTTTTTGAAGGTTTTTTGTCATAGAGGACAGTCCAAACTAAGTTGAAATTGAATATCGAGAAAAAATAAGTATTATCTCTTCTTATTTTTGAATTTGAACTATCCCCCTAATTAGTTAACATATGAAAAGTAGTTCAGTTTGATAATTCACCAGAATTCAACGAATCGAGATCGCCACTTTTTGATTAAACTCTGAGGTAGGGTGTATTGTTCCTATTATGTATACGCACTTTCAGAATGATTGAATTCCTAATTCAATACAAAAGTTGAATTGGTGTTCGTTGCTAGTATGGCATGTGTTTGCCAATTCAAAAATTCATAACTAATTTTTAAAAAATCGTTGACACTTTTTGAACGTGTTTCCTCATAGAGGACGGTTCAAATTAAGTTGAATTTGAATAACTAGAAAAAATAAGTATTATCTCTCCTTATTTTTAAATTTGAACTATCCCCCGAATACATAACATGGGAAAAGTAGTTAAGTTTTATAATTCAACAGAATGAAATGAATCGAAATCGCCACTTTTTTATTGAACTCTGAGGTAGGGTATATTGTTCTTATCATGTACACGCACTTTCAGAATGATTGAATTCCTAATTCAATACAAAAGTTGAATCGGTGTTTGGGAACTGTCTGCTGCGACGTCGGACGTACGACTATTAAAGATACGTCGATGCTTTTTAATTGGTGGACGGATCGATGACGTAAAACCGACGTACCTGCATTAAAGATACGTCGACGTAGATTTGCAACGCAAAACATATGATTCATGACGTCATTATAGACGCTACTTCTACTTGGAACTTGGGTATGATGCCATGCGGAGGTTAATTGTATCAGCACATGTGAATATGATATATGTGTCATGTTTCTTGCTGAATGCATTCACTAATTATGAGGTGCGTATCGTACTTTCTGATAACTACTTAAGTGGTTAAAGTACAGTGTAAATATATGGAGTTCTATAGGCTCGGACTGGGAAGCTATAAGGCGGGGCCAGTCAAGACATATAGGCATTACAGGCAGCAGGGGCCACTTAGAAGGAGGCCTGAGGCCACGTTTTGTATGCTGTCTGTGTTAAAAATCTGAGGGGCCAGTCAGAGGGATCCCTTGACCCAGCCTTTTGTGGCCAGCCCGGGCCTGTTAAAATATATAAATGGACTTAACTTTAAAAATGTCATTCCATGCTTGGCATACGTACAGAATATAAAACTTATTTATTATAACCATGCATGCAGTGCATGTGTGCAACACGTGTGTGCTGGGGACTGTGGGGGGGAGGGGGGTTGTACCAAACACAAGCACCGGCCGGCCCATATGACATGATACATGCAGCCAAGGGTCTTGTAAATTAAAGTAAATAAGTAAAGTAAGCAGAGAGTGTACGTGTATGCATATACATAATATACATATATATGAACGTGGCGCAGTGCATTGACCGGTTAGATCACCGAAGTCAGGCTACGTCAAACGTGGTTGGTACTTAAATGGGTGACCATTTTAAGTATAAAAATTACGTTGCTCCCTCCCTGGGGTAAATTCGTCTCGCTTTCAACCCAGTGCAGTGATGCACTTGTGTGTGGTTACCTATAGGCTTTGGACATCGCTTTGGTCCATTGAGAAATAGTAGAGGTGTCCGTCCTAACTGAGGTTTCCCACAGTTCCCTCAGTCTCACCTCAGCAAATGCTGGGATGCGTAGCAGGCCGTGGCCACCATCCGTTCCCCACTTTATCCCTACCCATTAACCCGCCGCGAGCTGTAAGCTCTTAGGGGTGTATCCTAGCAAAAAAAAAAAACTTATACCAACACTCTGAGCCTCCAACAGCCCTGAATCCAGTAAATTCCACTCCCTCACCGTTCTTCTCAAGAAGGAATATTTGCCCACATCACTTTTGCTGCCCTTGTACTCCAGCTTCCAGGAATGGTCCATCCTGCTTTTATAATGCCCGGTTGCTATAAGCTCTTCCCAGCCCTTTTGGTTCCTCATTATTTTGTACATTGTTATATACCATCAGTCTACTTTGCTTCCTCTTCTCTTCTACATATGAGTCCTCCCATATATCCCATTTGTCTATATATATAATTTTGGTCACACTCTCTCTTTCTTTAAAAATTTTGCTTTTATCACAGATGAAGCTTGATCCAGTTCCCCTTTTCCAGAACCCTTCTTGCAGCTTGTCTTTGGATAGTTTGGATCTTTTCCATTTCTTTCTTTCCTTTTGCTCTATATATAAATGGGTCCCATTTATGCGTTACATCCATATATTCCATAATTGGTCTTATAATCAGCTAGAGACTTTTGTAACCTTTTTTCTCTCAATATCCTGCCTGCATATAATATATTTATATAATTATATATGGTTATAATAATTAATACAAGATCCTTGCACGCAGCTGATGCAAAGCTATATAATTATATATAGGGCTCTAGCTGAAACTCATGTCCACCGCCCGGAGGCGAAAACTTTTAGTGGTACCGGGCCGCTAACTAACGTTGGCAAAATTGCAAATAAAGCAAACATGCATAAATTTTCTATCAGCAATATATTATTATACTGTAATGGACTTTTATTTTTACTGAAATTTATTTTGCTATACATATATACTGTACATATGCATATCCACTATACAGCTATAGTACTCAACTGAAATACAGGAAAAATCAACAACAATTACAGTAGTAAAATTAAATTTTAAAATTTTATAGTTTATATATATATTAGAGTGCAAATACGTGCAGCGCTGATGTCCCAATCAAGTGCATCAACTAGTGTAAGCACGTAATAATTGGCATGAGCGGAGGAGCATGACGTCATGTTCCGCCAATTGTCATGCAGGGGCAGTCAGCTCGAAGCTCGGGGGGGGGGGGGGCAGTGCTCTATCCTGCAATGTTAAAATTTAGAGTGGGAGGGAAGCGACGGGTGGGAGGTGTAACACCTTCAATGTATTTTGGGAAATTTGGGACCCCCTACCCCCTTGGATCCGCGCCTGTCGACTATATACTGGCTAACCCGCACAGCACATTCCTCCTTGTTGTTCCCCCCTTTTCTCCTCTCGCTCCTCTAACTGCTGTTCTCCGTGCAGTGCTGCCGGTGCCTGAGGCTATACACATATTTATTTGATCAATGTAAATTTTTGGTACTATTCAAAACCAGAATGTCATTTATTTTCAAATTTATTATGATAAATAAAATAAAATATGATAATATGAAACTTCTCTTATGCAACAAGGAAATTATTGTACCAAATGTCCCTTTAATATCATCCTCTTATACATATATATATTTATAGCTCCAGTAGATTACCTAACTGTCCAAATCATCCGAGACACTCTTCATTCCTGGATAGATAATGCGAGAGCTGACTGCATTGATCCTGTGAGAGCACGTCATCATGTGAAAGGTTCATATTTTATAAACATATTGTACATGCATTTCAATGATGCTGCGGAAATAATTAATGATAAATGGAGTCTCAATTTTTTATTATTGAAGAAATGGAAAGAGCGTGCAAAATTATGCTACCTAGAATTTCTTGATTTTTTATATCCCTCGGGACTATTTTTAAAAAATATTGAAATTCCTTTTTGTGATGTCACGCAGCTGCAAGTCCTATCCTTTTCTTAAGAGGAGATGCCGAATGACGTCACTTTCAATAACTTTTAAAAATAGTCCCCAGGGCTCTAAAATATCTGAAAAAAATCAGGGTAGCTTATATATATAACTAATATATGCATTCTCTATCTATTTCTGCAATAAAAAAAAAAATGAGGTTGATACTCCTTTACCTCCGTTTTTCTAGCAACACGACCCTGTCGTTTTCTCATGATTTAACCCTGAAAATTCAAATTCAAAAAATTCTACCTCGTGTCACATGCAGTAACCCAAATGTAAAGTAGATTTAATTTGCAATAATATATATGATATATTATATATTGTCTTCTTGCTGCCTTGTTTCTTGGGGCTCATTTTTTCATAATTTACAAATCTCATCATCCTGTGTGGGTCTGCATGTTTTAAAGGAGGGGAACCGCTTCAACTTTTATATTTTTTTATTTTATTTCATAATGTACAACTTATAATTGTACCAAAAAAAGTTGCACCACCCTCCGCCTTCTAGGAGTTCCAGTCTTCCGGACGGTTGACGTTCAAATAGAGCGCCGAGGAAAGTGGGGCACATGCGCTGTGACGACATTTGCCCCCCCCCCCCCCCTTCTCTCTCCGCCCTATTTGAACGTCGACCGTTCGGAAGGCTGGAACTCCTGGAAGGCGGAGGGTGGTGCAACTTTTTTTGGTACAATTATATATAAGTTTTACAGCATGCAAAAAAATAAAAAATATAAAGTTGAAGCGGTTTCCCTCCTTAAAGTGCATGTGCTAGAGACTTGAATTCTTTAGTTGATGTTACACAATGCAATTTTCTAATAATTGTATGCATTTTTTTCCTACAAAAGAATTAACTTTATCTCCAATTGTTATGGTATATTTTAATAAATCTCTTGAAATTAAAAATTGCAGGCATGCTGTACATGTTATTTCTACTGTGTTAATTATAATATATTCTCACAGCATATTTATAATGTGTATAATTATATTTCCATTTCTTTTTATACTATTTTATTATATAATATTAATTAGTTGTCTTCTTCTCTGTATCTATATAGATTCGCTTCTATATAGTTCCACATGGCTTCAACCTGTAAGCCTTATAACTTATAAGCCTTCTTAAATATTTAATTACTGTTATACACCGAACACGGCAGACTTTTCGTGACTTGGGATGGGTGTGACTGATTACTAGATGATGGAGTGGTAGGAGGATGGCGGCTTACGGCTGTCTATACTCCGCTGCCCTGCAGTATTGCACTAGCTGCCACTGCAGGCTGCACAGATCTGGTAGTAGGAGCCCAGAAGAGTGCAGGAAAGGGTTCTGGGAGCCTGGTAAGCCCCTGCTTGGTCGCAAGATAACTCTTACTGACAAGGCTAAATATCGGCCTGGCCACACCCGAAAGGGTAAAATGGTGTGAAGGGTTATTTTATATAATGGACAACTTGCATGACTTTTTTAAATGCAAAAATTGGAAAGATCATGATGAAAAATGATTTTAGAATTTTTTTTCAGATTTTTTGGAGCCCTCATTAATTTTTTATGGGCTAATTAAAATCGTTGCATGCCTCTCAATTACATGACTCTCAAGTCATCAAATCATCGGACAACGTACCTTACTTCGCTGTACCTTGTTGACTTTAATTTGAAATTTAATTGTTGGAGGCTGTTGGAGCTATCTTCATTACTATTACTGAACACTTGTTTGTTATTGGCTGGCATGTCGCCATGACAACCAACCACATTTTTCTATACAGTCTCTTTGTATTTGTTAATTATCTAATAAATAACTAGATCAAATTTAAAACTGAGTTGTTCAGTTTGTCTCTTTTCTTATCTATTGCGACTCTACAGCACTTAATTTTTAGTTTTAATTGTTTTCTGTTCTTTTATTTGACTTTTGTTCAACCCCCTGGTAACGGCTAAGAAAGCATGGCACATAAATGAAGTTTAAATAAACTAAAATCTCTAGCTTTGGCAATGAGATGAACGTAGTGCAGTAGTGGAAGCGTACCTGCTTCGCGTGACGAAAGTCGTGGGTTCGAATCCCCGTAGATCTTTTTTAGGTTTTTATGAAATATTAAACAGGAAATATTTCATTTTAGTTATTTTACCGAACTTAATTGACATTTATAATCCCTGGAGATTGTAATATTTTTATTTATTTAATGCCAAAAGTAATATCAGTTATAATAATTTAGTAAAAACAGAAAATTAATTTGATATCTTTTATAACGAACCAATGCAGTTTAATACTTATTAACATATCATATATCTTTTTATAGTCAAAATCATTATCAGAACTTGAAAGACACACGTAATTAATTCAATTTGGATTGTTCTTTTTATCATATATGCATTGCATAGAATTACTGTATATATTATACAGGTTATACAACATATATATATGATTATACACCATAGGATACACGATACACATTGTAGGGACAGAGGGAGACAGCTACAGTATATGCATATATAATACACCTGCAATAACACTATATAATTATTACCGAATATAGTAAAATTATATTGTCAAAATTTTAAAAATTTGTAAACTAGCTGATCTCGATCCGATTTTTATAACATAATATATATATATATATATATATATATATATATATGCATATTATTATTATATATATAATATATATATATTACATATTTATAAACTGTTATCCATTGATGTTATTAAATTTTTAAATTAACAAAATGTACTATATACACACCGGCTGGAGCCACCACCCGAGGAAACATATGGTCCAGTTTATTGGGTTAAATCGTTTAAAAATCATGTAAATAGAAGGATCTAATATTTTTAGAGCGCACAAACACAAAATTGTACAAAAATAATAATAAAATAAAAAAAAATGTTGCGCTATATCCACAGGTATATATAATATATAAATATTAATATATGTGTATATATATATATATATATATATATATATATATATATATAAATATATATAATATTTATATATTACACACCTGTTGATATAGCGCAACATTTTTTTTATTTTATTATTTTTGTACAATTTTGTGTTTGTGCGCTCTAAAAATATTAGATCCTTCTATTTACATGATTTTTTCTCTGCAAAATAAATAAAAATATTACAATCTCCAGGGATTATAAATGTCAATTAAGTTCGGTAAAATAACTAAAATGAAATATTTCCTGTTTATTATTTCATAAAAACCTAAAAAAGATCTACGGGGATTCGAACCCACGACTTTCGTCACGCGAAGCAGGTACGCTTCCACTACTGCACTACGTTCATCTCATTGCCAAAGCTAGAGATTTTAGTTTATTTAAACTTCATTTATGTGCGTGCCATGCTTTCTTAGCCGTTACCAGGGGGTTGAACAAAAGTCAAATAAAAGAACAGAAAACAATTAAAACTAAAAATTAAGTGCTGTAGAGTCGCAATAGATAAGAAAAGAGACAAACTGAACAACTCAGTTTTAAATTTGATCTAGTTATTTATTAGATAATTAACAAATACAAAGAGACTGTATAGAAAAATGTGGTTGGTTGTCATGGCGACATGCCAGCCAATAACAAACAAGTGTTCAGTAATAGTAATGAAGATAGCTCCAACAGCTTCCAACAATTAAATTTCAAATTAAAGTCAACAAGGTACAGCGAAGTAAGGTACGTTGTCCGATGATTTGATGACTTGAGAGTCATGTAATTGAGAGGCATGCAACGATTTTAATTAGCCCATAAAAAATTAATGAGGGCTCCAAAAAATCTGAAAAAAATTTCTAAAATCATTTTTCATCATGATCTTTCCAATTTTTGCATTTAAAAAAGTCATGCAAGTTGCAAGTTGTCCATTAATCAAAGCCTTGTGCTCATTTGGTCAGTGAACAACGTATTGTTGTGTATTTAATGTCTATAGAGTGAAAGGAAAAACATGGGATGGTTGTTGATTTACATGTTAACTTAATGGAGATTTTACGTTAATTATGAAGTTGCAACTCTTACCTAGCCCAATCAATGACAGACATTATAAACAATAGTTTGTTTACAAGCATTGCGAGTAGAAGACTTTGCTATTAATAGAGACCTAAATATTATGAGGCAGTCCGTGCAGCTTCTGAAGTGATGAAATAATGGTCTGCAATAGTGGTCTTCAACAACAGATTCAAAATTATGTTGAGCTTGCTACGCCTCCTTTTTCTACAGCTGTGAGCTGTGAAAGGGTACTTAAACTATTTTTCTTTGTTCAATACACCACTTGAAAAACCATGTTAAATATATAAAAAAAAAGTAAACAATTAAACTTGTCCACGCAGTGAATTGTTGTTGATGATTAATATATATGTATTTTATTATTATTATTTTTTTTTTTTATAATAGATCTTATTTTCTGAAAAATTTATGATTAAACATATTGAAATCTAAATGTTAACATTCAGATTTCAATATGTTTTTCAAAACTGAAAATATTACCAACATCTGCAGTTTCTGGGCATTTATAATTTTGAAATGCATCTGAAGAAGTTTTCTTCATTTCGATATCTTTAATAACTTTAAACAAACTCCAGTTTGTTGATTTTGATTGCTGTAATAAAATAAACAAGCTGGAGCTTGGTTAAAGCTGTACTTATTACTGCATGCAATTGGCTGCATGATTATGGATAATTTCAAATTTAATGTTTCTTTCACAAACACGCTACAATTCACTTTTGCAAAAAAAAAAAAAAAAAAAAGATTTACTAGATACATTTGTTGCGGCAGATATGCGGCTATGCGGCATGAATTTGTAAAAAAATCAGACCATGTTAAAGGACCTTAAGATATAAAATTTATTGCTATTCACCAAGAACTATAAAGATATGATGCATTTTGCTTCATCATTCATACAATATATAATTAAGTTTTGAAATTACATTATACGCATGATTATCATACAAAATAATCATATTAATTGGTGTTTAAAAACTCTCAGTGTTATGTATTATAATTTTACCATTATATTTTATTTATATTTATATGTACAATCAATCTCATTGTTTTTAAAAAGAAATCATAGATTTTGGGGTACTGTAGTAATATAATTATGCTACACTCATGAAGAAATTATCATTTATCCATGGCTACACTGACGACTGCTAAAAGGGTCAGAGGGTCAGTAAACCTACCTTAATTTCCTCATTCCTCTGCTGTGTATGTCCTATTGTAAGTGCACTTAACAATAAGTACTTCGTAACAGCACTTTCTCTCCTCACTGAATTATATTTTATTTGTTTTGGTGATTATACTGTGTATTTTTTAATTTTTATTATGATTAATATTATTATTTTTTTTTCATATTGCATACAAAAAATTTGTTCTTGCCTTATTTTTATTGTGTGGTAATTAATATGCTTAAGGGTATAAGGTAACACCACCAATGTTAAAAAAAAAAAAATGAAAGAAATTTAAAATGTTCTCCTCTACACCCCCTATCAGTAGCTAAAATATCAGGTATACAAATTCTATCTAGTTTTTGAGTTATGAATTTTTAAAGTTGACTACTTTAACATGGAGAAATTGACTTCCATGATAAATTAGGATAACATTTTAATTTTTTTTCTTTATTTTTATTAGGGATCTTTTTTAACATTGGTAGCGTTACCTTACCCTTAATGTTAAACAACATAATTTGCTGATCAGATTTTGGTGGTAGATCACAATTTTATGAATCAATGAATGTGCTTTGTCTTTTACTAACCACCAATTGAGTTTATAAAGCATTCATTATAATGTTTCTTTTTGTTTCCTGTCCTCTAAATATTTTGTAATACTTTTATCTTAATAAACTATTATTATTATTATGTACTTGCTGCATCATTCACATTACAACTGATTTTACTCATCCTTAACTGTTTTTATTCTTCTATTTTCTATTGCAATTGCAGTATTGAAATAATAGCTTTAATATGCATGTTTCATTCTTACTATTAGTACTTAAACCAGACAGTTATTTGGTGCAGATAAATAAAATATCCTAAAAATATGAGTGCAGAACAATTTTATTATTTGAATGGAATTAGAAGTTACTATATAGTTTTCTCCACGGAATAATCGATATAGGAAGATTGTTTCAAGAGGACGGAAGTGTAGATGGAGAGATTAAGGTAGAGATAATACGGATCCGCTGGCTCAATGCTAAAAATATCCCATTCATAAAAATTATGAAAAAAATTTAAAGTGTTCTCCTCTACATCCCCTATCAGTAGGTAAAATATCAGGTATACAAAAACGAGCTAGTTTTCGAGTTATTAATTTTTAAAGTTGACCAATTTAACATGGAAGTTCTATTTCTCCATGTTAAATTAGTCAACTTTAAAAATTAATAACTCAAAAACTAGCTCGTTTTTGTATACCTGATATTTTACCTACTGATAGGGGATGTAGAGGAGAATATTTTAAATTTTTTTCATAATTTTTATGAATGGGATTTTTTTAGCATTGGACCAGCTGATCCGTATTATCTCTACCTTAAAGGTATACAGGCCTCAAATTACAAATTAGACAGACATTAAGTGTTGCTCAAGTTTATAATCAACATTCAACATTCGTCTGTGCGAAGTCGCGCTGTAAAGAAAGTCCTTGCTGACGTCACAACTCACAGCTAGCACTGATTAGCATTGAGTTGTGACATCATCAAGGACTTTGTGACGCCATCAAGGACTAAATTTCTTACTTTGAACTGCGACTTCGCACGGATGCATTACGCGTGGAAAAAAAATATGCGAATGTTTATTATATACTCTAAACCCACTTGGTGACTGTCCAATTTGTATTTTGAGGCCTGTATGCCTTTAACAGCATATACCTTTGTTTAATTAATATTTAGCCATTGCATAGTTTCTAGCTAACATCAAGATGACATGAGTTCATTTTTTACAACCCAGTATATTATTCATAGCTCTGTTTTGTAATATTTTAATATTTCTTCTACTTATATTAAAAAACAGAGATGCACTATATTCAAAATGCGGAGCAATTATAGTTTTATAAACCAAAATTTTACACCATGCAAGTACTAAAAAGCTTGAAAATAAATTTTGATATACAAACATTTTTAAAGCAAAGATTAATTATGAGTTTTTCATTGGTAGGGGGGGGGGAGGAGTATAAGTTCACCAAACACACAGACAAATTTTCATTCTATGGGCTGGCCCATCTATCCTGCTAATTTTGAAGATGATGATTAGTGGAAGCAATTAGAAGGTGTGGAGTGGAAATTATAGCTGTGTAGCTCCATTCTAAATTTTCTTCTCATTATACTTATATGCAAAGTCTTCTACCCCCAATGGTTGTAACAAACGTTTATAATGTCTGTCGCGTGAAGGAAAAACATGGGACGATTGTTGATTTACATGTTAACTTAATTATGAAAATTGTTATGTCTACTAGCGCTAACAATGCCATTACGTTCTTTGCTCTGGTGGACGAAATAAGGTACTACGTCGTCCCACGTTTAACAATGAAAAATGCTTCAAGCGACAGACATTATTAACAATGGTTTTTGTTACAACCATTGCAGGTAGAAGACTTGTCTTGTAAGAGGAATAACTTATCCTTGTGTACTTGGCACACTTCTCCTCTGCCTCCTTCACCATCTTGGAACACTTGGAGTTGATGTAACGGTCAGCAGTGTCTCTGAGTCTTGTCCACCCACTTGTACGCCTCCAGCAGGTTTCCGGCGTGCTGTAAACAAATGCCCTCACATTATCTGTGTACGTACTAAAGAGAGCATGGAATAACTGCAGAAGAATGTTAAGGATTATTGTCACTATAGTGTAATTATTTTTTTTATATAATTTACATCAGAACATAGATAACAAAATGAATATTCACTTTCTGAAGTAAAAAAAGCAGGGACCGGATGCACACGTTTTTTTCGTGCATCCGAGATGCGCATCCGGATGCAAATTAATTTTTCGTGCATCCATGGATGCGCATCCGGATGCAAATTTATTTTTCATGCATCTGAGATGCGCATCCGGATGCAAATTTATTTTCCATGCATCTGGGATGCGCATCCGGATGCATTAATTTTTTTCCGTGCATCTGGGATGCACGGATGCGGATGCAAGCCCATTTTTGCGCATCCGTGTGCATCTTGTATCTGCATCCGCATCCGATCTTTAGTTTTTATAATACACTTTGTTTCTTGCAATTTTAAACGACAAGTGGCAAATAAATGTTAAAAAAATGCCTCGTGTTAAAGATTTATTTAGAGGCTATTAGCAAAAAACCTGAGAAAAAAAAAAAGAGAAAAAAAAGTATTAAATGGATGCAAATTTATTTTTCATGCATCTGAGATGCGCATCCGGGTGCAAATTTATTTTCCATGCATCTGGGATGCGCATCCGGATGCATTCATTTTTTCCCGTGCATCTGGATGCATTCATTTTTCCCTGTGCATCTGGGATGCACGGATGCGGATGCAAGCCCATTTTTGCGCATCCGTGTGCATCTTGCATCTGCATCCGCATCCGATCCCTGAAAAAAAGTAATTATTTAGTCTATTTTATGAGAAATTTATTTTTTTTAAGTTGGAAAAATGTTGACTTGATTTGACTAATGGCTGGCAGATTTCAATGATATTTTCACTATTTATACCCTGCATATCTAAATCGGAGAGACCGACTTTTGCTCCATTTTTTTCGCTGATTATATTTATGTTATAATGTAAGGAAGGTGTACTATAATTTTCAGAGTGATTCGATCACCATCACTTATAGTGACAATAATCTTTAAAGGCATACAGGCCTCAAATTACAAATCAGACAGTCACCAAGTGGGTTTAGATTATATAATCAACATTTGCATCATTTTTTTCCACGCGTGATGCATCCGTGCAAAGTCGCAGTTCAAAGTAAGAAATTTAGTCCTTGATGACGTCACGAAGTCCTTGATGACGTCACAACTCAATGCTAATCGGTGCTAGCTGATGAGTTGTGACGTCAGCAAGGACTTTCTTTACAGCGCGACTTCGCACAGATGCACCGCGCGCAGGTAAAAATAATACGAATGTTGATTATAAACTTGAGCAACACTTAATGTCTGTCTAATTTGTAATTTGAGGCCTGTATACCTTTAATTGAGAATTTTGAGATATTAGTCTGCTGTAAAAAAACATGCAAAATGTCAGCATCTTATAATTCGGTAACAGGAAAATTCGCTAATTGACAATTCGCTACTGGACAATTGGCCACCAGACAATTCGTTACCGGACAATTAGTTACCTGGACAATTTGCTACATGGACAGTTCGCTACTCGGACAATTAGCTACTCGGACAATTGTTCGTTTCTTCATATTTTTAACTATACCTTTTATTTTTAATCAATAAATCACATAGCAGATGATTTATCATAGACTCCTTTGAACTTATTAATTAAAGTATGTAAATTTGTACTGTATGATAACATGGCAAATCATTTAAATTGTTTCAATGCTGGTACTATCTCTTCAAATTGTTAGCCTGTTCAATAATACTTGAAATAGAATACCTATATTAATATCATTATTATGTATTAAAACTTCATGCCAAGATAACAACCTTTTCTGTGAAATAATAAAATAACATTGATATAAAAATCTTTTACATCAGAATTCTTTAATTGTGCCATGACTACTACGTGTTATTTTAAATAATTAGTCTTTAAACAAAGAGTTGTGTATGAATAAGATTCTATTTTTCTTCCCCACTCCCATATAATTTATTCTCGTAACTTATAAAAAAAATGTAGCAACGTGTAAATAAAGGAAAAAAATTAAGGGAAGGAGAAAAAAAAACAAAACAATTTTTTCACATGATTTATGGAATTTACCGAGTAGCCAATTGTCCCGTGTAATGAATTGTCCGAGTAGCGAACTGTCCTCGGTAACAAACTGTCCGGGTAGTAAACTGTCCTCGGTAACAAACTATCCGGGTAGCGAACGGTCCAAGTAGCAAATTGTCCAGGTAACTAATTGTCCGGTAGCGAATTATCAAGTAGCAAATTGTCCTAGAACCCTATAATTCTTATGGAATTTTTAAAGAAATCAACATACTGTACAGTACATCTACTTTCTAACTGAAATTATAGTTTGTTCAAATATGTATGTTGTATAATATGTATGTATTTTGATTAATTAAGGGTATGAATTCAGAGTATTGCAATCGGTGCATCAGATTATCTATAAGAAGAGAGAGAAGGGAAGAATTAATGAATTGCTGTTTTGGTTTGAATTTAATTTATCATTACACTATATAGTCTATAAACAATTAAAAAACAAATCGTTTTATGTTTTGGTTCAAAATATTTAAAAATGGATTCGTGGTACTTTAGCTGTGTTGTACAGATATTATGTCACTGCAAGAGAGTTAAACGTTAATTTCTTATTCTCTTAAGAAATGTATTCAGTACTGTTTTACATGATTTTCTAGAGATTTTTTGTTACAAGATTTAAAAACAATTGCGATACAGTTTTCCATACCTTGAAGATGAATCCCTTGGTGACAAACAGCTCGATGAGTGTAGGAGTGTGGTTTATGGCTGCATTGATTGAGTCAAGGGCCTGCCTTGTCAGTGAGGTCCAGGTATTGTTGTCATAGTATTGGGAAGGAAACCTTGCAGTGCTGTGCAAAAAAGTAGTTCACTCACAGGAGTGCAGACGCAGGCTGCTTTTGGGGAGTCCACCTCTGCGCAAACAGTTAATAGGTTCTGTTTTATTAGAAAATACACTAAAACAACAATCAGTACTGCACATTCACAGTTCACAAGAATTTTATTAAAGGATTAGGAAACCAAAATTAGAATATATTTTTCTTCTATTGAAAATCTATAGCAAGGCCAAATTTTAGGTTCAAAACCGGTGTCACCTTCATTGGTGATTTGAATTATTGTTTAACAGTACAAAGGTCTGACATCTCGTTGCCACAAGGCTCCGCCAGCTTGAATACGATGTGTGAGACGGTCAGTGAGACCCTATGCGACCTATGCAATATATCAGTTTCTTTTGACCAAGAAGTGTCAGCGTGATCACAACTGATCTTGAAGGTTGAGAAGGCAATTAGTGTTATTTCTCTTAGTTGTAAAAATTTTCCAAAGAGTTGAACTATAAAACAAGAGTAACCTTCACTGCGGGTGGGTCATGTGGAAGGAGGGTAGGCTTGTGAGGTGACAATTGCCGGGCCCTCACTCAGTTGTATTATACCCTCGCCCATCTCCTCACACAGCACGGAGTCAAAGGGAAAAATAGAAAAAATAGAGAGAGAAAAAAAAGGAGAAAGCAAAATATTTCAGGGTTTCATATCGTCAGATGAAATTATTTTTCTTGATCTTCACAAATGTCACTGAAAAATTACACTCTGCAGGATCATTTACATGCAGAATATTAATTAATGAAATTTACTTAAAAAAGTGTCAATTCTGTGTCAACGCAAACAAAACTTACATTTTAGTTAGCAAAGTCGGCAAATGTTTTGATTTTCTCGCACATTAAGGCCTAGCGGCTTCTTTGTGTGCAACAAGACATCTTTTATAATAGCAGATGTCACAAGCTTTTATAAGGGAACTTTAGGTTGAATGTTGTTTTTATGTGCCCAGCATTTATTAACTACCTATGATACATGACCTGTATAAAGACTAAGCCAGGATTCACTAATCTTTTAATAATACACTAATCA
The DNA here is from genome assembly GCA_949825025.1 of Siphlonurus alternatus. NCBI lineage: Eukaryota > Metazoa > Arthropoda > Insecta > Ephemeroptera > Siphlonuridae > Siphlonurus > Siphlonurus alternatus. Next base: position 1,537,710 of record OX463783.1, read on the forward strand.
AAATACAGTACAGCTAGTGTATTTTTTAAGTGATTTTTTGTTGCATTATATTTTCAAAATTCTGGCATAAAAACTAAATGAAGTCATCAGGTATCAAAAATTACAGTATGAGAAGAGAGAAAACTAAAGTTAGTTAAATTTATAATACATTTATTTCGGCCCTGCAAAGACCATCTTGAAAATAAACTGGAAAAAAAGATGAAAAAGTTAACTCTTATTAATGATCCTTAGATTCCTTAGGGACCAAGGTAAAAGAATCCTTCAAGAAGAGGATTATTCTGTTACAAATTAAAGCTTACCTTGAAGGCTGATGTGTCTAACCCCCTCTGAAAGGCATCAACGTACTGCAACAGAAGCCGTTGTATAGTCTCCACTTTCTCAGGATCCTTGTAGAGGGAGCGGAGGTCAACAAAGAGGGGGCACACACTTGTGCACGCCCTGATGCAGGTACCGGTTAACCAGGATACGGAACTGCTCTCCTGAAATCAGCACGTTACCAGGGTGAGATAAAATAATCTTCCAAATAACTGTAAAAATAATAATAATAAATACTGTAATAAAAAAATGAAAATATTAGACAAGCTACTTTATAAAGGATCAACCCTTCTTAAAATATTGTGTATACCTCAAGAGTATGCATATCTGTTATTATTGCAATGTATACAGTACTTGCAATATCATGCATAGTACCTTTCAGGACTATAAAATATGTACACATGCAGCATCTTTTAAGGAATTTTTTTAAGAAAATCTCAAGTACTGCTGTGAAATTATGTATTGACACATCATATTATTCATGTACCTTGATTCATATATATACTCAACTTGAGAAAATTGTAAACCTTCCAGCCACGGAATAGCATTTATAGCAACACACTGTGGTGTTGCTCCTTCAGATTAAATTCAATAATATATTGGGCAAGATAAGAATTAAAATAAGCTGTGATGAATTACTCAACTAATTTGTCTCATGTCTTACTTCTTACTTGTTTTAAGTACAGTATGCATACAGTATAATAAGCATGAAAATTTAACATTTAAGTGTAAATTTGATTGAATAAAAAATAAATTGATGGAATAGGAATATATATATATATGATCTGCGTCCGAGAGATCCCCGGCTCAATTCCCGATTCCGGCAGACTTTTCGTGACTTGAGATGGGTGTAACTGATTACTAAGTGATGGAGTTGGTAGGACAGCTTATACGACTGCATGTCTATACTCCGCTGCCCTGCAGTCTTTCACTGCCACTGCAGGCTGCACAGATCTGCACTAAAGTGCCGGTCCAACACATTTTTGACACCCTGCGTTAACTGGGATTACAGAGCGAAGGTGTCGAGGAGTGACGGGGAATAGGATTCTGCAGGTGAGGATTAATTGGTGGAGATACAAGCAGGTAGAGATTGGTAAATGACTAAGTGATGGGACGGCGGTGATTAAAACGGATAAGTAAGTTGCTTGTCCTATATATCAATCATGCTGCATGCATCTCCAAGTTCACATGCAGGCATGCAGGGGGAGATCTATATACTGTATATATAGGGATAAATAGACTGCATTGCAAGCCAACGTGGTGTATATAATAAACCAGAATTGCCACATGAATTAATGCATATAGATATGCATAATATATATATAGCAATATTAATATATAGCAATCCATTAATCCATTATCAACTATATATGCATACAAGTATCATTATGCATATATTATGTATATCAATGTATATGGCATATTGTACATACTCGACCATAATATATAGAGTATGTTTCTGTGTTTACTTTTTTTTAGCTATATATACAACAGATATACTTGTATGATATGTACTGTATAGTATTTATATCACACAATACTGTACATATATCTATTAATGCTTTTATGATATATATTCAAACGTACCAGCTAATTTCAGTATTAAAGATCTAGCTGCCTCACATATCACATATGAATCACATATCAACAACATCCATTATTCTTGAGTCTTGACACTCTTGTTTTGAACTATTTGAAGTTTACGCATATTTACTTTCGTGATGTCATGAATCATATGTTTTGCGTTGCAAATCCCCGTCGACGTATCTTTAATGCAGGTACGTCGGTTTTACGTCATCATTCAATCATCAATAAAAAAGCATCGACGTATCTTTAATAATCGTACGTCCGACGTCGCAGCAGACAGTTCCCGGTGTTTGCTGCTAGTATGGCATGTGGTTGCCACTTCAAAAATTAATAACCAATTTTTAAAAAACCGTAGACACTTTTTGAACGTGTGACGGTTCAAATTAAGTTGAATTTGAATAACGAGAAAAAATATGTATTATCTCTCCTAATTTTTGAACTTGAACTATCCCCCATATACTTAACATGGGAAAAGTAGTTAAGTTTGATAATTCAACAGAATTCAATGAATCAAGATCACCACTTTTTGATTCAAGTCTGAGGTAGGGTATATTGTTTTTATCATGTACACGAACTTTCAGAATGATTGAATTCCTAATTCATTACAAAAGTCGAATCGGTGTTAATTGTTAGTGGGGCATGTTTTTGCCACTTCAAAAATTCACAACTAATTTTTAAAAAATCGATGACACTTTTTAAACGTGTTTTCTCATAGAAAACAGTTCAAATTAAGTTGAATTTGAATAACGAAAATAAATAAGTATTATCACTCCTTATTTTTGAATTTGAACTATCCTCCTATTTAGTTAACATCTGAAAAGTAGTTAAGTTTGATAATTCACCAGAATTCAACGAATCGAGATCGCCACTTTTCGATTAAATTCTGAGGTAGGGTGTATTGTTCCTATTATGTACACGCACTTTCAAAATGATTGAATTCCTAATTCAATACAAAAGTTGAATCGGTGTTCGCTGCTAGTATGGCATGTGGTTGCCACTTCAAAAATTAATAACTAATTTTTAAAAAACCGTAGACACTTTTTGAACGTGTGACGGTTCAAATTAAGTTGAATTTGAATAACGAGAAAAAATATGTATTATCTCTCCTAATTTTTGAACTTGAACTATCCCCCATATACTTAACATGGGAAAAGTAGTTAAGTTTGATAATTCAACAGAATTCAATGAATCAAGATCACCACTTTTTCATTAAAGTCTGAGGTAGGGTATATTGTTTTCATCATGTACACGCACTTTCAGAATGATTGAATTCCTAATTCAACACAAAAGTCGAATCGGTGTTAATTATTAGTGGGGCATGTTTTTGCCACTTCAAAAATTCAAAACTAATTTTTAAAAAATCGTTGACACTTTTTAAACGTGTTTTCTCATAGAAGACAGTTCAAATTAAGTTGAATTTGAATAACGAGAAAAAATAAGTATTATCTCTCCTTATTTTTGAATTTGAACTATCCCCATATATAGTGAACATCTGAAAAGTAGTTAAGTTTGATAATTCACCAGAATTCAACTAATCGAGATCGCCACTTTTTGATTAAATTCTGAGGTAGGGTGTATTGTTCCTATTATGTACACGCACTTTCAAAATGATTGAATTCCTAATTCAATACAAAAGTTAAATCGGTGTTCGCTGCTAGTATGGCATGTGGTTGCCACTTCAAAAATTCACAACTAATTTTTAAAAAACTGTAGACCCTTTTGAACGTGTGACGGTTCAAATTAAGTTGAATTTGAATAACGAGAAAAAATATGAATTATCTGTCCTAATTTTTGAACTTGAACTATCCCCCATATACTTAACATGAATAAAGTAGTTAAGTTTGATAATTCACCAGAACTCAACGAATCAGGATCGCCACTTTTTGATTGAACTCTGAGGTAGGGTATATTGTTTTAATCATGAACCCGCACTTTCAGAATGATTGAATTCCTAACTCAATACAAAAACTGAATCGGTGATCGTTGTTAGTGGGGCATGTTTGTGCCAATTCAGAAATTCATAATTAATTTTTAAAAATTCGTTGACACTTTTTGAACGTGTTTTCTCATAGAGGATGTTTCAAATTAAGTTGAATTTGAATATCGAGAAAATTTATGTATTATCTTTCCATATTTTTGAATTTGAACTATCCCCCATATACATGGGAAAAGTAGTTAAGTTTGATAATTCACCAGAATTCAACGAATCAAGATCGCCACTTTTTGATTTAACTCTGAGGTAAGGTATATTGTTTTTATCATGTACACGAACTTTCAGAATGGTTGAATTCATAATCCAATACAAAAGTCGAATCGGTGTTAATTGTTAGTGGGGCATGTTTTTGCCACTTCAAAAATTCTTAAAATTATTTTTAAAAAATCGTTGACACTTTTTGAAGGTTTTTTGTCATAGAGGACAGTCCAAACTAAGTTGAAATTGAATATCGAGAAAAAATAAGTATTATCTCTTCTTATTTTTGAATTTGAACTATCCCCCTAATTAGTTAACATATGAAAAGTAGTTAAGTTTGATAATTCACCAGAATTCAACGAATCGAGATCGCCACTTTTTGATTAAACTCTGAGGTAGGGTGTATTGTTCCTATTATGTATACGCACTTTCAGAATGATTGAATTCCTAATTCAATACAAAAGTTTTATTGGTGTTCGTTGCTAGTATGGCATGTGTTTGCCAATTCAAAAATTCATAACTAATTTTTAAAAAATCGTTGACACTTTTTGAACGTGTTTCCTCATAGAGGACGGTTCAAATTAAGTTGAATTTGAATAACTAGAAAAAATAGGTATTATCTCTCCTTATTTTTAAATTTGAACTATCCCCCGAATACATAACATGGGAAAAGTAGTTAAGTTTTATAATTCAACAGAATGGAATGAATCGAAATCGCCACTTTTTTATTGAACTCTGAGGTAGGGTATATTGTTCTTATCATGTACACGCACTTTCAGAATGATTGAATTCCTAATTCAATACAAAAGTTGAATCGGTGTTTGCTGCTAGTATGGCATGTGGTTGCCACTTCAAAAATTAATAACTAATTTTTAAAAAACCGTAGACACTTTTTGAACGTGTGACGGTTCAAATTAAGTTGAATTTGAATAACGAGAAAAAATATGTATTATCTCTCCTAATTTTTGAACTTGAACTATCCCCCATATACTTAACATGGGAAAAGTAGTTAAGTTTGATAATTCAACAGAATTAAATGAATCAAGATCACCACTTTTTGATTCAAGTCTGAGGTAGGGTATATTGTTTTTATCATGTAAACGAACTTTCAGAATGATTGAATTCCTAATTCATTACAAAAGTCGAATCGGTGTTAATTGTTAGTGGGGCATGTTTTTGCCACTTCAAAAATTCACAACTAATTTTTAAAAAATCGATGACACTTTTTAAACGTGTTTTCTCATAGAAAACAGTTCAAATTAAGTTGAATTTGAATAACGAAAATAAATAAGTATTATCTCTCCTTATTTTTGAATTTGAACTATCCTCCTATTTAGTTAACATCTGAAAAGTAGTTAAGTTTGATAATTCACCAGAATTCAACGAATCGAGATCGCCACTTTTTGATTAAATTCTGAGGTAGGGTGTGTTGTTCCTATTATGTACACGCACTTTCAAAATGATTGAATTCCTAATTCAATACAAAAGTTGAATCGGTGTTCGCTGCTAGTATGGCATGTGGTTGCCACTTCAAAAATTAATAACTAATTTTTAAAAAACCGTAGACACTTTTTGAACGTGTGACGGTTCAAATTAAGTTGAATTTGAATAACGAGAAAAAATATGTATTATCTCTCCTAATTTTTGAACTTGAACTATCCCCCATATACTTAACATGGGAAAAGTAGTTAAGTTTGATAATTCAACAGAATTCAATGAATTAAGATCACCACTTTTTCATTAAAGTCTGAGGTAGGGTATATTGTTTTCATCATGTACACGCACTTTCAGAATGATTGAATTCCTAATTCAACACAAAAGTCGAATCGGTGTTAATTATTAGTGGGGCATGTTTTTGCCACTTCAAAAATTCAAAACTAATTTTTAAAAAATCGTTGACACTTTTTAAACGTGTTTTCTCATAGAAGACAGTTCAAATTAAGTTGAATTTGAATAACGAGAAAAAATAAGTATTATCTCTCCTTATTTTTGAATTTGAACTATCCCCATATATAGTGAACATCTGAAAAGTAGTTAAGTTTGATAATTCACCAGAATTCAACTAATCGAGATCGCCACTTTTTGATTAAATTCTGAGGTAGGGTGTATTGTTCCTATTATGTACACGCACTTTCAAAATGATTGAATTCCTAATTCAATACAAAAGTTAAATCGGTGTTCGCTGCTAGTATGGCATGTGGTTGCCACTTCAAAAATTCATAACTAATTTTTAAAAAACTGTAGACCCTTTTGAACGTGTGACGGTTCAAATTAAGTTGAATTTGAATAACGAGAAAAAATATGAATAATCTGTCCTAATTTTTGAACTTGAACTATGCCCCATATACTTAACATGAATAAAGTAGTTAAGTTTGATAATTCACCAGAACTCAACGAATCAGGATCGCCACTTTTTGATTGAACTCTGAGGTAGGGTATATTGTTTTAATCATGAACCCGCACTTTCAGAATGATTGAATTCCTAACTCAATACAAAAACTGAATCGGTGATCGTTGTTAGTGGGGCATGTTTGTGCCAATTCAGAAATTCATAATTAATTTTTAAAAATTCGTTGACACTTTTTGAACGTGTTTTCTCATAGAGGATGGTTCAAATTAAGTTGAATTTGAATATCGAGAAAATTTATGTATTATCTCTCCATATTTTTGAATTTGAACTATCCCCCATATACATGGGAAAAGTAGTTAAGTTTGATAATTCACCAGAATTCAACGAATCAAGATCGCCACTTTTTGATTTAACTCTGAGGTAAGGTATATTGTTTTTATCATGCACACGAACTTTCAGAATGGTTGAATTCATAATCCAATACAAAAGTCGAATCGGTGTTAATTGTTAGTGGGGCATGTTTTTGCCACTTCAAAAATTCTTAAAATTATTTTTAAAAAATCGTTGACACTTTTTGAAGGTTTTTTGTCATAGAGGACAGTCCAAACTAAGTTGAAATTGAATATCGAGAAAAAATAAGTATTATCTCTTCTTATTTTTGAATTTGAACTATCCCCCTAATTAGTTAACATATGAAAAGTAGTTAAGTTTGATAATTCACCAGAATTCAACGAATCGAGATCGCCACTTTTTTATTAAAATCTGAGGTAGGGTGTATTGTTCCTATTATGTATACGCACTTTCAGAATGATTGAATTCCTAATTCAATACAAAAGTTGAATTGGTGTTCGTTGCTAGTATGGCATGTGTTTGCCAATTCAAAAATTCATAACTAATTTTTAAAAAATCGTTGACACTTTTTGAACGTGTTTCCTCATAGAGGACGGTTAAAATTAGGTTGAATTTGAATAACTAGAAAAAATAAGTATTATCTCTCCTTATTTTTAAATTTGAACTATCCCCCGAATACATAACATGGGAAAAGTAGTTAAGTTTTATAATTCAACAGAATGAAATGAATCGAAATCGCCACTTTTTTATTGAACTCTGAGGTAGGGTATATTGTTCTTATCATGTACACGCACTTTCAGAATGATTGAATTCCTAATTCAATACAAAAGTTGAATCGGTGTTTGCTGCTAGTATGGCATGTGGTTGCCACTTCAAAAATTAATAACTAATTTTTAAAAAACCGTAGACACTTTTTGAACGTGTGACGGTTCAAATTAAGTTGAATTTGAATAACGAGAAAAAATATGTATTATCTCTCCTAATTTTTGAACTTGAACTATCCCCCATATACTTAACATGGGAAAAGTAGTTAAGTTTGATAATTCAACAGAATTCAATGAATCAAGATCACCACTTTTTGATTCAAGTCTGAGGTAGGGTATATTGTTTTTATCATGTACACGCACTTTCAGAATGATTGAATTCCTAATTCAACACAAAAGTCGAATCGGTGTTAATTATTAGTGGGGCATGTTTTTGCCACTTCAAAAATTCATAACTAATTTTTAAAAAAATCGTTGACATTTTTTAAACGTGTTTTCTCATAGAAGTCAGTTCAAATTAAGTTGAATTTGAATAACAATAAAAAATAAGTATTATCTCTCCTTATTTTTGAATTTGAACTATCCCCATATATAGTTAACATCTGAAAAGTAGTTAAGTTTGATAATTCACCAGAATTCAACTAATCGAGATCGCCTCTTTTTGATTAAATTCTGAGGTAGGGTGTATTGTTCCTATTATATACACGCACTTTCAAAATGATTGAATTCCTAATTCAATACAAAAGTTAAATCGGTGTTCGCTGCTAGTATGGCATGTGGTTGCCACTTACAAAATTCATAACTAATTTTTAAAAAAACTGTAGACCCTTTTGAACGTGTGACGGTTCAAATTAAGTTGAATTTGAATAACGAGAAAAAATATGAATTATCTCTCCTAATTTTTGAACTTGAACTATCCCCCATATACTTAACGTGGAAAAAGTAGTTAAGTTTGATAATTCACCAGAACTCAACGAATCAGGATCGCCACTTTTTGATTGAACTCTGAGGTAGGGTATATTGTTTTAATCATGAACCCGCACTTTCAGAATGATTGAATTCCTAACTCAATACAAAAACTTAATCGTGGATCGTTGTTAGTGGGGCATGTTTTTGCCAATTCAGAAATTCATAATTAATTTTTAAAAAATCGTTGACACTTTTTGAACGTGTTTTCTCATAGAGGATGGTTCAAATTAAGTTGAATTTGAATATCGAGAAAAATTATGTATTATCTCTCCATATTTTTGAATTTGAACTATCCCCCATATACATGGGAAAAGTAGTTAAGTTTGATAATTCACCAGAATTCAACGAATCAAGATCGCCACTTTTTGATTTAACTCTGAGGTAGGTTATATTGTTTTTATCATGTACACGAACTTTCAGAATGATTGAATTCCTAATCCAATACAAAAGTCGAATCGGTGTTAATTGTTAGTGGGGCATGTTTTTGCCACTTCAAAAATTCATAACTAATTTTTAAAAAATCGTTGACACTTTTTGAAGGTTTTTTGTCATAGAGGACAGTCCAAACTAAGTTGAATTTGAATATCGAGAAAAAATATGTATTATCTCTCTATATTTTTGAATTTGAACTATCCCCCATATACTTAACGTGGAAAAAGTAGTTAAGTTTGATAATTCACCAGAACTTAACGAATCAGGATCGCCACTTTTTGATTGAACTCTGAGGTAGGGTGTATTGTTTTAATCATGAACCTTCACTTTCAGAATGATTGAATTCCTAACTCAATACAAAAACTGAATCGGTGATCGTTGTTAGTGGGGCATGTTTTTGCCACTTCAAAAATTCACAACTAATTTTTAAAAAATCGATGACACTTTTTAAACGTGTTTTCTCATAGAAAACAGTTCAAATTAAGTTCAATTTGAATAACGAAAAAAAATAAGTATTATCTCTCCTTATTTTTGAATTTGAACTATCCCCGTAATTAGTTAACATCTGAAAAGTAGTTAAGTTTGATAATTCACCAGAATTCAACGAATTGAGATCGCCACTTTTTGATTAAACTCTGAGGTAGAGTGTATTGTTCCAATTATGTATACGCACTTTCAGAATGATTGAATTCCTAATTCAATACAAAAGTTGAATTGGTGTTCGTTGCTAGTATGGCATGTGTTTGCCACTTCAAAAATTCATAACTAATTTTTAAAAAATCGTTGACACTTTTTGAACGTGTTTTCTCATAGAAGACGGTTCAAATTAAGTTGAATTTGAATAACTAGAAAAAATAAGTATTATCTCTCCTAATTTTTGAATTTGAACTATCCCCCGAATACATAACATGGGAAAAGTAGTTAAGTTTTATAATTCAACAGAATGAAATGAATCGAAATTGCCACTTTTTTATTGAACTCTGAGGTAGGGTATATTGTTCTCATCATGTACACGCTCTTTCAGAATGATTGAATTCCTAATTCAATACAAAAGTTGAATCGGTGTTTGCTGCTAGTATGGCATGTGGTTGCCACTTCAAAAATTAATAACTAATTTTTAAAAAACCGTAGACACTTTTTGAACGAGTGACGGTTCAAATTAAGTTGAATTTGAATAACGAGAAAAAATATGTATTATCTCTCCTAATTTTTGAACTTGAACTATCCCCCATATACTTAACATTGGAAAAGTAGTTAAGTTTGATAATTCAACAGAATTCAATGAATCAAGATCACCACTTTTTTATTGAACTCTGAGGTAGGGTATATTGTTCTTATCATGTACACGCACTTTCAGAATGATTGAATTCCTAATTCAATACAAAAGTTGAATCGGTGTTTGCTGCTAGTATGGCATGTGGTTGCCACTTCAAAAATTAATAACTAATTTTTAAAAAACCGTAGACACTTTTTGAACGTGTGACGGTTCAAATTAAGTTGAATTTGAATAACGAGAAAAAATATGTATTATCTCTCCTAATTTTTGAACTTGAACTATCCCCCATATACTTAACATGGGAAAAGTAGTTAAGTTTGATAATTCAACAGAATTCAATGAATCAAGATCACCACTTTTTGATTCAAGTCTGAGGTAGGGTATATTGTTTTTATCATGTACACGCACTTTCAGAATGATTGAATTCCTAATTCAACACAAAAGTCGAATCGGTGTTAATTATTAGTAGGGCATGTTTTTGCCACTTCAAAAATTCATAACTAATTTTTAAAAAAATCGTTGACATTTTTTAAACGTGTTTTCTCATAGAAGTCAGTTCAAATTAAGTTGAATTTGAATAACAATAAAAAATAAGTATTATCTCTCCTTATTTTTGAATTTGAACTATCCCCATATATAGTTAACATCTGAAAAGTAGTTAAGTTTGATAATTCACCAGAATTCAACTAATCGAGATCGCCACTTTTTGATTAAATTCTGAGGTAGGGTGTATTGTTCCTATTATATACACGCACTTTCAAAATGATTGAATTCCTAATTCAATACAAAAGTTAAATCGGTGTTCGCTGCTAGTATGGCATGTGGTTGCCACTTACAAAATTCATAACTAATTTTTAAAAAAACTGTAGACCCTTTTGAACGTGTGACGGTTCAAATTAAGTTGAATTTGAATAACGAGAAAAAATATGAATTATCTCTCCTAATTTTTGAACTTGAACTATCCCCCATATACTTAACGTGGAAAAAGTAGTTAAGTTTGATAATTCACCAGAACTCAACGAATCAGGATCGCCACTTTTTGATTGAACTCTGAGGTAGGGTATATTGTTTTAATCATGAACCCGCACTTTCAGAATGATTGAATTCCTAACTCAATACAAAAACTTAATCGTGGATCGTTGTTAGTGGGGCATGTTTTTGCCAATTCAGAAATTCATAATTAATTTTTAAAAAATCGTTGACACTTTTTGAACGTGTTTTCTCATAGAGGATGGTTCAAATTAAGTTGAATTTGAATATCGAGAAAAATTATGTATTATCTCTCCATATTTTTGAATTTGAACTATCCCCCATATACATGGGAAAAGTAGTTAAGTTTGATAATTCACCAGAATTCAACGAATCAAGATCGCCACTTTTTGATTTAACTCTGAGGTAGGGTATATTGTTTTTATCATGTACACGAACTTTCAGAATGATTGAATTCCTAATCCAATACAAAAGTCGAATCGGTGTTAATTGTTAGTGGGGCATGTTTTTGCCACTTCAAAAATTCATAACTAATTTTTAAAAAATCGTTGACACTTTTTGAAGGTTTTTTGTCATAGAGGACAGTCCAAACTAAGTTGAATTTGAATATCGAGAAAAAATATGTATTATCTCTCTATATTTTTGAATTTGAACTATCCCCCATATACTTAACGTGGAAAAAGTAGTTAAGTTTGATAATTCACCAGAACTTAACGAATCAGGATCGCCACTTTTTGATTGAACTCTGAGGTAGGGTATATTGTTTTAATCATGAACCTTCACTTTCAGAATGATTGAATTCCTAACTCAATACAAAAACTGAATCGGTGATCGTTGTTAGTGGGGCATGTTTTTGCCACTTCAAAAATTCACAACTAATTTTTAAAAAATCGATGACACTTTTTAAACGTGTTTTCTCATAGAAAACAGTTCAAATTAAGTTCAATTTGAATAACGAAAAAAAAAAAGTATTATCTCTCCTTATTTTTGAATTTGAACTATCCCCGTAATTAGTTAACATCTGAAAAGTAGTTAAGTTTGATAATTCACCAGAATTCAACGAATCGAGATCGCCACTTTTTGATTAAACTCTGAGGTAGGGTGTATTGTTCCAATTATGTATACGCACTTTCAGAATGATTGAATTCCTAATTCAATACAAAAGTTGAATTGGTGTTCGTTGCTAGTATGGCATGTGTTTGCCACTTCAAAAATTCATAACTAATTTTTAAAAAATCGTTGACACTTTTTGAACGTGTTTTCTCATAGAAGACGGTTCAAATTAAGTTGAATTTGAATAACTAGAAAAAATAAGTATTATCTCTCCTTATTTTTGAATTTGAACTATCCCCCGAATACATAACATGGGAAAAGTAGTTAAGTTTTATAATTCAACAGAATGAAATGAATCGAAATTGCCACTTTTTTATTGAAATCTGAGGTAGGGTATATTGTTCTCATCATGTACACGCACTTTCAGAATGATTGAATTCCTAATTCAATACAAAAGTTGAATCGGTGTGTATTGCTAGTATGGCATGTGGTTGCCACTTCAAAAATTAATAACTAATTTTTAAAAAACCGTAGACACTTTTTGAACGAGTGACGGTTCAAATTAAGTTGAATTTGAATAACGAGAACAAATATGTATTATCTCTCCTAATTTTTGAACTTGAACTATCCCCCATATACTTAACATTGGAAAAGTAGTTAAGTTTGATAATTCAACAGAATTCAATGAATCAAGATCACCACTTTTTGATTAAAGTCTGAGGTAGGGTATATTGTTTTTATCATGTACACGCACTTTCAGAATGATTGAATTCCTAATTCAACACAAAAGTCGAATCGGTGTTAATTATTAGTTGGGCATGTTTTTGCCACTTAAAAAATTCATAACTAATTTTTAAAAAATCGTTGACATTTTTTAAACGTGTTTTCTCATAGAAGACAGTTCAAATTAAGTTGAATTTGAATAACGAGAAAAAATAAGTATTATCTCTCCTTATTTTTGAATTTGAACTATCCCCATATATAGTTAAAATCTGAAAAGTAGTTAAGTTTGATAATTCACCAGAATTCAACTAATCGAGATCGCCACTTTTTGATTAAATTCTGAGGTAGTGTGTATTGTTCCTATTATGTACACGCACTTTCAAAATGATTGAATTCCTAATTCAATACAAAAGTTAAATCGGTGTTCGCTGCTAGTATGGCATGTGGTTGCCACTTCAAAAATTCATAACTAATTTTTAAAAAACTGTAGACCCTTTTAAACGTGTGACGGTTCAAATTAAGTTGAATTTGAATAACGAGAAAAAATATGAATTATCTCTCCTAATTTTTGAACTTGAACTATCCCCCATATACTTAACATGGATAAAATATTTATGTTTGATAATTCACCAGAATTCAATGAATCGAGATCGCCACTTTGTTATTAAACTCTTAGGTAGGGAAGATTGTTCTAATCATGCACACGCACTTTCAGAATGATTGAATTCCTAACTCAATACAAAAATTGAATCGGTGATCGTTGTTAGTGGGGCATGTTTTTGCCAATTCAGAAATTCATAATTAATTTTTAAAAAATCGTTGACACTTTTTGAACGTGTTTTCTCATAGAGAATGGTTCAAATTAAGTTGAGTTTGAATATCGAGAAAAATTATGTATTATCTCTCCATATTTTTGAATTTGAACTATCCCCCATATACCTAACATAGGAAAAGTAGTTAAGTTTGATAATATTACCAGGATTCAACGAATCAAGACCATCACTATTTGATTAAAGTCTGAGAAAGGGTATATTGTTTTTATCATGTACACGCATTTTCAGAATGATTGATATAATAATTCAATACAAAATTCGAATCGGTGTTCATTGTTAGTGGGGCATGTTTTTGCCACTTCAGAAATTCATAACTAATTTTTAAAAAACCGTTGACACTTTTTGAAAGTGTTTTCTCATAGAAGTCGGTTCAAATTAAGTTGAATTTGAATAACGAGAAAAAATATGTATTATCTCTCCATATTTTTGAATTTGAACTATCCCCCATATACTTAAAATGGAAAAAGTAGTTAAGTTTGATAATTCAACAGAATTCAATGAATCGAGATTGCCACTTTTTTATTAAACTCTTAGGTAGGGTATATTGTTCTTATCATGTACACGCATTATCAGAATGATTGAATTTCAAATTCAATACAAATGTTGAATCGGTAATCGTTGTTAGTGGGGCATGTTTTTGCCACTTCAGAAATTCATAACTAATTTTTAAAAGATCGTTGACACTTTTTGAATGTGTTTTGTCATAGAGGACGGTTCAAATTAAGTTGAATTGGAATATCGAGAAAAAATATGTATTATCTCTCCATATTTTTGAATTTTTGAACTATCCCCCATATACTTAACATGGGAAAAGTAGTTAAGTTTGATAATTCAACAGAATTAAATGAATCGAAATCGCCACTTTTTTATTGAACTCTGAGGTAGGGTATATTGTTCTCATCATGTACACGCACTTTCAGAATGATTGAATTCCTAATTCAATACAAAAGTTGAATCGGTGTTCGCTGCTAGTATGGCATGTGGTTGCCACTTCAAAAATTCATAACTAATATTTAAAAAACTGTAGACACTTTTCGAACGTGTGACGGTTCAAATTAAGTTGAATTTGAATAACGAGAAAAAATATGAATTATCTCTCCTAATTTTTGAACTTGAACTATCCCCCATATACTTAACATGGGTAAAATAGTTATGTTTGATAATTCACCAGAATTCAACGAATCAAGATCGCCACTTTTTGATTAAACTCTGAGGTGAAAGTTCATGTACACGAACTTTCAGAATGATTGAATTCCTAATTCATTACAAAAGTCGAATCGGTGTTAATTGTTAGTGGGGCATGTTTTTGCCACTTCAAAAATTCACAACTAATTTTTAAAAAATCGATGACACTTTTTAAACGTGTTTTCTCATAGAAAACAGTTCAAATTAAGTTGAATTTGAATAACAAAAAAAAATAAGTATTATCTCTCCTTATTTTTGAATTTGAACTATCCCGCTATTTAGTTAACATCTGAAAAGTAGTTAAGTTTGATAAGTCACCAGAATTCAACGAATCGAGATCGCCACTTTTTGATTAAATTCTGAGGTAGGGTGTATTGTTCCTATTATGTACACGCACTTTCAAAATGATTGAATTCCTAATTCAATACAAAAGTTGAATCGGTGTTCGTTGTTAGTGGGTCATGTTTTTGCCAATTCAGAAATTCATAACTAATTTTTAAAAAATCGTTGACACTTTTTGAAGGTGTTTTGTCATAGAGGACGGTTCAAACTAAGTTGAATTTGAATATCGGACAAAATATGTATTATCTCTCCATACTTTTGAATTTGAACTATCCCCCATATACTTAACATGGGAAAAGAAGTTAAGTTTGATAATTCACCAGGATTCAACGAATCAAGATCGCCACTTTTTGATTAAACTCTGAGGTAGGGTATATTGTTTTTATCATGTACACGAACTTTCAGAATGATTGAATTCCTAAATCAATACAAAAGTCGAATCGGTGTTAATTGTTAGTGGGGCATGTTTTTGCCACTTCAAAAATTCATAACTAATTTTTAAAAAATCGTTGACACTTTTTGAAGATGTTTTGTCATAGAGGACGGTTCAAAATAAATTGAATTTGAATATGGAGAAAAAATATGTATTATCTCTCCATATTTTAGAATTTGAACTATCCCCCATATACTTAACATGAGAAAAGTAGTTAAGTTTGATAATTCACCAGGATTCAACGAATCAAGATCATCACTATTTGATTAAAATCTGAGGTAGGGTATATTGTTTTTATTATGTACACGCACTTTCAGAATGATTGATATTCTAATTCAATACAAAATTCGAATCGGTGTTCATTGTTAGTGGGGCATGTTTTTGCCACTTCAGAAATTCATAATTAATTTTTTAAAAATCGTTGACACTTTTTGAACGTGTTTTCTAATAGAAGATGGTTCAAATTAAGTTGAATTTTAATATCGAGAAAAAATATGTATAATCTCTCCTTATTTTTGAATTTGAAATATCCCCCGTATACTTAACATGGGAAAAGTAGTTAAGTTTGATAATTCAACTGAATGAAATGAATCGAAATCGCCACTTTTTTATTGAACTCTGAGGTTGGGTATATTGTTCTCATCATGTACACGCACTTTCAATATGATTGAATTCCTAATTCAATACAAAAGTTGAATCGGTGTTCACTGCTAGTATGGCATGTGGTTGCCACTTCAAAAATTCATAACTAATTTTTAAAAAACTGTAGACACTTTTAGAACGTGTGACGGTTCAAATTAAGTTGAATTTGAATAACGAGAAAAAATATGAATTATCTCTCCTAATTTTTGAACTTGAACTATCCCCCATATACATAACGTGGGAAAAGTAGTTAAGTTTGATAATTCACCAGAACTTAACGAATCAGTATCACCACTTTTTGATTGAACTCTGAGGTAGGGTATATTATTCTTATCATGTACACGCACTTTCAGAATGATTGAATTTCCAATTCAATACAAATGTTGAATCGGTGTTCGTTGTTAGTGGGGCATGTTTTTGCCACTTCAGAAATTCATAACTTATTTTTAAAAAATCGTTGACACTTTTTGAAGGTTTTTTGTCATAGAGGACAGTTCAAACTAAGGTGAATTTGAATATCGAGAAAAAATATGTATTATCTCTCCATATTTTTGAATTTGAACTATCACCCATATACCTAACATGGGAAAAGTAGTTAAGTTTGATAATTCAACAGAATTCAATGAATCGAGATTGCCACTTTTTTATTAAACTCTTAGGTAGGGTATATTGTTCTTATCATGTACACGCACTTTCAGAATGATTGAATTTCAAATTCAATACAAATGTTGAATCGGTGTTCGTTGTTAGTGGGGCATGTTTTTGCCACTTCAGAAATTCATAACTAATTTTAAAAAAATCGTTGACACTTTTTGAAAGTGTTTTGTCATGGAGGATGGTTCAAATTAAGTTGAATTTGAATATCGAGAAAAAATATGTATTATCTCTCCTAATTTTTGAATTTGAACTATCCCCCGTATACTTAACATGGGAAAAGTAGTTAAGTTTGATAATTCAACAGAATTCAATGAATCGAGATTGCCACTTTTTTATTAAACTCTGAGGTAGGGTATATTGTTTTTATCATGTACACGAACTTTCGGAATGATTGAATTCCTAATTCATTACAAAAGTCGAATCAAAGTTAATTGTTAGTGGGGCATGTTTTTGCCACTTCAAAAATTCACAACTAATTTTTTAAAAATCGATGACACTTTTTAAACGTGTTTTCTCATAGAAAACAGTTCAAATTAAATTGAAGTTGAATAACGAAAAAAAAAAAGTATTATCTCTCCTTATTTTTGAATTTGAACTATCCCCCGAATACATAACATGGGAAAAGTAGTTAAGTTTTATAATTCAACAGAATGAAATGAATCGAAATCGCCACTTTTTTATTCAATTCTGAGGTAGGGTATATTGTTCTCATCATGTACACGCACTTTCAGAATGATTGAATTCCTAATTCAATACAAAAGTTGAATCGGTGTTTGCTGCTAGTATGGCATGTGGTTGCCACTTCAAAAATTAAAAACTAATTTTTAAAAAACCGTAGACACTTTTTGAACGTGTGACGGTTCAAATTAAGTTGAATTTGAATAACGAGAAAAAATATGTATTATCTCTCCTAATTTTTGAACTTGAACTATCCCCCATATACTTAACATGGGAAAAGTAGTTAAGTTTGATAATTCAACAGAATTCAATGAATCAAGATCACCACTTTTTGATTAAAGTCTGAGGTAGGGTATATTGTTTTTATCATGTACACGCCTTTTCAGAATGATTGAATTCCTAATTCAACACAAAAGTCGAATCGGTGTTAATTATTAGTGGGCATGTTTTTGCCACTTCAAAAATTCATAACTAATTTTTAAAAAAATCGTTGACATTTTTTAAACGTGTTTTCTCATAGAAGAGAGTTCAAATTAAGTTGAATTTGAATAACAATAAAAAATAAGTATTATCTCTCCTTATTTTTGAATTTGAACTATCCCCATATATAGTTAACATCTGAAAAGTAGTTAAGTTTGATAATTCACCAGAATTCAACTAATCGAGATCGCCACTTTTTGATTAAATTCTGAGGTAGGGTGTATTGTTCCTATTATATACACGCACTTTCAAAATGATTGAATTCCTAATTCAATACAAAAGTTCAATCGGTGTTCGCTGCTAGTATGGCATGTGGTTGCCACTTCAAAAATTCATAACTAATTTTTAAAAAACTGTAGACCCTTTTAAACGTGTGACGGTTCAAATTAAGTTGAATTTGAATAACGAGAAAAAATATGAATTATCTGTCCTAATTTTTGAACTTGAACTATCCTCCATATACTTAACATGAATAAAATATTTATGTTTGATAATTCACCAGAATTCAATGAATCGAGATCACCACTTTGTTATTGAACTCTTAGGTAGAATATATTGTTCTAATCATGCACACGCACTTTCAGAATGATTGAATTCCTAATTCAATACAAAAGTTGAATTGGTGTTTGTTGCTAGTATGGCATGTGGTTGCCACTTCAAAAATTCATAACTAATTTTTAAAAAACCGTAGACACTTTTTGAAGGTGTGACGGTTCAAATTAAGTTGAATTTGAATAACGAGAAAAAATATGTATTATCGCTCCTAATTTTTGAACTTGAACTATCCCCCATATACTTAACGTGTTAAAAGTAGTTAAGTTTGATAATTCACCAGAACTCAACGAATCAGGATCGCCACTTTTTGATTGAACTCTGAGGTAGGGTATATTGTTTTAATCATGAACCCGCACTTTCAGAATGATTGAATTCCTAACTCAATACAAAAACTGAATCGGTGATCGTTGTTAGTGGGGCATGTTTTTGCCAATTCAGAATTTCATAATTAATTTTTAAAAAATCGTTGACACTTTTTGAACGTGTTTTCTCATAGAGGATGGTTCAAATTAAGTTGAATTTGAATATCGAGAAAATTTATGTATTATCTCTCCATATTTTTAAATTTGAACTATCCCCCATATACATGGGAAAAGTAGTTAAGTTTGATAATTCACCAGAATTCAACGAATCAAGAGCGCCATTTTTTTATTTAACTCTGAGGTAGAGTATATTGTTTTTATCATGTACACGAACTTTCAGAATGATTGAATTCCTAATTCAATACAAAAGTCGAATCGGTGTTAATTGTTAGTGGGGCATGTTTTTGCCACTTCAAAAATTTATAACTAATTTTTAAAAAATCGTTGACACTTTTTGAAGGTTTTTTTCATAGAGGACAGTTCAAACTAAGGTGAATTTGAATATCGAGAAAAAACATGTATTATCTCTCCATATTTTTGAATTTGAACTATCCCCCATATACCTAACATGGGAAAAGTAGGTAAGTTTGATAATTCAACAGAATTCAATGAATCGAGATTGCCACTTTTTTATTAAACTCTTAGGTAGGGTATATTGTTCTTATCATGTACACGCACTTTCAGAATGATTGAATTTCAAATTCAATACAAATGTTGAATCGGTGTTCGTTGTTAGTGGGGCATGTTTTTGCCACTTCAGAAATTCATAACTAATTTTTAAAAAATCGTTGACACTTTTTGAAAGTGTTTTGTCATGGAGGATGGTTCAAATTAAGTTGAATTTGAATATCGAGAAAAAATATGTATTATCTCTCCACATTTTTGAATTTGAACTATCCCCCATATACATGGGAAAAGTAGTTAAGTTTGATAATTCACCAGAATTCAACGAATCAAGAGCGCCATTTTTTTATTTAACTCTGAGGTAGAGTATATTGTTTTTATCATGTACACGAACTTTCAGAATGATTGAATTCCTAATTCAATACAAAAGTCGAATCGGTGTTAATTGTTAGTGGGGCATGTTTTTGCCACTTCAAAAATTTATAACTAATTTTTAAAAAATCGTTGACACTTTTTGAAGGTTTTTTTCATAGAGGACAGTTCAAACTAAGGTGAATTTGAATATCGAGAAAAAATATGTATTATCTCTCCATATTTTTGAATTTGAACTATCCCCCGTATACTTAACATGGGAAAAGTAGTTAAGTTTGATAATTTAACAGAATGAAATGAATCGAAATCGCCACTTTTTTATTGAACTCTGAGGTAGGGTATATTGTTCTCATCATATACACGCACTTTCAGAATGATTGAATTCCTAATTCAATACAAAAGTTGAATCGGTGTTCGCTGCTAGTATGGTATGTGGTTGCCACTTCAAAAATTCATAACTAATTTTTAAAAAAACGTAGACACTTTTTGAACGTGTGACGGTTCAAATTAAGTTGAATTTGAATAACGAGAAAAAATATGTATTATCTCTCCTAATTTTTGAACTTGAACTATCCCCCATATACTTAAAATGGAAAAAGTAGTTAAGTTTGATAATTCAACAGAATTCAATGAATCGAGATTGCCACTTTTTTATTAAACTCTGAGGTAGGGTATATTGTTTTTATCATGTACACGAACTTTCGGAATGATTGAATTCCTAATTCATTACAAAAGTCGAATCAAATTTAATTGTTAGTGGGGCATGTTTTTGCCACTTCAAAAATTCACAACAAATTTTTTAAAAATCGATGACACTTTTTAAACGTGTTTTCTCATAGAAAACAGTTCAAATTAAGCTGAATTTGAATAACAAGAAAAAATAAGTATTATCTCTCCTTATTTTTGAATTTGAACTATCCCCATATATAGTTAACATCTGAAAAGTAGTTAAGTTTGATAATTCACCAGAATTCAACTAATCGAGATCGCCACTTTTTGATTAAATTCTGAGGTAGGGTGTATTGTTCCTATTATATACACGCACTTTCAAAATGATTGAATTCCTAATTCAATACAAAAGTTAAATCGGTGTTCGCTGCTAGTATGGCATGTGGTTGCCACTTCAAAAATTCATAACTAATTTTTAAAAAACTGTAGACCCTTTTAAACGTGTGACGGTTCAAATTAAGTTGAATTTGAATAACGAGAAAAAATATGAATTATCTGTCCTAATTTTTGAACTTGAACTATCCTCCATATACTTAACATGAATAAAATATTTATGTTTGATAATTCACCAGAATTCAATGAATCGAGATCACCACTTTGTTATTGAACTCTTAGGTAGAATATATTGTTCAAATCATGCACACGCACTTTCAGAATGATTGAATTCCTAATTCAATACAAAAGTTGAATTGGTGTTTGTTGCTAGTAGGGCTGAAAATTTTAACCGGTTGATTAACCGTCCGGTTAAAACCCCACGGTTAATCGTTTTCATAAAACACTGTTACTCGAGGATACGGATAATTTAACCATTTAACCGAACTTCGATTAAAATTAAAAATTAACCGATAGTCAATTTTAACCGTTTCTAGCCTTGTCATAATTTTAAGCACTTTAAACCGCGGTTAATTTTTTTTAATAATTTTTTTAAATGCAAAAAATTAATTGACACATCGTGAACTGTGAGTAAATTTTCAGTTAGGTTAAAATATATATGCACTGATGGCACTAATTGCTAATAAAGCACGTACAATTTGTTGTTAAATTATAACTATTATAAGTTTATTCAGTCTGTTTGCAGAAAATAATTTATAATATATATAACTATTTCGGCATGAATATATTTTTCTTTTGGTACTTTTTAAAAAAATTAATACATTAGGTTAACGTTTTTGCATATATACCGTATCAGATAAGATCGTAAAAAATTAACTTTTCAAAATTTTTTTATATCTTTATTTTTTTTATCGTTATATTGAACCTTGAAGGGAAAAGAATATTGAACTATATTCCGTTATGTATGCAATTGTATTAAATCTATCTTAATTTAACTTGATAATTGTCAAAAAATAACCGATGGCGCAGAGTAAGCCGTTTCGGTTAAATTAACCGATAAAATAAATTCAAATAATTAACCGATCGAATAAAATTAACCGATAACGATTAGACGGGTTTTTTAATCGGTCAAACATTTTCAGAATTCTGAGCGGTTTTTAATCGAACTTCGGTTTGATTAAAAACCGGTTAAAAGTTGACGGTCACCGGTTAAACATTTTTCTCGGTTATTTACAGCCCTAGTTGCTAGTATGGCATGTGGTTGCCACTTCAAAAATTCATAACTAATTTTTAAAAAACCGTAGACACTTTTTGAAGGTGTGACGGTTCAAATTAAGTTGAATTTGAACAACGAGAAAAAATATGTATTATCGCTCCTAATTTTTGAACTTGAACTATCCCCCATATACTTAACGTGGTAAAAGTAGTTAAGTTTGATAATTCACCAGAACTCAACGAATCAGGATCGCCACTTTTTGATTGAACTCTGAGGTAGGGTATATTGTTTTAATCATGAACCCGCACTTTCAGAATGATTGAATTCCTAACTCAATACAAAAACTGAATCGGTGATCGTTGTTTGTGGGGCATGTTTTTGCCAATTCAGAATTTCATAATTAATTTTTAAAAAATCGTTGACACTTTTTGAACGTGTTTTCTCATAGAGGATGGTTCAAATTAAGTTGAATTTGAATATCGAGAAAATTTATGTATTATCTCTCCATATTTTTGAATTTGAACTATCCCCCATATACATGGGAAAAGTAGTTAAGTTTGATAATTCACCAGAATTCAACGAATCAAGAGCGCCATTTTTTTATTTAATTCTGAGGTAGAGTATATTGTTTTTATCATGTACACGAACTTTCAGAATGATTGAATTCCTAATTCAATACAAAAGTCGAATCGGTGTTAATTGTTAGTGGGGCATGTTTTTGCCACTTCAAAAATTTATAACTAATTTTTGAAAAATCGTTGACACTTTTTGAAGGTTTTTTGTCATAGAAGACAGTTCAAACTAAGGTGAATTTGAATGTCGAGAAAAAATATGTATTATCTCTCCATATTTTTGAATTTTGAACTATCCCCCATATACCTAACATGGGAAAAGTAGTTAAGTTTGATAATTCAACAGAATTCAATGAATCGAGAATACCACTTTTTTATTAAACTCTTAGGTAGGGTATATTGTTCTTATCATGTACACGCACTTTCAGAATGATTGAATGTCAAATTCAATACAAATGTTGAATCGGTGTTCGTTGTTAGTGGGGCATGTTTTTGCCACTTCAGAAATTCATAACTAATTTTTAAAAAATCGTTGACACTTTTTGAAAGTGTTTTGTCATGGAGGATGGTTCAAATTAAGTTGAATTTGAATATCGAGAAAAAATATGTATTATCTCTCCTTATTTTTGAATTTGAACAATCCCCCGTATACTTAACATGGGAAAAGTAGTTAAGTTTGATAATTCAACAGAATGAAATGAATCGAAATCGCCACTTTTTTATTGAACTCTGAGGTAGGGTATATTGTTCTCATCATATACACGCACTTTCAGAATGATTGAATTCCTAATTCAATACAAAAGTTGAATCGGTGTTCGCTGCTAGTATGGTATGTGGTTGCCACTTCAAAAATTCATAACTAATTTTTAAAAAAACGTAGACACTTTTTGAACGTGTGACGGTTCAAATTAAGTTGAATTTGAATAACGAGAAAAAATATGTATTATCTCTCCTAATTTTTGAACTTGAACTATCCCCCATATACTTAAAATGGAAAAAGTAGTTAAGTTTGATAATTCAACAGAATTCAATGAATCGAGATTGCCACTTTTTTATTAAACTCTGAGGTAGGGTATATTGTTTTTATCATGTACACGAACTTTCGGAATGATTGAATTCCTAATTCATTTCAAAAGTCGAATCGGTGATAATTGTTAGTGGGGCATGTTTTTGCCACTTCAAAAATTCACAACTAATTTTTTAAAAATCGATGACACTTTTTAAACGTGTTTTCTCATAGAAAACAGTTCAAATTAAATTGAAGTTGAATAACGAAAAAAAAAAAGTATTATCTCTCCTTATTTTTGAATTTGAACTATCCCCCTATTTAGTTAACATCTGAAAAGTAGTTAAGTTTGATAATTCACCAGAATTCAACAAATCGAGATCGACACTTTTTGAACGTGTTTCCTCATAGAAGACTGTTCAAATTAAGTTGAATTTGAATAACTAGAAAAAATAAGTATTATCTCTCCTTATTTTTGAATTTGAACTATCCCCCGAATACATAACATGGGAAAAGTAGTTAAGTTTTATAATTCAGTGTGTCTCCATCACAGAAACAGAGTATAAGACTATTACGAAGTATAAGCATCTTTTCTACAAATGCAAAAACTGCATTGCATCTGAAGAAACGGCGGTGGGTCGGCTGATGAAGGAGGTAAATGAATTAAAGTACTGTGTTGCTGAACTTATTCTAATAACTCAAAATCAAGATCAGCATTTGGAAGTCCTGAAAAATTTTAAAAACAGCTTTTTAGAGGTGAATAAGGCTTCAAATCGTACTTTTTCTGATGTTATAAAAAAACAGCTGATTAATCCCGCCAAAAAAACACCTGACATGAACAAGGAGAAGGTGAAAATTATTACGGACGAGGCGGGAAAAAGTTCAAATCGCCTCCCGAGTCAGGCGGATCCTACACCAAATGGTCAGCCAACTTCACGGGACAAGGTAGACGACGACTCCGTTGTGTAGGAGGAGCTGCAGGACGAGCATCTCAACCGAGATGAGAATATGAAGGAGGCTGATTATAAGGTGGTTCGGGGCCGCAAACGTCGGCCTGAATGGAAGAAGGGCACGGCCAGCAAAGACAGCAGCTGCCCGCTGGTTGCGGTGGAGAAAAAGGCATACATCCACGTGTGGCGGCTTCTCCCCAGCACGAAGGCGGAGGACGTCAAGGAGTACATAGACAAAACATGTGAGACTGATATAATAATTGAAACTTTGAATGCAAGAGGGCCTTACGCCTCTTTTAAAATTACAGCAGATTTTAAATTATTAGAGAAAATAGAAGATCCATCTTTATGGCCAGAAAACGCAATTATTGATAAATTTAGATTTGTAAGAAAGAAACCTGTATTAAAGCCCTTTTTGCAAAAATCGTAAGCTTTTAGAAAATAAACTAGATAATTATGCAGTTTTTAATTTAAATATACAAGGGTTAAGTAGTAAAATTTTACAGCTAGAAATGTTAATACAGCCTTACGTGTCTCTCAAAATAATTTGTTTTACTGAGCATTTTTTAAAATATGGTGACTATATTAATTTAAAAATAAATAATTTTTTATTGGGAAGTATCTTCTGCAGGCAAAATAAAATTCGAGGTGGGTCTGTGATTTTTATACATAATTCAATTAACTTTACTGAAAATGTAATAATAAAAAATATGTCAATTGAGGCACATATTGAAATTTCTTGTGTTGATTTAGATGTTTTTGATTCTCCTTGTACAGTCATATGTATCTATCGTCCGCCCAAAGGATGTACTGAATTATTTTTTAAAAAATTAGAAATTATTGTAAAAAAAATTTACTGTGATAATAGAGTTCCTATAATATGTGGAGATTTCAACATTAATTTGCTAAAAAATAACTCCTTATCTAAAGAATTTTTAACTGTTTTAAATATGTGTAACTTAAAAAATATTATAACCTCTCCTACAAGAATATGCAATACAACTCAGACACTAATAGATAATATAATAATCACAAAATCATTCAATTATGAGCTCACAGAAAGCAAGGTTTTACCGATTTATAAATCAGATCATGAAGCTCAAATTGTATCTTTTGCTTATAAAAATAATGCTAGTGACCACGGAGAAAACAATTTTAAAAGGCGGAATTTCTCCCAAAAAAATATGAAAGTTTTTAAAAATAAACTTAGGAATGAGTCGTGGGATAGCGTTTATTCTAAATCAAGTGCTGAAGATATGTTTAATGAATTTCATGCAATCTTTACAAATTATTTTGAAAATTCTTTTCCTATGTCAATTGTCAATAAACGTAAAAAAAAATTAAATAAAAACAAAATTGATTTTATGACCAAAGGTTTAAAAATATCTCGACAAAAACTGAGAGATTTAAGAAAGTTAAAAAAATGTATCCGCATATTTGGAATGAAGCATACGTAAAGAAGTATAAATATATTTACAACAAACTCATTCGCTTTGCTAATAAAAGAATAAATACAAATTTTATAAACAATTCTGAAAATAAGTCAAAGGCTATGTGGGAGTTGATTAAACGTAAACATGGTAAAAATACTACTAAAACTTGCATAGATAATATAATTATAAATGGAGAAAATATTAAAGATCCACAAAATATTGCACAAAGTTTTGGTGAATATTTTGAAAAATGTATTAATGATTGTAAGAAAGATATTGGTCCACCTGATCCTAATTTCAATATATTTAAGAACACAAAAGTAATTGAGAACTAAATGTTTTTATCCCCACTCTCTAGGCTACAGGTGTTTAAAATTATTAATAAGTTAAAAAATAAGCACTCCCATGGTTTCGATAACATTTCTAATTTTGTGTTAAAATCTTGTGCTGAAGAAATAAATACTGTTCTCACAGAAATAATAAATAAGTCGTTTGAATGTGGTGAGTTTCCGTCTGTACTAAGGAATGCAATAGTTAAACCGGTACATAAAAAAGGACCAAAAAATATGGTGTCAAATTTTAGGCCTATAAGCCTTCTCTCGGTATTTTCTAAAATATTTGAACAGGCTTTTTTAAGTAAACTATTGGTTTTTTTGGAGAGACAGGAGATAATATCCCCATCTCAACACGGCTTCCGTAAAAAAAAATCTACAGAGACTGCAATGTTTCATTTAATAGACAGTATCATTGATAGCATTGATAATAAACAAAAAACTGCTGGAGTGTTTCTAGACTTATCGAAGGCTTTCGATAGGGTGGATCATAAAATTTTGTGTAATAAATTAAATATGTGTGGAATTAGAGGAAATTGTTTAGACTGGATTATGTCGTTCTTAAATAATAGAACACAAAGAGTTGAAATAACATCTGCAACTAGCTCTAAGTACTATTCACAACAAACTACCCTTAAATTCGGTTTACCGCAGGGGAGTTGCATTTCTCCCGTACTCTTCTTATTATATATATTAATGAGCTACCCTTAATAGAAGTAGATGATACTCATTTTGTTCAATATGCGGACGACTCAAATATGAAAATTACGGGGAACAATAATGTACAACTTTCTGAAAATATTATAAATACATTTATTAAAGTTAAAGAATATTTGAATTATATTGGATTAGTACTAAATGTTAAAAAAACTGAAATATTGCAATTTCAAAATATAAAAAATAAAAATTCAACCATAGAATCCATTTCAGTAGATATGCAAACCATTTCATTAAGTGAACAAACAAAATTCTTGGGAATATATATTGATAACAATTTGCGATATAGATTATAGATCATATAGATTATATTTGTAATAAATTGGCATCTGTAATTTTTGCAATCGGTGAATTAAGACACGATATGGAACTTGATTGCTTAAAGGTTCTTTATTACGCAAATTTTTTCTCAATTATTAAATATGGTATCATATGCTGGGGGGATTCTGTGGATTTTCATAGATTATTTATATTACAAAAAAAAGTGATTAGACTAATGTGTTTTGTTAAGAAAAGAGCTTCATGTGTACCTCTGTTTAAAAAACATGCAATTTTATCTCTCCCATGTATTTTTATTAGTGAGTGTGTATTCTATGTAAAAAAAAAATATGTCGCAGTTTAGACAACATGAAGTGAATCATCAATATAATACAAGGAAGGTTAATAAGGTGATAACCCCAATTTGGTGTAGACTGGACATGTATAAACATGGGCCATTTCTGAAATGTTTAAGTCTCTATAATAAGCTACCAAGTGACATAAAGTGTATAGACAACCTCAATAATTTTCATTTGAGTGTTAAAAAATTGTTATTGGATAAGTGTTTCTATAGCGTCAAAAGCTATATGGACCATGATTTTATTTATGCATGTTAGATTGAATAACTATTGTTAATTGTGACGTGTCCTATTAACCTCAACAAAAGTCTACTGTGATGTTTTGATTGTAGGAGAGAATGGATTAATAAAAAATTTTGAATTTTGAATTTTGAACAGAATGAAATGAATCGAAATCGCCACTTTTTTATTGAATTCTGAGGTAGGGTATATTGTTCTCATCATGTACACGCACTTTCAGAATGATTGAATTCCTAATTCAATACAAAAGTTGAATCGGTGTTTGCTGCTAGTATGACATGTGGTTGCCACTTCAAAAATTAATAACTAATTTTTAAAAAACCGTAGACACTTTTTGAACGTGTGACGGTTCAAATTAAGTTGAATTTGAATAACGAGAAAAAATATGTATTATCTCTCCTAATTTTTGAACTTGAACTATCCCCCATATACTTAACATAGGAAAAGTAGTTAAGTTTGATAATTCAACAGAATTCAATGAATCAAGATCACCACTTTTTGATTAAAGTCTGAGGTAGGCTATATTGTTTTTATCATGTACACGCACTTTCAGAATGATTGAATTCCTAATTCAACACAAAAGTCGAATCGGTGTTAATTATTAGTGGGCATGTTTTTGCCACTTCAAAAATTCATAACTAATTTTTAAAAAAATCGTTGACATTTTTTAAACGTGTTTTCTCATAGAAGACAGTTCAAATTAAGTTGAATTTGAATAACAAGAAAAAATAAGTATTATCTCTCCTTATTTTTGAATTTGAACTATCCCCATATATAGTTAACATCTGAAAAGTAGTTAAGTTTGATAATTCACCAGAATTCAACTAATCGAGATCGCCACTTTTTGATTAAATTCTGAGGTAGGGTGTATTGTTCCTATTATATACACGCACTTTCAAAATGATTGAATTCCTAATTCAATACAAAAGTTAAATCGGTGTTCGCTGCTAGTATGGCATGTGGTTGCCACTTCAAAAATTCATAACTAATTTTTAAAAAACTGTAGACCCTTTTAAACGTAAGACGGTTCAAATTAAGTTGAATTTGAATAACGAGAAAAAATATGAATTATCTGTCCTAATTTTTGAACTTGAACTATCCTCCATATACTTAACATGAATAAAATATTTATGTTTGATAATTCACCAGAATTCAATGAATCGAGATCACCACTTTGTTATTGAACTCTTAGGTAGAATATATTGTTCTAATCATGCACACGCACTTTCAGAATGATTGAATTCCTATTTCAATACAAAAGTTGAATTGGTGTTTGTTGCTAGTATGGCATGTGGTTGCCACTTCAAAAATTCATAACTAATTTTTAAAAAACCGTAGACACTTTTTGAAGGTGTGACGGTTCAAATTAAGTTGAATTTGAATAACGAGAAAAAATATGTATTATCGCTCCTAATTTTTGAACTTGAACTATCCCTCATATACTTAACGTGGTAAAAGTAGATAAGTTTGATAATTCACCAGAACTCAACGAATCAGGATCGCCACTTTTTGATTGAACTCTGAGGTAGGGTATATTGTTTTAATCATGAACCCGCACTTTCAGAATGATTGAATTCCTAACTCAATACAAAAAAACAATCGGTGATCGTTGTTAGTGGGGCATGTTTTTGCCAATTCAGAAATTCATAATTAATTTTTAAAAAATCGTTGACACTTTTTGAACGTGTTTTCTCATAGAGGATGGTTCAAATTAAGTTGAATTATAATATCGAGAAAATTTATGTATTATCTCTCCATATTTTTTAATTTGAACTATCCCCCATATACATGGGAAAAGTAGTTAAGTTTGATAATTCACCAGAATTCAACGAATCAAGATCGCCACTTTTTGATTTAACTCTGAGGTAAGGTATATTGTTTTTATCATGTACACGAACTTTCAGAATGGTTGAATTTCTAATCCAATACAAAAGTCGAATCGGTGTTAATTGTTAGTTGGGCATGTTTTTGCCACTTCAAAAATTCATAACTAATTTTTTAAAAATCGTTGACACTTTTTGAAGGTTTTTTGTCATAGAGGACATCCCAAACTAAGTTGAATTTGAATATCGAGAAAAAATAAGTATTATCTCTCCTTATTTTTGAATTTGAACTATCCCCCTAATTAGTTAACATATGAAAAGTAGTTAAGTTTGATAATTCACCAGAATTCAATTAATCGATATCGCCACTTTTTTATTGAACTCTGAGGTAGGGTATATTGTTCTTATCATGTACACGCACTTTCAGAATGATTGAATTCCTAATTCAATACATAAGTTGAATCGGTGTTTGCTGCTAGTATGGCATGTGGTTGCCACTTCAAAAATTAATAACTAATTTTTAAAAAACCGTAGACACTTTTTGAACGTGTGACGGTTCAAATTAAGTTGAATTTGAATAACGAGAAAAAATATGTATTATCTCTCCTAATTTTTGAACTTGAAATATCCCCCATATACTTAACATGGGAAAAGTAGTTAAGTTTGATAATTCAACAGAATTCAATAAATCAAGATCACCACTTTTTGATTAAAGTCTGAGGTAGGGTATATTGTTTTTATCATGTACTCGCACTTTCAGAATGATTGAATTCCTAATTCATCACAAAAGTCGAATCGGTGTTAATTATTAGTGGGGCATGTTTTTGCCACTTCAAAAATTCATAACTAATTTTTAAAAAATCGTTGACATTTTTTAAACGTGTTTTCTCATAGAAAACAGTTCAAATTAAGTATTATCTCTCCTTTTTTTTGTATTTGAACTATCCCCATATATAGTTAACATCTGAAAAGTAGTTAAGTTTGATAATTCACCAGAATTCAACTAATCGAGATCGCCATTTTTTGATTAAATTCTGAGGTAGTGTGTATTTTTTCCTATTATGTACACGCACTTTCAAAATGATTGAATTCCTAATTCAATACAAAAGTTAAATCGGTGTTCGCTGCTAGTATGGCATGTGGTTGCCACTTCAAAAATTCATAACTAATTTTTAAAAAACTGTAGACCCTTTTAAACGTGTGACGGTTCAAATTAAGTTGAATTTGAATAACGAGAAAAAATATGAATTATCTCTCCTAATTTTTGAACTTGAACTATCCCCCATATACTTAACATGGATAAAATATTTATGTTTGATAATTCACCAGAATTCAATGAATCGAGATCGCCACTTTGTTATTGAACTCTTAGGTAGGGAAGATTGTTCTAATCATGCACACGCACTTTCAGAATGATTGAATTCCTAACTCAATACAAAAATTGAATCGGTGATCGTTGTTAGTGGGGCATGTTTTTGCCAATTCAGAAATTCATAATTAATTTTTAAAAAATCGTTGACACTTTTTGAACGTGTTTTCTCATAGAGAATGGTTCAAATTAAGTTGAATTTGAATATCGAGAAAAATTATGTATTATCTCTCCATATTTTTGAGTTTGAACTATCCCCCATATACCTAACATAGGAAAAGTAGTTAAGTTTGATAATATTTACCAGGATTCAACGAATCAAGACCATCACTATTTGATTAAAGTCTGAGGTAGGGTATATTGTTTTTATCATGTACACGCACTTTCAGAATGATTGATATAATAATTCAATACAAAATTCGAATCGGTGTTCATTGTTAGTGGGGCATGTTTTTGCCACTTCAGAAATTCATAACTAATTTTTAAAAAACCGTTGACACTTTTTGAAAGTGTTTTCTCATAGAAGTCGGTTCAAATTAAGTTGAATTTGAATAACGAGAAAAAATATGTATTATCTCTCCATATTTTTGAATTTGAACTATCCCCCATATACTTAAAATGGAAAAAGTAGTTAAGTTTGATAATTCAACAGAATTCAATGAATCGAGATTGCCACTTTTTTATTAAACTCTTAGGTAGGGTATATTGTTCTTATCATGTACACGCATTTTCAGAATGATTGAATTTCAAATTCAATACAAATGTTGAATCGGTGTTCGTTGTTAGTGGGGCATGTTTTTGCCACTTCAGAAATTCATAACTAATTTTTAAAAAATCGTTGACACTTTTTGAAGGTGTTTTGTCATGGAGGATGGTTCAAATTAAGTTGAATTTGAATATCGAGAAAAAATATGTATTATCTCTCCTTATTTTTGAAATTGAACTATCCCCCGTATACTTAACATGGGAAAAGTAGTTATGTTTGATAATTCAACAGAATGAAATGAATCGAAATCGCCACTTTTTTATTGAACTCTGAGGTAGGGTATATTGTTCTAATCATATACACGCACTTTCAGAATGATTGAATTCCTAATTCAATACAAAAGTTGAATCGGTGTTCGCTGTTAGTATGGCATGTGGTTGCCACTTCAAAAATTCATAACTAATTTTTAAAAAACCGTAGACACTTTTTGAATTTGTGACTGTTCAAATTAAGTTGAATTTGAATAACGAGAAAATATATGTATTATCTCTCCTAATTTTTGAACTTGAACTATCCCCCATATACTTAAAATGGAATAAGTAGTTAAGTTTGATAATTCAACAGAATTCAATGAATCGAGATTGCCACTTTTTTATTAAACTCTGAGGTAGGGTATATTGTTTTTATCATGTACACGAACTTTCAGAATGATTGAATTCCTAATTCATTACAAAAGTCGAATCGGTGTTAATTGTTAGTGGGGCATGTTTTTGCCACTTTCAAAAATTCACAACTAATTTTTAAAAAATCGATGACACTTTTTAAACGTGTTTTCTCATAGAAAACAGTTCAAATTAAGTTGAATTTGAATAACGAAAAAAAATAAGTATTATCTCTCCTTATTTTTGAATTTGAACTATCCCCCTATTTAGTTAACATCTGAAAAGTAGTTAAGTTTGATAATTCACCAGAATTCAACGAATCGAGATCGCCACTTTTTGATTAAATTCTGAGGTAGGGTGTATTGTTCCTATTATGTACACGCACTTTCAAAATGATTGAATTCCTAATTCAATACAAAAGTTGAATCGGTGTTCGCTGCTAGTATGGCATGTGGTTGCCACTTCAAAAATTAATAACTAAATTTTAAAAAACCGTAGACACTTTTTGAACGTGTGACGGTTCAAATTAAGTTGAATTTGAATAACGAGAAAAAATATGTATTATCTTTCCTAATTTTTGAACTTGAACTATCCCCCATATACTTAACATGGGAAAAGTAGTTAAGTTTGATAATTCAACAGAATTCAATGAATCAAGATCACCACTTTTTGATTAAAGTCTGAGGTAGGGTATATTGTTTTTATCATGTACACGCACTTTCAGAATGATTGAATTCCTAATTCAACACAAAAGTCGAATCGGTGTTAATTATTAGTGGGGCATGTTTTTGCCACTTCAAAAATTCAAAACTAATTTTTAAAAAATCGTTGACACTTTTTAAACGTGTTTTCTAATAGAAGACAGTTCAAATTAAGTTGAATTTGAATAACGAGAAAAAATAAGTATTATCTCTCCTTATTTTTGAATTTGAACTATCCCCATATATAGTGAACATCTGAAAAGTAGTTAAGTATGATAATTCACCAGAATTCAACTAATCGAGATCGCCACTTTTTGATTAAATTCTGAGGTAGGGTGTATTGTTCCTATTATGTACACGCACTTTCAAAATGATTGAATTCCTAATTAAATACAAAAGTTAAATCGGTGTTCGCTGCTAGTATGGCATGTGGTTGCCACTTCAAAAATTCATAACTAATTTTTAAAAAACTGTAGACCCTTTTGAACGTGTGACGGTTCAAATTAAGTTGAATTTGAATAACGAGAAAAAATATGAATTATCTCTCCTAATTTTTGAACTTGAACTATCCCCCATATACTTAACATGGATAAAATATTTATGTTTGATAATTCACCAGAATTCAATGAATCGAGATCGCCACTTTGTTATTGAACTCTTAGGTAGGGTATATTGTTCTAATCATGCACACGCACTTTCAGAATGATTGAATTCCTAATTCAATACAAAAGTTGAATTGGTGTTTGTTGCTAGTATGGCATGTGGTTGCCACTTCAGAAATTCATAACTAATTTTTAAAAAACTGTAGACCCTTTTGAACGTGTGACGGTTCAAATTAAGTTGAATTTGAATAACGAGAAAAAATATGAATTATCTCTCCTAATTTTTGAACTTGAACTATCCCCCATATACTTAACATGGATACAATATTTATGTTTGATAATTCAACATAATTCAATGAATTGAGATTGCCACTTTTTTATTAAACTCTGAGGTAGGGTATATTGTTCTTATCATGTACACGCACTTTCAGAATGATTGATATCCTAATTCAATACAAATGTTGAATCGGTGTTCATTGTTAGTGGGGCATGTTTTTGCCACTTCAAAATTTCATAACTAATTTTTAAAAAATCGTTGACACTTTTTAAACGTGTTTTCTTATGGAGGACAGTTCAAATTAAGTTAAATTTGAATAACGAGAAATAATATGTATTATCTCTCCTTATTTTTTAATTTGAACTATCCCCCATATACTTAATATAGGAAAAGTAGTTAAGTTTGATAATTCACCAGAATTCAACGAATCGAGATCGCCACTTTTTGATAAACTCTGAATTAGGGTGTATTGTTCCTATTATGTATACGCACTTTCAGAATGATTGAATTCCTAATTCAATACAAAAGTTGAATTGGTGTTCGTTGCTAGTATGGCATGTGTTTGCCAATTCAAAAATTCATAACTAATTTTTAAAAAATCGTTGACACTTTTTGAACGTGTTTCCTCATAGAGGACGGTTCAAATTAAGTTGAATTTGAATAACTAGAAAAAATAAGTATTATCTCTCCTTATTTTTAAATTTGAACTATCCCCCGAATACATAACATGGGAAAAGTAGTTAAGTTTTATAATTCAACAGAATGAAATGAATCGAAATCGCCACTTTTTTATTGAACTCTGAGGTAGGGTATATTGTTCTTATCATGTACACGCACTTTCAGAATGATTGAATTCCTAATTCAATACAAAAGTTGAATCGGTGTTTGCTGCTAGTATGGCATGTGGTTGCCACTTCAAAAATTAGTAACTAATTTTTAAAAAACCGTAGACACTTTTTGAACGTGTGACGGTTCAAATTAAGTTGAATTTGAATAACGAGAAAAAATATGTATTATCTCTCCTAATTTTTTAACTTGAACTATCCCCCATATACTTAACATGGGAAAAGTAGTTAAGTTTGATAATTCAACAGAATTCAATAAATCAAGATCACCACTTTTTGATTAAAGTCTGAGGTAGGTTATATTGTTTTTATCATGTACACGCACTTTCAGAATGATTGAATTCCTAATTCATCACAAAAGTCGAATCGGTGTTAATTATTAGTGGGGCATGTTTTTGCCACTTCAAAAATTCATAACTAATTTTTAAAAAATCGTTGACATTTTTTAAACGTGTTTTCTCATAGAAAACAGTTCAAATTAAGTTGAATTTGAATAACGGAAAAAAATAAGTATTATCTCTCCTTATTTTTGAATTTGAACTATCTCCATATATAGTTAACATCTGAAAAGTAGTTAAGTTTGATAATTCACCAGAATTCAACGAATCGAGATCGCCACTTTTTGATAAACTCTGAATTAGGGTGTATTGTTCCTATTATGTATACGAACTTTCAGAATGGTTGAATTCCTAATCCAATACAAAAGTCGAATCGGTGTTAATTGTTAGTGGGGCATGTTTTTGCCACTTCAAAAATTCATAACTAATTTTTAAAAAATCGTTGACACTTTTTGAAGGTTTTTTGTCATAGAGGACAGTCCAAACTAAGTTGAATTTGAATATCGAGAAAAAATAAGTATTATCTCTCCTTATTTTTGAATTTGAACTATCCCCCTAATTAGTTAACATATGAAAAGTAGTTAAGTTTGATAATTCACCAGAATTCAACGAATCGAGATCGCCACTTTTTGATTAAACTCTGAGGTAGGGTGTAATGTTCCTATTATGTATACGCACTTTCAGAATGATTGAATTCCTAATTCAATACAAAAGTTGAATTGGTGTTCGTTGCTAGTATGGCATGTGTTTGCCAATTCAAAAATTAATAACTAATTTTTAAAAAACCGTAGAGACTTTTTGAACGTGTGACGGTTCAAATTAAGTTGAAATTGAATAACGAGAAAAAATATGTATTATCTCTCCTAATTTTTGAACTTGAACTATCCCCCATATACTTAACATGGGAAAAGTAGTTAAGTTTGATAATTCAACAGAATTCAATGAATCAAGATCACCACTTTTTGATTAAAGTCTGAGGTAGGGTATATTGTTTTTATCATGTACACGCACTTTCAGAATGATTGAATTCCTAATTCAACACAAAAGTCGAATCGGTGTTAATTATTAGTTGGGCATGTTTTTGCCACTTCAAAAATTCAAAACTAATTTTTAAAAAATCGTTGACACTTTTTAAACGTGTTTTCTAATAGAAGACAGTTCAAATTAAGTTGAATTTGAATAACGAGAAAAAATAAGTATTATCTCTCCTTATTTTTGAATTTGAACTATCCCCATATATAGTGAACATCTGAAAAGTAGTTAAGTATGATAATTCACCAGAATTCAACTAATCGAGATCGCCACTTTTTGATTAAATTCTGAGGTAGGGTGTATTGTTCCTATTATGTACACGCACTTTCAAAATGATTGAATTCCTAATTAAATACAAAAGTTAAATCGGTGTTCGCTGCTAGTATGGCATGTGGTTGCCACTTCAAAAATTCATAACTAATTTTTAAAAAACTGTAGACCCTTTTGAACGTGTGACGGTTCAAATTAAGTTGAATTTGAATAACGAGAAAAAATATGAATTATCTCTCCTAATTTTTGAACTTGAACTATCCCCCATATACTTAACATGGATAAAATATTTATGTTTGATAATTCACCAGAATTCAATGAATCGAGATCGCCACTTTGTTATTGAACTCTTAGGTAGGGTATATTGTTCTAATCATGCACACGCACTTTCAGAATGATTGAATTCCTAATTCAATACAAAAGTTGAATTGGTGTTTGTTGCTAGTATGGAATGTGGTTGCCACTTCAGAAATTCATAACTAATTTTTAAAAAACTGTAGACCCTTTTGAACGTGTGACGGTTCAAATTAAGTTGAATTTGAATAACGAGAAAAAATATGATTTATCTCTCCTAATTTTTGAACTTGAACTATCCCCCATATACTTAACATGGATACAATATTTATGTTTGATAATTCAACATAATTCAATGAATTGAGATTGCCACTTTTTTATTAAACTCTGAGGTAGGGTATATTGTTCTTATCATGTACACGCACTTTCAGAATGATTGATATCCTAATTCAATACAAATGTTGAATCGGTGTTCATTGTTAGTGGGCCATGTTTTTGCCACTTCAAAATTTCATAACTAATTTTTAAAAAATCGTTGACACTTTTTAAACGTGTTTTCTTATGGAGGACAGTTCAAATTAAGTTAAATTTGAATAACGAGAAATAATATGTATTATCTCTCCTTATTTTTTAATTTGAACTATCCCCCATATACTTAATATAGGAAAAGTAGTTAAGTTTGATAATTCACCAGAATTCAACGAATCGAGATCGCCACTTTTTGATAAACTCTGAATTAGGGTGTATTGTTCCTATTATGTATACGAACTTTCAGAATGGTTGAATTCCTAATCCAATACAAAAGTCGAATCGGTGTTAATTGTTAGTGGGGCATGTTTTTGCCACTTCAAAAATTCATAACTAATTTTTAAAAAATCGTTGACACTTTTTGAAGGTTTTTTGTCATAGAGGACAGTCCAAACTAAGTTGAATTTGAATATCGAGAAAAAATAAGTATTATCTCTCCTTATTTTTGAATTTGAACTATCACCCTAATTAGTTAACATATGAAAAGTAGTTAAGTTTGATAATTCACCAGAATTCAACGAATCGAGATCGCCACTTTTTGATTAAACTCTGAGGTAGGGTGTATTGTTCCTATTATGTATACGCACTTTCAGAATGATTGAATTCCTAATTCAATACAAAAGTTGAATTGGTGTTCGTTGCTAGTATGGCATGTGTTTGCCAATTCAAAAATTCATAACTAATTTTTAAAAAATCGTTGACACTTTTTGAACGTGTTTCCTCATAGAGGACGGTTCAAATTAAGTTGAATTTGAATAACTAGAAAAAATAAGTATTATCTCTCCTTATTTTTAAATTTGAACTATCCCCCGAATACATAACATGGGAAAAGTAGTTAAGTTTTATAATTCAACAGAATGAAATGAATCGAAATCGCCACTTTTTTATTGAACTCTGAGGTAGGGTATATTGTTCTTATCATGTACACGCACTTTCAGAATGATTGAATTCCTAATTCAATACAAAAGTTGAATCGGTGTTTGCTGCTAGTATGGCATGTGGTTGCCACTTCAAAAATTAGTAACTAATTTTTAAAAAACCGTAGACACTTTTTGAACGTGTGACGGTTCAAATTAAGTTGAATTTGAATAACGAGAAAAAATATGTATTATCTCTCCTAATTTTTTAACTTGAACTATCCCCCATATACTTAACATGGGAAAAGTAGTTAAGTTTGATAATTCAACAGAATTCAATAAATCAAGATCACCACTTTTTGATTAAAGTCTGAGGTAGGGTATATTGTTTTTATCATGTACACGCACTTTCAGAATGATTGAATTCCTAATTCATCACAAAAGTCGAATCGGTGTTAATTATTAGTGGGGCATGTTTTTGCCACTTCAAAAATTCATAACTAATTTTTAAAAAATCGTTGACATTTTTTAAACGTGTTTTCTCATAGAAAACAGTTCAAATTAAGTTGAATTTGAATAACGGAAAAAAATAAGTATTATCTCTCCTTATTTTTGAATTTGAACTATCTCCATATATAGTTAACATCTGAAAAGTAGTTAAGTTTGATAATTCACCAGAATTCAACTAATCGAGATCGCCACTTTTTGATTAAATTCTGAGGTAGTGTGTATTGTTCCTATTATGTACACGCACTTTCAAAATGATTGAATTTCTAATTCAATACAAAAGTTAAATCGGTGTTCGCTGCTAGTATGGCATGTGGTTGCCACTTCAAAAATTCATAACTAAGTTTTTAAAAAACTGTAGACCCTTTTAAACGTGTGACGGTTCAAATTAAGTTGAATTTGAATAACGAGAAAAAATATGTATTATCTCTCCTAATTTTTGAACTTGAACTATCCCCCATATACTTAACATGGATAAAATATTTATGTTTGATAATTCACCAGAATTCAATGAATCGAGATCGCCACTTTGTTATTGAACTCTTAGGTAGGGAAGATTGTTCTAATCATGCACACGCACTTTCAGAATGATTGAATTCCTAACTCAATACAAAAATTGAATCGGTGATCGTTGTTAGTGGGGCATGTTTTTGCCAATTCAGAAATTCATAATTAATTTTTAAAAAATCGTTGACACTTTTTGAACGTGTTTTCTCATAGAGAATGGTTCAAATTAAGTTGAATTTGAATATCGAGAAAAATTATGTATTATCTCTCCGTATTTTTGAATTTGAACTATCCCCCATATACCTAACATAGGAAAAGTAGTTAAGTTTGATAATATTTACCAGGATTCAACGAATCAAGACCATCACTATTTGATTAAAGTCTGAGGTAGGGTATATTGTTTTTATCATGTACACGCACTTTCAGAATGATTGATATAATAATTCAATACAAAATTCGAATCGGTGTTCATTGTTAGTGGGGCATGTTTTTGCCACTTCAGAAATTCATAACTAATTTTTAAAAAACCGTTGATACTTTTTGAAAGTGTTTTCTCATAGAAGTCGGTTCAAATTAAGTTGAATTTGAATAACGAGAAAAAATATGTATTATCTCTCCATATTTTTGAATTTGAACTATCCCCCATATACTTAAAATGGAAAAAGTAGTTAAGTTTGATAATTCAACAGAATTCAATGAATCGAGATTGCCACTTTTTTATTAAACTCTTAGGTAGGGTATATTGTTCTTATCATGTACACGCATTTTCAGAATGATTGAATTTCAAATTCAATACAAATGTTGAATCGGTGTTCGTTGTTAGTGGGGCATGTTTTTGCCACTTCAGAAATTCATAACTAATTTTTAAAAAATCGTTGACCCTTTTTGAAGGTGTTTTGTCATGGAGGATGGTTCAAATTAAGTTGAATTTGAATATCGAGAAAAAATATGTATTATCTCTCCTTATTTTTGAAATTGAACTATCCCCCGTATACTTAACATGGGAAAAGTAGTTATGTTTGATAATTCAACAGAATGAAATGAATCGAAATCGCCACTTTTTTATTGAACTCTGAGGTGGGGTATATTGTTCTAATCATATACACGCACTTTCAGAATGATTGAATTCCTAATTCAATACAAAAGTTGAATCGGTGTTCGCTGCTAGTATGGCATGTGGTTGCCACTTCAAAAATTCATAACTTATTTTTAAAAAACCGTAGACACTTTTTGAACGTGTGACGGTTCAAATTAAGTTGAATTTGAATAACGAGAAAAAATATGTATTATCTCTCATAATTTTTGAACTTGAACTATCCCTCATATACTTAAAATGGAAAACGTAGTTAAGTTTGATAATTCAACAGAATTCAATGAATCGAGATTGCCACTTTTTTATTAAACTCTGAGGTATGGTATATTGTTTTTATCATGTACACGCACTTTCAGAATGATTGAATTCCTAATTCAATACAAATGTTGAATCGGTGTTCGTTGTTAGTGGGGCTTGTTTTTGCCACTTCAGAAATTCATAAATAATTTTTAAAAAATCGTTGACACTTTTTGAAGGTGTTTTGTCATAGAGGACGGTTCAAATTAAGTTGAATTGGAATATCGAGAAAAAATATGTATTATCTCTCCATATTTTTGAATTTTTGAACTATCCCCCGTATACTTAACATGGGAAAAGTAGTTAAGTTTGATAATTCAACAGAAGGAAATGAATCGAAATCGCCACTTTTTTATTGAACTCTGAGGTAGGGTATATTGTTCTCATCATGTACACGCACTTTCAGAATGATTGAATTCCTAATTCAATACAAAAGTTGAATCGGTGTTCGCTGCTAGTATGGCATGTGGTTGCCACTTCAAAAATTCATAACTAATATTTAAAAAACTGTAGACACTTTTCGAACGTGTGACGGTTCAAATTAAGTTGAATTTGAATAACGAGAAAAAATAAGAATTATCTCTCCTAATTTTTGAACTTGAACTATTCCCCATATACTTAACATGGGTAAAATAGTTATGTTTGATAA
Organism: Siphlonurus alternatus; assembly: GCA_949825025.1. Taxonomy (NCBI): domain Eukaryota; kingdom Metazoa; phylum Arthropoda; class Insecta; order Ephemeroptera; family Siphlonuridae; genus Siphlonurus; species Siphlonurus alternatus. The sequence goes on from OX463783.1 coordinate 1,579,376, forward strand.
TTCACCAGAATTCAACGAATCAAGATCGCCACTTTTTGATTAAACTCTGAGGTGAAAGTTCATGTACACGAACTTTCAGAATGATTGAATTCCTAATTCATTACAGAAGTCGAATCGGTGTTAGTTGTTAGTGGGGCATGTTTTTGCCACTTCAAAAATTAATAACTAATTTTTAAAAAATTGATTTCACTTTTTAAACGTGTTTTCTCATAGAAAACAGTTCAAATTAAGTTGAATTTGAATAACGAAAAAAAAATAAGTATTATCTCTCCTTATTTTTGAATTTGAACTATCCCCCTATTTAGTTAACATCTGAAAAGTAGTAAGTTTGATAAATCACCAGAATTCAACGAAATGAGATCGCCACTTTTATATTAAACTCTGAGGTAGGGTGTATTGTTCCTATTATTCATTCGCACTTTCAGAATGATTGAATTCCTAATTCAATACAAAAGTTGACTCTGTGTTCGCTGCTTATGGGGCATGTGTTTGCCACTTCAAAAATTCATAACTAATTTTTAAAAAATCGTTGACACTTTTTTAACGTGTTTTCTCATAGAGGACGGTTCAAATTAAGCTGAATTTGAATAACGAGAAAAAATAAGTATTATCTCTCCTTATTTTTGAATTTGAACTATCCCCCGTATACTTAACATGGGAAAAGTAGTTAAGTTTGATAATTCAACAGAATGAAATGAATCGAAATCGCCACTTTTTTACTGAACTCTGAGGTAGGGTATATTGTTCTCATCATGTACACGCACTTTCAGAATGATTGAATTCCTAATTCAATACAAAAGTTGAATCGGTGTTCGCTGCTAGTATGGCATGTGGTTGCCACTTCAAAAATTCATAACTAATTTTTAAAAAACCGTAGACACTTTTTGAACGTGTGACGGTTCAAATTAAGTTGAAATTGAATAACGAGAAAAAATATGTATTATCTCTCCTAATTTTTGAACTTGAACTATCCCCCATATACTTAACATGGGAAAAGTAGTTAAGTTTGATAATTCAACAGAATTCAATGAATCAAGATCACCACTTTTTGATTAAAGTCTGAGGTAGGGTATATTGTTTTTATCATGTACACGCACTTTCAGAATGATTGAATTCCTAATTCAACACAAAAGTCAAATCGGTGTTAATTATTAGTGGGGCATGTTTTTGCCACTTCAAAAATTCAAATTAATTTTTAAAAAATCGTTGACACTTTTTAAACGTGTTTTCTAATAGAAGACAGTTCAAATTAAGTTGAATTTGAATAACGAGAAAAAATAAGTATTATCTCTCCTTTTTTTTGAATTTGAACTATCCCCATATATAGTGAACATCTGAAAAGTAGTTAAGTATGATAATTCACCAGAATTCAACTAATCGAGATCGCCACTTTTTGATTAAATTCTGAGGTAGGGTGTATTGTTCCTATTATGTACACGCACTTTCAAAATGATTGAATTCCTAATTAAATACAAAAGTTAAATCGGTGTTCGCTGCTAGTATGGCATGTGGTTGCCACTTCAAAAATTCATAACTAATTTTTAAAAAACTGTAGACCCTTTTGAACGTGTGACGGTTCAAATTAAGTTGAATTTGAATAACGAGAAAAAATATGAATTATCTCTCCTAATTTTTGAACTTGAACTATCCCCCATATACTTAACATGGATAAAATATTTATGTTTGATAATTCACCAGAATTCAATGAATCGAGATCGCCACTTTGTTATTGAACTCTTAGGTAGGGTATATTGTTCTAATCATGCACACGCACTTTCAGAATGATTGAATTCCTAATTCAATACAAAAGTTGAATTGGTGTTTGTTGCTAGTATGGAATGTGGTTGCCACTTCAGAAATTCATAACTAATTTTTAAAAAACTGTAGACCCTTTTGAACGTGTGACGGTTCAAATTAAGTTGAATTTGAATAACGAGAAAAAATATGAATTATCTCTCCTAATTTTTGAACTTGAACTATCCCCCATATACTTAACATGGATACAATATTTATGTTTGATAATTCAACATAATTCAATGAATTGAGATTGCCACTTTTTTATTAAACTCTGAGGTAGGGTATATTGTTCTTATCATGTACACGCACTTTCAGAATGATTGATATCCTAATTCAATACAAATGTTGAATCGGTGTTCATTGTTAGTGGGGCATGTTTTTGCCACTTCAAAATTTCATAACTAATTTTTAAAAAATCGTTGACACTTTTTAAACGTGTTTTCTTATGGAGGACAGTTCAAATTAAGTTAAATTTGAATAACGAGAAATAATATGTATTATCTCTCCTTATTTTTTAATTTGAACTATCCCCCATATACTTAATATAGGAAAAGTAGTTAAGTTTGATAATTCACCAGAATTCAACGAATCGAGATCGCCACTTTTTGATAAACTCTGAATTAGGGTGTATTGTTCCTATTATGTATACGCACTTTCAGAATGATTGAATTCCTAATTCAATACAAAAGTTGAATTGGTGTTCGTTGCTAGTATGGCATGTGTTTGCCAATTCAAAAATTCATAACTAATTTTTAAAAAATCGTTGACATTTTTTAAACGTGTTTTCTCATAGAAAACAGTTCAAATTAAGTATTATCTCTCCTTTTTTTTGTATTTGAACTATCCCCATATATAGTTAACATCTGAAAAGTAGTTAAGTTTGATAATTCACCAGAATTCAACTAATCGAGATCGCCATTTTTTGATTAAATTCTGAGGTAGTGTGTATTTTTTCCTATTATGTACACGCACTTTCAAAATGATTGAATTCCTAATTCAATACAAAAGTTAAATCGGTGTTCGCTGCTAGTATGGCATGTGGTTGCCACTTCAAAAATTCATAACTAATTTTTAAAAAACTGTAGACCCTTTTAAACGTGTGACGGTTCAAATTAAGTTGAATTTGAATAACGAGAAAAAATATGAATTATCTCTCCTAATTTTTGAACTTGAACTATCCCCCATATACTTAACATGGATAAAATATTTATGTTTGATAATTCACCAGAATTCAATGAATCGAGATCGCCACTTTGTTATTGAACTCTTAGGTAGGGAAGATTGTTCTAATCATGCACACGCACTATCAGAATGATTGAATTCCTAACTCAATACAAAAATTGAATCGGTGATCGTTGTTAGTGGGGCATGTTTTTGCCAATTCAGAAATTCATAATTAATTTTTAAAAAATCGTTGACACTTTTTGAACGTGTTTTCTCATAGAGAATGGTTCAAATTAAGTTGAATTTGAATATCGAGAAAAATTATGTATTATCTCTCCATATTTTTGAGTTTGAACTATCCCCCATATACCTAACATAGGAAAAGTAGTTAAGTTTGATAATATTTACCAGGATTCAACGAATCAAGACCATCACTATTTGATTAAAGTCTGAGGTAGGGTATATTGTTTTTATCATGTACACGCACTTTCAGAATGATTGATATAATAATTCAATACAAAATTCGAATCGGTGTTCATTGTTAGTGGGGCATGTTTTTGCCACTTCAGAAATTCATAACTAATTTTTAAAAAACCGTTGACACTTTTTGAAAGTGTTTTCTCATAGAAGTCGGTTCAAATTAAGTTGAATTTGAATAACGAGAAAAAATATGTATTATCTCTCCATATTTTTGAATTTGAACTATCCCCCATATACTTAAAATGGAAAAAGTAGTTAAGTTTGATAATTCAACAGAATTCAATGAATCGAGATTGCCACTTTTTTATTAAACTCTTAGGTAGGGTATATTGTTCTTATCATGTACACGCATTTTCAGAATGATTGAATTTCAAATTCAATACAAATGTTGAATCGGTGTTCGTTGTTAGTGGGGCATGTTTTTGCCACTTCAGAAATTCATAACTAATTTTTAAAAAATCGTTGACACTTTTTGAAGGTGTTTTGTCATGGAGGATGGTTCAAATTAAGTTGAATTTGAATATCGAGAAAAAATATGTATTATCTCTCCTTATTTTTGAAATTGAACTATCCCCCGTATACTTAACATGGGAAAAGTAGTTATGTTTGATAATTCAACAGAATGAAATGAATCGAAATCGCCACTTTTTTATTGAACTCTGAGGTAGGGTATATTGTTCTAATCATATACACGCACTTTCAGAATGATTGAATTCCTAATTCAATACAAAAGTTGAATCGGTGTTCGCTGTTAGTATGGCATGTGGTTGCCACTTCAAAAATTCATAACTAATTTTTAAAAAACCGTAGACACTTTTTGAATTTGTGACTGTTCAAATTAAGTTGAATTTGAATAACGAGAAAATATATGTATTATCTCTCCTAATTTTTGAACTTGAACTATCCCCCATATACTTAAAATGGAATAAGTAGTTAAGTTTGATAATTCAACAGAATTCAATGAATCGAGATTGCCACTTTTTTATTAAACTCTGAGGTAGGGTATATTGTTTTTATCATGTACACGAACTTTCAGAATGATTGAATTCCTAATTCATTACAAAAGTCGAATCGGTGTTAATTGTTAGTGGGGCATGTTTTTGCCACTTTCAAAAATTCACAACTAATTTTTAAAAAATCGATGACACTTTTTAAACGTGTTTTCTCATAGAAAACAGTTCAAATTAAGTTGAATTTGAATAACGAAAAAAAATAAGTATTATCTCTCCTTATTTTTGAATTTGAACTATCCCCCTATTTAGTTAACATCTGAAAAGTAGTTAAGTTTGATAATTCACCAGAATTCAACGAATCGAGATCGCCACTTTTTGATTAAATTCTGAGGTAGGGTGTATTGTTCCTATTATGTACACGCACTTTCAAAATGATTGAATTCCTAATTCAATACAAAAGTTGAATCGGTGTTCGCTGCTAGTATGGCATGTGGTTGCCACTTCAAAAATTAATAACTAAATTTTAAAAAACCGTAGACACTTTTTGAACGTGTGACGGTTCAAATTAAGTTGAATTTGAATAACGAGAAAAAATATGTATTATCTTTCCTAATTTTTGAACTTGAACTATCCCCCATATACTTAACATGGGAAAAGTAGTTAAGTTTGATAATTCAACAGAATTCAATGAATCAAGATCACCACTTTTTGATTATAGTCTGAGGTAGGGTATATTGTTTTTATCATGTACACGCACTTTCAGAATGATTGAATTCCTAATTCAACACAAAAGTCGAATCGGTGTTAATTATTAGTGGGGCATGTTTTTGCCACTTCAAAAATTCAAAACTAATTTTTAAAAAATCGTTGACACTTTTTAAACGTGTTTTCTAATTGAAGACAGTTCAAATTAAGTTGAATTTGAATAAAGAGAAAAAATAAGTATTATCTCTCCTTATTTTTGAATTTGAACTATCCCCATATATAGTGAACATCTGAAAAGTAGTTAAGTATGATAATTCACCAGAATTCAACTAATCGAGATCGCCACTTTTTGATTAAATTCTGAGGTAGGGTGTATTGTTCCTATTATGTACACGCACTTTCAAAATGATTGAATTCCTAATTAAATACAAAAGTTAAATCGGTGTTCGCTGCTAGTATGGCATGTGGTTGCCACTTCAAAAATTCATAACTAATTTTTAAAAAACTGTAGACCCTTTTGAACGTGTGACGGTTCAAATTAAGTTGAATTTGAATAACGAGAAAAAATATGAATTATCTCTCCTAATTTTTGAACTTGAACTATCCCCCATATACTTAACATGGATAAAATATTTATGTTTGATAATTCACCAGAATTCAATGAATCGAGATCGCCACTTTGTTATTGAACTCTTAGGTAGGGTATATTGTTCTAATCATGCACACGCACTTTCAGAATGATTGAATTCCTAATTCAATACAAAAGTTGAATTGGTGTTTGTTGCTAGTATGGCATGTGGTTGCCACTTCAGAAATTCATAACTAATTTTTAAAAAACTGTAGACCCTTTTGAACGTGTGACGGTTCAAATTAAGTTGAATTTGAATAACGAGAAAAAATATGAATTATCTCTCCTAATTTTTGAACTTGAACTATCCCCCATATACTTAACATGGATACAATATTTATGTTTGATAATTCAACATAATTCAATGAATTGAGATTGCCACTTTTTTATTAAACTCTGAGGTAGGGTATATTGTTCTTATCATGTACACGCACTTTCAGAATGATTGATATCCTAATTCAATACAAATGTTGAATCGGTGTTCATTGTTAGTGGGGCATGTTTTTGCCACTTCAAAATTTCATAACTAATTTTTAAAAAATCGTTGACACTTTTTAAACGTGTTTTCTTATGGAGGACAGTTCAAATTAAGTTAAATTTGAATAACGAGAAATAATATGTATTATCTCTCCTTATTTTTTAATTTGAACTATCCCCCATATACTTAATATAGGAAAAGTAGTTAAGTTTGATAATTCACCAGAATTCAACGAATCGAGATCGCCACTTTTTGATAAACTCTGAATTAGGGTGTATTGTTCCTATTATGTATACGAACTTTCAGAATGGTTGAATTCCTAATCCAATACAAAAGTCGAATCGGTGTTAATTGTTAGTGGGGCATGTTTTTGCCATTTCAAAAATTCATAACTAATTTTTAAAAAATCGTTGACACTTTTTGCAGGTTTTTTGTCATAGAGGACAGTCCAAACTAAGTTGAATTTGAATATCGAGAAAAAATAAGTATTATCTCTCCTTATTTTTGAATTTGAACTATCCCCCTAATTAGTTAACATATGAAAAGTAGTTAAGTTTGATAATTCACCAGAATTCAACGAATCGAGATCGCCACTTTTTGATTAAACTCTGAGGTAGGGTGTATTGTTCCTATTATGTATACGCACTTTCAGAATGATTGAATTCCTAATTCAATACAAAAGTTGAATTGGTGTTCGTTGCTAGTATGGCATGTGTTTGCCAATTCAAAAATTCATAACTAATTTTTAAAAAATCGTTGACACTTTTTGAACGTGTTTCCTCATAGAGGACGGTTCAAATTAAGTTGAATTTGAATAACTAGAAAAAATAAGTATTATCTCTCCTTATTTTTAAATTTGAACTATCCCCCGAATACATAACATGGGAAAAGTAGTTAAGTTTTATAATTCAACAGAATGAAATGAATCGAAATCGCCACTTTTTTATTGAACTCTGAGGTAGGGTATATTGTTCTTATCATGTACACGCACTTTCAGAATGATTGAATTCCTAATTCAATACAAAAGTTGAATTGGTGTTCGTTGCTAGTATGGCATGTGTTTGCCAATTCAAAAATTAATAACTAATTTTTAAAAAACCGTAGACACTTTTTGAACGTGTGACGGTTCAAATTAAGTTGAAATTGAATAACGAGAAAAAATATGTATTATCTCTCCTAATTTTTGAACTTGAACTATCCCCCATATACTTAACATGGGAAAAGTAGTTAAGTTTGATAATTCAACAGAATTCAATGAATCAAGATCACCACTTTTTGATTAAAGTCTGAGGTAGGGTATATTGTTTTTATCATGTACACGCACTTTCAGAATGATTGAATTCCTAATTCAACACAAAAGTCAAATCGGTGTTAATTATTAGTGGGGCATGTTTTTGCCACTTCAAAAATTCAAATTAATTTTTAAAAAATCGTTGACACTTTTTAAACGTGTTTTCTAATAGAAGACAGTTCAAATTAAGTTGAATTTGAATAACGAGAAAAAATAAGTATTATCTCTCCTTATTTTTGAATTTGAACTATCCCCATATATAGTGAACATCTGAAAAGTAGTTAAGTATGATAATTCACCAGAATTCAACTAATCGAGATCGCCACTTTTTGATTAAATTCTGAGGTAGGGTGTATTGTTCCTATTATGTACACGCACTTTCAAAATGATTGAATTCCTAATTAAATACAAAAGTTAAATCGGTGTTCGCTGCTAGTATGGCATGTGGTTGCCACTTCAAAAATTCATAACTAATTTTTAAAAAACTGTAGACCCTTTTGAACGTGTGACGGTTCAAATTAAGTTGAATTTGAATAACGAGAAAAAATATGAATTATCTCTCCTAATTTTTGAACTTGAACTATCCCCCATATACTTAACATGGATAAAATATTTATGTTTGATAATTCACCAGAATTCAATGAATCGAGATCGCCACTTTGTTATTGAACTCTTAGGTAGGGTATATTGTTCTAATCATGCACACGCACTTTCAGAATGATTGAATTCCTAATTCAATACAAAAGTTGAATTGGTGTTTGTTGCTAGTATGGAATGTGGTTGCCACTTCAGAAATTCATAACTAATTTTTAAAAAACTGTAGACCCTTTTGAACGTGTGACGGTTCAAATTAAGTTGAATTTGAATAACGAGAAAAAATATGAATTATCTCTCCTAATTTTTGAACTTGAACTATCCCCCATATACTTAACATGGATACAATATTTATGTTTGATAATTCAACATAATTCAATGAATTGAGATTGCCACTTTTTTATTAAACTCTGAGGTAGGGTATATTGTTCTTATCATGTACACGCACTTTCAGAATGATTGATATCCTAATTCAATACAAATGTTGAATCGGTGTTCATTGTTAGTGGGGCATGTTTTTGCCACTTCAAAATTTCATAACTAATTTTTAAAAAATCGTTGACACTTTTTAAACGTGTTTTCTTATGGAGGACAGTTCAAATTAAGTTAAATTTGAATAACGAGAAATAATATGTATTATCTCTCCTTATTTTTTAATTTGAACTATCCCCCATATACTTAATATAGGAAAAGTAGTTAAGTTTGATAATTCACCAGAATTCAACGAATCGAGATCGCCACTTTTTGATAAACTCTGAATTAGGGTGTATTGTTCCTATTATGTATACGCACTTTCAGAATGATTGAATTCCTAATTCAATACAAAAGTTGAATTGGTGTTCGTTGCTAGTATGGCATGTGTTTGCCAATTCAAAAATTCATAACTAATTTTTAAAAAATCGTTGACACTTTTTGAACGTGTTTCCTCATAGAGGACGGTTCAAATTAAGTTGAATTTGAATAACTAGAAAAAATAAGTATTATCTCTCCTTATTTTTAAATTTGAACTATCCCCCGAATACATAACATGGGAAAAGTAGTTAAGTTTTATAATTCAACAGAATGAAATGAATCGAAATCGCCACTTTTTTATTGAACTCTGAGGTAGGGTATATTGTTCTTATCATGTACACGCACTTTCAGAATGATTGAATTCCTAATTCAATACAAAAGTTGAATCGGTGTTTGCTGCTAGTATGGCATGTGGTTGCCACTTCAAAAATTAGTAACTAATTTTTAAAAAACCGTAGACACTTTTTGAACGTGTGACGGTTCAAATTAAGTTGAATTTGAATAACGAGAAAAAATATGTATTATCTCTCCTAATTTTTTAACTTGAACTATCCCCCATATACTTAACATGGGAAAAGTAGTTAAGTTTGATAATTCAACAGAATTCAATAAATCAAGATCACCACTTTTTGATTAAAGTCTGAGGTAGGTTATATTGTTTTTATCATGTACACGCACTTTCAGAATGATTGAATTCCTAATTCATCACAAAAGTCGAATCGGTGTTAATTATTAGTGGGGCATGTTTTTGCCACTTCAAAAATTCATAACTAATTTTTAAAAAATCGTTGACATTTTTTAAACGTGTTTTCTCATAGAAAACAGTTCAAATTAAGTTGAATTTGAATAACGGAAAAAAATAAGTATTATCTCTCCTTATTTTTGAATTTGAACTATCTCCATATATAGTTAACATCTGAAAAGTAGTTAAGTTTGATAATTCACCAGAATTCAACGAATCGAGATCGCCACTTTTTGATAAACTCTGAATTAGGGTGTATTGTTCCTATTATGTATACGAACTTTCAGAATGGTTGAATTCCTAATCCAATACAAAAGTCGAATCGGTGTTAATTGTTAGTGGGGCATGTTTTTGCCACTTCAAAAATTCATAACTAATTTTTAAAAAATCGTTGACACTTTTTGAAGGTTTTTTGTCATAGAGGACAGTCCAAACTAAGTTGAATTTGAATATCGAGAAAAAATAAGTATTATCTCTCCTTATTTTTGAATTTGAACTATCCCCCTAATTAGTTAACATATGAAAAGTAGTTAAGTTTGATAATTCACCAGAATTCAACGAATCGAGATCGCCACTTTTTGATTAAACTCTGAGGTAGGGTGTAATGTTCCTATTATGTATACGCACTTTCAGAATGATTGAATTCCTAATTCAATACAAAAGTTGAATTGGTGTTCGTTGCTAGTATGGCATGTGTTTGCCAATTCAAAAATTAATAACTAATTTTTAAAAAACCGTAGAGACTTTTTGAACGTGTGACGGTTCAAATTAAGTTGAAATTGAATAACGAGAAAAAATATGTATTATCTCTCCTAATTTTTGAACTTGAACTATCCCCCATATACTTAACATGGGAAAAGTAGTTAAGTTTGATAATTCAACAGAATTCAATGAATCAAGATCACCACTTTTTGATTAAAGTCTGAGGTAGGGTATATTGTTTTTATCATGTACACGCACTTTCAGAATGATTGAATTCCTAATTCAACACAAAAGTCGAATCGGTGTTAATTATTAGTGGGGCATGTTTTTGCCACTTCAAAAATTCAAAACTAATTTTTAAAAAATCGTTGACACTTTTTAAACGTGTTTTCTAATAGAAGACAGTTCAAATTAAGTTGAATTTGAATAACGAGAAAAAATAAGTATTATCTCTCCTTATTTTTGAATTTGAACTATCCCCATATGTAGTGAACATCTGAAAAGTAGTTAAGTATGATAATTCACCAGAATTCAACTAATCGAGATCGCCACTTTTTGATTAAATTCTGAGGTAGGGTGTATTGTTCCTATTATGTACACGCACTTTCAAAATGATTGAATTCCTAATTAAATACAAAAGTTAAATCGGTGTTCGCTGCTAGTATGGCATGTGGTTGCCACTTCAAAAATTCATAACTAATTTTTAAAAAACTGTAGACCCTTTTGAACGTGTGACGGTTCAAATTAAGTTGAATTTGAATAACGAGAAAAAATATGAATTATCTCTCCTAATTTTTGAACTTGAACTATCCCCCATATACTTAACATGGATAAAATATTTATGTTTGATAATTCACCAGAATTCAATGAATCGAGATCGCCACTTTGTTATTGAACTCTTAGGTAGGGTATATTGTTCTAATCATGCACACGCACTTTCAGAATGATTGAATTCCTAATTCAATACAAAAGTAGAATTGGTGTTTGTTGCTAGTATGGAATGTGGTTGCCACTTCAGAAATTCATAACTAATTTTTAAAAAACTGTAGACCCTTTTGAACGTGTGACGGTTCAAATTAAGTTGAATTTGAATAACGAGAAAAAATATGATTTATCTCTCCTAATTTTTGAACTTGAACTATCCCCCATATACTTAACATGGATACAATATTTATGTTTGATAATTCAACATAATTCAATGAATTGAGATTGCCACTTTTTTATTAAACTCTGAGGTAGGGTATATTGTTCTTATCATGTACACGCACTTTCAGAATGATTGATATCCTAATTCAATACAAATGTTGAATCGGTGTTCATTGTTAGTGGGCCATGTTTTTGCCACTTCAAAATTTCATAACTAATTTTTAAAAAATCGTTGACACTTTTTAAACGTGTTTTCTTATGGAGGACAGTTCAAATTAAGTTAAATTTGAATAACGAGAAATAATATGTATTATCTCTCCTTATTTTTTAATTTGAACTATCCCCCATATACTTAATATAGGAAAAGTAGTTAAGTTTGATAATTCACCAGAATTCAACGAATCGAGATCGCCACTTTTTGATAAACTCTGAATTAGGGTGTATTGTTCCTATTATGTATACGAACTTTCAGAATGGTTGAATTCCTAATCCAATACAAAAGTCGAATCGGTGTTAATTGTTAGTGGGGCATGTTTTTGCCACTTCAAAAATTCATAACTAATTTTTAAAAAATCGTTGACACTTTTTGAAGGTTTTTTGTCATAGAGGACAGTCCAAACTAAGTTGAATTTGAATATCGAGAAAAAATAAGTATTATCTCTCCTTATTTTTGAATTTGAACTATCACCCTAATTAGTTAACATATGAAAAGTAGTTAAGTTTGATAATTCACCAGAATTCAACGAATCGAGATCGCCACTTTTTGATTAAACTCTGAGGTAGGGTGTATTGTTCCTATTATGTATACGCACTTTCAGAATGATTGAATTCCTAATTCAATACAAAAGTTGAATTGGTGTTCGTTGCTAGTATGGCATGTGTTTGCCAATTCAAAAATTCATAACTAATTTTTAAAAAATCGTTGACACTTTTTGAACGTGTTTCCTCATAGAGGACGGTTCAAATTAAGTTGAATTTGAATAACTAGAAAAAATAAGTATTATCTCTCCTTATTTTTAAATTTGAACTATCCCCCGAATACATAACATGGGAAAAGTAGTTAAGTTTTATAATTCAACAGAATGAAATGAATCGAAATCGCCACTTTTTTATTGAACTCTGAGGTAGGGTATATTGTTCTTATCATGTACACGCACTTTCAGAATGATTGAATTCCTAATTCAATACAAAAGTTGAATCGGTGTTTGCTGCTAGTATGGCATGTGGTTGCCACTTCAAAAATTAGTAACTAATTTTTAAAAAACCGTAGACACTTTTTGAACGTGTGACGGTTCAAATTAAGTTGAATTTGAATAACGAGAAAAAATATGTATTATCTCTCCTAATTTTTTAACTTGAACTATCCCCCATATACTTAACATGGGAAAAGTAGTTAAGTTTGATAATTCAACAGAATTCAATAAATCAAGATCACCACTTTTTGATTAAAGTCTGAGGTAGGGTATATTGTTTTTATCATGTACACGCACTTTCAGAATGATTGAATTCCTAATTCATCACAAAAGTCGAATCGGTGTTAATTATTAGTGGGGCATGTTTTTGCCACTTCAAAAATTCATAACTAATTTTTAAAAAATCGTTGACATTTTTTAAACGTGTTTTCTCATAGAAAACAGTTCAAATTAAGTTGAATTTGAATAACGGAAAAAAATAAGTATTATCTCTCCTTATTTTTGAATTTGAACTATCTCCATATATAGTTAACATCTGAAAAGTAGTTAAGTTTGATAATTCACCAGAATTCAACTAATCGAGATCGCCACTTTTTGATTAAATTCTGAGGTAGTGTGTATTGTTCCTATTATGTACACGCACTTTCAAAATGATTGAATTTCTAATTCAATACAAAAGTTAAATCGGTGTTCGCTGCTAGTATGGCATGTGGTTGCCCCTTCAAAAATTCATAACTAAGTTTTTAAAAAACTGTAGACCCTTTTAAACGTGTGACGGTTCAAATTAAGTTGAATTTGAATAACGAGAAAAAATATGTATTATCTCTCCTAATTTTTGAACTTGAACTATCCCCCATATACTTAACATGGATAAAATATTTATGTTTGATAATTCACCAGAATTCAATGAATCGAGATCGCCACTTTGTTATTGAACTCTTAGGTAGGGAAGATTGTTCTAATCATGCACACGCACTTTCAGAATGATTGAATTCCTAACTCAATACAAAAATTGAATCGGTGATCGTTGTTAGTGGGGCATGTTTTTGCCAATTCAGAAATTCATAATTAATTTTTAAAAAATCGTTGACACTTTTTGAACGTGTTTTCTCATAGAGAATGGTTCAAATTAAGTTGAATTTGAATATCGAGAAAAATTATGTATTATCTCTCCGTATTTTTGAATTTGAACTATCCCCCATATACCTAACATAGGAAAAGTAGTTAAGTTTGATAATATTTACCAGGATTCAACGAATCAAGACCATCACTATTTGATTAAAGTCTGAGGTAGGGTATATTGTTTTTATCATGTACACGCACTTTCAGAATGATTGATATAATAATTCAATACAAAATTCGAATCGGTGTTCATTGTTAGTGGGGCATGTTTTTGCCACTTCAGAAATTCATAACTAATTTTTAAAAAACCGTTGATACTTTTTGAAAGTGTTTTCTCATAGAAGTCGGTTCAAATTAAGTTGAATTTGAATAACGAGAAAAAATATGTATTATCTCTCCATATTTTTGAATTTGAACTATCCCCCATATACTTAAAATGGAAAAAGTAGTTAAGTTTGATAATTCAACAGAATTCAATGAATCGAGATTGCCACTTTTTTATTAAACTCTTAGGTAGGGTATATTGTTCTTATCATGTACACGCATTTTCAGAATGATTGAATTTCAAATTCAATACAAATGTTGAATCGGTGTTCGTTGTTAGTGGGGCATGTTTTTGCCACTTCAGAAATTCATAACTAATTTTTAAAAAATCGTTGACCCTTTTTGAAGGTGTTTTGTCATGGAGGATGGTTCAAATTAAGTTGAATTTGAATATCGAGAAAAAATATGTATTATCTCTCCTTATTTTTGAAATTGAACTATCCCCCGTATACTTAACATGGGAAAAGTAGTTATGTTTGATAATTCAACAGAATGAAATGAATCGAAATCGCCACTTTTTTATTGAACTCTGAGGTAGGGTATATTGTTCTCATCATATACACGCACTTTCAGAATGATTGAATTCCTAATTCAATACAAAAGTTGAATCGGTGTTCGCTGTTAGTATGGCATGTGGTTGCCACTTCAAAAATTCATAACTAATTTTTAAAAAACCGTGGACACTTTTTGAATTTGTGACGGTTCAAATTAAGTTGAATTTGAATAACGAGAAAATATATGTATTATCTCTCCTAATTTTTGAACTTGAACTATCCCCCATATACTTAAAATGGAATAAGTAGTTAAGTTTGATAATTCAACAGAATTCAATGAATCGAGATTGCCACTTTTTTATTAAACTCTGAGGTAGGGTATATTGTTTTTATCATGTACACGAACTTTCAGAATGATTGAATTCCTAATTCATTACAAAAGTCGAATCGGTGTTAATTGTTAGTGAGGCATGTTTTTGCCAATTCAAAAATTCACAACTAATTTTTAAAAAATCGATGACACTTTTTAAACGTGTTTTCTCATAGAAAACAGTTCAAATTAAGTTGAATTTGAATAACGAAAAAAAATAAGTATTATCTCTCCTTATTTTTGAATTTGAACTATCCCCCTATTTAGTTAACATCTGAAAAGTAGTTAAGTTTGATAATTCACCAGAATTCAACGAATCGAGATCGCCACTTTTTGATTAAATTCTGAGGTAGGGTGTATTGTTCCTATTATGTACACGCACTTTCAAAATGATTGAATTCCTAATTCAATACAAAAGTTAAATCGGTGTTCGCTGCTAGTATGGCATGTAGTTGCCACTTCAAAAATTCATAACTAATTTTTAAAAAACTGTAGACCCTTTTGAACGTGTGATGGTTCAAATTAAGTTGAATTCGAATAACGAGAAAAAATATGAATTATCTCTCCTAATTTTTGAACTTGAACTATCCCCCATATACTTAACATGGATAAAATATTTATGTTTGATAATTCAACATAATTCAATGAATTGAGATTGCCACTTTTTTATTAAACTCTGAGGTAGGGTATATTGTTCTTATCATGTACACGCACTTTCAGAATGATTGAATTCCTAATTCAATACAAAAGTTGACTCTGTGTTCGCTGCTAATGGGGCATGTGTTTGCCACTTCAAAAATTCATAACTAATTTTTAGAAAACTGTAGACCCTTTTGAACGTGTGACGGTTCAAATTAAGTTGAATTTGAATAACGAGAAAAAATATGAATTATCTCTCCTAATTTTTGAACTTGAACTATCCCCCATATACTTAACATGGATAAAATATTTATGTTTGATAATTCACCAGAATTCAATGAATCGAGATCGCCACTTTGTTATTGAACTCTTAGGTAGGGTATATTGTTCTAATCATGCACACGCACTTTCAGAATGATTGAATTCCTAATTCAATACAAAAGTTGAATTGGTGTTTGTTGCTAGTATGGCATGTGGTTGCCACTTCAGAAATTCATAACTAATTTTTAAAAAACTGTAGACCCTTTTGAACGTGTGACGGTTCAAATTAAGTTGAATTTGACTAACGAGAAAAAATATGAATTATCTCTCCTAATTTTTGAACTTGAACTATCCCCCATATACTTAACATGGATAAAATATTTATGTTTGATAATTCAACATAATTCAATGAATTGAGATTGCCACTTTTTTATTAAACTCTGAGGTAGGGTATATTGTTCTTATCATGTACACGCACTTTCAGAATGATTGAATTCCTAATTCAATACAAAAGTTGACTCTGTGTTCGCTGCTAATGGGGCATGTGTTTGCCACTTCAAAAATTCATAACTAATTTTTAGAAAACTGTAGACCCTTTTGAACGTGTGACGGTTCAAATTAAGTTGAATTTGAATAACGAGAAAAAATATGAATTATCTCTCCTTATTTTTGAATTTGAACTATCCCCCATATACCTAACATAGGAAAAGTAGTTAAGTTTGATAATATTTACCAGGATTCAACGAATCAAGACCATCACTATTTGATTAAAGTCTGAGGTAGGGTATATTGTTTTTATCATGTACACGTACTTTCAGAATGATTGATATAATAATTCAATACAAAATTCGAATCGGTGTTCATTGTTAGTGGGGCATGTTTTTGCCACTTCCGAAATTCATAAATAATTTTTAAAAAACCGTTGACTGTTTTTGAAAGTGTTTTCTCATAGAAGTCGGTTCAAATTAAGTTGAATTTGAATAACGTGAAAAAATATGTATTATCTCTCCATATTTTTGAATTTGAACTATCCCCCATATACTTAAAATGGAAAAACTAGTTAAGTTTGATAATTCAACAGAATTCAATGAATCGAGATTGCCACTTTTTTATTAAACTCTTAGGTAGGGTATATTGTTCTTATCATGTACACGCATTTTCAGAATGATTGAATTTCAAATTCAATACAAATGTTGAATCGGTGTTCGTTGTTAGTGGGGCATGTTTTTGCCACTTCAGAAATTCATAACTAATTTATAAAAAATCGTTGACACTTTTTGAAGGTGTTTTGTCATGGAGGATGGTTCAAATTAAGTTGAATTTGAATATCGAAAAAAAATATGTATTATCTCTCCTTATTTTTGAAATTGAACTATCCCCCGTATACTTAACATGGGAAAAGTAGTTATGTTTGATAATTCAACAGAATGAAATGAATCGAAATCGCCACTTTTTTATTGAACTCTGAGGTAGGGTATATTGTTCTCATCATATACACGCACTTTCAGAATGATTGAATTCCTAATTCAATACAAAAGTTGAATCGGTGTTCGCTGTTAGTATGGCATGTGGTTGCCACTTCAAAAATTCATAACTAATTTTTAAAAAACCGTAGACACTTTTTGAATTTGTGACGGTTCAAATTAAGTTGAATTTGAATAACGAGAAAATATATGTATTATCTCTCCTAATTTTTGAACTTGAACTATCTCCAATATACTTAAAATGGAATAAGTAGTTAAGTTTGATAATTCAACAGAATTCAATGAATCGAGATTGCCACTTTTTTATTAAACTCTGAGGTAGGGTATATTGTTTTTATCATGTACACGAACTTTCAGAATGATTGAATTCCTAATTCATTACAAAAGTCGAATCGGTGTTAATTGTTAGTGGGGCATGTTTTTGCCACTTCAAAAATTCACAACTAATTTTTAAAAAATCGATGACACTTTTTAAACGTGTTTTCTCATAGAAAACTGTTCAAATTAAGTTGAATTTGAAGAACGAAAAAAAATAAGAATTATCTCTCCTTATTTTTGAATTTGAACTATCCCCCTATTTAGTTAACATCTGAAAAGTAGTTAAGTTTGATAATTCACCAGAATTCAACGAATCGAGATCACCACTTTTTGATTAAATTCTGAGGTAGGGTGTATTGTTCCTATTATGTACACGCACTTTCAAAATGATTGAATTCCTAATTCAATACAAAAGTTGAATCGGTGTTCGCTGCTAGTATGGCATGTGGTTGCCACTTCAAAAATTAATAACTAATTTTTAAAAAACCGTAGACACTTTTTGAACGTGTGACGGTTCAAATTAAGTTGAATTTGAATAACGAGAAAAAATATGTATTATCTCTCCTAATTTTTGAACTTGAACTATCCCCCATATACTTAACATGGGAAAAGTAGTTAAGTTTGATAATTCAACAGAATTCAATGAATCGAAATCGCCACTTTTTTATTGAACTCTGAGGTAGGGTATATTGTTCTCATCATATACACGCACTTTCAGAATGATTGAATTCCTAATTCAATACAAAAGTTGAATCGGTGTTCGCTGTTAGTATGGCATGTGGTTGCCACTTCAAAAATTCATAACTAATTTTTAAAAA
Organism: Siphlonurus alternatus; assembly: GCA_949825025.1. Classification (NCBI taxonomy): domain Eukaryota; kingdom Metazoa; phylum Arthropoda; class Insecta; order Ephemeroptera; family Siphlonuridae; genus Siphlonurus; species Siphlonurus alternatus. Next base: position 1,597,871 of record OX463783.1, read on the forward strand.
ACCGTAGACACTTTTTGAATTTCTGACGGTTCAAATTAAGTTGAATTTGAATAACGAGAAAATATATGTATTATCTCTCCTAATTTTTGAACTTGAACTATCCCCCATATACTTAAAATGGAATAAGTAGTTATGTTTGATAATTCAACAGAATTCAATGAATCGAGATTGCCACTTTTTTATTAAACTCTGAGGTAGGGTATATTGTTTTTATCATGTACACGAAGTTTCAGAATGATTGAATTCCTAATTCATTACAAAAGTCGAATCGGTGTTAATTGTTAGTGGGGCATGTTTTTGCCACTTCAAAAATTCACAACTAATTTTTAAAAAATCGATGACACTTTTTAAACGTGTTTTCTCATAGAAAACAGTTCAAATTAAGTTGAATTTGAATAACGAAAAAAAATAAGTATTATCTCTCCTTATTTTTGAATTTGAACTATCCCCCTATTTAGTTAACATCTGAAAAGTAGTTAAGTTTGATAATTCACCAGAATTCAACGAATCGAGATCGCCACTTTTTGATTAAATTCTGAGGTAGGGTGTATTGTTCCTATTATGTACACGCACTTTCAAAATGATTGAATTCCTAATTCAATACAAAAGTTGAATCGGTGTTCGCTGCTAGTATGGCATGTGGTTGCCACTTCAAAAATTAATAACTAATTTTTAAAAAAACGTAGACACTTTTTGAACGTGTGACGGTTCAAATTAAGTTGAATTTGAATAACGAGAAAAAATATGTATTATCTCTCCTAATTTTTGAACTTGAACTATCCCCATATACTTAACATGGGAAAAGTAGTTAAGTTTGATAATTCAACAGAATTCAATGAATCAAGATCACCACTTTTTGATTAAAGTCTGAGGTAGGGTATATTGTTTTTATCATGTACACGCACTTTCAGAATGATTGAATTCCTAATTCAACACAAAAGTCGAATCGGTGTTAATTATTAGTGGGGCATGTTTTTGCCATTTCAAAAATTCAAAACTAATTTTTAAAAAATCGTTGACACTTTTTAAACGTGTTTTCTAATAGAAGACAGTTCAAATTAAGTTGAATTTGAATAACGAGAAAAAATAAGTATTATCTCTCCTTATTTTTGAATTTGAACTATCCCCATATATAGTGAACATCTGAAAAGTAGTTAAGTATGATAATTCACCAGAATTCAACTAATCGAGATCGCCACTTTTTGATTAAATTCTGAGGTAGGGTGTATTGTTCCTATTATGTACACGCACTTTCAAAATGATTGAATTCCTTATTAAATACAAAAGTTAAATCGGGGTTCGCTGCTAGTATGGCATGTAGTTGCCACTTCAAAAATTCATAACTAATTTTTAAAAAACTGTAGACCCTTTTGAACGTGTGATGGTTCAAATTAAGTTGAATTCGAATAACGAGAAAAAATATGAATTATCTCTCCTAATTTTTGAACTTGAACTATCCCCCATATACTTAACATGGATAAAATATTTATGTTTGATAATTCACCAGAATTCAATGAATCGAGATCGCCACTTTGTTATTGAACTCTTAGGTAGGGTATATTGTTCTAATCATGCACACGCACTTTCAGAATGATTGAATTCCTAATTCAATACAAAAGTTGAATTGGTGTTTGTTGCTAGTATGGCATGTGGTTGCCACTTCAGAAATTCATAACTAATTTTTAAAAAACTGTAGACCCTTTTGAACGTGTGACGGTTCAAATTAAGTTGAATTTGAATAACGAGAAAAAATATGAATTATCTCTCCTAATTTTTGAACTTGAACTATCCCCCATATACTTAACATGGATAAAATATTTATGTTTGATAATTCAACATAATTCAATGAATTGAGATTGCCACTTTTTTATTAAACTCTGAGGTAGGGTATATTGTTCTTATCATGTACACGCACTTTCAGAATGATTGAATTCCTAATTCAATACAAAAGTTGACTCTGTGTTCGCTGCTAATGGGGCATGTGTTTGCCACTTCAAAAATTCATAACTAATTTTTAAAAAACTGTAGACCCTTTTGAACGTGTGACGGTTCAAATTAAGTTGAATTTGAATAACGAGAAAAAATATGAATTATCTCTCCTTATTTTTGAATTTGAACTATCCCCCATATACCTAACATAGGAAAAGTAGTTAAGTTTGATAATATTTACCAGGATTCAACGAATCAAGACCATCACTATTTGATTAAAGTCTGAGGTAGGGTATATTGTTTTTATCATGTACACGTACTTTCAGAATGATTGATATAATAATTCAATACAAAATTCGAATCGGTGTTCATTGTTAGTGGGGCATGTTTTTGCCACTTCCGAAATTCATAACTAATTTTTAAAAAACCGTTGACTTTTTTTGAAAGTGTTTTCTCATAGAAGTCGGTTCAAATTAAGTTGAATTTGAATAACGAGAAAAAATATGTATTATCTCTCCATATTTTTGAATTTGAACTATCCCCCATATACTTAAAATGGAAAAACTAGTTAAGTTTGATAATTCAACAGAATTCAATGAATCGAGATTGCCACTTTTTTATTAAACTCTTAGGTAGGGTATATTGTTCTTATCATGTACACGCATTTTCAGAATGATTGAATTTCAAATTCAATACAAATGTTGAATCGGTGTTCGTTGTTAGTGGGGCATGTTTTTGCCACTTCAGAAATTCATAACTAATTTTTAAAAAATCGTTGACACTTTTTGAAGGTGTTTTGTCATGGAGGATGGTTCAAATTAAGTTGAATTTGAATATCGAAAAAAAATATGTATTATCTCTCCTTATTTTTGAAATTGAACTATCCCCCGTATACTTAACATGGGAAAAGTAGTTATGTTTGATAATTCAACAGAATGAAATGAATAGAAATCGCCACTTTTTTATTGAACTCTGAGGTAGGGTATATTGTTCTCATCATATACACGCACTTTCAGAATGATTGAATTCCTAATTCAATACAAAAGTTGAATCGGTGTTCGCTGTTAGTATGGCATGTGGTTGCCACTTCAAAAATTCATAACTAATTTTTAAAAAACCGTAGACACTTTTTGAATTTGTGACGGTTCAAATTAAGTTGAATTTGAATAACGAGAAAATATATGTATTATCTCTCCTAATTTTTGAACTTGAACTATCTCCAATATACTTAAAATGGAATAAGTAGTTAAGTTTGATAATTCAACAGAATTCAATGAATCGAGATTGCCACTTTTTTATTAAACTCTGAGGTAGGGTATATTGTTTTTATCATGTACACGAACTTTCAGAATGATTGAATTCCTAATTCATTACAAAAGTCGAATCGGTGTTAATTGTTAGTGGGGCATGTTTTTGCCACTTCAAAAATTCACAACTAATTTTTAAAAAATCGATGACACTTTTTAAACGTGTTTTCTCATAGAAAACAGTTCAAATTAAGTTGAATTTGAATAACGAAAAAAAATAAGTATTATCTCTCCTTATTTTTGAATTTGAACTATCCCCCTATTTAGTTAACATCTGAAAAGTAGTTAAGTTTGATAATTCACCAGAATTCAACGAATCGAGATCACCACTTTTTGATTAAATTCTGAGGTAGGGTGTATTGTTCCTATTATGTACACGCACTTTCAAAATGATTGAATTCCTAATTCAATACAAAAGTTGAATCGGTGTTCGCTGCTAGTATGGCATGTGGTTGCCACTTCAAAAATTAATAACTAATTTTTAAAAAACCGTAGACACTTTTTGAACGTGTGACGGTTCAAATTAAGTTGAATTTGAATAACGAGAAAAAATATGTATTATCTCTCCTAATTTTTGAACTTGAACTATCCCCCATATACTTAACATGGGAAAAGTAGTTAAGTTTGATAATTCAACAGAATTCAATGAATCGAAATCGCCACTTTTTTATTGAACTCTGAGGTAGGGTATATTGTTCTCATCATATACACGCACTTTCAGAATGATTGAATTCCTAATTCAATACAAAAGTTGAATCGGTGTTCGCTGTTAGTATGGAATGTGGTTGCCACTTCAAAAATTCATAACTAATTTTTAAAAAACCGTAGACACTTTTTGAATTTCTGACGGTTCAAATTAAGTTGAATTTGAATAACGAGAAAATATATGTATTATCTCTCCTAATTCTTGAACTTGAACTATCCCCCATATACTTAAAATGGAATAAGTAGTTAAGTTTGATAATTCAACAGAATTCAATGAATCGAGATTGCCACTTTTTTATTAAACTCTGAGGTAGGGTATATTGTTTTTATCATGTACACGAACTTTCAGAATGATTGAATTTCTAATTCATTACAAAAGTCGAATCGGTGTTAATTGTTAGTGGGGCATGTTTTTGCCACTTCAAAAATTCACAACTAATTTTTAAAAAATCGATGACACTTTTTAAACGTGTTTTCTCATAGAAAACAGTTCAAATTAAGTTGAATTTGAATAACGAAAAAAAATAAGTATTATCTCTCCTTATTTTTGAATTTGAACTATCCCCCTATTTAGTTAACATCTGAAAAATAGTTAAGTTTGATAATTCACCAGAATTCAACGAATCGAGATCGCCACTTTTTGATTAAATTCTGAGGTAGGGTGTATTGTTCCTATTATGTACACGCACTTTCAAAATGATTGAATTCCTAATTCAATACAAAAGTTGAATCGGTGTTCGCTGCTAGTATGGCATGTAGTTGCCACTTCAAAAATTAATAACTAATTTTTAAAAAACCGTAGACACTTTTTGAACGTGTGACGGTTCAAATTAAGTTGAATTTGAATAACGAGAAAAAATATGTATTATCTCTCCTAATTTTTGAACTTGAACTATCCCCCATATACTTAACATGGGAAAAGTAGTTAAGTTTGATAATTCAACAGAATTCAATGAATCAAGATCACCACTTTTTGATTAAAGTCTGAGGTAGGGTATATTGTTTTTATCATGTACACGCACTTTCAGAATGATTGAATTCCTAATTCAACACAAAAGTCGAATCGGTGTTAATTATTAGTGGGGCATGTTTTTGCCACTTCAAAAATTCAAAACTAATTTTTAAAAAATCGTTGACACTTTTTAAACGTGTTTTCTCATAGAAGACAGTTCAAATTAAGTTGAATTTGAATAATGAGAAAAAATAAGTATTATCTCTCCTTATTTTTGAATTTGAACTATCCCCATATATAGTGAACATCTGAAAAGTAGTTAAGTTTGATAATTCACCAGAATTCAACTAATCGAGATCGCCACTTTTTGATTAAATTCTGAGGTAGGGTGTATTGTTCCTATTATGTACACGCACTTTCAAAATGATTGAATTCCTAATTCAATACAAAAGTTGAATCGGTGTTCGCTGCTAGTATGGCATGTGGTTGCCACTTCAAAAATTAATAACTAATTTTTAAAAAACCGTAGACACTTTTAAACGTGTGACGGTTCAAATTAAGTTGAATTTGAATAACGAGAAAAAATATGAATTATCTCTCCTAATTTTTGAACTTGAACTATCCCCCATATACTTAACATGGATAAAATATTTATGTTTGATAATTCACCAGAATTCAATGAATCGAGATCGCCACTTTGTTATTGAACTCTTAGGTAGGGAAGATTGTTCTAATCATGCACACGCACTTTCAGAATGATTGAATTTCTAACTCAATACAAAAATTGAATCGGTGATCGTTGTTAGTGGGGCATGTTTTTGCCAATTCAGAAATTCATAATTAATTTTTAAAAAATCGTTGACACTTTTTGAACGTGTTTTCTCATAGAGAATGGTTCAAATTAAGTTGAATTTGAATATCGAGAAAAATTATGTATTATCTCTCCATATTTTTGAGTTTGAACTATCCCCCATATACCTAACATAGGAAAAGTAGTTAAGTTTGATAATATTTACCAGGATTCAACGAATCAAGACCATCACTATTTGATTAAAGTCTGAGGTAGGGTATATTGTTTTTATCATGTACACGCACTTTCAGAATGATTGATATAATAATTCAATACAAAATTCGAATCGGTGTTCATTGTTAGTGGGGCATGTTTTTGCCACTTCAGAAATTCATAACTAATTTTTAAAAAACCGTTGACACTTTTTGAAAGTGTTTTCTCATAGAAGTCGGTTCAAATTAAGTTGAATTTGAATAACGAGAAAAAATAAGTATTATCTCTCCTTATTTTTGAATTTGAACTATCCCCCTATTTAGTTAACATCTGAAAAATAGTTAAGTTTGATAATTCACCAGAATTCAACGAATCGAGATCGCCACTTTTTGATTAAATTCTGAGGTAGGGTGTATTGTTCCTATTATGTACACGCACTTTCAAAATGATTGAATTCCTAATTCAATACAAAAGTTGAATCGGTGTTCGCTGCTAGTATGGCATGTGGTTGCCACTTCAAAAATTAATAACTAATTTTTAAAAAACCGTAGACACTTTTTGAACGTGTGACGGTTCAAATTAAGTTGAATTTGAATAACGAGAAAAAATATGTATTATCTCTCCTAATTTTTGAACTTGAACTATCCCCCATATACTTAACATGGGAAAAGTAGTTAAGTTTGATAATTCAACAGAATTCAATGAATCGAAATCGCCACTTTTTTATTGAACTCTGAGGTAGGGTATATTGTTCTCATCATATACACGCACTTTCAGAATGATTGAATTCCTAATTCAATACAAAAGTTGAATCGGTGTTCGCTGTTAGTATGGAATGTGGTTGCCACTTCAAAAATTCATAACTAATTTTTAAAAAACCGTAGACGCTTTTTGAATTTCTGACGGTTCAAATTAAGTTGAATTTGAATAACGAGAAAATATATGTATTATCTCTCCTAATTCTTGAACTTGAACTATCCCCCATATACTTAAAATGGAATAAGTAGTTAAGTTTGATAATTCAACAGAATTCAATGAATCGAGATTGCCACTTTTTTATTAAACTCTGAGGTAGGGTATATTGTTTTTATCATGTACACGAACTTTCAGAATGATTGAATTTCTAATTCATTACAAAAGTCGAATCGGTGTTAATTGTTAGTGGGGCATGTTTTTGCCACTTCAAAAATTCACAACTAATTTTTAAAAAATCGATGACACTTTTTAAACGTGTTTTCTCATAGAAAACAGTTCAAATTAAGTTGAATTTGAATAACGAAAAAAAATAAGTATTATCTCTCCTTATTTTTGAATTTGAACTATCCCCCTATTTAGTTAACATCTGAAAAATAGTTAAGTTTGATAATTCACCAGAATTCAACGAATCGAGATCGCCACTTTTTGATTAAATTCTGAGGTAGGGTGTATTGTTCCTATTATGTACACGCACTTTCAAAATGATTGAATTCCTAATTCAATACAAAAGTTGAATCGGTGTTCGCTGCTAGTATGGCATGTAGTTGCCACTTCAAAAATTAATAACTAATTTTTAAAAAACCGTAGACACTTTTTGAACGTGTGACGGTTCAAATTAAGTTGAATTTGAATAACGAGAAAAAATATGTATTATCTCTCCTAATTTTTGAACTTGAACTATCCCCCATATACTTAACATGGGAAAAGTAGTTAAGTTTGATAATTCAACAGAATTCAATGAATCAAGATCACCACTTTTTGATTAAAGTCTGAGGTAGGGTATATTGTTTTTATCATGTACACGCACTTTCAGAATGATTGAATTCCTAATTCAACACAAAAGTCGAATCGGTGTTAATTATTAGTGGGGCATGTTTTTGCCACTTCAAAAATTCAAAACTAATTTTTAAAAAATCGTTGACACTTTTTAAACGTGTTTTCTCATAGAAGACAGTTCAAATTAAGTTGAATTTGAATAATGAGAAAAAATAAGTATTATCTCTCCTTATTTTTGAATTTGAACTATCCCCATATATAGTGAACATCTGAAAAGTAGTTAAGTTTGATAATTCACCAGAATTCAACTAATCGAGATCGCCACTTTTTGATTAAATTCTGAGGTAGGGTGTATTGTTCCTATTATGTACACGCACTTTCAAAATGATTGAATTCCTAATTCAATACAAAAGTTGAATCGGTGTTCGCTGCTAGTATGGCATGTGGTTGCCACTTCAAAAATTAATAACTAATTTTTAAAAAACCGTAGACACTTTTAAACGTGTGACGGTTCAAATTAAGTTGAATTTGAATAACGAGAAAAAATATGAATTATCTCTCCTAATTTTTGAACTTGAACTATCCCCCATATACTTAACATGGATAAAATATTTATGTTTGATAATTCACCAGAATTCAATGAATCGAGATCGCCACTTTGTTATTGAACTCTTAGGTAGGGAAGATTGTTCTAATCATGCACACGCACTTTCAGAATGATTGAATTTCTAACTCAATACAAAAATTGAATCGGTGATCGTTGTTAGTGGGGCATGTTTTTGCCAATTCAGAAATTCATAATTAATTTTTAAAAAATCGTTGACACTTTTTGAACGTGTTTTCTCATAGAGAATGGTTCAAATTAAGTTGAATTTGAATATCGAGAAAAATTATGTATTATCTCTCCATATTTTTGAGTTTGAACTATCCCCCATATACCTAACATAGGAAAAGTAGTTAAGTTTGATAATATTTACCAGGATTCAACGAATCAAGACCATCACTATTTGATTAAAGTCTGAGGTAGGGTATATTGTTTTTATCATGTACACGCACTTTCAGAATGATTGATATAATAATTCAATACAAAATTCGAATCGGTGTTCATTGTTAGTGGGGCATGTTTTTGCCACTTCAGAAATTCATAACTAATTTTTAAAAAACCGTTGACACTTTTTGAAAGTGTTTTCTCATAGAAGTCGGTTCAAATTAAGTTGAATTTGAATAACGAGAAAAAATATGTATTATCTCTCCACATATTTGAATTTGAACTATCCCCCATATACTTAAAATGGAAAAAGTAGTTAAGTTTGATAATTCAACAGAATTCAATGAATCGAGATTGCCACTTTTTTATTAAACTCTTAGGTAGGGTATATTGTTCTTATCATGTACACGCACTTTCAGAATGATTGAATTCCTAATTCAATACAAAAGTTGAATCGGTGTTCGCTGTTAGTATGGCATGTGGTTGCCACTTCAAAAATTCATAACTAATTTTTAAAAAACCGTAGACACTTTTTGAATTTGTGACTGTTCAAATTAAGTTGAATTTGAATAACGAGAAAATATATGTATTATCTCTCCTAATTTTTGAACTTGAACTATCCCCCATATACTTAAAATGGAATAAGTAGTTAAGTTTGATAATTCAACAGAATTCAATGAATCGAGATTGCCACTTTTTTATTAAACTCTGAGGTAGGGTATATTGTTTTTATCATGTACACGAACTTTCAGAATGATTGAATTTCAAATTCAATACAAATGTTGAATCGGTGTTCGTTGTTAGTGGGGCATGTTTTTGCCACTTCAGAAATTCATAACTAATTTTTAAAAAATCGTTGACACTTTTTAAAGGTGTTTTGTCATGGAGGATGGTTCAAATTAAGTTGAATTTGAATATCGAGAAAAAATATGTATTATCTCTCCTTATTTTTGAAATTGAACTATCCCCCGTATACTTAACATGGGAAAAGTAGTTATGTTTGATAATTCAACAGAATGAAATGAATCGAAATCGCCACTTTTTTATTGAACTCTGAGGTAGGGTATATTGTTCTAATCATATACACGCACTTTCAGAATGATTGAATTCCTAATTCAATACAAAAGTTGAATCGGTGTTCGCTGTTAGTATGGCATGTGGTTGCCACTTCAAAAATTCATAACTAATTTTTAAAAAACCGTAGACACTTTTTGAATTTGTGACTGTTCAAATTAAGTTGAATTTGAATAACGAGAAAATATATGTATTATCTCTCCTAATTTTTGAACTTGAACTATCCCCCATATACTTAAAATGGAATAAGGAGTTAAGTTTGATAATTCAACAGAATTCAATGAATCGAGATTGCCACTTTTTGATTAAAGTCTGAGGTAGGGTATATTGTTTTTATCATGTACACGCACTTTCAGAATGATTGAATTCCTAATTCAACAAAAAAGTCGAATCGGTGTTAATTATTAGTGGGGCATGTTTTTGCCACTTCAAAAATTCAAAACTAATTTTTAAAAAATCGTTGACACTTTTTAAACGTGTTTTCTCATAGAAGACAGTTCAAATTAAGTTGAATTTGAATAATGAGAAAAAATAAGTATTATCTCTCCTTATTTTTGAATTTGAACTATCCCCATATATAGTGAACATCTGAAAAGTAGTTAAGTTTGATAATTCACCAGAATTCAACTAATCGAGATCGCCACTTTTTGATTAAATTCTGAGGTAGGGTGTATTGTTCCTATTATGTACACGCACTTTCAAAATGATTGAATTCCTAATTCAATACAAAAGTTGAATCGGTGTTCGCTGCTAGTATGGCATGTGGTTGCCACTTCAAAAATTAATAACTAATTTTTAAAAAACCGTAGACACTTTTAAACGTGTGACGGTTCAAATTAAGTTGAATTTGAATAACGAGAAAAAATATGAATTATCTCTCCTAATTTTTGAACTTGAACTATCCCCCATATACTTAACATGGATAAAATATTTATGTTTGATAATTCACCAGAATTCAATGAATCGAGATCGCCACTTTGTTATTGAACTCTTAGGTAGGGAAGATTGTTCTAATCATGCACACGCACTTTCAGAATGATTGAATTTCTAACTCAATACAAAAATTGAATCGGTGATCGTTGTTAGTGGGGCATGTTTTTGCCAATTCAGAAATTCATAATTAATTTTTAAAAAATCGTTGACACTTTTTGAACAGGTTTTCTCATAGAGAATGGTTCAAATTAAGTTGAATTTGAATATCGAGAAAAATTATGTATTATCTCTCCATATTTTTGAGTTTGAACTATCCCCCATATACCTAACATAGGAAAAGTAGTTAAGTTTGATAATATTTACCAGGATTCAACGAATCAAGACCATCACTATTTGATTAAAGTCTGAGGTAGGGTATATTGTTTTTATCATGTACACGCACTTTCAGAATGATTGATATAATAATTCAATACAAAATTCGAATCGGTGTTCATTGTTAGTGGGGCATGTTTTTGCCACTTCAGAAATTCATAACTAATTTTTAAAAAACCGTTGACACTTTTTGAAAGTGTTTTCTCATAGAAGTCGGTTCAAATTAAGTTGAATTTGAATAACGAGAAAAAATATGTATTATCTCTCCACATATTTGAATTTGAACTATCCCCCATATACTTAAAATGGAAAAAGTAGTTAAGTTTGATAATTCAACAGAATTCAATGAATCGAGATTGCCACTTTTTTATTAAACTCTTAGGTAGGGTATATTGTTCTTATCATGTACACGCACTTTCAGAATGATTGAATTCCTAATTCAATACAAAAGTTGAATCGGTGTTCGCTGTTAGTATGGCATGTGGTTGCCACTTCAAAAATTCATAACTAATTTTTAAAAAACCGTAGACACTTTTTGAATTTGTGACTGTTCAAATTAAGTTGAATTTGAATAACGAGAAAATATATGTATTATCTCTCCTAATTTTTGAACTTGAACTATCCCCCATATACTTAAAATGGAATAAGTAGTTAAGTTTGATAATTCAACAGAATTCAATGAATCGAGATTGCCACTTTTTTATTAAACTCTGAGGTAGGGTATATTGTTTTTATCATGTACACGAACTTTCAGAATGATTGAATTTCAAATTCAATACAAATGTTGAATCGGTGTTCGTTGTTAGTGGGGCATGTTTTTGCCACTTCAGAAATTCATAACTAATTTTTAAAAAATCGTTGACACTTTTTAAAGGTGTTTTGTCATGGAGGATGGTTCAAATTAAGTTGAATTTGAATATCGAGAAAAAATATGTATTATCTCTCCTTATTTTTGAAATTGAACTATCCCCCGTATACTTAACATGGGAAAAGTAGTTATGTTTGATAATTCAACAGAATGAAATGAATCGAAATCGCCACTTTTTTATTGAACTCTGAGGTAGGGTATATTGTTCTAATCATATACACGCACTTTCAGAATGATTGAATTCCTAATTCAATACAAAAGTTGAATCGGTGTTCGCTGTTAGTATGGCATGTGGTTGCCACTTCAAAAATTCATAACTAATTTTTAAAAAACCGTAGACACTTTTTGAATTTGTGACTGTTCAAATTAAGTTGAATTTGAATAACGAGAAAATATATGTATTATCTCTCCTAATTTTTGAACTTGAACTATCCCCCATATACTTAAAATGGAATAAGGAGTTAAGTTTGATAATTCAACAGAATTCAATGAATCGAGATTGCCACTTTTTTATTAAACTCTGAGGTAGGGTATATTGTTTTTATCATGTACACGAACTTTCAGAATGATTGAATTCCTAATTCATTACAAAAGTCGAATCGGTGTTAATTGTTAGTGGGGCATGTTTTTGCCACTTTCAAAAATTCTTAACTAATTTTTAAAAAATCGATGACACTTTTTAAACGTGTTTTCTCATAGAAAACAGTTCAAATTAAGTTGAATTTGAATAACGAAAAAAAATAAGTATTATCTCTCCTTATTTTTGAATTTGAACTATCCCCCTATTTAGTTAACATCTGAAAAGTAGTTAAGTTTGATAATTCACCAGAATTCAACGAATCGAGATCGCCACTTTTTGATTAAAGTCTGAGGTAGGGTATATTGTTTTTATCATGTACACGCACTTTCAGAATGATTGAATTCCTAATTCAATACAAAAGTTGAATCGGTGTTCGCTGCTAGTATGGCATGTGGTTGCCACTTCAAAAATTCATAACTAATTTTTAAAAAACCGTAGACACTTTTTGAACGTGTGACGGTTCAAATTAAGTTGAATTTGAATAACGAGAAAAAATATGTATTATCTCTCATAATTTTTGAACTTGAACTATCCCCCATATACTTAAAATGGAAAAAGTAGTTAAGTTTGATAATTAAACAGAATTCAATGAATCGAGATTGCCACTTTTTTATTAAACTCTGAGGTAGGGTATATTGTTTTTATCATGTACACGAACTTTCAGAATGATTGATTTCCTAAATCATTACAAAAGTCGAATCGGTGTTAATTGTTACTGGGGCATGTTTTTGCCACTTCAAAAATTCATAACTAATTTTTAAAAAACCGTTGACACTTTTTGAACGTGTTTTCTCATAGAAGTCGGTTCAAATTAAGTTGAATTTGAATAACGAGAAAAAATATGTATTATCTCTCCATATTTTTGAATTTGAACTATCCCCCATATACTTAAAATGGAAAAAGTAGTTAAGTTTGATAATTCAACAGAATTCAATGAATCGAGTTTGCCACTTTCTTATTAAACTCTTAGGTAGGGTATATTGTTCTTATCATGTACACGCACTTTCAGAATGATTGAATTTCAAATTCAATACAAATGTTGAATCGGTGTTCGTTGTTAGTGGGGCATGTTTTTGCCAATTCAGAAATTCATAACTAATTTTTAAAAAATCGTTGACACTTTTTGAAGGTGTTTTGTCATAGAGGAAGGTTCAAATTAAGTTGAATTTGAATATCGAGAAAAAATATGTATTAAATCTCCTTATTTTTGAATTTGAACTATCCCCCGTATACTTAACCCATTAAAGCCTAGCGATGCATTTTAGCATCGCAAAACACTCCCTGGCAAAAAAATATTTAAAAATAAAGTTACGATGCTATATTGCTAAAAACAGTCAATAACTATTTGCATTGACACTATAGATATGCTAATATATCAATTTTGATTTTTTTAAAAAAATTGCCCATCAGACGCTAAATCAAAGTTGGGGTACAAATTTTGTTCGCCTTCTGCTCAAAGTTATTTTGCAAATATTTTAATAACTTTTTTAAAAATTGTAGTAAAATTTTCATTCTTTTATGAAAATGCCCCCTACATACTACACTTTGAAGTAAAAAATCAAAAAGTTGGTTGACATAAATATTTTGGGTCATATGCCGTGTCAAATAAGAGTGATGCTAAATTGCATCGCTAGGCTCTAATGTAGTCAATTTCTGCTTTTTTGCTGTTTTGAGGTTACAACCTCTTACAGTCCAAAATAGTTTTTTGGGGGATCTCTAATGAGTAGATCCTTCTGTTTTATGTCAAAACAAAAATTTAGAGGGTCCCAAGTGGGCCCTAAAGGCAAAGGACCCACTTTGACATCACTTATAGAAACAAAATAAAGTGTCCAAAAAGGTAATGGCTATTCAAATTTGTTATTTGTGTGTTGAATATATTTTTGTATGTTACTTGGAAGCATATGAAGGGACTTCAACGGGTCCCAACAAGGGGTCCCAAGGGTCCCGGAGTAGTTTTTTGCTCCCTATTCTTTTTGTCATTGTAATTGAATACCATATAGAAAGTATTATTTGAACTTATGTCATTGCAAATCCCAAGATACAAGATGCAAGTTACATGGTGGGGCCCATGCAGGGCCTCAAATGAGACCCAGGGGCCCATAATACTCTTGCTCCTATATTTTAGTTTGGTATTTTATATATTTTCTAATGCGGTCCTCAGTGTCTTTATTCCAGTAAAGTGTAACCCGTACCCTCAAGCTAGCGATAATTTGTAAATATACAGTTACCTTGAAAATACGGTTAACCCTTTAGTAGCGCAAAAGCAATGAGCATTACATTAGAAAATATGTAAGATGCCAAAATACAATATAAGAGCAAGCGTATTATGGGTCCCTGGGTCCCATGAGAGACCGTGCATAGACACCGCCATCATGTTCATACCTTGCAATGCTAGCTCAAACAATACACTTGAGCTAGCATTGCAAGGTATATCCCAACATGATGGCGGAGTCTATGCACGGCCTCACATGGGACCCAGGGACCCATAATACGCTTGCTCTTATATTGTATTTTGGCATCTTACATACTTTGATTATTTTCTAATGTAATGCTCATTGCCTTTGCACTACTAAAGGGTGACCCGTTTTTTCAAAGAGCTAACTGTATATTTACAAAATTATTGCTAGCTTGAGGGTACGGGTTACACTTTACTGGAATAAAGACACTGATGTGGACCGCATTAGAAAATATATAAAATACCAAACTAAAATATAGGAGCAAGAGTATTATGGGCCCCTGGGTCTCATATGAGGCCCTGCATGGGCCCCAACATGTAACTTACATCTTGGGACTTGCAATGCCATAAGTTCAAATAATACTTTCTATAATATGGTATTCAATTACAGTGATAAAAAGAATAGGGAGCAAAAAACTATTCTGAGACCCTTGAGACCCCTTGTTGGGACCCGTTGAAGTCCCTTCATATGCTTCCAAGTAACATAAAAAATTATATTCTCAACACACAGATATAACAAATTTGAATAGCCATTGCCTTTATTGACACTTTATTTTGTTTCTATAAGTGATGTCAAAGTGGGTCCTTTGCCTTTAGGGCCCACTTGGGACCCTCTGAATTTTTGTTTTGGCATAAAACAGAAGGGCCTACCCATTAGAGACCCCCAAAAAACTTTTTTGGACTGTTAGAGGTCTTAACCTCAAAACAGCAAAAAAGCAGAAATTGACTACATTAGAGCCTAGCGATGCAATTTAGCATCACTCTTTAATTGTCATTTAAAACTTCAATTAAAATTTAAAAAAATTAAAATTTTGATTTTTCTCACTTAGAGACCTAATACTTTCAAATTGTAGCAAAAAAAAATTAAATTTGAAACAAAAAATTAATTCAGGCACTAATGGGTTAACATGGGAAAAGTAGTTAAGTTTGATAATTCAACAGAATTCAATGAATCGAGATTGCCACTTTTTTATTAAACTCTGAGGTAGGGTATATTGTTTTTATCATGTACACGAACTTTCAGAATGATTGAATTCCTAATTCATTACAAAAGTCGAATCGGTGTTAATTGTTAGTGGGGCATGTTTTTGCCACTTTCAAAAATTCTTAACTAATTTTTAAAAAATCGATGACACTTTTTAAACGTGTTTTCTCATAGAAAACAGTTCAAATTAAGTTGAATTTGAATAACGAAAAAAAATAAGTATTATCTCTCCTTATTTTTGAATTTGAACTATCCCCCTATTTAGTTAACATCTGAAAAGTAGTTAAGTTTGATAATTCACCAGAATTCAACGAATCGAGATCGCCACTTTTTGATTAAAGTCTGAGGTAGGGTATATTGTTTTTATCATGTACACGCACTTTCAGAATGATTGAATTCCTAATTCAATACAAAAGTTGAATCGGTGTTCGCTGCTAGTATGGCATGTGGTTGCCACTTCAAAAATTCATAACTAATTTTTAAAAAACCGTAGACACTTTTTGAACGTGTGACGGTTCAAATTAAGTTGAATTTGAATAACGAGAAAAAATATGTATTATCTCTCATAATTTTTGAACTTGAACTATCCCCCATATACTTAAAATGGAAAAAGTAGTTAAGTTTGATAATTAAACAGAATTCAATGAATCGAGATTGCCACTTTTTTATTAAACTCTGAGGTAGGGTATATTGTTTTTATCATGTACACGAACTTTCAGAATGATTGATTTCCTAAATCATTACAAAAGTCGAATCGGTGTTAATTGTTACTGGGGCATGTTTTTGCCACTTCAAAAATTCATAACTAATTTTTAAAAAACCGTTGACACTTTTTGAACGTGTTTTCTCATAGAAGTCGGTTCAAATTAAGTTGAATTTGAATAACGAGAAAAAATATGTATTATCTCTCCATATTTTTGAATTTGAACTATCCCCCATATACTTAAAATGGAAAAAGTAGTTAAGTTTGATAATTCAACAGAATTCAATGAATCGAGTTTGCCACTTTCTTATTAAACTCTTAGGTAGGGTATATTGTTCTTATCATGTACACGCACTTTCAGAATGATTGAATTTCAAATTCAATACAAATGTTGAATCGGTGTTCGTTGTTAGTGGGGCATGTTTTTGCCAATTCAGAAATTCATAACTAATTTTTAAAAAATCGTTGACACTTTTTGAAGGTGTTTTGTCATAGAGGAAGGTTCAAATTAAGTTGAATTTGAATATCGAGAAAAAATATGTATTAAATCTCCTTATTTTTGAATTTGAACTATCCCCCGTATACTTAACCCATTAAAGCCTAGCGATGCATTTTAGCATCGCAAAACACTCCCTGGCAAAAAAATATTTAAAAATAAAGTTACGATGCTATATTGCTAAAAACAGTCAATAACTATTTGCATTGACACTATAGATATGCTAATATATAAATTTTGATTTTTTTAAAAAAATTGCCCATCAGACGCTAAATCAAAGTTGGGGTACAAATTTTGTTCGCCTTCTGCTCAAAGTTATTTTGCAAATATTTTAATAACTTTTTTAAAAATTGTAGTAAAATTTTCATTCTTTTATGAAAATGCCCCCTACATACTACACTTTGAAGTAAAAAATCAAAAAGTTGGTTGACATAAATATTTTGGGTCATATGCCGTGTCAAATAAGAGTGATGCTAAATTGCATCGCTAGGCTCTAATGTAGTCAATTTCTGCTTTTTTGCTGTTTTGAGGTTACAACCTCTTACAGTCCAAAATAGTTTTTTGGGGGATCTCTAATGAGTAGATCCTTCTGTTTTATGTCAAAACAAAAATTTAGAGGGTCCCAAGTGGGCCCTAAAGGCAAAGGACCCACTTTGACATCACTTATAGAAACAAAATAAAGTGTCCAAAAAGGTAATGGCTATTCAAATTTGTTATTTGTGTGTTGAATATATTTTTGTATGTTACTTGGAAGCATATGAAGGGACTTCAACGGGTCCCAACAAGGGGTCCCAAGGGTCCCGGAGTAGTTTTTTGCTCCCTATTCTTTTTGTCATTGTAATTGAATACCATATAGAAAGTATTATTTGAACTTATGTCATTGCAAATCCCAAGATACAAGATGCAAGTTACATGGTGGGGCCCATGCAGGGCCTCAAATGAGACCCAGGGGCCCATAATACTCTTGCTCCTATATTTTAGTTTGGTATTTTATATATTTTCTAATGCGGTCCTCAGTGTCTTTATTCCAGTAAAGTGTAACCCGTACCCTCAAGCTAGCGATAATTTGTAAATATACAGTTACCTTGAAAATACGGTTAACCCTTTAGTAGCGCAAAAGCAATGAGCATTACATTAGAAAATATGTAAGATGCCAAAATACAATATAAGAGCAAGCGTATTATGGGTCCCTGGGTCCCATGAGAGACCGTGCATAGACACCGCCATCATGTTCATACCTTGCAATGCTAGCTCAAACAATACACTTGAGCTAGCATTGCAAGGTATATCCCAACATGATGGCGGAGTCTATGCACGGCCTCACATGGGACCCAGGGACCCATAATACGCTTGCTCTTATATTGTATTTTGGCATCTTACATACTTTGATTATTTTCTAATGTAATGCTCATTGCCTTTGCACTACTAAAGGGTGACCCGTTTTTTCAAAGAGCTAACTGTATATTTACAAAATTATTGCTAGCTTGAGGGTACGGGTTACACTTTACTGGAATAAAGACACTGATGTGGACCGCATTAGAAAATATATAAAATACCAAACTAAAATATAGGAGCAAGAGTATTATGGGCCCCTGGGTCTCATATGAGGCCCTGCATGGGCCCCAACATGTAACTTACATCTTGGGACTTGCAATGCCATAAGTTCAAATAATACTTTCTATAATATGGTATTCAATTACAGTGATAAAAAGAATAGGGAGCAAAAAACTATTCTGAGACCCTTGAGACCCCTTGTTGGGACCCGTTGAAGTCCCTTCATATGCTTCCAAGTAACATAAAAAATTATATTCTCAACACACAGATATAACAAATTTGAATAGCCATTGCCTTTATTGACACTTTATTTTGTTTCTATAAGTGATGTCAAAGTGGGTCCTTTGCCTTTAGGGCCCACTTGGGACCCTCTGAATTTTTGTTTTGGCATAAAACAGAAGGGCCTACCCATTAGAGACCCCCAAAAAACTTTTTTGGACTGTTAGAGGTCTTAACCTCAAAACAGCAAAAAAGCAGAAATTGACTACATTAGAGCCTAGCGATGCAATTTAGCATCACTCTTTAATTGTTATTTAAAACTTCAATTAAAATTTAAAAAAATTAAAATTTTGATTTTTCTCACTTAGAGACCTAATACTTTCAAATTGTAGCAAAAAAAAATTAAATTTGAAACAAAAAATTAATTCAGGCACTAATGGGTTAACATGGGAAAAGTAGTTAAGTTTGATAATTCAACAGAATGAAATGAATCGAAATCGCCACTTTTTTATTGAACTCTGAGGTGGGGTATATTGTTTTCATCATATACACGCACTTACAGAATGATTGAATTCCTAATTCAATACAAAAGTTGAATCGGTGTTCGCTGCTAGTATGGCATGTGGTTGCCACTTCAAAAATTCATAACTTATTTTTAAAAAACCGTAGACACTTTTTGAACGTGTGACGGTTCAAATTAAGTTGAATTTGAATAACGAGAAAAAATATGTATTATCTCTCATAATTTTTGAACTTGAACTATCCCTCATATACTTAAAATGGAAAACGTAGTTAAGTTTGATAATTCAACAGAATTCAATGAATCGAAATCGCCACTTTTTTATTAAACTCTGAGGTAGGGTATATTGTTTTTATCATGTACACGCACTTTCAGAATGATTGAATTCTTATTCAATACAAATGTTGAATCGGTGTTCGATGTTAGTGGGGCTTGTTTTTGCCACTTCAGAAATTCATAAATAATTTTTAAAAAATCGTTGACACTTTTTGAAGGTGTTTTGTCATAGAGGACGGTTCAAATTAAGTTGAATTGGAATATCGAGAAAATATATGTATTATCTCTCCATATTTTTGAATTTTTGAACTATCCCCCATATACTTAACATGGGAAAAGTAGTTAAATTTGATAATTCAACAGAATGAAATGAATCGAAATCGCCACTTTTTTATTGAACTCTGAGGTAGGGTATATTGTTCTCATCATGTACACGCACTTTCAGAATGATTGAATTCCTAATTCAATACAAAAGTTGAATCGGTGTTTGCTGCTAGTATGGCATGTGGTTGCCACTTCAAAAATTCATAACTAATATTTAAAAAACTGTAGACACTTTTCGAACGTGTGACGGTTCAAATTAAGTTGAATTTGAATAACGAGAAAAAATATGAATTATCTCTCCTAATTTTTGAACTTGAACTATTCCCCATATACTTAACATGGGTAAAATAGTTATGTTTGATAATTCACCAGAATTCAACGAATCAAGATCGCCACTTTTTGTTTAAACTCTGAGGTGAAAGTTCATGTACACGAACTTTCAGAATGATTGAATTCCTAATTCATTACAGTGGTCGAATCGGTGTTAGTTGTTAGTGGGGCATGTTTTTGCCACTTCAAAAATTAATAACTAATTTTTAAAAAATTGATTTCACTTTTAAAACGTGTTTTCTCATAGAAAACAGTTCAAATTAAGTTGAATTTGAATAACGAAAAAAAAATAAGTATTATCTCTCCTTATTTTTGAATTTGAACTATCCCCCTATTTAGTTAACATCTGAAAAGTAGTAAGTTTGATAAATCACCAGAATTCAACGAATCGAGATCGCCACTTTTATATTAAACTCTAAAGTAGGGTGTATTGTTCCTATTATTCATACGCACTTTCAGAATGATTGAATTCCTAATTCAATACAAAAGTTGACTCTGTGTTCGCTGCTTATGGGGCATGTGTTTGCCACTTCAAAAATTCATAACTTATTTTTAAAAAATCGTTGACACTTTTTGAACGTTTTTTCTCATAGAGGACGGTTCAAATTAAGCTGAATTTGAATAACGAGAAAAAATAAGTATTATCTCTCCTTATTTTTGAATTTGAAGTATCCCCCGTATACTTAACATGGGAAAAGTAGTTAAGTTTGATAATTCAACAGAATGAAATGAATCGAAATCGCCACTTTTTTAATGAACTCTGAGGTAGGGTATATTGTTCTCATCATGTACACGCACTTTCAGAATGATTGAATTCCTAATTCAATACAAAAGTTGAATCGGTGTTCGCTGCTAGTGTAATAGGCCCTTCCTATTACTTTATATGTTCGATGGGTTGCTGGAGTAATTATCACAATTAATAATTCGGTGTACGTGTATGGGTTTTATGGTTTTTATTTATAAACACAAGATTATAATAAAGTAAACCCCTTTATAAAATATGAGAATGTGTATTATTAATTATGAATATTATTGTGCTCTAGTATAAGATGCTGTGTGGAGAGCAGGCTACAGCTCAGACTGCTCAACCACGAATGCCTCTCTCTCGGGCAGGCGGGAGCGCGCGGCACAGCTCGCTCTTCTCGCTCCCCCTGCTGAGGTTGCATTTCTCACATGCAGCTAGCTGCCAGTAGTTTTCCACTGCCTGGCTGGCGTCTGCACGGCGGTAATAGGAGACTTGAATGCTCCGGATGTGCGATGCTCGCACTCATGTTGTCTGAGAGACAAAGTTCTACCAAGCATAGAACTAGCATCTTACACGTCCCCCTTCAGAAAAAATAGACCGTCCCGTGTCTATATAAATGTAAGGGTTAGTTTAACAGACATAGTTATAAAATAATATCTTTGATTTTTTTTTGTTTTTTTTGAATTTAAAAATTGAAATTTATTCTATTTTTTGTTTATTGATATAATTGTATAAATTATATTGATTGAATAATTGCTATTTCAAAGATATTATTTGTCACATTGCTTACAATTGTATAAAATTAGATATTATGATAAAAAATTTAAATTTTTTTTTATAATTATTGCTTATAATACGATCAACATTTTTTGCATCTATTATTAGATGAACATAGGCATTTCTTGGATTGCATAAACATATTTTGATTTGAAAAATTTTGTTGATGTATTATAGCCTTCATTTGACATTTTATGAAAAATTAATATAGAAATGAATAAAAAATATAAAATTTATAAGAGAACAATGGTATGAAACTAAGATTTCTATTTATTACATGCTCACATATGGATTAACTGTTGCTATAATTCCTCAGATTATTGGAACATTTACACGTGGATTGTAACGCAGAGCCAATTTCTGCATGCACTCATTTTCTGGGCATGAGATCTTGTTGATCTCGCACTCCCAACATTCCGTGAGCTCGTAATTGTCACGGAGAAATTCAAGCATTGATTTTATCCCCTGTTTAAAATTGAGAAGGGGATTCTCCTCCTCTGCATTTGCACTAACATGCATGAGTTTACTGTAACACTCATCAGTGCTGCAGTTGGCATCTTGGCCTAGGAGGGATGATTAAAGGTGGAATTTAAGGAGTGATTTCATTCCGTTTTTATATTTAACCAGAGCTTCATTTTCATCAACATTTGAATGCATGAGTTTACGATAGTACGTGTTTAGCTCGAGTTGATTTTTATCACCCATTGTGAAATATATGTTAAAAATTAAATATGAAAAGAAAATAATTTTTTAATAATAAAAATTAATTAAGTGTCTTATATGCACCAACTCTTTTTATTGTTTATAGAAACCTTTCACTCGTCTCGCAGTTGTTTGTCGCAGGTTGTCGCGGGCTGTAGGTGCGCGGAGAGGGGGTGGGGCGGGGGCGGCTGGCTTGCTGGATGCTTGTGCGGGCAAGGACGCGGCCGGCTGGGAGTCGGTCACAGCTGTGCTGGGTCGATGAACTCTCTCTCCTCTCTCTTGCGAGTCACTGCTTGCAGGCTGCTCGCGCTTGTTGTCTCGGCTAGCTGGGTGGGCGGGCTGTAAAGAAAGAGACTTTTCTGAGGTTGTTGCCTGCCGATTTTGTTTACAAGGGCGTAGCCGATTAGCGTGCACTGAGATTTTTTTATCTGGCAACTCTATTTCAATTGAGTATGGCTTATTAATTTTAGTGACCTGATATGGTCCTTTATTATTTGCCCTCTATTTCTTACTTTTTCCCTGTTCAATTATCGGGTTATTTAACCAAACAAAATCCCCAATTTTGAAGCTATGCTCATGTGCTTTTTTATTACATTGTTTCGCTTGCTGAATGAATGACTCGTGATAAGATAACTTTACATTGTCCCATATATCTCTGAGTTTTGTAGCGAGTTGCTGAGCATATACAGTATGTAATTTTGGGATTTTGGCTGGGTTTTTAACTGCGCTAAATGCGGAGTTCATTTTTGTGCCAAATACTATCTCATACGGGCTAAGACAAGTGCTTGTGTGGGGTTTCGAGTTGTATGCAGAAAGCACGTAAGGCAGCAATGTATGCCAATTGTTTTGCTGGAAGTTTACATAATAAGACAACATTTTTTTAATAGTTTTGTGTACTCTCTCAGTACGGCCATTTTGAAAACTAGAATATGGCAAAATTTTGAGTTTTTTAATGCGCATAAGTTTACATATGTCTTGCATAAGGAATGAGACTAGATTCTGTCCATTATCGGATATAATGGCTTTTGGAACACCAAATGGTAAGAAGCAATTTTTTACAAGAGCAGCTGCAATTTCCTCTGTGGTCTGGGTTTTAAGGGGTACCATAATAAGATAGCGGGAAAAATGATCTAAAATTGTTAAGATATATTTGTGATTTTCAGTGGTACTAGGCAATTGTGTAATATCAATGCCAATTCTTTCCCATGGGCAGGTAGTTTCAGGTAGCTCATGTATTTTCATTTTAATTTTTCCTGTCGCTCTCCTCTTATCGCATGCCTTACATGTACTGACATAATAATCTACATGTATTTTCCTGCCTTTCCACCAATATTCTGCTGCTATTTTCCTATTCATTGCATTTTTTCCTATATGACCTGACAATATTGAATCATGGTTTTGCTGTAATACTGTCTCTATGAGTGACTGAGGTAAAACTATTCTGTTCCCCAAAGGTGTTTTTTTATATAAAATTCCATTTTCAGTAACAAAATTTTCCTGTGTACTTAGTTCTCTACATTTCAAATCTTCCTCCTGCCTGCGCTGCAATTCACCTGGGGTAAATGTGTTTATTACATTTATTAATCTTGAACAACCATCGGCATTTCCGTGGAGGTACCCAGGTCGGTGCTTTATTTCGAACCTATAGTCCTGTAATCGGAGAATCCAGTGCATAATTCTAGCGCACGGATCACGCATATTATATATATATTGAAGCGCTGCGTGGTCAGTGAGTAGTAGGAAGTCTTCTTGGTACTGTAAATAATACCTAAAGTGATGACAGCTCCATACTATAGACAAGAACTCCCTTTCTGTTGTGCTCATCCGCTGCTCTCGGGGGTTTAATTTGCGGGACGCATACCCAATCACCCTTTCTCTACCCTCGTCGTCCGTGAAACTTAATACGGAGCCTATAGCATATGCGCTCGCGTCACATGCCAGCGTCATTCGCTTACTGAAATCGGGGTACATTAATATGGGTGCTGTGATGAGCTTTTCTTTCAGTGTATCTAGGGCTTTTTGGCATTCTTCTGTAAATTCAAATTTTACTTTTGGGCCTTTTGTCTTTAGCAAATCTGTAAGTGGTTTAGCTATCCTGGAATGTCCCTCAATCCACCTCCTGTAGTAATTAATTATTCCTAATAGTGATTGCAGTTCTTTGACGTTTGTAGGGGTGGGAAAATTTTTTATTTTAGCTATGAGAGCTTCATCAGGCTCTTCGCCCTGACTGCTTATTTTATGGCCTAAATACTTCGTTTTTTGTGTGGCAAATGAGCATTTTTGTAACTTACATGTTAAATTTGCATTTTTTACCCTGGTAAATACTTCTCTCTGTCTCTCCATCAGCTGTTCAAATGAGGCCCCGTGTATTAAAATGTCGTCTAAGAAAACGCAGACCTGTGTGGGTTTGAGTCCAAACAGCAGACCGTCCATAAACCGCTGGAAGGTCGTGGAAGCGTTCCTGAGGCCCATGCCAATGTAATTATATTCATAACTTCCTGCGTATTTTCCTGAATCTACCACAAAGGCTGTTTTGTGCCTATGTTCTGGTGCAATGGGGTCTGATGGAATGCATCACGTAGATCTAATAGAGTGAAAAAGCAACTTTTACCCAAATTATCCACTGTAAATTGAATATTCGGTAGGGGGTATGTTTCGGGGACTGTTTTTTATTCAAACCACGCCAGTCCACGCAAAACCTATACGTTATGTTAGCAGAGCCATCTGTGGCTTTTTTTTGAACTAACACTATACCTGCACCGAAAACGCTGAAACTAGGCGAAATGATTTTTCGCTGCAGGTGATCCTCGATAGTGTTATCTAAGTGAGCTTGTAAGCCTTGTGGTGTTCTGTAGCCCTTTCTCCTAACTGGAATTTCATCATAAGTATCAATCCTATGTTGGACAATGTTAGGAGCAGTTGGCTTGTGTTCCTCACTGAAAAGAGTTTTAAATTCCTGTAATAATTTCCTCATTTCTGTTGCTTGTTCACTCGTAAGGTGGCTGAGCTTTGTTGATAAGATCTCCTCATTGAGCTGAAAATCTTTGCTACTTACTGTGGGAGGACGTGAATCAGCTGTCCTGCTGACGTCATGTGCGGTTTGCGTTACATTAATATTTTTGCTATGAAGCGAGTTTTGGGGTGTGGCATTATCATTTAAATTAATCTCAGATGTCTCACGAATAACAGCGTCGCTCGTTGTGCTAATCAGAGCGATGGGCGTCCCCTTGTATAGCTGTACTTTTATATTGCTCATATTGGCAAGTGTGACTGGTATGTACTGTACCTCATTTTTCATTATTACATGGCCTATGCTCCGAGCTACATAACATCTTTGCTCGTCTAAAGCATTATTTACTTCTATTGGCTCAACTAAGTACAAGTCACTGGGAGATAACGATTTGGGAATCTGCATAAGGATTGTTTTGGCGGTCCCTGGCGGGACTGTCTCAGGTTGTCGAAGACGTAAAGTAGATTGTATGAGTCTATCAGCATCAGAGGGCCCGGGCGTTCCCTTATTGATTGCATTCACACGTTTCTGTACCTCGTGAGAGCAGAGGATGAGCGGAGTTTTGATGCCCCCTATCTCTATCTGTCTGCCCCCCACGTCTATAATAGCCTGATTTTTCACCATCATGTCTAAGCCTAGTATTCCATCGTAAAGCTTGTGGAAATTATCCACCACGTGAGTTTCAATTACATATTTCTTATTATTTATTTTTATAGGAAGATCTGAGTAGCCATAACATTGAACTTTGTTACCCCCTAAGCCTTGAACATCGTATTTTTTCGATGTCAGATTCTTGGTACCGCAAGTATTTTTCCACATTACAGTAATTTGAGCAGCTGTGTCTACTAGAAATTTGTAGTTTCTCCCCTTATATTTGAAATCTAAGAGGAGACCATCAGCTTGCTCAGCACCTTGTACCTCACTTACTGGGATCTGGCGTGTGGAGAGCTCTGCCTCGCGGTTTGCCGAGCCCCCTGGCCGTTTGGGGATGCCGTGATTTGGCGGGTTTTCTCTACAGCGTTCTCGCGCTCCTGGTGACTGTTGGCACGTGTTGGCCCAGATTTATGCTGGAACCTGGGTACGTAGCTTCTCCTAGCGTCCTGTTGACGGTACTGGTCACTTTGATAGCGCTGATTATACCCCCCCTTGCTTGCGCGACTGTCATAGTACATGCGCCTAGGCTGTTGCATATTGCCAGCACCTTGCCTGGCTTGGTAATCCCCCTGCTGAGGCTTTGACCTACAAAATGAAGCAGAATGATTTTCCCTGAAGCATTTGGTGCAAAACATGGCTCTATAGCATGGTGTGCTGTTGGTATCTTGGTGTCCTGCACGATTGCAGCGTGTGCATCTTCCTACCTCTAACGCTTCTGCCGTAAAAATACTCTTTGTGGTAGGGGCCTCTTTAGTTTTGCATCTACTCATAATCTCAACAATACTGACAGCAGCAGACACCGCGGCCTGGAAGCTCTCAGGCTTGCTGAGCCTCGTTTTCTCCTCTAGGGTGGGGTCACTGTTGAGCCCTCTTAAAAATGCATCTAAAGCTCGGTGGTCTGCCTCGGCCTTGATTGCAATGTTCATATCAGTGTTTTCCCCTAGTCTATATGTTTTCGCATTCACTTTTTTAACCCTGTCAGCATACACCTCAACTGTTTCATCGGCCTTCTTTGTAATGGATGACAGCTGTTCTCGATAATAAATTGTCGTGTTTTTATCAGAGTATCTCTCAAATAGTAAATTTTTGAAAACTGCATAAGTTTCAGCTACTTTACACTTGTCATCACTCATGATAAACTCCATCGCACCCCCATCTAATTTCTGCCTTGCTATTATTAGCAAATCCGCATCTGCCGATTCCCCCAGCTGCGCTGCTTGCTCAAGTTTTGTAAAATATGACACAATACTCTCTGAGCTAGTACCACTGAAATTTGGAACTGAAGTCATAACTGCGTAATTCTTTTTACTTTGAGGGACTCCCGACATCAGAGAATTTTGATTTAACTCTTGCTTCGCAGCGTCTAGTTCTATTTTTACTCTACGTTCTACTGCTTGATCAAAATTTGCCATTCTCTCTTTCAATTGTCCATTCTCAGTTTGTACAGCTGCTAAGGATCTAGTTAATGTATCTATAGCTTCCTGCAGCGTCACTGATCTACCCGCCACTAGACACTTTTCCGCCATTTTGTAGCTTTGTAACAGACTTCACTACTTCATGCACATCCATGCACTCTAACATGCATCATTATTTAAAAGGTTTTGGGGAGAATTTTAAAAAAGACATAAAATCGGCATACCTCGTCTCTTTAACTTCCTTGGAGTTTGCCCTTCCAACAGCCGATGGCAGCAAATGGTCCTTGAAGGCCTGGTAGTGGTAAGCGTGGGCCTGGTAATGGTCAACGATGTCCTGGTAGCAGCAGCGATGTGGCTGGTCAGCGGCAGCTCTCGTTGAAGATGCTCGTTGATTGCAAGGCGTGTAGACGATGAGGTTAGACGAGCGGCGAGTTGAAGTGTTAAAATATAGTTATAACCAACTATATATTTTTTTATTATTATTAATTATTGTCACTTCGGGATCCCGGAATTAGTCCGAATAGGAACTGATCCGAATGGGAACTGATCCGAATCGGAAGATATCCGAACAGGAACAAGCCCGAATGTTTCTCGTGAAATCTCGTGCCCCTCCCACCAGTCCTCTCCCGGCATTTAATTTCACTTATAATTAGTCCGCGCTGCTAATTAAGGCACCGTGGCACTGCGGAATTAGAGCAGTCGGACTTGTTCCTTTTCGGATTAGTTCCGTGTGTATCTTAGGAGAAGTATTGACTAATGGGAACAGACCCGAATAGGAAGTAATTCGAATCGGAAGACATCCGAATAGGAACTGATCCGAATTGGAACAAGTCCGATTTTTTTTACATGTATCATGACGTAATCTCGCGGTATTGCGCGGACATTCGTCTATCACCCTCGTAGTGTTTTGATGCACTGTTAATTAGTCAACGCTATTAATTATTGGCACCGCGACGCCGCGAAATAAGGGCGTTCAGACTTGTTCCTTTTCGGATCTCTTCCGTGTGCAGCTTTGAGAGTTATGAACAGGAACTGATCCGAATCGGAACAAGTCCGAATTTTTAAATTCGGATCTCCTGCTATTGAAAGTTATGAACAGGAACTGATCCGAATCGGAACAAGTCCGACTTTTTAATTTCGGATCTCTTGCTATTGAAAGTTATGAACAGGAACTGATCCGAATCGGAACAAGTCCGAATTTAAAATTCGGATCTCTTGCCATTGAAAGTTATGAACAGGAACTGATCCGAATCGGAACAAGTCCGAATTTAAAATTCGGATCTCTTGCTATTGAAAGTTATATGAACAGGAACTGATCCGAATCGGAACAAGTCCGAATTTAAAATTCGGATCTCTTGCTATTGAAAGTTATGAACAGGAACTGGTCCGAATCGGAACAAGTCCGAATTTAAAATTCGGATCTCTTGCGGAGACGCAGAATATAGCCCACTAGGAAAAAGACCCACCACTCGTAGCTCCCAAAAGAACAGTAGCCACGAACACTTACAGCCACTGGAATAGCGGCCACCCGGAACAAGAGCCACACTGAGGAGCGCATTGTTGCCGGATTGCGGGCGGGAGGAGCCTGCTAGGGGAGGTGC
The DNA here is from genome assembly GCA_949825025.1 of Siphlonurus alternatus. Lineage (NCBI taxonomy): Eukaryota > Metazoa > Arthropoda > Insecta > Ephemeroptera > Siphlonuridae > Siphlonurus > Siphlonurus alternatus. The sequence goes on from OX463783.1 coordinate 1,627,100, forward strand.
GATGGGATACTACGATAGTTCGAAATTACATATCACTGAACTTCAACAGCTGAAAAAATGGTAATTGTCGTAGTTGCACTCTTGAACACTAGATGACGATTGCATTCATATTATTCTAAATTTCTAGGCAAAGAGGTAAGAAATTCTGAGGTAAGTGTGAAATTCTGAAATTATTTCAATAACATGAGGACCTTCGAACGAGGTGGTTCGACGGATAAGTGCTGCTCTAGTTTATTTTGTATCCGTATTCCAAAATCATTGAGTTATTCATATACTTTTGTTTCCTTTTTTTTTTGCAGGGTCGTGAAATATTTAAAAATGTAAATCATTATAACTTCGAAATTAAATTAAATTTATTTTTTATTTCAATTCCGAGTTATTGGTTTTGTTAAAGTATTTATAAACGAGCGTCTTAATTATTTAAAAATATAATTTTTATAAAAAACGTTATATCATACTTCATATATATATAATAAATATTAATATAAAATAATCACAAATTTTTTCAACAAATATTTATTTGTGCGTTAATGGAGTATTGTCCTCAATTTTTTTTATTGCAGAAATGGATAGAGAGTGCAAAGTTATGCTATCCTGATTTTTTTCAGATTTTTTTGAGACCTGGAACTATTTTTAAAAAATTATTGAAAGTCCTTTTTGTGACGTCACGCGGCGGCAAGTCCTTTCTTAAGGAGCGGCGTCTCGTGACGTCACGAAAAGGACTTTCAATAATTTTTTAAAAATAGTTACCGGGCTCTAAAAAATCTGAAAAAAATCAGGGTAGCATAACTTTGCACCCTCTATCCATTTTTGCAATAAAAAAAATTGAGGACAATACTCTATTGGCTATGGAAGGGTTTTAAAATTAAATATTTTAAATTTCAGCCATAAAGTCTAATAAATTTCTAATCACAATGATTTATAATACTTAAAATTTTAATACAATAATATGTGTGTGTATTTTATGTACGTATCAAATTTATCATATTTTGAAACCAAATGTTATTTTTGACATATATATATATATATATATATATATATATATATATATATATATATATATATATATATATATATATATATATATATATTTTATTTTATTTTATTTTATTTTTTATTTTGGAACAACTGGTTGTACATACAACATGGTTCACGTCAGACACTGAAAACAAAACATTAAACATTGCATAATCGATATAAATTTTAACCATTTATAAATACAATAATAAAAAATCAATTATTAACAGGTACATTAATCATAACACTTTCACTAATTTTGTTACTAAAATATGATTTCACTGAATAGAACTCTTTTTCAATCAATATTTTTTTTAAACTTTTTTTAAAAACAACGTCACTTTCAATATTTTTGATACTATTTGGCAAGAAATCATAAATTTTTGCAGTTTGATAAAAAGAACTTTTCTCGAACTGAGCAGAGTTATGTCTTTCTGTAGTAACTTTATCTTTGTTTCTTGTATTATACAAATGAGTATCAACATTACATGTGTACAATTCAGGATACTTGCGCTTAAATACACAACAATTTAAAATGTACATTGAAGGTAAAGTTAAAACATTATTCACCCTAAAATGTGAGACACAAGTATCTGTCTTCTTAAAATGAAGAATAGTACGCAAAGCACGTTTTTGCAAGATGAAGAGTCTATTCAAATGAGTGGAATAACTACCAAAAAAAATTAGTCCATAAGCCAAATGAGGATACACATAAGAATAATATACAGTGAATAAAGTTTTTTGAGATACATGATCACGCAATGTATACAAAACAAAATTTGCCCAATTAATTCTTTTACATATTTCATTCACATGAGTTGTCCAGTCTAAAGTTTCATTAATATGGATCCCTAAAAATTTCGCACAAGGTACCCTTTTAATTGGGGTATTCAAAATTTTAATCAAATAAGACTTATCAGGAGGTGACCGGGGAGAATGAAACTGTATAAACACAGTTTTATCCTTATTTAACATAAGTCTATTCTCAGTACAGTAGTCTTGAACATCCTTAACAACTTTATTAGCTAACTGAATCAACTCCTCCTCTGTATCAGCAGAAACAAATGCCGTAGTGTCATCTGCATATTTTATTACTTCAGCATCTACATGCTCAGGCAGGTCGTTAATCCCAATACCAAAGAGTGTAGTGGAAATTTTACCCCCTTGTGGAACGCCGAGGGTGACGGGCAAAATATCAGATTTGTCACCATTAATTTGAACAAATTGATAGCGCTCTGACATGTAAGAATGAAACAATTTTAAACTCTTTAAATTACATCCTAAATCAGCTAACTTCTTTATTACTATATTTTTATCAATACTATCAAATGCTTTAGCAAAATCAAAAAAAATTGCAAGGCAATATTTTTTGCTATCAATACATTTATATACTAATTTTAACAAAGCAAAAGTAGCAGTTATTGTAGATTTATTTTTAATAAACCCATGTTGACTGTCTGAAATAAGCCCATTATTATATCTATGTTCAGTAATTTGATCATCCAATGATTTTTCAAATAATTTACCGAACACAGAAACTGATGAAATGGAACGATAATTATTAATATCCAGTTTAGAACCTTTTTTCAACAATGGGAAAACTTTTGACATCTTTAGCACTTTAGGATATTCACCTTCAGATATAGATTCGTTAATTAAATATGCCAATGGCACTGCTAGTAATGGTCCGCAGTATTTTACTACCTTATATGGAACCTCATCTGGGCCTGCAGTATTTTTATTAGGTAGTGATTTTATATTATTTAGCATTGAATCAAACGAAATGGGGTGAAAAGTAAATGGATGATTTTCAAATTGTGTAAAGTTGTCAAAATCATACGAAACAGAATCAATTAAAAATTCATCATGGACCATAAAATTTACTTTGTTAACAAAAAAATTATTGAAATGGTTACAAATTTCAATAGGTTCAGTTACAATATCGTTTTCAATTAATAATTCTGTAATTGCTATATTTTTAGGAGGTTTGACATTACAACTCCGGGATATAATTTCCCATGCAGCTTTAATTTTATTTGCTGCCTTATTTATGTGATCCTCATTATCTGTTTTAATAGCTTTACTTATGTTTGATCTGTGTCTAGTTAGTTCATGTTTATATTGTTGATTCAAAGATTTATCAAGTTTAGAGGCCTTATGCAACTCTTTCAAACGAATGCTATCAAGTTCAATTTGAGGATTTTTTAAAATCCATGGTGGTTTACTATTATTGTTAACTTTATTCTTTTTATTTTGCTTTGGAAAAGCTTCATTAAAATGATAATTGAAAATATCAAGAAAAAGCTGCCATTTTGTATTAGAATCAACACTCGAATTTAAAATATCAGACCAATTTTCTTTTAGTAAAATTCTATGAAAATAATCAAGATTATCTTGGCTAAAATGCCTAGTAAAATTACCTTTAGTTTGAATTTTAACAGAATTTATTTCATATAATATTTCTGCAATAGTATACTTATGGTCAGATAAATGTGTTGATTTGGTAGTAGTTACTTGTGAATCAAAATGCAAGTCATTAATTATTAAATGATCAATTAATGTGGCACTTGTAGTAGTTTCTCTTGTAGCTACATTATTTAAAACTGATAAATTATAAGAATTTAATAAATCCATATACATATTACAAATGTTATCTTTTTTAAATAAGTTAATATTAAAGTCCCCTCCCAGTAATATAATATCATTTTTTTTACAACATTTAATTAATTTTTGACAAACATCTTCCAAATTTTGTAAAAATAATTTCATATTTGTGTCATAAATTTTTCCATTATATTTTAATTTAAAATTACTATTGTCAGGTGGACGATATAAAGAAACTATGTATATAGATTGAGAAGTACATAGAGAAAACTTTGCAGCTGCACATTCGAAACAAGATTCTATGGAAGTAACTTTAAATATTTCTGACGTAAGACTCTTTCTTGCAATAATTGCTACACCACCACATATCCGAGTGGAACGACAATAATAGGAAACAATATAATAATTATGGAATGATAGTGAAATTATTTCATGTTCCAGTAAGCCATGCTCACAAATTACAATAATATCAACATTTTCATTTTCTAACTCAGTCTCAAAAGATTTTAATTTATTTTTAAGACCAGGTATATTTAACTGCATAATGCGCAGCTTATCAAGAGAATTAGAACAATTATTAGGGTTGATAGACACATACGTAATTAAATCAATGCTAGGTAATTGCATGTTTAGTTGGACGTGGCCTAAGGCACGGCTTATCAAAAGTACTGACCGTTGTAGATACTTTAACTGGAGAAATATTTAACGATTGTAAGCTGTCATTAAAATCTTTTATTGATGTATTAAATGTGTCACGAGTGACTAAAGGAACACCAATTTCAGCATCCTCAAACTCATCAACCATTCATATATATATATGAACACCGAAGTGAAGCAACGCCAAGCGTGGTTAGTAGTTGAATGGTTGAACATTTTCAACAAAAACCACGTTTCGCATCCAGGGGTAAATCGTTGCGCTTTTCCACTATATTATATATATGTGCTGTCTTTATGGTTCCCCTGGATTTGGAACATTGCACTTCCGGTTCTCCGGTTCATTGAAAAAAACTTTAGCGTCCATCCTGGCTGAGGTTTCCACGTTTCCCTCAGTCGCAGGCAAATGCCGGGATGGATTGCAAGGCCGTGGCCGCCCCCGTTCCGGAAGAGCCCGCAAAAGTTAGGGTTTCAAAGTATTATGTAATTAGAGTAATTTGTAAAAACATGTATTCCGTCAGAGATGTTATTCGATCCTCAAACATCCTTAGGTGCACACATAGCGAAAGCACGAACGCTATATAACATATATAATTAAACAAAAAATAATTATTGATCTATTATTTAGGGCCCTAGCTCCAAAGATGACATGTTTATACTGAAAACTTGTAAATAATGTAATAGCTAAATCAATGTCAGTGTGTACGGTACATATAATGTGTGTATATAATGAATGAGAGACTGTCAGAAAGAAGATTACAAATAAAATGTATATTGCAATTTTTTAACTTTATGCAGTAACTTAATTACTGCATATTATTAATTTTTTAATAATAAAAAAATTAAAAAAAAAATTAAATATATTTAGAAAAAGCTGACCGGTATGAAAATTGATAACTATTTTTAACATAAGGTACTTCGATCGTAGCATTAAGACATATCGTCTTGGAAATTTGGTTGTAATAATATATATATATTAATTATTTTACAATTTTTGAAGGTTACAACAATTATTCAGGCGCAGACATTCGATAGATATTTTTCTTTTATGTATAATTTCATAAAATTAATTCTAGCTACTTTTGAAGTGTAAAGTTACTTTAAAATAACAAGATGGTAAGGTTAAATTAAAGAAGTTACTCAACAAAAAATTATTAGCCCCCCCCTTCCCCCCGATCATATTGTAACTAAAATAAAGTTATATGGAAAAATTTTGTTTTCCTAAAAAATAAATGTTTATTGCTCGAATATTACAACCCATAGTGTACATTCTAAAAGTTATAAAAAATTGGAATTCATAGGTAAGATTCTAATGCATGTATTCCAATTTTTAACTTTAAAAACTGTACAAGTTATTGTTTGATAATAAAAAAATTGCAATTATGTATTGAAAAATATCATTCCCACCAAACGTAAATTAATACTATAACTAATTATTCTTGCGATCAATTGTCTAGATAAATTGTTTCGATGCGATCAAAAGAGGCTTGCGCTTAAAATTCCAAAATCCTTTTTCATATACCTTTCGGCCTCTTCTAAGTAATTAAAAAAATGTTGTAAATGTTTTTATATTTGTATATTAATTTATTATTTAAGTATTGATCGTTTCAGCTGATATAGAACAGCAATGTTAAAAGATTATACAATCCATTTACCCCAACACTCACCAGTCAGTGTCATATAAGGCGCCGCCAATATAATTTTTTTAATACAGGCTGCATTGTTAAAATAATCAGTTATTTTCTAAGACAGCCTTCTGACACTGCAATTAAGAACATAATAATTATTTATCAATAATGATGTACGTAGTAAAATAATTATAAAAATGCAAAACAATAAAATTCTTCTAATAGACTGCATCAAATAAACTATTGGATGTATAATATATTAATAATAATATATATAATAATATAATTATTATATATTATAAATTATTTATAATATATAGTTGCATGATATAATTTTTGCAGCAGAAGTATGAATTGGTTTTCGCTTAAAATGCTGTCGACGGTACAAAATTCTTCTCAAAGAGTTGTATACCTGCGGATATGAGAGGGGGTGAGGAGAGCTAATATAAATACCCGTTATACTTTTATTCATTCTCAGCAAAATTGTTACTGACAGGGAGTGAACTTAGTGGCAGATAGAAGGATATGGTCAATAACATTACAAGAAATTAAATTAATATAATAACAAAGAAATATAATTTTATATTATAAGTTGTAATAACGCTAAACAATATAATTTATGACTTTTGTTCATTCATTTTTCTAATATTGCCCGATTCCAGCACAAATTATTAAAATATTTAATAAATAATTATAATACACTGATATTTTTTTCAAACACGTTCAATACTATATATATTTTTTTTCTTCAATGAAACCCTAACTGGGTACTTCTACTCACTAAGTTTTGGAAACCCGAAACTTCCGAAACCCTAACATAGCGTTTTGCGGTCTCTTATGGAACGGAGGCGGCCACGGCCTTGCAAACCATCCCGGCATTTGCCTATGACTGAGGAAAACGTGGAAACCTCAGCCAGGACGGACACTACAGCTTTTGTCAATGAACCGGAAGTGAATTGGTTCAAAGCCAGGGGAACCAAATATAGTGGAAAAGCGCAACGATTTACCCCTGGGTGGGAAAAGTGTTTTTTGTTGAAAATGGTCACCCATCTAACTACTAACCACGCTCGGCGATGCTTGACTTCGAAGATCTGACGAGACCCGGTCAAGCGCACTATATTAAAGAGTTGTAAAAAAAATTATATTTCGGAATTTTGAGAGCAGAGAACTTGGTAATGGAGTATAATATATACACCTCAGATTTTTTTATTGCAGAAATATATGGATACAAAAGGAGTAATGCAAATTAAGTCATGCTATAGTCTATTTTTTTAATGTTTTAAGCCTGTGTATTACACGATATAATTTTGCATTAATTTTTTTCTTATAGAAGATTTTTATCGTCATGCAAACAATAATAGAATTGAAGTACTTTTGTAAGAAAAAATTATGTGCAAAAATAAGATATATTTTATCGTGAAATATTGGCTTTAGAGTCAATTTTTTTTTTTTAAGTCAACATTATGACGTAATGAGGTGACAGCGGGGTAATGGGTAGGGGTAAGGTAGGGAAGGGAGGATGGCCACGGCTTGTTACGCGTTCCAGCATTCGCTGAGGTGAGATTGAGGGAACCGTGGAAACCTCAGTCAGAACGGACACCTCTACTTTTTATGCAGTGATGTCCAAAAGTGCATCACTGCACTCGGTAGAAAGCGAGACTAATTTACCCCAGGGAGAGGGAGCAAGGTAATTAAAATTGAAACAGTCACCCATCCAAGTACTAACCATGTTCGACTTAGCTTGACTTCGGTGATCTAACGAGAAACGGTCAATGCATTGCGCCACGCTCAATCTCTCCGTAATAAAAGGATATAAATTTTCCACCGCCGCCGCCGCAAAAAAAAAAGTTGTTTTCACCGAACTTAAAATTTAAAATATATATTTTTTTAATGTACGTACGTGTCTTTTGCTCTCAGAAATCTAAAAAAAAAATAGTTATATAATTTTGAACACTCTATTTATTCATATATGAAAAATTGAGGTGTATAAAACTATAAAACATACAAATGACACAGTGAAAAATATCACTTGACGCAGTGATATACGCACCCATTTTTCAATCGAAACGTCGTGAGTTCGTATCACTTCCGCATGGCGGATTTATAGCTAAAGGACACTCCCCCACTCGTGCGTCTGGAAGTTAATTGATGAAAATCTTCATCAATCACTGAGTATCTTGACTGGGGTTTTCATGGTTCTCTCAGTTACAAGTAGGCAAATGTGGGGATAAATTACTTGGAAATGGCTGTCTTGGTATAAAAAGCACCCACAAAATCCTAAACATTGCTTGGTCGGTTACATAAAAAGCTGGGTAGTTGAAATATAAATTACTTGTGACTTGTGACCAGTTAATATTGCCAATACCCTACAACTTGGTGCAGTTAATATTATATAATAATATGTTGATGAATTTTGTAGTGCTTGGTTTTAATGGTTTTGCTTTCATTGAAAAATGCAAAAACATGGTTCAATAGGTTTAATAATAAATAAATCACTTTTACATGAATAAATCAAAACTCTATCTATTTCCACGCTATAATAATTGTAAAAGCGGATTTATTAATATAAATATTAAATAATAGCGGGAATTTTGCAAAATAAAATTTTAGTATAAATTTAAAAAAAAATGCATTGGAGCCAGGCTGTCAAATTTATGTCATTGAACTGTTTGGTTAAATACCGATATAAAATATAATAATATATTTATAATATTATGTCTTTGGTATGAATATAATGTTAAAAAAAATTATTTGTTGTTACGATTCCTATATTTATTTTCACATTTTATGTAGAAATTTTTATAATTCTAAGAAGCTATATATAATTATATTATAGTCAATCATTTATCAAAGCAAACAACTCGATGACATCGTAAGCGATATCATCAGTAACGCCCAAGTAAGGATTTTTTTTAAAGCATTCAATTAGGCAACAGTGCTAAAAATAATGGCAAATCACAACAATCACAACCTCCTAAGCCATTTAAAATAATATATTATATAATGGAATAACAGGCCTGCATGAATTTTTTTATTGCATAAATGAAAAGAAGGTAGGCACCAAATTATGCCACAATGAATTTTTTTTTCTTATTATTTTTTTTTTTTTATTCCCGGAACTATTTTTAAAAATTATTGAAAAATTGGGAAGTTTTATATTGGCCCTCTAGATCCTTAATAAATGGATGCGGTCTAAATGCCTCCAGGAGGCGTGACCACACATTTAATATATTTTATATTTCTAAAATAGTTCGTGGACTCAAAATAAAATTGATAAAAAATATATCATAATTTGCACCATTTATTCATTTTTGCAAAACAATTTTTTATTTAGGTTGTTATTTATAAAAAAATTAATCTATGAACTATAATATGTATCAGTTGTAAAGTATATAGAAATTTATTATTATGTACAGTTTTAGTTTATTATTATATATTTATAATTATGTTATTAGATTAGGAATCGATTTTTTTTAAGTATTTTACTTTTTACATTGAAAGCAAAATCTTTACGTCAAAGTTTATAGCAACTTAATTAAATTCAAATGTATCGTAGCAATCGTTTTAGGGAAAAAGTATTTGCACTTTATTAAAAAAAACTATTAAAAACATTCGTGCTGAATTCAAAATGATAGCAAATTGTGCACAAACGCGTCCTTTTTCACGCACAAAAATATATTCCAGCTGTTAATGTCGCAAATCATTCATTAACAGCTTCTAATAATTTTCAATTAATTCAACATTTAAATCATTCGCAAAAACTTGATAAAAATCTTATGATTGTGTACACTAACGCCCTCTAAAAATTATTCTTGAAAGCAGGTATTTATTAAACAATTTACCTAGATCCACCTATGTCAAACATTAAAAACTATTTCCAAATTTTCCCAAAGGTCCCTCTATTATCTTCTAATGGAAGTAACATTATGCGTCCTTTCAATGGTTGTCCCACGATACAACCTCCCCTAGCAGTCTCCTCCCGCGCGCAACCCGGCAACAATGCACTGTTGAGAGTGGGCTATATTCCTGGTGGCTACAAGTCCAGTACACACTGGTGTACGTGTATGGGTTTTATGGTTTTTATTTATAAACACAAGATTATAATAAAGTAAACCCCTTTATAAAATATGAGAATGTGTATTAGTAATTATGAATATTATTGTGCTCTAGTATAAGATGCTGTGTGGAGAGCAGGCTACAGCTCAGACTGCTCAACCACGAATGCCTCTCTCTCGGGCAGGCGGGAGCGCGCGGCACAGCTCGCTCTTCTCGCTCCCCCTGCTGAGGTTGCATTTCTCACATGCAGCTAGCTGCCAGTAGTTTTCCACTGCCTGGCTGGCGTCTGCACGGCGGTAATAGGAGACTTGAATGCTTCTCATCATGTACACGCACTTTCAGAATGATTGAATTCCTAATTCAATACAAAAGTTGAATCGGTGTTCGCTGCTAGTATGGCATGTGGTTGCCACTTCAAAAATTCATAACTAATTTTTAAAAAACCGTAGACACTTTTTGAACGTGTGACAGTTCAAATTAAGTTGAATTTGAATAACGAGAAAAAATATGTATTATCTCTCCTAATTTTTGAACTTGAACTATCCCCCATATACTTAACAAGGAAAAAGTAGTTAAGTTTGATAATTCTCCAGAACTCAACGAATCAGGATCGCCACTTTTTGATTGAAATCTGAGGTAGAGTATATTGTTTTAATCATGAACCCGCACTTTCAGAATGATTGAATTTCTAACTCAATACAAAAATTGAATCGGTGTTTGTTGTTAGTGGGGCATGTTTTTGCCAATTCAGAAATTCATAAATTATTTTTAAAAAATCGTTGGCACTTTTTGAACGTGTTTTCTCATAGAGGATGGTTCAAATTAGGTTGAATTTGAATTTTGAGAAAAAATATGTATTATCTCTCCATATTTTTGAATTTAAACTATCCCCCATATACATGGAAAAAGTAGTTAAGTTTGATAATTCACCAGAATTCAACGAATCAAGATCGCCACTTTTTGATTTAACTCTGATGTAGGGTATATTGTTTTTATCATGTACACGCACTTTCAGAATGATTGATATCCTAATTCAATACAAAATTCGAATCGGTGTTCATTGTAAGTGGGGCATGTTTTTGCCACTTCAGAAATTCATAATTAATTTTTAAAAAATCGTTGACACTTTTTGAACGTGTTTTTTTCATAGAAAATGGTTCAAATTAAGTTGAATTTGAATATCGAGAAAAAATATGTATAAACTCTCCATAATTTTAATTTCAACTATCCCCCGTATACTTAACATGGGAAAAGTAGTTAAGTTTGATAATTCAACTGAATGAAATGAATCGAAATCGCCACTTTTTTATTGAACTCTGAGGTAGGGTATATTGTTCTCATCATGTACACGCACTTTCAAAATGATTGAATTTCAAATTCAATACAAATGTTGAATCGGTGTTCGTTGTTAGTGGGGCATGTTTTTGCACTTCAGAAATTCATAACTAATTTTTAAAAAATCGTTGACACTTTTTGAAGGTGTTTTGTCATAGAGGAAGGTTCAAATTAAGTTGAATTTGAATATCGAGAAAAAATATGTATTAAATCTCCTTATTTTTGAATTTGAACTATCCCTTGTATACTTAACATGGGAAAAGTAGTTAAGTTTGATAATTCAACAGAATGAAATGAATCGAAATCGCCACTTTTTTATTGAACTCTGAGGTGGGGTATATTGTTCTCATCATATACACGCACTTTCAGAATGATTGAATTCCTAATTCAATACAAAAGTTGAATCGGTGTTCGCTGCTAGTATGGCATGTGGTTGCCACTTCAAAAATTCATAACTTATTTTTAAAAAACCGTAGACACTTTTTGAACGTGTGACGGTTCAAATTAAGTTGAATTTGAATAACGAGAAAAAATATGTATTATCCCTCATAATTTTTGAACTTGAACTATCCCTCATATACTTAAAATGGAAAACGTAGTTAAGTTTGATAATTCAACAGAATTCAATGAATCGAGATTGCCACTTTTTTATTAAACTCTGAGGTAGGGTATATTGTTTTTATCATGTACAAGCACTTTCAGAATGATTGAATTCCTAATTCAATACAAATGTTGAATCGGTGTTCGTTGTTAGTGGGGCTTGTTTTTGCCACTTCAGAAATTCAAAAATAATTTTTAAAAAATCGTTGACACTTTTTGAAGGTGTTTTGTCATAGAGGACGGTTCAAATTAAGATGAATTGGAATATCGAGAAAAAATATGTATTATCTCTCCATATTTTTGAATTTTTGAACTATCCCCCATATACTTAACATGGGAAAAGTAGTTAAGTTTGATAATTCAACAGAATGAAATGAATCGAAATCGCCACTTTTTTATTGAACTCTGAGGTAGGGTATATTGTTCTCATCATGTACACGCACTTTCAGAATGATTGAATTCCTAATTCAATACAAAAGTTGAATCGGTGTTCGCTGCTAGTATGGCATGTGGTTGCCACTTCAAAAATTCATAACTAATATTTAAAAAACTGTAGACACTTTTCGAACGTGTGACGGTTCAAATTAAGTTGAATTTGAATAACGAGAAAAAATAAGAATTATCTCTCCTAATTTTTGAACTTGAACTATTCCCCATATACTTAACATGGGTAAAATAGTTATGTTTGATAATTCACCAGAATTCAACGAATCAAGATCGCCGCTTTTTGATTAAACTCTGAGGTGAAAGTTCATGTACACGAACTTTCAGAATGATTGAATTCCTAATTCATTACAGAAGTCGAATCGGTGTTAGTTGTTAGTGGGGCATGTTTTTGCCACTTCAAAAATTAATAACTAATTTTTAAAAAATTGATTTCACTTTTTAAACGTGTTTTCTCATAGAAAACAGTTCAAATTAAGTTGAATTTGAATAACGAAAAAAAAATAAGTATTATCTCTCCTTATTTTTGAATTTGAACTATCCCCCTATTTAGTTAACATCTGAAAAGTAGTAAGTTTGATAAATCACCAGAATTCAACGAAATGAGATCGCCACTTTTATATTAAACTCTGAGGTAGGGTGTATTGTTCCTATTATTCATACGCACTTTCAGAATGATTGAATTCCTAATTCAATACAAAAGTTGACTCTGTGTTCGCTGCTTATGGGGCATGTGTTTGCCACTTCAAAAATTCATAACTAATTTTTAAAAAATCGTTGACACTTTTTTAACGTGTTTTCTCATAGAGGACGGTTCAAATTAAGCTGAATTTGAATAACGAGAAAAAATAAGTATTATCTCTCCTTATTTTTGAATTTGAACTATCCCCCGTATACTTAACATGGGAAAAGTAGTTAAGTTTGATAATTCAACAGAATGAAATGAATCGAAATCGCCACTTTTTTACTGAACTCTGAGGTAGGGTATATTGTTCTCATCATGTACACGCACTTTCAGAATGATTGAATTCCTAATTCAATACAAAAGTTGAATCGGTGTTCGCTGCTAGTATGGCATGTGGTTGCCACTTCAAAAATTCATAACTAATTTTTAAAAAACCGTAGACACTTTTTGAACGTGTGACAGTTCAAATTAAGTTGAATTTGAATAACGAGAAAAAATATGTATTATCTCTCCTAATTTTTGAACTTGAACTATCCCCCATATACTTAACAAGGAAAAAGTAGTTAAGTTTGATAATTCTCCAGAACTCAACGAATCAGGATCGCCACTTTTTGATTGAAATCTGAGGTAGAGTATATTGTTTTAATCATGAACCCGCACTTTCAGAATGATTGAATTCCTAACTCAATACAAAAATTGAATCGGTGTTTGTTGTTAGTGGGGCATGTTTTTGCCAATTCAGAAATTCATAAATTATTTTTAAAAAATCGTTGGCACTTTTTGAACGTGTTTTCTCATAGAGGATGGTTCAAATTAGGTTGAATTTGAATTTTGAGAAAAAATATGTATTATCTCTCCATATTTTTGAATTTAAACTATCCCCCATATACATGGAAAAAGTAGTTAAGTTTGATAATTCACCAGAATTCAACGAATCAAGATCGCCACTTTTTGATTTAACTCTGATGTAGGGTATATTGTTTTTATCATGTACACGCACTTTCAGAATGATTGATATCCTAATTCAATACAAAATTCGAATCGGTGTTCATTGTTAGTGGGGCATGTTTTTGCCACTTCAGAAATTCATAATTAATTTTTAAAAAATCGTTGACACTTTTTGAACGTGTTTTTTTCATAGAAAATGGTTCAAATTAAGTTGAATTTGAATATCGAGAAAAAATATGTATAAACTCTCCATAATTTTAATTTCAACTATCCCCCGTATACTTAACATGGGAAAAGTAGTTAAGTTTGATAATTCAACTGAATGAAATGAATCGAAATCGCCACTTTTTTATTGAACTCTGAGGTAGGGTATATTGTTCTCATCATGTACACGCACTTTCAAAATGATTGAATTTCAAATTCAATACAAATGTTGAATCGGTGTTCGTTGTTAGTGGGGCATGTTTTTGCACTTCAGAAATTCATAACTAATTTTTAAAAAATCGTTGACACTTTTTGAAGGTGTTTTGTCATAGAGGAAGGTTCAAATTAAGTTGAATTTGAATATCGAGAAAAAATATGTATTAAATCTCCTTATTTTTGAATTTGAACTATCCCCCGTATACTTAACATGGGAAAAGTAGTTAAGTTTGATAATTCAACAGAATGAAATGAATCGAAATCGCCACTTTTTTATTGAACTCTGAGGTGGGGTATATTGTTCTCATCATATACACGCACTTTCAGAATGATTGAATTCCTAATTCAATACAAAAGTTGAATCGGTGTTCGCTGCTAGTATGGCATGTGGTTGCCACTTCAAAAATTCATAACTTATTTTTAAAAAACCGTAGACACTTTTTGAACGTGTGACGGTTCAAATTAAGTTGAATTTGAATAACGAGAAAAAATATGTATTATCCCTCATAATTTTTGAACTTGAACTATCCCTCATATACTTAAAATGGAAAACGTAGTTAAGTTTGATAATTCAACAGAATTCAATGAATCGAGATTGCCACTTTTTTATTAAACTCTGAGGTAGGGTATATTGTTTTTATCATGTACAAGCACTTTCAGAATGATTGAATTCCTAATTCAATACAAATGTTGAATCGGTGTTCGTTGTTAGTGGGGCTTGTTTTTGCCACTTCAGAAATTCAAAAATAATTTTTAAAAAATCGTTGACACTTTTTGAAGGTGTTTTGTCATAGAGGACGGTTCAAATTAAGATGAATTGGAATATCGAGAAAAAATATGTATTATCTCTCCATATTTTTGAATTTTTGAACTATCCCCCATATACTTAACATGGGAAAAGTAGTTAAGTTTGATAATTCAACAGAATGAAATGAATCGAAATCGCCACTTTTTTATTGAACTCTGAGGTAGGGTATATTGTTCTCATCATGTACACGCACTTTCAGAATGATTGAATTCCTAATTCAATACAAAAGTTGAATCGGTGTTCGCTGCTAGTATGGCATGTGGTTGCCACTTCAAAAATTCATAACTAATATTTAAAAAACTGTAGACACTTTTCGAACGTGTGACGGTTCAAATTAAGTTGAATTTGAATAACGAGAAAAAATAAGAATTATCTCTCCTAATTTTTGAACTTGAACTATTCCCCATATACTTAACATGGGTAAAATAGTTATGTTTGATAATTCACCAGAATTCAACGAATCAAGATCGCCGCTTTTTGATTAAACTCTGAGGTGAAAGTTCATGTACACGAACTTTCAGAATGATTGAATTCCTAATTCATTACAGAAGTCGAATCGGTGTTAGTTGTTAGTGGGGCATGTTTTTGCCACTTCAAAAATTAATAACTAATTTTTAAAAAATTGATTTCACTTTTTAAACGTGTTTTCTCATAGAAAACAGTTCAAATTAAGTTGAATTTGAATAACGAAAAAAAAATAAGTATTATCTCTCCTTATTTTTGAATTTGAACTATCCCCCTATTTAGTTAACATCTGAAGAGTAGTAAGTTTGATAAATCACCAGAATTCAACGAAATGAGATCGCCACTTTTATATTAAACTCTGAGGTAGGGTGTATTGTTCCTATTATTCATACGCACTTTCAGAATGATTGAATTCCTAATTCAATACAAAAGTTGACTCTGTGTTCGCTGCTTATGGGGCATGTGTTTGCCACTTCAAAAATTCATAACTAATTTTTAAAAAATCGTTGACACTTTTTTAACGTGTTTTCTCATAGAGGACGGTTCAAATTAAGCTGAATTTGAATAACGAGAAAAAATAAGTATTATCTCTCCTTATTTTTGAATTTGAACTATCCCCCGTATACTTAACATGGGAAAAGTAGTTAAGTTTGATAATTCAACAGAATGAAATGAATCGAAATCGCCACTTTTTTACTGAACTCTGAGGTAGGGTATATTGTTCTCATCATGTACACGCACTTTCAGAATGATTGAATTCCTAATTCAATACAAAAGTTGAATCGGTGTTCGCTGCTAGTATGGCATGTGGTTGCCACTTCAAAAATTCATAACTAATTTTTAAAAAACCGTAGACACTTTTTGAACGTGTGACAGTTCAAATTAAGTTGAATTTGAATAACGAGAAAAATATGTATTATCTCTCCTAATTTTTGAACTTGAACTATCCCCCATATACTTAACAAGGAAAAAGTAGTTAAGTTTGATAATTCTCCAGAACTCAACGAATCAGGATCGCCACTTTTTGATTGAAATCTGAGGTAGAGTATATTGTTTTAATCATGAACCCGCACTTTCAGAATGATTGAATTCCTAACTCAATACAAAAATTGAATCGGTGTTTGTTGTTAGTGGGGCATGTTTTTGCCAATTCAGAAATTCATAAATTATTTTTAAAAAATCGTTGGCACTTTTTGAACGTGTTTTCTCATAGAGGATGGTTCAAATTAGGTTGAATTTGAATTTTGAGAAAAAATATGTATTATCTCTCCATATTTTTGAATTTAAACTATCCCCCATATACATGGAAAAAGTAGTTAAGTTTGATAATTCACCAGAATTCAACGAATCCAGATCGCCACTTTTTGATTTAACTCTGATGTAGGGTATATTGTTTTTATCATGTACACGCACTTTCAGAATGATTGATATCCTAATTCAATACAAAATTCGAATCGGTGTTCATTGTTAGTGGGGCATGTTTTTGCCACTTCAGAAATTCATAATTAATTTTTAAAAAATCGTTGACACTTTTTGAACGTGTTTTTTTCATAGAAAATGGTTCAAATTAAGTTGAATTTGAATATCGAGAAAAAATATGTATAAACTCTCCATAATTTTAATTTCAACTATCCCCCGTATACTTAACATGGGAAAAGTAGTTAAGTTTGATAATTCAACTGAATGAAATGAATCGAAATCGCCACTTTTTTATTGAACTCTGAGGTAGGGTATATTGTTCTCATCATGTACACGCACTTTCAAAATGATTGAATTTCAAATTCAATACAAATGTTGAATCGGTGTTCGTTGTTAGTGGGGCATGTTTTTGCACTTCAGAAATTCATAACTAATTTTTAAAAAATCGTTGACACTTTTTGAAGGTGTTTTGTCATAGAGGAAGGTTCAAATTAAGTTGAATTTGAATATCGAGAAAAAATATGTATTAAATCTCCTTATTTTTGAATTTGAACTATCCCCCGAATACTTAACATGGGAAAAGTAGTTAAGTTTGATAATTCAACAGAATGAAATGAATCGAAATCGCCACTTTTTTATTGAACTCTGAGGTGGGGTATATTGTTCTCATCATATACACGCACTTTCAGAATGATTGAATTCCTAATTCAATACAAAAGTTGAATCGGTGTTCGCTGCTAGTATGGCATGTGGTTGCCACTTCAAAAATTCATAACTTATTTTTAAAAAACCGTAGACACTTTTTGAACGTGTGACGGTTCAAATTAAGTTGAATTTGAATAACGAGAAAAAATATGTATTATCCCTCATAATTTTTGAACTTGAACTATCCCTCATATACTTAAAATGGAAAACGTAGTTAAGTTTGATAATTCAACAGAATTCAATGAATCGAGATTGCCACTTTTTTATTAAACTCTGAGGTAGGGTATATTGTTTTTATCATGTACAAGCACTTTCAGAATGATTGAATTCCTAATTCAATACAAATGTTGAATCGGTGTTCGTTGTTAGTGGGGCTTGTTTTTGCCACTTCAGAAATTCAAAAATAATTTTTAAAAAATCGTTGACACTTTTTGAAGGTGTTTTGTCATAGAGGACGGTTCAAATTAAGATGAATTGGAATATCGAGAAAAAATATGTATTATCTCTCCATATTTTTGAATTTTTGAACTATCCCCCATATACTTAACATGGGAAAAGTAGTTAAGTTTGATAATTCAACAGAATGAAATGAATCGAAATCGCCACTTTTTTATTGAACTCTGAGGTAGGGTATATTGTTCTCATCATGTACACGCACTTTCAGAATGATTGAATTCCTAATTCAATACAAAAGTTGAATCGGTGTTCGCTGCTAGTATGGCATGTGGTTGCCACTTCAAAAATTCATAACTAATATTTAAAAAACTGTAGACACTTTTCGAACGTGTGACGGTTCAAATTAAGTTGAATTTGAATAACGAGAAAAAATAAGAATTATCTCTCCTAATTTTTGAACTTGAACTATTCCCCATATACTTAACATGGGTAAAATAGTTATGTTTGATAATTCACCAGAATTCAACGAATCAAGATCGCCGCTTTTTGATTAAACTCTGAGGTGAAAGTTCATGTACACGAACTTTCAGAATGATTGAATTCCTAATTCATTACAGAAGTCGAATCGGTGTTAGTTGTTAGTGGGGCATGTTTTTGCCACTTCAAAAATTAATAACTAATTTTTAAAAAATTGATTTCACTTTTTAAACGTGTTTTCTCATAGAAAACAGTTCAAATTAAGTTGAATTTGAATAACGAAAAAAAAATAAGTATTATCTCTCCTTATTTTTGAATTTGAACTATCCCCCTATTTAGTTAACATCTGAAAAGTAGTAAGTTTGATAAATCACCAGAATTCAACGAAATGAGATCGCCACTTTTATATTAAACTCTGAGGTAGGGTGTATTGTTCCTATTATTCATACGCACTTTCAGAATGATTGAATTCCTAATTCAATACAAAAGTTGACTCTGTGTTCGCTGCTTATGGGGCATGTGTTTGCCACTTCAAAAATTCATAACTAATTTTTAAAAAATCGTTGACACTTTTTTAACGTGTTTTCTCATAGAGGACGGTTCAAATTAAGCTGAATTTGAATAACGAGAAAAAATAAGCATTATCTCTCCTTATTTTTGAATTTGAACTATCCCCCGTATACTTAACATGGGAAAAGTAGTTAAGTTTGATAATTCAACAGAATGAAATGAATCGAAATCGCCACTTTTTTACTGAACTCTGAGGTAGGGTATATTGTTCTCATCATGTACACGCACTTTCAGAATGATTGAATTCCTAATTCAATACAAAAGTTGAATCGGTGTTCGCTGCTAGTATGGCATGTGGTTGCCACTTCAAAAATTCATAACTAATTTTTAAAAAACCGTAGACACTTTTTGAACGTGTGACAGTTCAAATTAAGTTGAATTTGAATAACGAGAAAAAATAAGAATTATCTCTCCTAATTTTTGAACTTGAACTATTCCCCATATACTTAACATGGGTAAAATAGTTATGTTTGATAATTCACCAGAATTCAACGAATCAAGATCGCCGCTTTTTGATTAAACTCTGAGGTGAAAGTTCATGTACACGAACTTTCAGAATGATTGAATTCCTAATTCATTACAGAAGTCGAATCGGTGTTAGTTGTTAGTGGGGCATGTTTTTGCCACTTCAAAAATTAATAACTAATTTTTAAAAAATTGATTTCACTTTTTAAACGTGTTTTCTCATAGAAAACAGTTCAAATTAAGTTGAATTTGAATAACGAAAAAAAAATAAGTATTATCTCTCCTTATTTTTGAATTTGAACTATCCCCCTATTTAGTTAACATCTGAAAAGTAGTAAGTTTGATAAATCACCAGAATTCAACGAAATGAGATCGCCACTTTTATATTAAACTCTGAGGTAGGGTGTATTGTTCCTATTATTCATACGCACTTTCAGAATGATTGAATTCCTAATTCAATACAAAAGTTGACTCTGTGTTCGCTGCTTATGGGGCATGTGTTTGCCACTTCAAAAATTCATAACTAATTTTTAAAAAATCGTTGACACTTTTTTAACGTGTTTTCTCATAGAGGACGGTTCAAATTAAGCTGAATTTGAATAACGAGAAAAAATAAGCATTATCTCTCCTTATTTTTGAATTTGAACTATCCCCCGTATACTTAACATGGGAAAAGTAGTTAAGTTTGATAATTCAACAGAATGAAATGAATCGAAATCGCCACTTTTTTACTGAACTCTGAGGTAGAGTATATTGTTCTCATCATGTACACGCACTTTCAGAATGATTGAATTCCTAATTCAATACAAAAGTTGAATCGGTGTTCGCTGCTAGTATGGCATGTGGTTGCCACTTCAAAAATTCATAACTAATTTTTAAAAAACCGTAGACACTTTTTGAACGTGTGACAGTTCAAATTAAGTTGAATTTGAATAACGAGAAAAAATATGTATTATCTCTCCTAATTTTTGAACTTGAACTATCCCCCATATACTTAACAAGGAAAAAGTAGTTAAGTTTGATAATTCTCCAGAACTCAACGAATCAGGATCGCCACTTTTTGATTGAAATCTGAGGTAGAGTATATTGTTTTAATCATGAACCCGCACTTTCAGAATGATTGAATTCCTAACTCAATACAAAAATTGAATCGGTGTTTGTTGTTAGTGGGGCATGTTTTTGCCAATTCAGAAATTCATAAATTATTTTTAAAAAATCGTTGGCACTTTTTGAACGTGTTTTCTCATAGAGGATGGTTCAAACTAGGTTGAATTTGAATTTTGAGAAAAAATATGTATTATCTCTCCATATTTTTGAATTTAAACTATCCCCCATATACATGGAAAAAGTAGTTAAGTTTGATAATTCACCAGAATTCAACGAATCAAGATCGCCACTTTTTGATTTAACTCTGATGTAGGGTATATTGTTTTTATCATGTACACGCACTTTCAGAATGATTGATATCCTAATTCAATACAAAATTCGAATCGGTGTTCATTGTTAGTGGGGCATGTTTTTGCCACTTCAGAAATTCATAATTAATTTTTAAAAAATCGTTGACACTTTTTGAACGTGTTTTTTTCATAGAAAATGGTTCAAATTAAGTTGAATTTGAATATCGAGAAAAAATATGTATAAACTCTCCATAATTTTAATTTCAACTATCCCCCGTATACTTAACATGGGAAAAGTAGTTAAGTTTGATAATTCAACTGAATGAAATGAATCGAAATCGCCACTTTTTTATTGAACTCTGAGGTAGGGTATATTGTTCTCATCATGTACACGCACTTTCAAAATGATTGAATTTCAAATTCAATACAAATGTTGAATCGGTGTTCGTTGTTAGTGGGGCATGTTTTTGCACTTCAGAAATTCATAACTAATTTTTAAAAAATCGTTGACACTTTTTGAAGGTGTTTTGTCATAGAGGAAGGTTCAAATTAAGTTGAATTTGAATATCGAGAAAAAATATGTATTAAATCTCCTTATTTTTGAATTTGAACTATCCCCCGTATACTTAACATGGGAAAAGTAGTTAAGTTTGATAATTCAACAGAATGAAATGAATCGAAATCGCCACTTTTTTATTGAACTCTGAGGTGGGGTATATTGTTCTCATCATATACACGCACTTTCAGAATGATTGAATTCCTAATTCAATACAAAAGTTGAATCGGTGTTCGCTGCTAGTATGGCATGTGGTTGCCACTTCAAAAATTCATAACTTATTTTTAAAAAACCGTAGACACTTTTTGAACGTGTGACGGTTCAAATTAAGTTGAATTTGAATAACGAGAAAAAATATGTATTATCCCTCATAATTTTTGAACTTGAACTATCCCTCATATACTTAAAATGGAAAACGTAGTTAAGTTTGATAATTCAACAGAATTCAATGAATCGAGATTGCCACTTTTTTATTAAACTCTGAGGTAGGGTATATTGTTTTTATCATGTACAAGCACTTTCAGAATGATTGAATTCCTAATTCAATACAAATGTTGAATCGGTGTTCGTTGTTAGTGGGGCTTGTTTTTGCCACTTCAGATATTCAAAAATAATTTTTAAAAAATCGTTGACACTTTTTGAAGGTGTTTTGTCATAGAGGACGGTTCAAATTAAGATGAATTGGAATATCGAGAAAAAATATGTATTATCTCTCCATATTTTTGAATTTTTGAACTATCCCCCATATACTTAACATGGGAAAAGTAGTTAAGTTTGATAATTCAACAGAATGAAATGAATCGAAATCGCCACTTTTTTATTGAACTCTGAGGTAGGGTATATTGTTCTCATCATGTACACGCACTTTCAGAATGATTGAATTCCTAATTCAATACAAAAGTTGAATCGGTGTTCGCTGCTAGTATGGCATGTGATTGCCACTTCAAAAATTCATAACTAATATTTAAAAAACTGTAGACACTTTTCGAACGTGTGACGGTTCAAATTAAGTTGAATTTGAATAACGAGAAAAAATAAGAATTATCTCTCCTAATTTTTGAACTTGAACTATTCCCCATATACTTAACATGGGTAAAATAGTTATGTTTGATAATTCACCAGAATTCAACGAATCAAGATCGCCGCTTTTTGATTAAACTCTGAGGTGAAAGTTCATGTACACGAACTTTCAGAATGATTGAATTCCTAATTCATTACAGAAGTCGAATCGGTGTTAGTTGTTAGTGGGGCATGTTTTTGCCACTTCAAAAATTAATAACTAATTTTTAAAAAATTGATTTCACTTTTTAAACGTGTTTTCTCATAGAAAACAGTTCAAATTAAGTTGAATTTGAATAACGAAAAAAAAATAAGTATTATCTCTCCTTATTTTTGAATTTGAACTATCCCCCTATTTAGTTAACATCTGAAAAGTAGTAAGTTTGATAAATCACCAGAATTCAACGAAATGAGATCGCCACTTTTATATTAAACTCTGAGGTAGGGTGTATTGTTCCTATTATTCATACGCACTTTCAGAATGATTGAATTCCTTATTCAATACAAAAGTTGACTCTGTGTTCGCTGCTTATGGGGCATGTGTTTGCCACTTCAAAAATTCATAACTAATTTTTAAAAAATCGTTGACACTTTTTTAACGTGTTTTCTCATAGAGGACGGTTCAAATTAAGCTGAATTTGAATAACGAGAAAAAATAAGTATTATCTCTCCTTATTTTTGAATTTGAACTATCCCCCGTATACTTAACATGGGAAAAGTAGTTAAGTTTGATAATTCAACAGAATGAAATGAATCGAAATCGCCACTTTTTTACTGAACTCTGAGGTAGGGTATATTGTTCTCATCATGTACACGCACTTTCAGAATGATTGAATTCCTAATTCAATACAAAAGTTGAATCGGTGTTCGCTGCTAGTATGGCATGTGGTTGCCACTTCAAAAATTCATAACTAATTTTTAAAAAACCGTAGACACTTTTTGAACGTGTGACAGTTCAAATTAAGTTGAATTTAAATATCGAGAAAAAATATGTATTATCTCTCCTAATTTTTGAACTTGAACTATCCCCCATATACTTAACCCATTAGAGCCTGAATTAATTTTTTGTTTCAGATTTATTTTTTTTTTGCTATAATTTGAAAGTATTAGGTCTCTAAGTGAGAAAAATAAAAATTTTAATTTTTTTGAATTTTAATTGAAGTTTTAATTGACAATTAAAGGGTGATGCTAAATTGCATCGCTAGGCTCTAATGTAGTCAATTTCTGCTTTTTTGCTGTTTTGAGGTTAAGATTTCTTACAGTCCAAAAAAGTTTTTTGGGGGTCTCTAATGGGTAGGCCCTTCTGTTTTATGTCAAAACAAAAATTCAGAGGGTCCCAAGTGGGCCCTAAAGGCAAAGGACCCACTTTGACATCACTTATAGAAACAAAATAAAGTGTCAAAAAAGGCAATGGCTATTCATATTTGTTATATCTGTGTGTTGAATATAATTTTTTATGTTACTTGGAAGCATATGAAGGGACTTCAACGGGTCCCAACAAGGGGTCCCAAGGGTCCCAGAGTTGTTTTTGCTCCCTATTCTTTTTATCATTGTAATTGAATACCATATAGAAAGTATTATTTGATCTTATGGCATTGCAAGTCCCAAGACGCAAGTTACATGTTGGGGCCCATGCAGGGCCTCATATGAGACCCAGGGTCCCATAATACTCTTGCTCCTATATTTTAGTTTGGTATTTTATACATTTTCTAATGCGGTCCTCAGTGTCTTTATTCCAGTAAAGTGTAACCCGTACCCTCAAGCTAGCAATAATTTTGTAAATATACAGTTAGCTCTTTGAAAAAACGGGTCACCCTTTAGTAGTGCAAAGGCAATGAGCATTACATTAGAAAATAATCAAAGTATGTAAGATGCCAAAATACAATATAAGAGCAAGCGTATTATGGGTCCCTGGGTCCCATGTGAGGCCGTGCATAGACCCCGCCATCATGTTGGGATATACCTTGCAATGCTAGCTTAAACAATACACTCGAGTGTACTGTTTTTGAGCTAGCATTGCAAGGTATGAACATGATGGCGGTGTTTATGCACGGTCTCTCATGGGACCCAGGGACCCATATTACGCTTGCTCTTATATTGTATTTTGGCATTTTACATATTTTCTAATGTAATGCTCATTGCCTTTGCGCTACTAAAGGGTTAACCGTATTTTCAAGGTAACTGTATATTTACAAAATTATCGCTAGCTTGAGGGTACGGGTTACACTTTACTGGAATAAAGACACTGAGGACCGCATTAGAAAATATATAAAATACCAAACTAAAATAT
Source organism: Siphlonurus alternatus (assembly GCA_949825025.1). Classification (NCBI taxonomy): domain Eukaryota; kingdom Metazoa; phylum Arthropoda; class Insecta; order Ephemeroptera; family Siphlonuridae; genus Siphlonurus; species Siphlonurus alternatus. Next base: position 1,652,098 of record OX463783.1, read on the forward strand.
AGGAGCAAGAGTATTATGGAACCCTGGGTCTCATTTGAGGCCCTGCATGGGCCCCATGGCACCATGTAACTTGCATCTTGTATCTTGGGATTTGCAATGCCATAAGTTCAAATAATACTTTCTATATGGTATTCAATTACAATGACAAATAGAATAGGGAGCAAAAAACTACTCTGGGACCCTTGGGACCCCTTGTTGGGACCCGTTGAAGTCCCTTCATATGCTTCCAAGTAACATACAAAAATATATTCAACACACAAATAACAAATTTGAATAGCCATTACCTTTTTTGACACTTTATTCTGTTTCTATAAGTGATGTCAAAGTGGGTCCTTTGCCTTTAGGGCCAACTTGGGACCCTCTGAATTTTTGTTTTGACATAAAAAAGAAGGATCTACTCATTAGAGATCCCCCAAAAAACTTTTTTGGACTGTAAGAGGTCGTAACCTCAAAACAGCAAAAAAGCAGAAATTGACTACATTAGAGCCTAGCGATGCAATTTAGCATCACTCTTACTTGACATGGCATATCACCCAAAATATTTATGTCAACCAACTTTTTGATTTTTTACTTCAAAGTGTAGTATGTAGGTAGCATTTTGATATAAGAATGAAAATTTTACTACAATTTTTTAAAAAGTTATTAAAATATTTGCAAAATAACTTTGAGCAGAAGGCGAACAAAATTTGTACCAAAACTTTGATTTAGCGTCTGATGGGCAATTTTTTTGAAAAAATCAAAATTGATATATTAGCATATCTATAGTGTCAATGCAAATAGTTATTGACTGTTTTTAGCAATATAGCATCGTAACTTTATTTTTAAATATTTTTTTGCCAAGGAGTGTTTTGCGATGCTAAAATGCATCGCTAGGCTTTAATGGGTTAACGTGGAAAAAGTAGTTAAGTTTGATAATTCTCCAGAACTCAACGAATCAGGATCGCCACTTTTTGATTGAAATCTGAGGTAGGGTATATTGTTTTAATCATGAACCCGCACTTTCAGAATGATTGAATTCCTAACTCAATACAAAAATTGAATCGGTGTTCGTTGTTAGTGGGGCATGTTTTTGCCAATTCAGAAATTCATAAATTATTTTTAAAAAATCGTTGACACTTTTTGAACGTGTTTTCTCATAGAGGATGGTTCAAATTAGGTTGAATTTGAATATCGAGAAAAGATATGTATTATCTCTCCATATTTTTTAATTTAAACTATCCCCCATATACATGGAAAAAGTAGTTAAGTTTGATAATTCACCAGAATTCAACGAATCAAGATCGCCACTTTTTGATTTGACTCTGATGTAGGGTATATTGTTTTTATCATGTACACGCACTTTCAGAATGATTGATATCCTAATTCAATACAAAATTCGAATCGGTGTTCATTGTTAGTGGGGCATGTTTTTGCCATTTCAGAAATTCATAATTAATTTTTAAAAAATCGTTGACACTTTTTGAACGTGTTTTTTTCATAGAAAATGATTCAAATTAAGTTGAATTTGAATATCGAGAAAAAATATGTATAAACTCTCCATAATTTTAATTTCAACTATCCCCCGTATACTTAACATGGGAAAAGTAGTTAAGTTTGATAATTCAACTGAATGAAATGAATCGAAATCGCCACTTTTTTATTGAACTCTGAGGTAGGGTATATTGTTCAAAAATTCAATTCAAATTCAAAATTCTTTATTAATTCCATTCATCCTACAATCATAAAATCAATTACATGATGTATGTTGAGGTTTTAGGACAAGTCAAAGTTGTAATTGTTAAATTGGTAACAATTACGCTAGAGTTAAAAAATATACAGTAATTTATTTAACTTTTAGTAGCATTTTTTTCAGCAAAATCACATTCCAGATATTTCTTCACACTGTAAAAACACTTGTCTATAAGCAACTTTCTTACACTTGTTTGAAACAACTTCACATTATCAATGCACTTAATTTCACTTGGTAACTTATTATATAGACTTAGACAACTAAGAAATGGGCCATTTTTATACATATTAAGTCTACACCATTTAGGGGCTATCACAAGTTTCATATTTCTTGTATTGTGTGTATGATTTACTTCATGCTTTTTAAACTCTGACATATTTTTTTTAACAAAACTTACACTTTCAAATACAAATATGCATGGAAGTGTTAAAATATCATTTTTTTTAAATAAATGGACACATGAGTTTCTGCTTTTTACAAAATACATCAGTCTTATAACCTTCTTCTGTAGTATAAATAGTCTATGGAAGTCAGGAGAATGTCCCCAACATATTATCCCATATTTCAAAATTGAGTAAAAATTTGAGTAGTATAAAGTTTTTAGACACTCAACTTCACATTCATGCCTCAGCTCACCAATGGCAAATATTACTGAGGAGAGTTTTTTACAAGCATAATCTATGTGATCAGTCCATCTTAAATGTTCATCTATAATTATACCCAAAAATTTGGTGTTGTGTTTTACTTCAATATTTTGATTCTCATCAAAATATTGAATATTTTGTTCTCATCATGTACTCGCACTTTCAAAATGATTGAATTTCAAATTCAATACAAATGTTGAATCGGTGTTCGTTGTTAGTGGAGCATGTTTTTGCCACTTCAAAAATTCATAACTAATTTTTAAAAAATCGTTGACACTTTTTGAAGGTGTTTTGTCATAGAGGATGGTTTAAATTAATTTGAATTTGAATATCGAGAAAAAATATGTATTAAATCTCCTTATTTTTGAATTTAAACTATACCCCGTATACTTAACATGGGAAAAGTAGTTAAGTTTGATAATTCAACAGAATGAAATGAATCGAAATCGCCACTTTTTTATTGAACTCTGAGGTAGGGTATATTGTTCTCATCATATACACGCACTTTCAGAATGATTGAATTTCAAATTCAATACAAATGTTGAATCGGTGTTCGTTGTTAGTGGGGCATGTTTTTGCCACTTCAGAAATTCATAACTAATTTTTAAAAAATCGTTGACACTTTTTGAAGGTGTTTTGTCATAGAGGATGGTTTAAATTAATTTGAATTTGAATATCGAGATAAAATATGTATTAAATCTCCTTATTTTTCAATTTGAACTATCCCCCGTATACTTAACATGGGAAAAGTAGTTAAGTTTGATAATTCAACAGAATGAAATGAATCGAAATCGCCACTTTTTTATTGAACTCTGAGATAGGGTATATTGTTCTCATCATATACACGCACTTTCAGAATGATTGAATTCCTAATTCAATACAAAAGTTGAATCGGTGTTCGCTGCTAGTATGGCATGTGGTTGCCACTTCAAAAATTCATAACTAATTTTTAAAAAACCGTAGACACTTTTTGAACGTGTGACGGTTCAAATTAAGTTGAATTTGAATAACGAGAAAAAATATGAATTATCTCTCATAATTTTTGAACTTGAACTATCCCCCATATACTTAAAATGGAAAAAGTAGTTAAGTTTGATAATTCAACAGAATTCAATGAATCGAGATCGCCACTTTTTGATTAAACTCTGAGGTAGGGTGTATTGTTCCTATTATGTATACGCACTTTCAGAATGATTGAATTTCTAATTCAATACAAAAGTTGACTCTGTGTTCGCTGCTAATGGGGCATGAGTTTGCCACTTCAAAATTTCATAACTAATTTTTAAAAAACCGTTGACACTTTTTGAACGTGTTTTCTCATAGAAGTCGGTTCAAATTAAGTTGAATTTGAATAACGAGAAAAAATATGTATTATCTCTCCATATTTTTTAATTTGAACTATCCCCCATATACTTCAAATGGAAAAAGTAGTTAAGTTTGATAATTCAACAGAATTCAATGAATCGAGTTTGTCACTTTCTTATTAAACTCTTAGGTAGGGTATATTGTTCTTATCATGTACACGCACTTTCAGAATGATTGAATTTCAAATTCAATACATATGTTGAATCGGTGTTCGTTGTTAGTGGGGCATGTTTTTGCCAATTCAGAAATTCATAACTAATTTTTAAAAAATCGTTGACACTTTTTGAAGGTGTTTTGTCATAGAGGAAGGTTCAAATTAAGTTGAATTTGAATATCGAGAAAAAATATGTATTAAATCTCCTTATTTTTGAATTTGAACTATCCCCCGTGTACTTAACATGGGAAAAGTAGTTGGGTTTGATAATTCAACAGAATGAAATGAATCGAAATCGCAACTTTTTTATTGAACTCTGAGGTAGGGTATATTGTTCTCATCATATACACGCACTTTCAGAATGATTGAATTCCTAATTCAATACAAAAGTTGAATCGGTGTTCGCTGCTAGTATGGCATGTGGTTGCCACTTCAAAAATTCATAACTTATTTTTAAAAAACCGTAGACACTTTTTGAACGTGTGACGGTTCAAATTAAGTTGAATTTGAATATCGAGAAAAAATATGTATTATCTCTCCATATTTTTGAATTTAAACTATCCCCCATATACATGGAAAAAGTAGTTAAGTTTGATAATTCACCAGAATTCAACGAATCAAGATCGCCACTTTTTGATTTAACTCTGAGGTAGGGTATATTGTTTTTATCATGTACACGCACTTTCAGAATGATTGAATTTCTAATTCAATACAAAAGTTGACTCTGTGTTCGCTGCTAATGGGGCATGAGTTTGCCACTTCAAAATTTCATAACTAATTTTTAAAAAACCGTTGACACATTTTGAACGTGTTTTCTCATAGAAGTCGGTTCAAATTAAGTTGAATTTGAATATCGAGAAAAAATATGTATTATCTCTCCATATTTTTGAATTTGAACTATCCCCCATATACTTAAAATGGAAAAAGTAGTTAAGTTTGATAATTCAACAGAATTCAATGAATCGAGTTTGTCACTTTCTTATTAAACTCTTAGGTAGGGTATATTGTTCTTATCATGTACACGCACTTTCAGAATGATTGAATTTCAAATTCAATACATATGTTGAATCGGTGTTCGTTGTTAGTGGGGCATGTTTTTGCCAATTCAGAAATTCATAACTAATTTTTAAAAAATCGTTGACACTTTTTGAAGGTGTTTTGTCATAGAGGAAGGTTCAAATTAAGTTGAATTTGAATATCGAGAAAAAATATGTATTAAATCTCCTTATTTTTGAATTTGAACTATCCCCCGTATACTTAACATGGGAAAAGTAGTTAAGTTTGATAATTCAACAGAATGAAATGAATCGAAATCGCCACTTTTTTATTGAACTCTGAGGTAGGGTATATTGTTCTCATCATGTACACGCACTTTCAGAATGATTGAATTCCTAATTCAATACAAAAGTTGAATCGGTGTTCGCTGCTAGTATGGCATGTGGTTGCCACTTCAAAAATTCATAACTAATTTTTAAAAAACCATAGACACTTTTTGAACGTGTGACGGTTCAAATTAAGTTGAATTTGAATAACGAGAAAAAATATGTATTATCTCTCCTAATTTTTAAACTTGAACTATCCCCCATATACTTAACGTGGAAAAAGTAGTTAAGTTTGATAATTTTCCAGAACTCAACGAATCAGGATCGCCACTTTTTGATTGAAATCTGAGGTAGGGTATATTGTTTTAATCATGAACCCGCACTTTCAGAATGATTGAATTCCTAACTCAATACAAAAATTGAAGCGGTGTTCGTTGTTAGTGGGGCATGTTTTTGCCAATTCAGAAATTCATAAATTATTTTTAAAAAATCGTTGACACTTTTTGAACGTGTTTTCTCATAGAGGATGGTTCAAATTAGGTTGAATTTGAATATCAAGAAAAAATATGTATTATCTCTCCATATTTTTGAATTTAAACTATCCCCCATATACATGGAAAAAGTAGTTAAGTTTGATAATTCACCAGAATTCAACGAATCAAGATCGCCACTTTTTGATTTAACTCTGAGGTAGGGTATATTGTTTTTATCATGTACACGCACTTTCAGATTGATTGATATCCTAATTCAATACAAAATTCGAATCGGTGTTCATTGTTAGTGGGGCATGTTTTTGCCACTTCAGAAATTCATAATTAATTTTTAATAAATCGTTGACACTTTTTGAACGTGTTTTTTTCATAGAAAATGGTTCAAATTAAGTTGAATTTGAATATCGAGAAAAAATATGTATAAACTCTCCATAATTTTAATTTCAACTATCCCCCGTATACTAAACATGGGAAAAGTAGTTAAGTTTGATAATTCAACTGAATGAAATGAATCAAAATCGCCACTTTTTTATTGAACTCTGAGGTAGGGTATATTGTTCTCATCATGTACACGCACTTTCAAAATGATTGAAATCCTAATTCAATACAAAAGTTGAATCGGTGTTCACTGCTAGTATGGCATGTGGTTGCCACTTCAAAAATTCATAACTAATTTTTAAAAAACTGTAGACACTTTTAGAACGTGTGACGGTTCAAATTAAGTTGAATTTGAATAACGAGAAAAAATATCCCCCATATACTTAAATTGGAAAAAGTAGTTAAGTTTGATAATTCAACAGAATTCAATGAATCAAGATCGCCACTTTTTTATTTAACTCTGATGTAGGGTATATTGTTTTTATCATGTACACGCACTTTCAGAATGATTGATATCCTAATTCAATACAAAATTCGAATCGGTGTTCATTGTTAGTGGGGCATGTTTTTGCCACTTCAGAAATTCATAATTAATTTTTAAAAAATCGTTTACACTTTTTGAACGTGTTTTTTTCATAGAAAATGGTTCAAATTAAGTTGAATTTGAATATCGAGAAAAAATATGTATAAACTCTCCATAATTTTAATTTCAACTATCCCCCGTATACTTAACATGGGAAAAGTAGTTAAGTTTGATAATTCAACTGAATGAAATGAATCGAAATCGCCACTTTTTTATTGAACTCTGAGGTAGGGTATGTTGTTCTCATCATGTACACGCACTTTCAAAATGATTGAATTTCAAATTCAATACAAATGTTGAATCGGTGTTCGTTGTTAGTGGGGCATGTTTTTGCCACTTCAGAAATTCTTAACTAATTTTTAAAAAATCGTTGACACTTTTTGAAGGTGTTTTGTCATAGAGGATGGTTTAAATTAATTTGAATTTGAATATCGAGAAAAAATATGTATTAAATCTCCTTATTTTTGAATTTGAACTATCCCCCGTATACTTAACATGGGAAAAGTAGTTAAGTTTGATAATTTAACAGAATGAAATGAATCGAAATCGCCACTTTTTTATTGAACTCTGAGGTAGGGTATATTGTTCTCATCATATACACGCACTTTCAGAATGATTGAATTTCAAATTCAATACAAATGTTGAATCGGTGTTCGTTGTTAGTGGGGCATGTTTTTGCCACTTCAGAAATACATAACTAATTTTTAAAAAATCGTTGACACTTTTTGAAGGTGTTTTGTCATAGAGGAAGGTTCAAATTAAGTTGAATTTGAATATCGAGAAAAAATATGTATTAAATCTCCTTATTTTTGAATTTGAACTATCCCCCGTATACTTAACATGGGAAAAGTAGTTAAGTTTGATAATTCAACAGTATGAAATAAATCGAAATCGCCACTTTTTTATTGAACTCTGAGGTGGGGTATATTGTTCTAATCATATACACGCACTTTCAGAATGATTGAATTCCTAATTCAATACAAAAGTTGAATCGGTGTTCGCTGCTAGTATGGCATGTGGTTGCCACTTCAAAAATTCATAACTTATTTTTAAAAAACCGTAGACACTTTTTGAACGTGTGACGGTTCAAATTAAGTTGAATTTGAATAACGAGAAAAAATATGTATTATCTCTCATAATTTTTGAACTTGAACTATCCCTCATATACTTAAAATGGAAAACGTAGTTAAGTTTGATAATTCAACAGAATTCAATGAATCGAGATTGCCACTTTTTTATTAAACTCTGAGGTATGGTATATTGTTTTTATCATGTACACGCACTTTCAGAATGATTGAATTCCTAATTCAATACAAATGTTGAATCGGTGTTCGTTGTTAGTGGGGCTTGTTTTTGCCACTTCAGAAATTCATAAATAATTTTTAAAAAATCGTTGACACTTTTTGAAGGTGTTTTGTCATAGAGGACGGTTCAAATTAAGTTGAATTGGAATATCGAGAAAAAATATGTATTATCTCTCCATATTTTTGAATTTTTGAACTATCCCCCGTATACTTAACATGGGAAAAGTAGTTAAGTTTGATAATTCAACAGAAGGAAATGAATCGAAATCGCCACTTTTTTATTGAACTCTGAGGTAGGGTATATTGTTCTCATCATGTACACGCACTTTCAGAATGATTGAATTCCTAATTCAATACAAAAGTTGAATCGGTGTTCACTGCTAGTATGGCATGTGGTTGCCACTTCAAAAATTCATAACTAATTTTTAAAAAACTGTAGACACTTTTAGAACGTGTGACGGTTCAAATTAAGTTGAATTTGAATAACGAGAAAAAATATCCCCCATATACTTAAATTGGAAAAAGTAGTTAAGTTTGATAATTCAACAGAATTCAATGAATCAAGATCGCCACTTTTTTATTTAACTCTGATGTAGGGTATATTGTTTTTATCATGTACACGCACTTTCAGAATGATTGATATCCTAATTCAATACAAAATTCGAATCGGTGTTCATTGTTAGTGGGGCATGTTTTTGCCACTTCAGAAATTCATAATTAATTTTTAAAAAATCGTTTACACTTTTTGAACGTGTTTTTTTCATAGAAAATGGTTCAAATTAAGTTGAATTTGAATATCGAGAAAAAATATGTATAAACTCTCCATAATTTTAATTTCAACTATCCCCCGTATACTTAACATGGGAAAAGTAGTTAAGTTTGATAATTCAACTGAATGAAATGAATCGAAATCGCCACTTTTTTATTGAACTCTGAGGTAGGGTATGTTGTTCTCATCATGTACACGCACTTTCAAAATGATTGAATTTCAAATTCAATACAAATGTTGAATCGGTGTTCGTTGTTAGTGGGGCATGTTTTTGCCACTTCAGAAATTCTTAACTAATTTTTAAAAAATCGTTGACACTTTTTGAAGGTGTTTTGTCATAGAGGATGGTTTAAATTAATTTGAATTTGAATATCGAGAAAAAATATGTATTAAATCTCCTTATTTTTGAATTTGAACTATCCCCCGTATACTTAACATGGGAAAAGTAGTTAAGTTTGATAATTTAACAGAATGAAATGAATCGAAATCGCCACTTTTTTATTGAACTCTGAGGTAGGGTATATTGTTCTCATCATATACACGCACTTTCAGAATGATTGAATTTCAAATTCAATACAAATGTTGAATCGGTGTTCGTTGTTAGTGGGGCATGTTTTTGCCACTTCAGAAATACATAACTAATTTTTAAAAAATCGTTGACACTTTTTGAAGGTGTTTTGTCATAGAGGAAGGTTCAAATTAAGTTGAATTTGAATATCGAGAAAAAATATGTATTAAATCTCCTTATTTTTGAATTTGAACTATCCCCCGTATACTTAACATGGGAAAAGTAGTTAAGTTTGATAATTCAACAGTATGAAATAAATCGAAATCGCCACTTTTTTATTGAACTCTGAGGTGGGGTATATTGTTCTAATCATATACACGCACTTTCAGAATGATTGAATTCCTAATTCAATACAAAAGTTGAATCGGTGTTCGCTGCTAGTATGGCATGTGGTTGCCACTTCAAAAATTCATAACTTATTTTTAAAAAACCGTAGACACTTTTTGAACGTGTGACGGTTCAAATTAAGTTGAATTTGAATAACGAGAAAAAATATGTATTATCTCTCATAATTTTTGAACTTGAACTATCCCTCATATACTTAAAATGGAAAACGTAGTTAAGTTTGATAATTCAACAGAATTCAATGAATCGAGATTGCCACTTTTTTATTAAACTCTGAGGTATGGTATATTGTTTTTATCATGTACACGCACTTTCAGAATGATTGAATTCCTAATTCAATACAAATGTTGAATCGGTGTTCGTTGTTAGTGGGGCTTGTTTTTGCCACTTCAGAAATTCATAAATAATTTTTAAAAAATCGTTGACACTTTTTGAAGGTGTTTTGTCATAGAGGACGGTTCAAATTAAGTTGAATTGGAATATCGAGAAAAAATATGTATTATCTCTCCATATTTTTGAATTTTTGAACTATCCCCCGTATACTTAACATGGGAAAAGTAGTTAAGTTTGATAATTCAACAGAAGGAAATGAATCGAAATCGCCACTTTTTTATTGAACTCTGAGGTAGGGTATATTGTTCTCATCATGTACACGCACTTTCAGAATGATTGAATTCCTAATTCAATACAAAAGTTGAATCGGTGTTCGCTGCTAGTATGGCATGTGGTTGCCACTTCAAAAATTCATAACTAATATTTAAAAAACTGTAGACACTTTTCGAACGTGTGACGGTTCAAATTAAGTTGAATTTGAATAACGAGAAAAAATAAGAATTATCTCTCCTAATTTTTGAACTTGAACTATTCCCCATATACTTAACATGGGTAAAATAGTTATGTTTGATAATTCACCAGAATTCAACGAATCAAGATCGCCACTTTTTGATTAAACTCTGAGGTGAAAGTTCATGTACACGAACTTTCAGAATGATTGAATTCCTAATTCATTACAGAAGTCGAATCGGTGTTAGTTGTTAGTGGGGCATGTTTTTGCCACTTCAAAAATTAATAACTAATTTTTAAAAAATTGATTTCACTTTTTAAACGTGTTTTCTCATAGAAAACAGTTCAAATTAAGTTGAATTTGAATAACGAAAAAAAAATAAGTATTATCTCTCCTTATTTTTGAATTTGAACTATCCCCCTATTTAGTTAACATCTGAAAAGTAGTAAGTTTGATAAATCACCAGAATTCAACGAAATGAGATCGCCACTTTTATATTAAACTCTGAGGTAGGGTGTATTGTTCCTATTATTCATTCGCACTTTCAGAATGATTGAATTCCTAATTCAATACAAAAGTTGACTCTGTGTTCGCTGCTTATGGGGCATGTGTTTGCCACTTCAAAAATTCATAACTAATTTTTAAAAAATCGTTGACACTTTTTTAACGTGTTTTCTCATAGAGGACGGTTCAAATTAAGCTGAATTTGAATAACGAGAAAAAATAAGTATTATCTCTCCTTATTTTTGAATTTGAACTATCCCCCGTATACTTAACATGGGAAAAGTAGTTAAGTTTGATAATTCAACAGAATGAAATGAATCGAAATCGCCACTTTTTTACTGAACTCTGAGGTAGGGTATATTGTTCTCATCATGTACACGCACTTTCAGAATGATTGAATTCCTAATTCAATACAAAAGTTGAATCGGTGTTCGCTGCTAGTATGGCATGTGGTTGCCACTTCAAAAATTCATAACTAATTTTTAAAAAACCGTAGACACTTTTTGAACGTGTGACAGTTCAAATTAAGTTGAATTTAAATATCGAGAAAAAATATGTATTATCTCTCCAAATTTTTGAACTTGAACTATCCCCCATATACTTAACCCATTAGAGCCTGAATTAATTTTTTGTTTCAGATTTATTTTTTTTTTGCTATAATTTGAAAGTATTAGGTCTCTAAGTGAGAAAAATAAAAATTTTAATTTTTTTGAATTTTAATTGAAGTTTTAATTGACAATTAAAGGGTGATGCTAAATTGCATCGCTAGGCTCTAATGTAGTCAATTTCTGCTTTTTTGCTGTTTTGAGGTTAAGATTTCTTACAGTCCAAAAAAGTTTTTTGGGGGTCTCTAATGGGTAGGCCCTTCTGTTTTATGTCAAAACAAAAATTCAGAGGGTCCCAAGTGGGCCCTAAAGGCAAAGGACCCACTTTGACATCACTTATAGAAACAAAATAAAGTGTCAAAAAAGGCAATGGCTATTCATATTTGTTATATCTGTGTGTTGAATATAATTTTTTATGTTACTTGGAAGCATATGAAGGGACTTCAACGGGTCCCAACAAGGGGTCCCAAGGGTCCCAGAGTTGTTTTTGCTCCCTATTCTTTTTATCATTGTAATTGAATACCATATAGAAAGTATTATTTGATCTTATGGCATTGCAAGTCCCAAGACGCAAGTTACATGTTGGGGCCCATGCAGGGCCTCATATGAGACCCAGGGTCCCATAATACTCTTGCTCCTATATTTTAGTTTGGTATTTTATACATTTTCTAATGCGGTCCTCAGTGTCTTTATTCCAGTAAAGTGTAACCCGTACCCTCAAGCTAGCGATAATTTTGTAAATATACAGTTAGGTTGAAAAAACGGGTCACCCTTTAGTAGCGCAAAGGCAATGAGCATTACATTAGAAAATAATCAAAGTATGTAAGATGCCAAAATACAATATAAGAGCGTGCGTATTATGGGTCCCTGGGTCCCATGTGAGGCCATGCATAGACCCCGCCATCATGTTGGGATATACCTTGCAATGCTAGCTTAAACAATACACTCGAGTGTACTGTTTTTGAGCTAGCATTGCAAGGTATGAACATGATGGCGGTGTTTATGCACGGTCTCTCATGGGACCCAGGGACCCATATTACGCTTGCTCTTATATTGTATTTTGGCATTTTACATATTTTCTAATGTAATGCTCATTGCCTTTGCGCTACTAAAGGGTTAACCGTATTTTCAAGGTAACTGTATATTTACAAAATTATCGCTAGCTTGAGGGTACGGGTTACACTTTACTGGAATAAAGACACTGAGGACCGCATTAGAAAATATATAAAATACCAAACTAAAATATAGGAGCAAGAGTATTATGGAACCCTGGGTCTCATTTGAGGCCCTGCATGGGCCCCATGGCACCATGTAACTTGCATCTTGTATCTTGGGATTTGCAATGCCATAAGTTCAAATAATACTTTCTATATGGTATTCAATTACAATGACAAATAGAATAGGGAGCAAAAAACTACTCTGGGACCCTTGGGACCCCTTGTTGGGACCCGTTGAAGTCCCTTCATATGCTTCCAAGTAACATACAAAAATATATTCAACACACAAATAACAAATTTGAATAGCCATTACCTTTTTTGACACTTTATTCTGTTTCTATAAGTGATGTCAAAGTGGGTCCTTTGCCTTTAGGGCCCACTTGGGACCCTCTGAATTTTTGTTTTGACATAAAAAAGAAGGATCTACTCATTAGAGATCCCCCAAAAAACTTTTTTGGACTGTAAGAGGTCGTAACCTCAAAACAGCAAAAAAGCAGAAATTGACTACATTAGAGCCTAGCGATGCAATTTAGCATCACTCTTACTTGACATGGCATATCACCCAAAATATTTATGTCAACCAACTTTTTGATTTTTTACTTCAAAGTGTAGTATGTAGGTAGCATTTTCATATAAGAATGAAAATTTTACTACAATTTTTTAAAAAGTTATTAAAATATTTGCAAAATAACTTTGAGCAGAAGGCGAACAAAATTTGTACCAAAACTTTGATTTAGCGTCTGATGGGCAATTTTTTTGAAAAAATCAAAATTGATATATTAGCATATCTATAGTGTCAATGCAAATAGTTATTGACTGTTTTAATCAATATAGCATCGTAACTTTATTTTTAAATATTTTTTTGCCAAGGAGTGTTTTGCGATGCTAAAATGCATCGCTAGGCTTTAATGGGTTAACGTGGAAAAAGTAGTTAAGTTTGATAATTCTCCAGAACTCAACGAATCAGGATCGCCACTTTTTGATTGAAATCTGAGGTAGGGTATATTGTTTTAATCATGAACCCGCACTTTCAGAATGATTGAATTCCTAACTCAATACAAAAATTGAATCGGTGTTCGTTGTTAGTGGGGCATGTTTTTGCCAATTCAGAAATTCATAAATTATTTTTAAAAAATCGTTGACACTTTTTGAACGTGTTTTCTTATAGAGGATGGTTCAAATTAGGTTGAATTTGAATATCGACAAAAAATATGTATTATCTCTCCATATTTTTGAATTTAAACTATCCCCCATATACATGGAAAAAGTAGTTAAGTTTGATAATTCACCAGAATTCAACGAATCAAGATCGCCACTTTTTGATTTAACTCTGATGTAGGGTATATTGTTTTTATCATGTACACGCACTTTCAGAATGATTGATATCCTAATTCAATACAAAATTCGAATCGGTGTTCATTGTTAGTGGGGCATGTTTTTGCCATTTCAGAAATTCATAATTAATTTTTAAAAAATCGTTGATACTTTTTGAACGTGTTTTTTTCATAGAAAATGATTCAAATTAAGTTGAATTTGAATATCGAGAAAAAATATGTATAAACTCTCCATAATTTTAATTTCAACTATCCCCCGTATACTTAACATGGGAAAAGTAGTTAAGTTTGATAATTCAACTGAATGAAATGAATCGAAATCGCCACTTTTTTATTGAACTCTGAGGTAGGGTATATTGTTCAAAAATTCAATTCAAATTCAAAATTCTTTATTAATTCCATTCATCCTACAATCATAAAATCAATTACATGATGTATGTTGAGGTTTTAGGACAAGTCAAAGTTGTAATTGTTAAATTGGTAACAATTACGCTAGAGTTAAAAAATATACAGTAATTTATTTAACTTTTAGTAGCATTTTTTTCAGCAAAATCACATTCCAGATATTTCTTCACACTGTAAAAACACTTGTCTATAAGCAACTTTCTTACACTTGTTTGAAACAACTTCACATTATCAATGCACTTAATTTCACTTGGTAACTTATTATATAGACTTAGACAACTAAGAAATGGGCCATTTTTATACATATTAAGTCTACACCATTTAGGGGCTATCACAAGTTTCATATTTCTTGTATTGTGTGTATGATTTACTTCATGCTTTTTAAACTCTGACATATTTTTTTTAACAAAACTTACACTTTCAAATACAAATATGCATGGAAGTGTTAAAATATCATTTTTTTTAAATAAATGGACACATGAGTTTCTGCTTTTTACAAAATACATCAGTCTTATAACCTTCTTCTGTAGTATAAATAGTCTATGGAAGTCAGGAGAATGTCCCCAACATATTATCCCATATTTCAAAATTGAGTAAAAATTTGAGTAGTATAAAGTTTTTAGACACTCAACTTCACATTCATGCCTCAGCTCACCAATGGCAAATATTACTGAGGAGAGTTTTTTACAAGCATAATCTATGTGATCAGTCCATCTTAAATGTTCATCTATAATTATACCCAAAAATTTGGTGTTGTGTTTTACTTCAATATTTTGATTCTCATCAAAATATTGAATATTTTGTTCTCATCATGTACTCGCACTTTCAAAATGATTGAATTTCAAATTCAATACAAATGTTGAATCGGTGTTCGTTGTTAGTGGAGCATGTTTTTGCCACTTCAAAAATTCATAACTAATTTTTAAAAAATCGTTGACACTTTTTGAAGGTGTTTTGTCATAGAGGATGGTTTAAATTAATTTGAATTTGAATATCGAGAAAAAATATGTATTAAATCTCCTTATTTTTGAATTTAAACTATACCCCGTATACTTAACATGGGAAAAGTAGTTAAGTTTGATAATTCAACAGAATGAAATGAATCGAAATCGCCACTTTTTTATTGAACTCTGAGGTAGGGTATATTGTTCTCATCATATACACGCACTTTCAGAATGATTGAATTTCAAATTCAATACAAATGTTGAATCGGTGTTCGTTGTTAGTGGGGCATGTTTTTGCCACTTCAGAAATTCATAACTAATTTTTAAAAAATCGTTGACACTTTTTGAAGGTGTTTTGTCATAGAGGATGGTTTAAATTAATTTGAATTTGAATATCGAGATAAAATATGTATTAAATCTCCTTATTTTTGAATTTGAACTATCCCCCGTATACTTAACATGGGAAAAGTAGTTAAGTTTGATAATTCAACAGAATGAAATGAATCGAAATCGCCACTTTTTTATTGAACTCTGAGATAGGGTATATTGTTCTCATCATATACACGCACTTTCAGAATGATTGAATTCCTAATTCAATACAAAAGTTGAATCGGTGTTCGCTGCTAGTATGGCATGTGGTTGCCACTTCAAAAATTCATAACTAATTTTTAAAAAACCGTAGACACTTTTTGAACGTGTGACGGTTCAAATTAAGTTGAATTTGAATAACGAGAAAAAATATGAATTATCTCTCATAATTTTTGAACTTGAACTATCCCCCATATACTTAAAATGGAAAAAGTAGTTAAGTTTGATAATTCAACAGAATTCAATGAATCGAGATCGCCACTTTTTGATTAAACTCTGAGGTAGGGTGTATTGTTCCTATTATGTATACGCACTTTCAGAATGATTGAATTTCTAATTCAATACAAAAGTTGACTCTGTGTTCGCTGCTAATGGGGCATGAGTTTGCCACTTCAAAATTTCATAACTAATTTTTAAAAAACCGTTGACACTTTTTGAACGTGTTTTCTCATAGAAGTCGGTTCAAATTAAGTTGAATTTGAATAACGAGAAAAAATATGTATTATCTCTCCATATTTTTGAATTTGAACTATCCCCCATATACTTAAAATGGAAAAAGTAGTTAAGTTTGATAATTCAACAGAATTCAATGAATCGAGTTTGTCACTTTCTTATTAAACTCTTAGGTAGGGTATATTGTTCTTATCATGTACACGCACTTTCAGAATGATTGAATTTCAAATTCAATACATATGTTGAATCGGTGTTCGTTGTTAGTGGGGCATGTTTTTGCCAATTCAGAAATTCATAACTAATTTTTAAAAAATCGTTGACACTTTTTGAAGGTGTTTTGTCATAGAGGAAGGTTCAAATTAAGTTGAATTTGAATATCGAGAAAAAATATGTATTAAATCTCCTTATTTTTGAATTTGAACTATCCCCCGTATACTTAACATGGGAAAAGTAGTTGGGTTTGATAATTCAACAGAATGAAATGAATCGAAATCGCCACTTTTTTATTGAACTCTGAGGTAGGGTATATTGTTCTCATCATATACACGCACTTTCAGAATGATTGAATTCCTAATTCAATACAAAAGTTGAATCGGTGTTCGCTGCTAGTATGGCATGTGGTTGCCACTTCAAAAATTCATAACTTATTTTTAAAAAACCGTAGACACTTTTTGAACGTGTGACGGTTCAAATTAAGTTGAATTTGAATAACGAGAAAAAATATGTATTATCTCTCATAATTTTTGAACTTGAACTATCCCCCATATACTTAACATGGGTAAAATAGTTATGTTTGATAATTCACCAGAATTCAACGAATCAAGATCGCCACTTTTTGATTAAACTCTGAGGTGAAAGTTCATGTACACGAACTTTCAGAATGATTGAATTCCTAATTCATTACAGAAGTCGAATCGGTGTTAGTTGTTAGTGGGGCATGTTTTTGCCACTTCAAAAATTAATAACTAATATTTAAAAAATTGATTTCACTTTTTTAACGTGTTTTCTCATAGAAAACAGTTCAAATTAAGTTGAATTTGAATAACGAAAAAAAATAAGTATTATCTCTCCTTATTTTTGAATTTGAACTATCCCCCTATTTAGTTAACATCTGAAAAGTAGTAAGTTTGATAAATCACCAGAATTCAACGAATCGAGATCGCCACTTTTATATTAATTTCTGAGGTAGGGTGTATTGTTCCTATTATTCATACGCACTTTCAGAATGATTGAATTCCTAATTCAATACAAAAGTTGACTCTGTGTTCGCTGCTCATGGGGCATGTGTTTGCCACTTCAAAAATTCATAACTAAGTTTTAAAAAATCGTTGACACTTTTTGAACGTGTTTTCTCATCGAGGACGGTTCAAATTAAGCTGAATTTGAACAACGAGAAAAAATAAGTATTATCTCTCCTTATTTTTGAATTTGAACTATCCCCCGTATACTTAACATGGGAAAAGTAGTTAAGTTTGATAATTCAACAGAATGAAATGAATCGAAATCGCCACTTTTTTATTGAACTCTGAGGTAGGGTATATTGTTCTCATCATGTACACGCACTTTCAGAATGATTGAATTCCTAACTCAATACAAAAATTGAATCGGTGTTCGTTGTTAGTGGGGCATGTTTTTGCCAATTCAGAAATTCATAAATTATTTTAAAAAAATCGTTGACACTTTTTGAACGTGTTTTCTCATAGAGGATGGTTCAAATTAGGTTGAATTTGAATATCGAGAAAAAATATGTATTATCTCTCCATATTTTTGAATTTAAACTATCCCCCATATACATGGAAAAAGTAGTTAAGTTTGATAATTCACCAGAATTCAACGAATCAAGATCGCCACTTTTTGATTTAACTCTGAGGTAGGGTATATTGTTTTTATTATGTACACGCACTTTCAGAATGATTGAATTTCTAATTCAATACAAAAGTTGACTCTGTGTTCGCTGCTAATGGGGCATGAGTTTGCCACTTCAAAATTTCATAACTAATTTTTAAAAAACCGATGACACATTTTGAACGTGTTTTCTCATAGAAGTCGGTTCAAATTAAGTTGAATTTGAATATCGAGAAAAAATATGTATTATCTCTCCATATTTTTGAATTTGAACTATCCCCCATATACTTAAAATGGAAAAAGTAGTTAAGTTTGATAATTCAACAGAATTCAATGAATCGAGTTTGTCAATTTCTTATTAAACTCTTAGGTAGGGTATATTGTTCTTATCATGTACACGCACTTTCAGAATGATTGAATTTCAAATTCAATACATATGTTGAATCGGTGTTCGTTGTTAGTGGGGCATGTTTTTGCCAATTCAGAAATTCATAACTAATTTTTAAAAAATCGTTGACACTTTTTGAAGGTGTTTTGTCATAGAGGAAGGTTCAAATTAAGTTAAATTTGAATATCGAGAAAAAATATGTATTAAATCTTCTTATTTTTGAATTTGAACTATCCCCCGTATACTTAACATGGGAAAAGTAGTTGGGTTTGATAATTCAACAGAATGAAATGAATCGAAATCGCCACTTTTTTATTGAACTCTGAGGTAGGGTATATTGTTCTCATCATATACACGCACTTTCAGAATGATTGAATTCCTAATTCAATACAAAAGTTGAATCGGTGTTCGCTGCTAGTATGGCATGTGGTTGCCACTTCAAAAATTCATAACTTATTTTTAAAAAACCGTAGACACTTTTTGAACGTGTGACGGTTCAAATTAAGTTGAATTTGAATAACGAGAAAAAATATGTATTATCTCTCATAATTTTTGAACTTGAACTATCCCCCATATACTTAACATGGGTAAAATAGTTATGTTTGATAATTCACCAGAATTCAACGAATCAAGATCGCCACTTTTTGATTAAACTCTGAGGTGAAAGTTCATGTACACGAACTTTCAGAATGATTGAATTCCTAATTCATTACAGAAGTCGAATCGGTGTTAGTTGTTAGTGGGGCATGTTTTTGCCACTTCAAAAATTAATAACTAATTTTTAAAAAATTGATTTCACTTTTTAAACGTGTTTTCTCATAGAAAACAGTTCAAATTAAGTTGAATTTGAATAACGAAAAAAAAATAAGTATTATCTCTCCTTATTTTTGAATTTGAACTATCCCCCTATTTAGTTAACATCTGAAAAGTAGTAAGTTTGATAAATCACCAGAATTCAACGAATCGATATCGCCACTTTTATATTAAACTCTGAGGTAGGGTGTATTGTTCCTATTATTCATACGCACTTTCAGAATGACTGAATTCCTAATTCAATACAAAAGTTGACTCTGTGTTTGCTGCTCATGGGGCATGTGTTTGCCACTTCAAAAATTCATTACTCAGTTTTAAAAAATCGTTGACACTTTTTGAACGTGTTTTCTCATCGAGGACGGTTCAAATTATGCTGAATTTGAATAACGAGAAAAAATAAGTATTATCTCTCCTTATTTTTGAATTTGAACTATCCCCCGTATACTTAACATGGGAAAAGTAGTTAAGTTTGATAATTCAACAGAATGAAATGAATCGAAATCGCCACTTTTTTATTGAACTCTGAGGTAGGGTATATTGTTCTCATCATGTACACGCACTTTCAGAATGATTGAATTCCTAATTCAATACAAAAGTTGAATCGGTGTTCGCTGCTAGTATGGCATGTGGTTGCCACTTCAAAAATTCATAACTAATTTTTAAAAAACCGTAGACACTTTTTGAACGTGTGACGGTTCAAATTAAGTTGAATTTGAATAACGAGAAAAAATATGTATTATCTCTCCTAATTTTTAAACTTGAACTATCCCCCATATACTTAACGTGGAAAAAGTAGTTAAGTTTGATAATTTTCCAGAACTCAACGAATCAGGATCGCCACTTTTTGATTGAAATCTGAGGTAGGGTATATTGTTTTAATCATGAACCCGCACTTTCAGAATGATTGAATTCCTAACTCAATACAAAAATTGAAGCGGTGTTCGTTGTTAGTGGGGCATGTTTTTGCCAATTCAGAAATTCATAAATTATTTTTAAAAAATCGTTGACACTTTTTGAACGTGTTTTCTCATAGAGGATGGTTCAAATTAGGTTGAATTTGAATATCAAGAAAAAATATGTATTATCTCTCCATATTTTTGAATTTAAACTATCCCCCATATACATGGAAAAAGTAGTTAAGTTTGATAATTCACCAGAATTCAACGAATCAAGATCGCCACTTTTTGATTTAACTCTGAGGTAGGGTATATTGTTTTTATCATGTACACGCACTTTCAGAATGATTGATATCCTAATTCAATACAAAAGTTGAATCGGTGTTCACTGCTAGTATGGCATGTGGTTGCCACTTCAAAAATTCATAACTAATTTTTAAAAAACTGTAGACACTTTTAGAACGTGTGACGGTTCAAATTAAGTTGAATTTGAATAACGAGAAAAAATATCCCCCATATACTTAAATTGGAAAAAGTAGTTAAGTTTGATAATTCAACAGAATTCAATGAATCAAGATCGCCACTTTTTTATTTAACTCTGATGTAGGGTATATTGTTTTTATCATGTACACGCACTTTCAGAATGATTGATATCCTAATTCAATACAAAATTCGAATCGGTGTTCATTGTTAGTGGGGCATGTTTTTGCCACTTCAGAAATTCATAATTAATTTTTAATAAATCGTTGACACTTTTTGAACGTGTTTTTTTCATAGAAAATGGTTCAAATTAAGTTGAATTTGAATATCGAGAAAAAATATGTATAAACTCTCCATAATTTTAATTTCAACTATCCCCCGTATACTTAACATGGGAAAAGTAGTTAAGTTTGATAATTTAACTGAATGAAATGAATCGAAATCGCCACTTTTTTATTGAACTCTGAGGTAGGGTATGTTGTTCTCATCATGTACACGCACTTTCAAAATGATTGAATTTCAAATTCAATACAAATGTTGAATCGGTGTTCGTTGTTAGTGGGGCATGTTTTTGCCACTTCAGAAATTCATAACTAATTTTTAAAAAATCGTTGACACTTTTTGAAGGTGTTTTGTCATAGAGGATGGTTTAAATTAATTTGAATTTGAATATCGAGAAAAAATATGTATTAAATCTCCTTATTTTTGAATTTGAACTATCCCCCGTATACTTAACATGGGAAAAGTAGTTAAGTTTGATAATTTAACAGAATGAAATGAATCGAAATCGCCACTTTTTTATTGAACTCTGAGGTAGGGTATATTGTTCTCATCATATACACGCACTTTCAGAATGATTGAATTTCAAATTCAATACAAATGTTGAATCGGTGTTCGTTGTTAGTGGGGCATGTTTTTGCCACTTCAGAAAGACATAACTAATTTTAAAAAAATCGTTGACACTTTTTGAAGGTGTTTTGTCATAGAGGAAGGTTCAAATTAAGTTGAATTTGAATATCGAGAAAAAATATGTATTAAATCTCCTTATTTTTGAATTTGAACTATCCCCCGTATACTTAACATGGGAAAAGTAGTTAAGTTTGATAATTCAACAGAATGAAATGAATCGAAATCGCCACTTTTTTATTGAACTCTGAGGTGGGGTATATTGTTCTAATCATATACACGCACTTTCAGAATGATTGAATTCCTAATTCAATACAAAAGTTGAATCGGTGTTCGCTGCTAGTATGGCATGTGGTTGCCACTTCAAAAATTCATAACTTATTTTTAAAAAACCGTAGACACTTTTTGAACGTGTGACGGTTCAAATTAAGTTGAATTTGAATAACGAGAAAAAATATGTATTATCTCTCATAATTTTTGAACTTGAACTATCCCTCATATACTTAAAATGGAAAACGTAGTTAAGTTTGATAATTCAACAGAATTCAATGAATCGAGATTGCCACTTTTTTATTAAACTCTGAGGTATGGTATATTGTTTTTATCATGTACACGCACTTTCAGAATGATTGAATTCCTAATTCAATACAAATGTTAAATCGGTGTTCGTTGTTAGTGAGGCTTGTTTTTGCCACTTCAGAAATTCATAAATAATTTTTAAAAAATCGTTGACACTTTTTGAAGGTGTTTTGTCATAGAGGACGGTTCAAATTAAGTTGAATTGGAATATCGAGAAAAAATATGT
Source organism: Siphlonurus alternatus (assembly GCA_949825025.1). Lineage (NCBI taxonomy): Eukaryota > Metazoa > Arthropoda > Insecta > Ephemeroptera > Siphlonuridae > Siphlonurus > Siphlonurus alternatus. Next base: position 1,674,717 of record OX463783.1, read on the forward strand.
ATTATCTCTCCATATTTTTGAATTTTTGAACTATCCCCCGTATACTTAACATGGAAAAAGTAGTTAAGTTTGATAATTCAACAGAAGGAAATGAATCGAAATCGCCACTTTTTTATTGAACTCTGAGGTAGGGTATATTGTTCTCATCATGTACACGCACTTTCAGAATGATTGAATTCCTAATTCAATACAAAAGTTGAATCGGTGTTCGCTGCTAGTATGGCATGTGGTTGCCACTTCAAAAATTCATAACTAATATTTAAAAAACTGTAGACACTTTTCGAACGTGTGACGGTTCAAATTAAGTTGAATTTGAATAACGAGAAAAAATAAGAATTATCTCTCCTAATTTTTGAACTTGAACTATTCCCCATATACTTAACATGGGTAAAATAGTTATGTTTGATAATTCACCAGAATTCAACGAATCAAGATCGCCACTTTTTGATTAAACTCTGAGGTGAAAGTTCATGTACACGAACTTTCAGAATGATTGAATTCCTAATTCATTACAGAAGTCGAATCGGTGTTAGTTGTTAGTGGGGCATGTTTTTGCCACTTCAAAAATTAATAACTAATTTTTAAAAAATTGATTTCACTTTTTAAACGTGTTTTCTCATAGAAAACAGTTCAAATTAAGTTGAATTTGAATAACGAAAAAAAAATTAGTATTATCTCTCCTTATTTTTTAATTTGAACTATCCCCCTATTTAGTTAACATCTGAAAAGTAGTTAAGTTTGATAATTCAACAGAATGAAATGAATCGAAATCGCCACTTTTTTATTGAACTCTGAGGTAGGGTATATTGTTCTCATCATGTACACGCACTTTCAGAATGATTGAATTCCTAATTCAATACAAAAGTTGAATCGGTGTTCGCTGCTAGTATGGCATGTGGTTGCCACTTCAAAAATTCATAACTAATTTTTAAAAAACCGTAGACACTTTTTGAACGTGTGACGGTTCAAATTAAGTTGAATTTGAATAACGAGAAAAAATATGTATTATCTCTCCTAATTTTTGAACTTGAACTATCCCCCATATACTTAACGTGGAAAAAGTAGTTAAGTTTGATAATTTTCCAGAACTCAACGAATCAGGATCGCCACTTTTTGATTGAAATCTGAGGTAGGGTATATTGTTTTAATCATGAACCCGCACTTTCAGAATGATTGAATTCCTAACTCAATACAAAAATTGAATCGGTGTTCGTTGTTAGTGGGGCATGTTTTTGCCAATTCAGAAATTCATAAATTATTTTTAAAAAATCGTTGACACTTTTTGAACGTGTTTTCTCATAGAGGATGGTTCAAATTAGGTTGAATTTGAATATCGAGAAAAAATATGTATTATCTCTCCATATTTTTGAATTTAAACTATCCCCCATATACAGGGAAAAAGTAGTTAAGTTTGATAATTCACCAGAATTCAACGAATCAAGATCGCCACTTTTTGATTTAACTCTGAGGTAGGGTATATTGTTTTTATCATGTACACGCACTTTCAGATTGATTGATATCCTAATTCAATACAAAATTCGAATCGGTGTCATTGTTAGTGGGGCATGTTTTTGCCACTTCAGAAATTCATAATTAATTTTTAAAAAATCGTTGACACTTTTTGAACGTGTTTTTTTCATAGAAAATGGTTCAAATTAAGTTGAATTTGAATATCGAGAAAAAATATGTATAAACTCTCCATAATTTTAATTTCAACTATCCCCCGTCTACTTAACATGGGAAAAGTAGTTAAGTTTGATAATTCAACTGAATGAAATGAATCGAAATTGCCACTTTTTTATTGAACTCTGAGGTAGGGTATATTGTTCTCATCATTTACACGCACATTCAAAATGATTGAATTCCTAATTCAATACAAAAGTTGAATCGGTGTTCACTGCTAGTATGGCATGTGGTTGCCACTTCAAAAATTCATAACTAATTTTTAAAAAACTGTAGACACTTTTAGAACGTGTGACGTTCAAATTAAGTTGAATTTGAACAACGAGAAAAAATATCCCCCATATACTTAAATTGGAAAAAGTAGTTAAGTTTGATAATACAACAGAATTCAATGAATCGAGATTGCCACTTTTTTATTAAACTCTGAGGTAGGGTATATTGTTCTTATCATGTACACGCACATTCAGAATGTTTGAATTTCAAATTCAATACAAATTATGAATCGGTGTTCGTTGTTAGTGGGACATGTTTTTGCCACTTCAGAAATTCATAACTAATTTTTTAAAAATCGTTGACACTTTTTGAAGGTGTTTTGTCATAGAGGATGGTTCAAATTAAGTTGAATTTGAATATCGAGAAAAAATATGTATTAAATCTCCTTATTTTTGAATTTGAACTATCCCCCGTATACTTAACATGGGAAAAGTAGTTAAGTCTGATAATTCAACAGAATGAAATGAATCGAAATCGCCACTTTTTTTTTGAACTCTGAGGTAGGGTATATTGTTCTCATCATATACACGCACTTTCAGAATGATTGAATTCCTAATTCAATAAAAAAGTTGAATCGGTGTTCGCTGCTAGTATGGCATGTGGTTGCCACTTCAAAAATTCATAACTTATTTTTAAAAAACCGTAGACACTTTTTGAACGTGTGACGGTTCAAATTAAGTTGAATTTGAATAACGAGAAAAAATATGTATAATCTCTCCATATTTTTGAATTTGAACTATCCCCCATATACTTAAATTGGAAAAAGTAGTTAAGTTTGATAATTCAACAGAATTCAATGAATCGAGATTGCCACTTTTTTATTAAACTCTGAGGTAGGGTATATTGTTTTTATCATGTACACGAACGTTCAGAATGATTGAATTCCTAATTCATTACAAAAGTCGAATCGGTGTTAATTGTTAGTGGGGCATGTTTTTGTCACTTCAAAAATTCATAACTAATTTTTAAAAAACCGTAGACACTTTTTGAACGTGTGACGGTTCAAATTAAGATGAATTTGAATAACGAGAAAAAAATATGTATTATCTCTTCTAATTTTTGAACTTGAACTATCCCCCATATACTTAAAATGGAAAAAGTAGTTAAGTTTGATAATTCAACAGAATTCAATAAATCGAGAGTGCCACTTTTTTATTAAACTCTGAGGTAGGGTATATTGTTCTTATCATGTACACGCACTTTCAGAATGATTGAATTTCAAATTCAATACAAATGTTGAATCGGTGTTCGTTGTTAGTGGGGCATGATTTTGCCATTTCAGAAATTCCTAACTAATATTTAAAAAATCTTTGACACTTTTTGAAGGTGTTTTGTCATAGAGGATGGTTCAAATTAAGTTGAATTTGAATATCGAGAAAAAATATGTATTATCTCTCCATATTTTTTAATTTAAACTATCCCCCATACCATGGAAAAAGTAGTTAAGTTTGATAATTCACCAGAATTCAACGAATCAAGATCGCCACTTTTTGATTTAACTCTGAGGTAGGGTATATTGTTTTTATCATGTACACGCACTTTCAGATTGATTGATAACCTAATTCAATACAAAATTCGAATCGGTGTTAATTATTAGTGGGGCATGTTTTTGCTACTTCAAAAATTAATAACTAATTTTTAAAAAATCGTTGACATTTTTTAAACGTGTTTTCTCATAGAAGACAGTTCAGATTAAGTAGAATTTGAATAACGAGAAAAAATAAGTATTATCTCTCCTTATTTTTGAATTTGAACTATCCCCATGTATAGTTAACATCTGAAAAGTAGTTAAGTTTGATAATTCACCAGAATTCAACTAATCGAGATCGCCACTTTTTGATTAAATTCTGAGGTAGGGTGTATTGTTCCTATTATGTACACGCACTTTCAAAATGATTGAATTCCTAATTCAATACAAAAGTTGAATCGGTGTTCGCTGCTAGTATGGCATGTGGTTGCCACTTCAAAAATTCATAACTAATTTTTAAAAAACCTTAGACACTTTTTGAAGGTGTTTTGTCATAGAGGACGTTTCAAATTAAGTTGAATTTGAATATCGAGAACAAATATGTATTATCTCTCCATATTTTTGAATTTGAACTATCCCCCATATACTTAACATGGGAAAAGTAGTTAAGTTTAATAATTCACAAAAATTCAACGAATCAAGATCGCCACTTTTTGATTAAACTCTGAGGTAGGGTGTATTGTTCCTATTATGTATACGCACTTTCAGAAAGATTGAATTCCTAATTCAATACAAAAGTTGACTCTGTGTTCACTGCTAATGGGGCATGTGTTTGCCACTTCAAAAATTCATAACTAATTTTTAAAAAATCGTTGACACTTTTTGAACGTGTTTTGTCATAGAAGATGGTTCAAATTAAGTTGAATTTGAATATCGAGAAAAAATATGTATTATCTCTCCATATTTTTAAATTTGAACTATCCCCCATATACTTAACATGGGAAAAGTAGTTAAGTTTGATAATTCAACAGAATTCAATGAATCGAGATTGCCACTTTTTTATAAAACTCTGAGGTAGGGTATATTGTTCTTATCATGTACACGCACTTTCAGAATGATTGAATTCCTAATTCATTAATAAAGTCGAATCGTTGTTAATTGTTAGTGGGGCATGTTTTTGCCACTTCAAAATTTCATAACTAATTTTTAAAAAATCGATGACACTTTTTAAACGTGTTTTTTCATAGAAAACAATTCAAATTAAGTTGAATTTGAATAACGAAAAAAAATAAGTATTATCTCTCCTTATTTTTGAATTTGAACTATCCCCCTATTTAGTTAACATCTGAAAAGTAGTTAAGTTTGATAATTCACTAGAATTCAACGAATCGAGATCGCCACTTTTTGATTAAACTCTGAGGTAGGGTGTATTGTTCCTATTATGTATACGCACTTTCAGAATGATTGAATTCCTAATTCAATACAAAAGTTGACTCTGTGTTCACTGCTAATGGGGCATGTGTTTGCCATTTCAAAAATTCATAACTAATTTTTAAAAAATCGTTGACACTTTTTGAACGTGTTTTCTCATAGAAGATGGTTCAAATTAAGTTGAATTTGAATATAGAGAAAAAATATGTATAATCTCTCCTTATTTTTGAATTTGAACTATCCCCCGTATACTTAACATGGGAAAAGTAGTTAAGTTTGATAATTCAACTGAATGAAATGAATCGAAATCGCCACTTTTTTTTGAACTCTGAGGTAGGGTATATTGTTCTCATCATGTACACGCACTTTCAGAATTATTAAATTCCTAATTCAATACAAAAGTTGAATCGGTGTTCGCTGCTAGTATGGCATGTGGTTGCCACTACAAAAATTCATAACTAATTTTTAAAAAACCGTAGACACTTTTTAAACGTGTGACGGTTCAAATTAAGTTGAATTTGAATAACGAGAAAAAATATGAATTATCTCTCCTAATTTTTGAACTTGAACTATCCCCCATATACTTAACGTGGGAAAAGTAGTTAAGTTTGATAATTCACCAGGACTCAACGAATCAGGATCGCCACTTTTTGATTTTACTCTGAGGTAGGGTATATTGTTTTAATCATGAACCCGCACTTTCAGATTGATTGAATTCCTAACTCAATACAAAAATTGAATCGGTGTTAGTTGTTAGTGGGGCATGTTTTTGCCAATTCAGAAATTCATAATTAATTTTTAAAAAATCGTTGACACTTTTTGAACGTGTTTTCTCATAGAGGATGGTTCAAATTAAGTTGAATTTGAATATTGAGAAAAAATATGTATTATCTCTCCATATTTTTGAATTTGAACTGTCCCCCATATACTTAAAATGGAAAAAGTAGTTATGTTTGATAATTCAACAGAATTCAATGAATCGAGATTGCCACTTTTTTATAAAACTCTGAGGTAGGGTATATTGTTCTTATCATGTACACGCACTTTCAGAATGATTGAATTTCAAATTCAATACAAATGTTGAATCGCTGTTCGTTGTTAGTGGGGCATGTTTTTGCCACTTCAGAAATTCATAACTAATTTTTAAAAAATCGTTGACACTTTTTGAAGGTGTTTTGTCATAGAGGATGGTTTAAATTAAGTTGAATTTGAATATCGAGAAAAAGTATGAATTAAATCTCCATATTTTTGAATTTGAACTATCCCCCGTATACTTAACATGGGAAAAGTAGTTAAGTTTGATAATTCAACACAATGAAATGAATCGAAATCGCCACTTTTTTTATTGAACTCTGGGGTAGGGTTTATTTTTCTCATCATATACACGCACTTTCAGAATGATTGAATTCCTAATTCAATACAAAAGTTGAATCGGTGTTCTCTGCTAGTATGGCATGTGGTTGCCACTTCAAAAATTCATAACTAATTTTTAAAAAAACGTAGACAATTTTTGAACGTGTGACGGTTCAAATTAAGTTGAATTTGAATAACGAGAAAAAATATGTATTATCTCTCCTAATTTTTGAACTTGAACTATCCCCCATATACTTAAAATGGAAAAAGTAGTTAAGTTTGATAATTCACCAGAACTCAACGTATCAGGATCGCCACTTTTTGATTGAACTCTGAGGTAGGGTATATTGTTTTAATCATGAACCCGCACTTTCAGATTGATTGAATTCCTAACTCAATACAAAAATTGAATCGGTGTTAGTTGTTAGTGGGGCATGTTTTTGCCAATTCAGATATTCATAACTAATTTTTAAAAAACCGTAGACTTTTTTTGAACGTGTGACGGTTCAAATTAAGTTGAATTTGAATAACGAGAAGAAATATGTATTATCTCTCCTAATTTTTGAACTTGAACTATCCCCCATATACTTAACGTGGAAAAAGTAGTTAAGTTTGATAATTCACCAGAACTCAACGAATCAGGATCGCCACTTTTTGATTGAACTCTGAGGTAGGGTATATTGTTTTATCATGTACACGAACTTTCAGAATGATTGAATTCCTAATTTAATACAAAAGTCGAATCGGTGTTAATTGTTAGTGGGGCATGTTTTTGTCACTTCAAAAATTCATAACTAATTTTTAAAAAATCGTTGACACTTTTTGAAGGTATTTTGTCATAGAAGACGGTTCAAACTAAGTTGAATTTGAATATCGAGAAAAAATATGTATTATCTTTCCATATTTTTGAATTTGAACTATCCCCCATATACTTAACATGGGAAAAGTAGTTAAGTTTGATAATTCAACACAATGAAATGAATCGAAATCGCCACTTTTTTTTGAACTCTGAGGTAGGGTATATTGTTCTTATCATGTACACGCACTTTCAGAATGATTGAATTCCTAATTCAATACAAAAGTTGAATCGGTGTTCGCTGCTAGTATGGCATGTGGTTGCCATTACAAAAATTCATAACTAATTTTTAAAAAACCGTAGACACTTTTTAAACGTGTGACGGTTCAAATTAAGTTGAATTTGAATAACGAGAAAAAATATGAATTATCTCTCCTAATTTTTGAACTTGAACTATCCCCCATATACTTAACGTGGGAAAAGTAGTTAAGTTTGATAATTCACCAGGACTCAACGAATCAGGATCGCCACTTTTTGATTTTACTCTGAGGTAGGGTATATTGTTTTAATCATGAACCCGCACTTTCAGATTGATTGAATTCCTAACTCAATACAAAAATTGAATCGGTGTTAGTTGTTAGTGGGGCATGTTTTTGCCAATTCAGATATTCATAACTAATTTTTAAAAAAACCGTAGATACTTTTTGAACGTGTGACGGTTCAAATTAAGTTGAATTTGAATAACGAGAAAAAATATGTATTATCTCTCCTAATTTTTGAACTTGAACTATCCCCCATATACTTAAAATGGAAAAAGTAGTTAAGTTTGATAATTCACCAGAACTCAACGTATCAGGATCGCCACTTTTTGATTGAACTCTGAGGTAGGGTATATTGTTTTAATCATGAACCCGCACTTTCAGATTGATTGAATTCCTAACTCAATACAAAAATTGAATCGGTGTTAGTTGTTAGTGGGGCATGTTTTTGCCAATTCAGATATTCATAACTAATTTTTAAAAAACCGTAGACTTTTTTTGAACGTGTGACGGTTCAAATTAAGTTGAATTTGAATAACGAGAAAAAATATGTATTATCTCTCCTAATTTTTGAACTTGAACTATCCCCCATATACTTAACGTGGAAAAAGTAGTTAAGTTTGATAATTCACCAGAACTCAACGAATCAGGATCGCCACTTTTTGATTGAACTCTGAGGTAGGGTATATTGTTTTATCATGTACACGAACTTTCAGAATGATTGAATTCCTAATTTAATACAAAAGTCGAATCGGTGTTAATTGTTAGTGGGGCATGTTTTTGTCACTTCAAAAATTCATAACTAATTTTTAAAAAATCGTTGACACTTTTTGAAGGTATTTTGTCATAGAAGACGGTTCAAACTAAGTTGAATTTGAATATCGAGAAAAAATATGTATTATCTTTCCATATTTTTGAATTTGAACTATCCCCCATATACTTAACATGGGAAAAGTAGTTAAGTTTGATAATTCACCAGGATTCAACGAATCAAGATCATCACTATTTGATTAAAGTCTGAGGTAGGGTATATAGGTTTTATCATGTAATCGCACTTTCAGAATGATTGAATTAATAACTCAATACAAAAATTGAATCAGTGTTCGTTGTTAGTGGGGCATGTTTTTGCCAATTCAGAAATTCATAATTAATTTTTAAAAAATCGATGACACTTTTTAAACGTGTTTTTTCATAGAAAACAATTCAAATTAAGTTGAATTTGAATAACGAAAAAAAATAAGTATTATCTCTCCTTATTTTTGAATTTGAACTATCCCCCTATTTAGTTAACATCTGAAAAGTAGTTAAGTTTGATAATTCACTAGAATTCAACGAATCGAGATCGCCACTTTTTGATTAAACTCTGAGGTAGGGTGTATTGTTCCTATTATGTATACGCACTTTCAGAATGATTGAATTCCTAATTCAATACAAAAGTTGACTCTGTGTTCACTGCTAATGGGGCATGTGTTTGCCATTTTAAAAATTCATAACTAATTTATAAAAAATCGTTGACACTTTTTGAACGTGTTTTCTCATAGAAGATGGTTCAAATTAAGTTGAATTTGAATATAGAGAAAAAATATGTATAATCTCTCCTTATTTTTTAATTTGAACTATCCCCCGTATACTTAACATGGGAAAAGTAGTTAAGTTTGATAATTCAACTGAATGAAATGAATCGAAATCGCCACTTTTTTTTGAACTCTGAGGTAGGGTATATTGTTCTCATCATGTACACGCACTTTCAGAATGATTGAATTCCTAATTCAATACAAAAGTTGAATCGGTGTTCGCTGCTAGTATGGCATGTGGTTGCCATTACAAAAATTCATAACTAATTTTTAAAAAACCGTAGACACTTTTTAAACGTGTGACGGTTCAAATTAAGTTGAATTTGAATAACGAGAAAAAATATGAATTATCTCTCCTAATTTTTGAACTTGAACTATCCCCCATATACTTAACGTGGGAAAAGTAGTTAAGTTTGATAATTCACCAGGACTCAACGAATCAGGATCGCCACTTTTTGATTTTTCTCTGAGGTAGGGTATATTGTTTTAATCATGAACCCGCACTTTCAGATTGATTGAATTCCTAACTCAATACAAAAATTGAATCGGTGTTAGTTGTTAGTGGGGCATGTTTTTGCCAATTCAGATATTCATAACTAATTTTTAAAAAACCGTAGATACTTTTTGAACGTGTGACGGTTCAAATTAAGTTGAATTTGAATAACGAGAAAAAATATGTATTATCTCTCCTAATTATTGAACTTGAACTATCCCCCATATACTTAACGTGGAAAAAATAGTTAAGTTTGATAATTCACCAGAACTCTACGAATCAGGATCGCCACTTTTTGATTTAACTCTGAGGTAGGGTATATTGTTTTAATCATGAACCCGCACTTTCAGATTGATTTAATTCCTAACTCAATACAAAAATTGAATCGGTGTTCGTTGTTAGTGGGGCATGTTTTTGCCAATTCAGAAATTCATAATTAATTTTTAAAAAATCGTTGACACTTTTTGAACGTGTTTTCTCATAGAGGATGGTTCAAATTAAGTTGAATTTGAATATTGAGAAAAAATATGTATTATCTCTCCATATTTTTGAATTTGAACTGTCCCCCATATACTTAAAATGGAAAAAGTAGTTATGTTTGATAATTCAACAGAATTCAATGAATCGAGATTGCCACTTTTTTATAAAACTCTGAGGTAGGGTATATTGTTCTTATCATGTACACGCACTTTCAGAATGATTGAATTTCAAATTCAATACAAATGTTGAATCGCTGTTCGTTGTTAGTGGGGCATGTTTTTGCCACTTCAGAAATTCATAACTAATTTTTAAAAAATCGTTGACACTTTTTGAAGGTGTTTTGTCATAGAGGATGGTTTAAATTAAGTTGAATTTGAATATCGAGAAAAAGTATGAATTAAATCTCCATATTTTTGAATTTGAACTATCCCCCGTATACTTAACATGGGAAAAGTAGTTAAGTTTGATAATTCAACACAATGAAATGAATCGAAATCGCCACTTTTTTTATTGAACTCTGGGGTAGGGTTTATTTTTCTCATCATATACACGCACTTTCAGAATGATTGAATTCCTAATTCAATACAAAAGTTGAATCGGTGTTCGCTGCTAGTATGGCATGTGGTTGCCACTTCAAAAATTCATAACTAATTTTTAAAAAACTGTAGACACTTTTTGAACGTGTTTTCTCATAGAAGATGGTTCAAATTAATTTGAATTTGAATATCGAGAAAAAATATGTATAATCTCTCCTTATTTTTGAATTTGAACTATCCCCCATATACTTAAAATGGAAAAAGTAGTTATGTTTGATAATTCAACAGAATTCAATGAATCGAGATTGCCACTTTTTTATAAAATTCTGAGGTAGGGTATATTGTTCTTATCATGTACACGCACTTTCAGAATGATTGAATTTCAAATTCAATACAAATGTTGAATCGGTGTTCGTTGTTAGTGGGGCATGTTTTTGCCAATTCAGAAATTCATAACTAATATTTAAAAAATCGTTGACACTTTTTGAAGAAGTTTTGTCATAGAGGATGGTTCAAATTAAGTTGAATTTAAATATCGAGAAAAAATATGTATTATCTCTCCATATTTTTAAATTTGAACTATCCCCCATATACTTAACATGGGAAAAGTAGTTAAGTTTGATAATTTAACAGAATTCAATGAATCAAGATCACCACTTTTTGATTAAAGTCTGAGGTTTGGTATATTGTTTTTATCGTGTACACGCACTTTCAGAATGATTGAATTCCTAATTCAACACAAAAGTCGAATCTGTGTTAATTATTAGTGGGGCATGTTTTTGCAACTTCAAAAAGTCATAACTAATTTTTAAAAAATCGTTGACATTTTTAAAACGTGTTTTCTCATAGAAGACAGTTTAAATTAAGTTGAATTTGAATAACGAGAAAAAACAAGTATTATCTCTCCTTATTTTTGAATTTGAACTATCCCCATATATAGTTAACATCTTAAAAGTAGTTAAGTTTGATAATTCACCAGAATTCAACTAATCGAGATCGCCACTTCTTGATTAATTTCTGAGGTAGGGTGTATTGTTCCTATTATGTACACGCACTTTCAAAATGATTGAATTCCTAATTCAATACAAAAGTTGAATCGGTGTTCGCTGCTAGTATTGCATGTGGTTGCCACTTCAAAAATTCATAACTAATTATTAAAAAACTGTAGACACTTTTTGAACGAGTGACGGTTCAAATTAAGTTGAATTTGAATAACGAGAAAAAATATGAATTATCTCTCCTAATTTTTGAACTTGAACTATCCCCTATATACTTAACATGTGTAAAATAGTTATGTTTGAAAATTCACCAGAATTCAATGAATCGAGATCGCCACTTTGTTATTGAACTCTGAGGTAGGGTATATTGTTTTTATCATGCACACGAACTTTCAGAATGATTGAATTCCTAATTCATTACAAAAGTCGAATCGGTGTTAATTGTTAGTGGGGCATGTTTTTGCCACTTCAAAAATTCATAACTAATTTTTAAAAAATCGATGACACTTTTTAAACGTGTTTTCTCATAGAAAACAGTTCAAATTAAGTTGAATTTGAATAACGAAAAAAAATAAGTAGTATCTCTCCTTATTTTTGAATTTGAACTATCCCCCTATTTAGTTAACATCTGAAAAGTAGTTAAGTTTGATAATTCACCAGAATTCAACGAATCGAGATCGCCACTTTTTGATTAAACTCTGAGGTAGGGTGTATTGTTCCTATTATGTATACGCACTTTCAGAATGATTGAATTCCTAATTCAATACAAAAGTTGACTCTGTGTTCACTGCTAATGGGGCATGTGGTTGCCACTTCGAAAATTAATAACTAATTTTTAAAAAATCGTTGACACTTTTTGAACGTGTTTTCTCATAGAAGATGGTCCAAATTAAGTTGAATTTGAATATCGAGAAAAATATGTATAATCTCTCCTTATTTTTGAATTTGAACTATCACCCATATACTTAAAATGGAAAAAGTAGTTATGTTTGATAATTCAACAGAATTCAATGAATCGAGATTGACACTTTTTTATAAAACTCTGAGGTAGGTATATTGTTCTTATCATGTACACGCACTTTCAGAATGATTGAATTCCTAATTCATTAATAAAGTCGAATCGGTGTTAATTGTTAGTGGGGCATGTTTTTGCCACTTCAAAAATTCATAACTAATTTTTAAAAAATCGATGACACTTTTTAAACGTGTTTTTTCATAGAAAACAATTCAAATTATGTTGAATTTGAATAACGAAAAAAAATAAGTATTATCTCTCCTTATTTTTGAATTTGAACTATCCTCCTATTTAGTTAACATCTGAAAAGTAGTTAAGTTTGATAATTCACTAGAATTCAACGAATCGAGATCGCCACTTTTTGATTAAACTCTGAGGTAGGGTGTATTGTTCCTATTATGTATACGCACTTTCAGAATGATTGAATTCCTAATTCAATACAAAATTTGACTCTGTGTTCACTGCTAATGGGGCATGTGTTTGCCATTTCAAATATTCATAACTAATTTTTAAAAAATCGTTGACACTTTTTGAACGTGTTTTCTCATAGAAGATGGTTCAAATTAAGTTGAATTTGAATTTAGAGAAAAAATATGGATAATCTCACCTTTTTTTTGAATTTGAACTATCCCCCGTATACTTAACATGGGAAAAGTAGTTAAGTTTGATAATTCAACTGAATGAAATGAATCGAAAGCGCCACTTTTTTATTGAACTCTGAGGTAGGGTATATTGTTCTCATCATGTACACGCACTTTCAAAATGATTGAATTCCTAATTCAATACAAAAGTGGAATCGGTGTTCACTGCTAGTATGGCATGTGGTTGCCACTTCAAAAATTCATAACTAATTTTCAAAAAACTGTAGACACTTTTAGAACGTGTGACGGTTCAAATTAAGTTGAATTTGAATAACGAGAAAAAATATGTATTATCTCTCCTAATTATTGAACTTGAACTATCCCCCATATACTTAACGTGGAAAAAATAGTTAAGTTTGATAATTCACCAGAACTCAACGAATCAGGATCGCCACTTTTTGATTTTACTCTGAGGTAGGGTATATTGTTTTAATCATGAACCCGCACTTTCAGATTGATTGAATTCCTAACTCAATACAAAAATTGAATCGGTGTTCGTTGTTAGTGGGGCATGTTTTTGCCAATTCAGATATTCATAACTAATTTTTAAAAAACCGTAGACACTTTTTGAACGTGTGACGGTTCAAATTAAGTTGAATTTGAATAACGAGAAAAAATATGTATTATCTCTCCTAATATTGAACTTGAACTATCCCCCATATACTTAACGTGGAAAAAATAGTTAAGTTTGATAATTCACCAGAACTCAACGAATCAGGATCGCCACTTTTTGATTTAACTCTGAGGTAGGGTATATTGTTTTAATCATGAACCCGCACTTTCAGATTGATTTAATTCCTAACTCAATACAAAAATTGAATCGGTGTTCGTTGTTAGTGGGGCATGTTTTTGCCAATTCATAATTAATTTTTAAAAAATCGTTGACACTTTTTGAACGTGTTTTCTCATAGAGGATGGTTCAAATTAAGTTGAATTTGAATATTGAGAAAAAATATGTATTATCTCTCCATATTTTTGAATTTGAACTGTCCCCCATATACTTAAAATGGAAAAAGTAGTTATGTTTGATAATTCAACAGAATTCAATGAATCGAGATTGCCACTTTTTTATAAAACTCTGAGGTAGGGTATATTGTTCTTATCATGTACACGCACTTTCAGAATGATTGAATTTCAAATTCAATACAAATGTTGAATCGCTGTTCGTTGTTAGTGGGGCATGTTTTTGCCACTTCAGAAATTCATAACTAATTTTTAAAAAACCGTTGACACTTTTTGAAGGTGTTTTGTCATAGAGGATGGTTTAAATTAAGTTGAATTTGAATATCGAGAAAAAGTATGAATTAAATCTCCTTATTTTTGAATTTGAACTATCCCCCGTATACTTAACATGGGAAAAGTAGTTAAGTTTGATAATTCAACACAATGAAATGAATCGAAATCGCCACTTTTTTTATTGAACTCTGGGGTAGGGTATATTTTTCTCATCATATACACGCACTTTCGGAATGATTGAATTCCTAATTCAATACAAAAGTTGAATCGGTGTTCGCTGCTAGTATGGCATGTGGTTGCCACTTCAAAAATTCATAACTAATTTTTAAAAAAACGTAGACACTTTTTGAACGTGTGACGGTTCAAATTAAGTTGAATTTGAATAACTAGAAAAAAATATGTATTATCTCTCCTAATTTTTGAACTTGAACTATCCCCCATATACTTAAAATGGAAAAAGTAGTTAAGTTTGATAATTTACCAGAACTCAACGAATCAGGATCGCCACTTTTTGATTGAACTCTGAGGTAGGGTATATTGTTTTAATCATGAACTCGCACTTTCAGATTGATTGAATTCCTAACTCAATACAAAAATTGAATCGGTGTTCGTTGTTAGTGGAGCATGTTTTTGCCAATTCAGATATTCATAACTAATTTTTAAAAAATTGTAGACTTTTTTTGAACGTGTGACGGTTCAAATTAAGTTGAATTTGAATAACGAGAAAAAATATGTATTATCTCTCCTAATTTTTGAACTTGAACTATCCCCCATATACTTAACGTGGAAAAAGTAGTTAAGTTTGATAATTCACCAGAACTCAACGAATCAGGATCGCCACTTTTTGATTGAACTCTGAGGTAGGGTATATTGCTTTTATCATGTAATCGCACTTTCAGAATGATTGAATTAATAACTCAATACAAAAATTGAATCAGTGTTCGTTGTTAGTGGGGCATGTTTTTGCCAATTCAGAAATTCATAATTAATTCTTAAAAAATCGATGACACTTTTTAAACGTGTTTTTTCATAGAAAACAATTCAAATTAAGTTGAATTTGAATAACGAAAAAAAATAAGTATTATCTCTCCTTATTTTTGAATTTGAACTATCCCCCTATTTAGTTAACATCTGAAAAGTAGTTAAGTTTGATAATTCACTAGAATTCAACGAATCGAGATCGCCACTTTTTGATTAATCTCTGAGGTAGGGTGTATTGTTCCTATTATGTATACGAACTTTCAGAATGATTGAATTCCTAATTCAATACAAAAGTTGACTCTGTGTTCACTGCTAATGGGGCATGTGTTTGCCATTTCAAAAATTCATAACTAATTTTTAAAAAATCGTTGACACTTTTTGAACGTGTTTTCTCATAGAAGATGGTTCAAATTAAGTTCAATTTGAATATAGAGAAAAAATATGTATAAGCTCTCCTTATTTTTGAATTTGAACTATCCCCCGTATACTTAACATGGGAAAAGTAGTTAAGTTTGATAATTCAACTGAATGAAATGAATCGAAATCGCCACTTTTTTATTGAACTCTGAGGTAGGGTATATTGTTCTCATCATGTACACGCACTTTCAAAATGATTGAATTCCTAATTCAACACAAAAGTTGAATCGGTGTTCACTGCTAGTATGGCATGTGGTTGCAACTTCAAAAATTCATAACTAATTTTTAAAAAACTGTAGACACTTTTGGAACGTGTGACGGTTCAAATTAAGTTGAATTTGAATAACGAGAAAAAATATGTATTATCTCTTTTAATTATTGAACTTGAACTATCCCCCATATACTTAACGTGGAAAAAATAGTTAAGTTTGATAATTAACCAGAACTCAACGAATCAGGATCGCCACTTTTTGATTTAACTCTGAGGTAGGGTATATTGTTTTAATCATGAACCCGCACTTTCAGAATGATTGAATTCCTAATTCAATACAAAATTTGACTCTGTGTTCACTGCTAATGGGGCATGTGTTTGCCATTTCAAATATTCATAACTAATTTTTAAAAAATCGTTGACACTTTTTGAACGTGTTTTCTCATAGAAGATGGTTCAAATTAAGTTGAATTTGAATATAGAGAAAAAATATGGATAATCTCACCTTTTTTTTTGAATTTGAACTATCCCCCGTATACTTAACATGGGAAAAGTAGATAAGTTTGATAATTCAACTGAATGAAATGAATCGAAATCGCCACTTTTTTATTGAACTCTGAGGTAGGGTATATTGTTCTCATCATGTACACGCACTTTCAAAATGATTGAATTCCTAATTCAATACAAAAGTGGAATCGGTGTTCACTGCTAGTATGGCATGTGGTTGCCACTTCAAAAATTCATAACTAATTTTCAAAAAACTGTAGACACTTTTAGAACGTGTGACGGTTCAAATTAAGTTGAATTTGAATAACGAGAAAAAATATGTATTATCTCTCCTAATTATTGAACTTGAACTATCCCCCATATACTTAACGTGGAAAAAATAGTTAAGTTTGATAATTCACCAGAACTCAACGAATCAGGATCGCCACTTTTTGATTTTACTCTGAGGTAGGGTATATTGTTTTAATCATGAACCCGCACTTTCAGATTGATTGAATTCCTAACTCAATACAAAAATTGAATCGGTGTTCGTTGTTAGTGGGGCATGTTTTTGCCAATTCAGATATTCATAACTAATTTTTAAAAAACCGTAGACACTTTTTGAACGTGTGACGGTTCAAATTAAGTTGAATTTGAATAACGAGAAAAAATATGTATTATCTCTCCTAATTATTGAACTTGAACTATTCCCCATATACTTAACGTTGAAAAAATAGTTAAGTTTGATAATTCACCAGAACTCAACGAATCAGGATCGCCACTTTTTGATTTAACTCTGAGGTAGGGTATATTGTTTTAATCATGAACCCGCACTTTCAGATTGATTTAATTCCTAACTCAATACAAAAATTGAATCGGTGTTCGTTGTTAGTGGGGCATGTTTTTGCCAATTCATAATTAATTTTTAAAAAATCGTTGACACTTTTTGAACGTGTTTTCTCATAGAGGATGGTTTAAATTAAGTTGAATTTGAATATCGAGAAAAAGTATGAATTAAATCTCCTTATTTTTGAATTTGAACTATCCCCCGTATACTTAACATGGGAAAAGTTGTTAAGTTTGATAATTCAACACAATGAAATGAATCGAAATCGCCACTTTTTTTATTGAACTCTGGGGTAGGGTATATTTTTCTCATCATATACACGCACTTTCAGAATGATTGAATTCCTAATTCAACACAAAAGTCGAATCTGTGTTAATTATTAGTGGGGCATGTTTTTGCAACTTCAAAAAGTCATAACTACTTTTTTAAAAAATCGTTGACATTTTTAAAACGTGTTTTCTCATAGAAGACAGTTTAAATTAAGTTGAATTTGAATAACGAGAAAAAACAAGTATTATCTCTCCTTATTTTTGAATTTGAACTATCCCCATATATAGTTAACATCTTAAAAGTAGTTAAGTTTGATAATTCACCAGAATTCAACTAATCGAGATCGCCACTTCTTGATTAATTTCTGAGGTAGGGTGTATTGTTCCTATTATGTACACGCACTTTCAAAATGATTGAATTCCTAATTCAATACAAAAGTTGAATCGGTGTTCGCTGCTAGTATTGCATGTGGTTGCCACTTCAAAAATTCATAACTAATTATTAAAAAACTGTAGACACTTTTTGAACGTGTGACGGTTCAAATTAAGTTGAATTTGAATAACGAGAAAAAATATGAATTATCGCTCCTAATTTTTGAACTTGAACTATCCCCTATATACTTAACATGTGTAAAATAGTTATGTTTGAAAATTCACCAGAATTCAATGAATCGAGATCGCCACTTTGTTATTGAACTCTGAGGTAGGGTATATTGTTTTTATCATGCACACGAACTTTCAGAATGATTGAATTCCTAATTCATTACAAAAGTCGAATCGGTGTTTATTGTTAGTGGGGCATGTTTTTGCCACTTCAAAAATTCATAACTAATTTTTAAAAAATCGATGACACTTTTTAAACGTGTTTTCTCATAGAAAACAGTTCAAATTAAGTTGAATTTGAATAACGAAAAAAAATAAGTATTATCTCTCCTTATTTTTGAATTTGAACTATCCCCCTATTTAGTTAACATCTGAAAAGTAGTTAAGTTTGATAATTCACCAGAATTCAACGAATCGAGATCGCCACTTTTTGATTAAACTCTGAGGTAGGGTGTATTGTTCCTATTATGTATACGCACTTTCAGAATGATTGAATTCCTAATTCAATACAAAAGTTGACTCTGTGTTCACTGCTAATGGGGTATGTGGTTGCCACTTCGAAAATTAATAACTAATTTTTAAAAAATCGTTGACACTTTTTGAACGTTTTTTCTCATAGAAGATGGTCCAAATTAAGTTGAATTTGAATATCGAGAAAAATATGTATAATCTCTCCTTATTTTTGAATTTGAACTATCACCCATATACTTAAAATGGAAAAAGTAGTTATGTTTGATAATTCAACAGAATTCAATGAATCGAGATTGACACTTTTTTATAAAACTCTGAGGTAGGTATATTGTTCTTATCATGTACACGCACTTTCAGAATGATTGAATTCCTAATTCATTAATAAAGTCGAATCGGTGTTAATTGTTAGTGGGGCATGTTTTTGCCACTTCAAAAATTCATAACTAATTTTTAAAAAATCGATGACACTTTTTAAACGTGTTTTTTCATAGAAAACAATTCAAATTATGTTGAATTTGAATAACGAAAAAAAATAAGTATTATCTCTCCTTATTTTTGAATTTGAACTATCCTCCTATTTAGTTAACATCTGAAAAGTAGTTAAGTTTGATAATTCACTAGAATTCAACGAATCGAGATCGCCACTTTTTGATTAAACTCTGAGGTAGGGTGTATTGTTCCTATTATGTATACGCACTTTCAGAATGATTGAATTCCTAATTCAATACAAAATTTGACTCTGTGTTCACTGCTAATGGGGCATGTGTTTGCCATTTCAAATATTCATAACTAATTTTTAAAAAATCGTTGACACTTTTTGAACGTGTTTTCTCATAGAAGATGGTTCAAATTAAGTTGAATTTGAATTTAGAGAAAAAATATGGATAATCTCACCTTTTTTTTGAATTTGAACTATCCCCCGTATACTTAACATGGGAAAAGTAGTTAAGTTTGATAATTCAACACATTGAAATGAATCGAAATCGCCACTTTTTTTATTGAACTCTGGGGTAGGGTATATTTTTCTCATCATATACACGCACTTTCAGAATGATTGAATTCCTAATTCAATACAAAAGTTGAATCGGTGTTCGCTGCTAGTATGGCATGTGGTTGCCACTTCAAAAATTCATAACTAATTTTTAAAAAAACGTAGACACTTTTTGAACGTGTGACGGTTCAAATTAAGTTGAATTTGAATAACTAGAAAAAAATATGTATTATCTCTCCTTATTTTTGAACTTGAACTATCCCCCATATACTTAAAATGGAAAAAGTAGTTAAGTTTGATAATTCACCAGAACTCAACGAATCAGGATCGCCACTTTTTGATTGAACTCTGAGGTAGGGTATATTGTTTTAATCATGAACTCGCACTTTCAGATTGATTGAATTCCTAACTCAATACAAAAATTGAATCGGTGTTCGTTGTTAGTGGAGCATGTTTTTGCCAATTCAGATATTCATAACTAATTTTTAAAAAATTGTAGACTTTTTTTGAACGTGTGACGGTTCAAATTAAGTTGAATTTGAATAACGAGAAAAAATATGTATTATCTCTCCTAATTTTTGAACTTGAACTATCTTCCATATACTTAACGTGGAAAAAGTAGTTAAGTTTGATAATTCACCAGAACTCAACGAATCAGGATCGCCACTTTTTGATTGAACTCTGAGGTAGGGTATATTGCTTTTATCATGTAATCGCTCTTTCAGAATGATTGAATTAATAACTCAATACAAAAATTGAATCAGTGTTCGTTGTTAGTGGGGCATGTTTTTGCCAATTCAGAAATTTATAATTAATTCTTAAAAAATCGATGACACTTTTTAAACGTGTTTTTTCATAGAAAACAATTCAAATTAAGTTGAATTTGAATAACGAAAAAAAATAAGTATTATCTCTCCTTATTTTTGAATTTAAACTATCCCCCTATTTAGTTAACATCTGAAAAGTAGTTAAGTTTGATAATTCACTAGAATTCAACGAATCGAGATCGCCACTTTTTGATTAATCTCTGAGGTAGGGTGTATTGTTCCTATTATGTATACGAACTTTCAGAATGATTGAATTCCTAATTCAATACAAAAGTTGACTCTGTGTTCACTGCTAATGGGGCATGTGTTTGCCATTTCAAAAATTCATAACTAATTTTTAAAAAATCGTTGACACTTTTTGAACGTGTTTTCTCATAGAAGATGGTTCAAATTAAGTTGAATTTGAATATAGAGAAAAAATATGTATAAGCTCTCCTTATTTTTGAATTTGAACTATCCCCCGTATACTTAACATGGGAAAAGTAGTTAAGTTTGATAATTCAACTGAATGAAATGAATCGAAATCGCCACTTTTTTATTGAACTCTGAGGTAGGGTATATTGTTCTCATCATGTACACGCACTTTCAAAATGATTGAATTCCTAATTCAATACAAAAGTGGAATCGGTGTTCACTGCTAGTATGGCATGTGGTTGCCACTTCAAAAATTCATAACTAATTTTCAAAAAACTGTAGACACTTTTAGAACGTGTGACGGTTCAAATTAAGTTGAATTTGAATAACGAGAAAAAATATGTATTATCTCTCCTAATTATTGAACTTGAACTATCCCCCATATACTTAACGTGGAAAAAATAGTTAAGTTTGATAATTCACCAGAACTCAACGAATCAGGATCGCCACTTTTTGATTTTACTCTGAGGTAGGGTATATTGTTTTAATCATGAACCCGCACTTTCAGATTGATTGAATTCCTAACTCAATACAAAAATTGAATCGGTGTTCGTTGTTAGTGGGGCATGTTTTTGCCAATTCAGATATTCATAACTAATTTTTAAAAAACCGTAGACACTTTTTGAACGTGTGACGGTTCAAATTAAGTTGAATTTGAATAACGAGAAAAAATATGTATTATCTCTCCTAATTATTGAACTTGAACTATCCCCCATATACTTAACGTGGAAAAAATAGTTAAGTTTGATAATTCACCAGAACCTAACGAATCAGGATCGCCACTTTTTGATTTAACTCTGAGGTAGGGTATATTGTTTTAATCATGAACTCGCACTTTCAGATTGATTGAATTCCTAACTCAATACAAAAATTGAATCGGTGTTCGTTGTTAGTGGAGCATGTTTTTGCCAATTCAGATATTCATAACTAATTTTTAAGAAATTGTAGACACTTTTTGAACGTGTGACGGTTCAAATTAAGTTGAATTTGAATAACGAGAAAAAATATGTATTATCTCTCCTAATTATTGAACTTGAACTATCCCCCATATACTTAACGTGGAAAAAATAGTTAAGTTTGATAATTCACCAGAACCTAACGAATCAGGATCGCCACTTTTTGATTTAACTCTGAGGTAGGGTATATTGTTTTAATCATGAACTCGCACTTTCAGATTGATTGAATTCCTAACTCAATACAAAAATTGAATCGGTGTTCGTTGTTAGTGGAGCATGTTTTTGCCAATTCAGATATTCATAACTAATTTTTAAGAAATTGTAGACTTTTTTTGAACGTGTGACGGTTCAAATTAAGTTGAATTTGAATAACGAGAAAAAATATGTATTATCTCTCCTAATTTTTGAACTTGAACTATCCCCCATATACTTAACGTGGAAAAAGTAGTTAAGTTTGATAATTCACCAGAACTCAACGATTCAGGATCGCCACTTTTTGATTGAACTCTGAGGTAGGGTATATTGTTTTTTCATGTACACGAACTTTCAGAATGATTGAATTCCTAATTTAATACAAAAGTCGAATCGGTGTTAATTGTTAGTGGGGCATGTTTTTGCCACTTCAAAAATTCATAACTAATTTTTAAAAAATCGTTGACACTTTTTGAAGGTATTTTGTCATAGAAGACGATTCAAACTAAGTTGAATTTGAATATCGAGAAAAAATATGTATTATCTTTCCATATTTTTGAATTTGAACTATCCCCCATATACTTAACATGGGAAAAGTAGTTAAGTTTGATAATTCACCAGGATTCAACGAATCAAGATCATCACTACTTGATTAAAGTCTGAGGTAGGGTATATTGCTTTTATCATGTAATCGCACTTTCAGAATGATTGAATTAATAACTCAATACAAAAATTGAATCAGTGTTCGTTGTTAGTGGGGCCTGTTTTTGCCAATTCAGAAATTCATAATTAATTCTTAAAAAATCGATGACACTTTTTAAACGTGTTTTTTCATAGAAAACAATTCAAATTAAGTTGAATTTGAATAACGAAAAAAAAAAAGTATTATCTCTCCTTATTTTTGAATTTGAACTATCCCCCTATTTAGTTAACATCTGAAAAGTAGTTAAGTTTGATAATTCAACGAATCGAGATCGCCACTTTTTGATTAATCTCTGAGGTAGGGTGTATTGTTCCTATTATGTATACGAACTTTCAGAATGATTGAATTCCTAATTCAATACAAAAGTTGACTCTGTGTTCACTGCTAATGGGGCATGTGTTTGCGATTTCAAAAATTTATAACTAATTTTTAAAAAATCGTTGACACTTTTTGAACGTGTTTTCTCATAGAAGATGGTTCAAATTAAGTTGAATTTGAATATAGAGAAAAAATATGTATAATCTCTCCTTATTTTTGAATTTGAACTATCCCCCGTATACTTAACATGGGAAAAGTAGTTAAGTTTGATAATTCAACTGAATGAAATGAATCGAAATCGCCACTTTTTTATTGAACTCTGAGGTAGGGTATATTGTTCTCATCATGTACACGAACTTTCAAAATGATTGAATTCCTAATTCAACACAAAAGTTGAATCGGTGTTCACTGCTAGTATGGCATGTGGTTGCAACTTCAAAAATTCATAACTAATTTTTAAAAAACTGTAGACACTTTTGGAACGTGTGACGGTTCAAATTAAGTTGAATTTGAATAACGAGAAAAAATATGTATTATCTCTCCTAATTATTGAACTTGAACTATCCCCCATATACTTAACGTGGAAAAAATAGTTAAGTTTGATAATTAACCAGAACTCAACGAATCAGGATCGCCACTTTTTGATTTAACTCTGAGGTAGGGTATATTGTTTTAATCATGAACCCGCACTTTCAGAATGATTGAATTCCTAACTCAATACAAAAATTGAATCGGTGTTGGTTGTTAGTGGGGCATGTTTTTGCCAATTCAGAAATTCATAATTAAATTTTAAAAAATCGTTGACACTTTTTGAACGTGTTTTCTCATAGAGGATGGTTCAAATTAAGTTGAATTTTAATATTGAGAAAAAATATGTATTATCTCTCCATATTTTTGAATTTGAACTATCCCCCATATACTTAAAATGGAAAAGTAGTTATGTTTGATAATTCAACAGAATTCAATGAATCGAGATTGCCACTTTTTTATAAAACTCTGAGGTAGGGTATATTGTTCTTATCATGTACACGCACTTTCAGAATGTTTGAATTTCAAATTCAATACAAATGTTGAATCGGTGTTCGTTGTTAGTGGGGCATGTTTTTGCCACTTCAGAAATTCAAAACTAATTTTTAAAAAATCGTTGACACTTTTTGAAGGTGTTTTGTCATAGAGGATGGTTTAAATTAAGTTGAATTTGAATATCGAGAAAAAATATGAATTAAATCTCCTTATTTTTGAATTTGAACTATCCCCCATATACTTAACGTGGAAAAAATAGTTAAGTTTGATAATTAACCAGAACTCAACGAATCAGGATCGCCACTTTTTGATTTAACTCTGAGGTAGGGTATATTGTTTTAATCATGAACCCGCACTTTCAGAAAGATTGAATTCCTAACTCAATACAAAAGTTGAATCGGTGTTCGCTGCTAGTATGGCATGTGGTTGCCACTTCAAAAATTCATAAATAATTTTTAAAAAAACGTAGACACTTTTTGAACGTGTGACGGTTCAAAATAAGTTGAATTTGAATAACGAGAAAAAATATGTATTATCTCTCCTAATTTTTGAACTTTAACTATCCCCCATATACTTAAAATGGAAAAAGTAGTTAAGTTTGATAATTCACCAGAACTCAACGAATCAGGATCGCCACTTTTTGATTGAACTCTGAGGTAGGGTATATTGTTTTAATCATGAACTCGCACTTTCAGATTGATTGAATTCCTAACTCAATACAAAAATTGAATCGGTGTTCGTTGTTAGTGGGGCATGTTTTTGCCAATTCAGATATTCATAACTAATTTTTAAAAAACCGTAGACACTTTTTGAACGTGTGACGGTTCAAATTAAGTTGAATTTGAATAACTAGAAAAAAATATGTATTATCTCTCCTTATTTTTGAACTTGAACTATCCCCCATATACTTAAAATGGAAAAAGTAGTTAAGTTTGATAATTCACCAGAACTCAACGAATCAGGATCGCCACTTTTTGATTGAACTCTGAGGTAGGGTATATTGTTTTAATCATGAACTCGCACTTTCAGATTGATTGAATTCCTAACTCAATACAAAAATTGAATCGGTGTTCGTTGTTAGTGGAGCATGTTTTTGCCAATTCAGATATTCATAACTAATTTTTAAAAAATTGTAGACTTTTTTTGAACGTGTGACGGTTCAAATTAAGTTGAATTTGAATTACGAGAAAAAATATGTATTATCTCTCCTAATTTTTGAACTTGAACTATCTTCCATATACTTAACGTGGAAAAAGTAGTTAAGTTTGATAATTCACCAGAACTCAACGAATCAGGATCGCCACTTTTTGATTGAACTCTGAGGTAGGGTATATTGCTTTTATCATGTAATCGCTCTTTCAGAATGATTGAATTAATAACTCAATACAAAAATTGAATCAGTGTTCGTTGTTAGTGGGGCATGTTTTTGCCAATTCAGAAATTTATAATTAATTCTTAAAAAATCGATGACACTTTTTAAACGTGTTTTTTCATAGAAAACAATTCAAATTAAGTTGAATTTGAATAACGAAAAAAAATAAGTATTATCTCTCCTTATTTTTGAATTTAAACTATCCCCCTATTTAGTTAACATCTGAAAAGTAGTTAAGTTTGATAATTCACTAGAATTCAACGAATCGAGATCGCCACTTTTTGATTAATCTCTGAGGTAGGGTGTATTGTTCCTATTATGTATACGAACTTTCAGAATGATTGAATTCCTAATTCAATACAAAAGTTGACTCTGTGTTCACTGCTAATGGGGCATGTGTTTGCCATTTCAAAAATTCATAACTAATTTTTAAAAAATCGTTGACACTTTTTGAACGTGTTTTCTCATAGAAGATGGTTCAAATTAAGTTGAATTTGAATATAGAGAAAAAATATGTATAAGCTCTCCTTATTTTTGAATTTGAACTATCCCCCGTATACTTAACATGGGAAAAGTAGTTAAGTTTGATAATTCAACTGAATGAAATGAATCGAAATCGCCACTTTTTTATTGAACTCTGAGGTAGGGTATATTGTTCTCATCATGTACACGCACTTTCAAAATGATTGAATTCCTAATTCAATACAAAAGTGGAATCGGTGTTCACTGCTAGTATGGCATGTGGTTGCCACTTCAAAAATTCATAACTAATTTTCAAAAAACTGTAGACACTTTTAGAACGTGTGACGGTTCAAATTAAGTTGAATTTGAATAACGAGAAAAAATATGTATTATCTCTCCTAATTATTGAACTTGAACTATCCCCCATATACTTAACGTGGAAAAAATAGTTAAGTTTGATAATTCACCAGAACTCAACGAATCAGGATCGCCACTTTTTGATTTTACTCTGAGGTAGGGTATATTGTTTTAATCATGAACCCGCACTTTCAGATTGATTGAATTCCTAACTCAATACAAAAATTGAATCGGTGTTCGTTGTTAGTGGGGCATGTTTTTGCCAATTCAGATATTCATAACTAATTTTTAAAAAACCGTAGACACTTTTTGAACGTGTGACGGTTCAAATTAAGTTGAATTTGAATAACGAGAAAAAATATGTATTATCTCTCCTAATTATTGAACTTGAACTATCCCCCATATACTTAACGTGGAAAAAATAGTTAAGTTTGATAATTCACCAGAACCTAACGAATCAGGATCGCCACTTTTTGATTTAACTCTGAGGTAGGGTATATTGTTTTAATCATGAACTCGCACTTTCAGATTGATTGAATTCCTAACTCAATACAAAAATTGAATCGGTGTTCGTTGTTAGTGGAGCATGTTTTTGCCAATTCAGATATTCATAACTAATTTTTAAGAAATTGTAGACACTTTTTGAACGTGTGACGGTTCAAATTAAGTTGAATTTGAATAACGAGAAAAAATATGTATTATCTCTCCTAATTATTGAACTTGAACTATCCCCCATATACTTAACGTGGAAAAAATAGTTAAGTTTGATAATTCACCAGAACCTAACGAATCAGGATCGCCACTTTTTGATTTAACTCTGAGGTAGGGTATATTGTTTTAATCATGAACTCGCACTTTCAGATTGATTGAATTCCTAACTCAATACAAAAATTGAATCGGTGTTCGTTGTTAGTGGAGCATGTTTTTGCCAATTCAGATATTCATAACTAATTTTTAAGAAATTGTAGACTTTTTTTGAACGTGTGACGGTTCAAATTAAGTTGAATTTGAATAACGAGAAAAAATATGTATTATCTCTCCTAATTTTTGAACTTGAACTATCCCCCATATACTTAACGTGGAAAAAGTAGTTAAGTTTGATAATTCACCAGAACTCAACGATTCAGGATCGCCACTTTTTGATTGAACTCTGAGGTAGGGTATATTGTTTTTTCATGTACACGAACTTTCAGAATGATTGAATTCCTAATTTAATACAAAAGTCGAATCGGTGTTAATTGTTAGTGGGGCATGTTTTTGCCACTTCAAAAATTCATAACTAATTTTTAAAAAATCGTTGACACTTTTTGAAGGTATTTTGTCATAGAAGACGATTCAAACTAAGTTGAATTTGAATATCGAGAAAAAATATGTATTATCTTTCCATATTTTTGAATTTGAACTATCCCCCATATACTTAACATGGGAAAAGTAGTTAAGTTTGATAATTCACCAGGATTCAACGAATCAAGATCATCACTACTTGATTAAAGTCTGAGGTAGGGTATATTGCTTTTATCATGTAATCGCACTTTCAGAATGATTGAATTAATAACTCAATACAAAAATTGAATCAGTGTTCGTTGTTAGTGGGGCCTGTTTTTGCCAATTCAGAAATTCATAATTAATTCTTAAAAAATCGATGACACTTTTTAAACGTGTTTTTTCATAGAAAACAATTCAAATTAAGTTGAATTTGAATAACGAAAAAAAAAAAGTATTATCTCTCCTTATTTTTGAATTTGAACTATCCCCCTATTTAGTTAACATCTGAAAAGTAGTTAAGTTTGATAATTCAACGAATCGAGATCGCCACTTTTTGATTAATCTCTGAGGTAGGGTGTATTGTTCCTATTATGTATACGAACTTTCAGAATGATTGAATTCCTAATTCAATACAAAAGTTGACTCTGTGTTCACTGCTAATGGGGCATGTGTTTGCGATTTCAAAAATTTATAACTAATTTTTAAAAAATCGTTGACACTTTTTGAACGTGTTTTCTCATAGAAGATGGTTCAAATTAAGTTGAATTTGAATATAGAGAAAAAATATGTATAATCTCTCCTTATTTTTGAATTTGAACTATCCCCCGTATACTTAACATGGGAAAAGTAGTTAAGTTTGATAATTCAACTGAATGAAATGAATCGAAATCGCCACTTTTTTATTGAACTCTGAGGTAGGGTATATTGTTCTCATCATGTACACGAACTTTCAAAATGATTGAATTCCTAATTCAACACAAAAGTTGAATCGGTGTTCACTGCTAGTATGGCATGTGGTTGCAACTTCAAAAATTCATAACTAATTTTTAAAAAACTGTAGACACTTTTGGAACGTGTGACGGTTCAAATTAAGTTGAATTTGAATAACGAGAAAAAATATGTATTATCTCTCCTAATTATTGAACTTGAACTATCCCCCATATACTTAACGTGGAAAAAATAGTTAAGTTTGATAATTAACCAGAACTCAACGAATCAGGATCGCCACTTTTTGATTTAACTCTGAGGTAGGGTATATTGTTTTAATCATGAACCCGCACTTTCAGAATGATTGAATTCCTAACTCAATACAAAAATTGAATCGGTGTTGGTTGTTAGTGGGGCATGTTTTTGCCAATTCAGAAATTCATAATTAAATTTTAAAAAATCGTTGACACTTTTTGAACGTGTTTTCTCATAGAGGATGGTTCAAATTAAGTTGAATTTTAATATTGAGAAAAAATATGTATTATCTCTCCATATTTTTGAATTTGAACTATCCCCCATATACTTAAAATGGAAAAGTAGTTATGTTTGATAATTCAACAGAATTCAATGAATCGAGATTGCCACTTTTTTATAAAACTCTGAGGTAGGGTATATTGTTCTTATCATGTACACGCACTTTCAGAATGTTTGAATTTCAAATTCAATACAAATGTTGAATCGGTGTTCGTTGTTAGTGGGGCATGTTTTTGCCACTTCAGAAATTCAAAACTAATTTTTAAAAAATCGTTGACACTTTTTGAAGGTGTTTTGTCATAGAGGATGGTTTAAATTAAGTTGAATTTGAATATCGAGAAAAAATATGAATTAAATCTCCTTATTTTTGAATTTGAACTATCCCCCATATACTTAACGTGGAAAAAATAGTTAAGTTTGATAATTAACCAGAACTCAACGAATCAGGATCGCCACTTTTTGATTTAACTCTGAGGTAGGGTATATTGTTTTAATCATGAACCCGCACTTTCAGAAAGATTGAATTCCTAACTCAATACAAAAGTTGAATCGGTGTTCGCTGCTAGTATGGCATGTGGTTGCCACTTCAAAAATTCATAAATAATTTTTAAAAAAACGTAGACACTTTTTGAACGTGTGACGGTTCAAAATAAGTTGAATTTGAATAACGAGAAAAAATATGTATTATCTCTCCTAATTTTTGAACTTTAACTATCCCCCATATACTTAAAATGGAAAAAGTAGTTAAGTTTGATAATTCACCAGAACTCAACGAATCAGGATCGCCACTTTTTGATTGAACTCTGAGGTAGGGTATATTGTTTCAATCATGAACTCGCACTTTCAGATTGATTGAATTCCTAACTCAATACAAAAATTGAATCGGTGTTCGTTGTTAGTGGGGCATGTTTTTGCCAATTCAGATATTCATAACTAATTTTTAAAAAACCGTGGACACTTTTTGAACGTGTGACGGTTCAAATTAAGTTGAATTTGAATAACGAGAAAAAATATGTATTATCTCTCCTAATTATTGAACTTGAACTATCCCCCATATACTTAACGTGGAAAAAATAGTTAAGTTTGATAATTCACCAGAACTCAACGAATCAGGATCGCCACTTTTTGATTTAACTCTGAGGTAGGGTATATTGTTTTAATCATGAACCCGCACTTTCAGAATGATTGAATTCCTAACTCAATACAAAAATTGAATCGGTGTTCGTTGTTAGTGGGGCATGTTTTTGCCAATTCAGAAATTCATAATTAAATTTTAAAAAATCGTTAACACTTTTTGAACGTGTTTTCTCATAGAAGATGGTTCAAATTAAGTTGAATTTGAATATTGAGAAAAAATATGTATTATCTCTCCATATTTTTGAATTTGAACTATCCCCCATATACTTAAAATGGAAAAAGTAGTTATGTTTGATAATTCAACAGAATTCAATGAATCGAGATTGCCACTTTTTTATAAAACTCTGAGGTAGGGTATATTGTTCTTATCATGTACACGCACTTTCAGAATGATTGAATTTCAAATTCAATACAAATGTTGAATCGGTGTTCGTTGTTAGTGGGGCATGTTTATGCCACTTCAGAAATTTATAACTAATTTTTAAAAAATCGTTGACACTTTTTGAAGGTGTTTTGTCATAGAGGATGGTTTAAATTAAGTTGAATTTGAATATCGAGAAAAAATATGAATTAAATCTCCTTATTTTTGAATTTGAACTATCCCCCGTATACTTAACATGGGAAAAGTAGTTAAGTTTGATAATTCAACAGAATGAAATGAATCGAAATCGCCACTTTTTTTATTGAACTCTGAGGTAGGGTATATTTTTCTCATCATATACACGGAATTTCAGAATGATTGAATTCCTAATTCAATACAAAAGTTGAATCGGTGTTCGCTGCTAGTATGGCATGTGGTTGCCACTTCAAAAATTCATAAATAATTTTTAAAAAAACGTAGACACTTTTTGAACGTGTGACGGTTCAAATTAAGTTGAATTTGAATAACGAGAAAAAATATGTATTATCTCTCCTAATTTTTGAACTTTAACTATCCCCCATATACTTAAAATGGAAAAAGTAGTTAAGTTTGATAATTCACCAGAACTCAACGAATCAGGATCGCCACTTTTTGATTGAACTCTGAGGTAGGGTATATTGTTTTAATCATGAACTCGCACTTTCAGATTGATTGAATTCCTAACTCAATACAAAAATTGAATCGGTGTTCGTTGTTAGTGGGGCATCTTTTTGCCAATTCAGATATTCATAACTAATTTTTAAAAAACCGTAGACACTTTTTGAACGTGTGATGGTTCAAATTAAGTTGAATTTGAATAACGAGAAAAAATATGTATTATCTCTCCTAATTTTTGAACTTGAACTATCCCCCATATACTTAACGTGGAAAAAGTAGTTAAGTTTGATAATTCACCAGAACTCAACGAATCAGGATCGCCACTTTTTGATTGAACTCTGAGGTAGGGTATATTGTTTTATCATGTACATGAACTTTCAGAATGATTGAATTCCTAATTCAATACAAAAGTCAAATCGGTGTTAATTGTTAGTGGGGCATGTTTTTGCCACTTCAAAAATTCATAACTAATTTTTAAAAAATCGTTGACACTTTTTGAAGTTATTTTGTCATAGAAGACGGTTCAAACTAAGTTGAATTTGAATATCGAGAAAAAATATGTATTATCTCTCCATATTTTTGAATTTCAACTATCCCCCATGTACTTAACATGGGAAAAGTAGTTAAGTTTGATAATTCACCAGGATTCAACGAATCAAGATCATCAATATTTGATTAAAGTGTGAGGTAGGGTATATTGTTTTTATCATGTAATCGCACTTTCAGAATGATTGAATTAATAACTCAATACAAAAATTGAATCGGTGTTCGTTGTTAGTGGGGCATGTTTTTGCCAATTCAGAAATTCATAATTAATTTTTAAAAAATTGTTTACACTTTTTGAACTTGTTTTCTCATAGAGGATGGTTCAAATTAAGTTGAATTTGAATATCGAGAAAAAATATGTAATATCTCTCCATATTTTTGATTTTGAACTATCCCCCATATACTTAACATGGGAAAAGTAGTTAAGTTTGATAATTCACCAGAATACAACGAATCAAGATCGCAACTTTTTGATTTAACTCTGAGGTAGGGTATATTTTTTTATCATGTACACTAACTTTCAGAATGATTGAATTCCTAATTCAATACAAAAGTCGAATCGGTGTTAATAGTTAGTGGGGCATGTTTTTGCCACTTCAAAAATTCATAACTAATTTTTAAAAAATCGTTGACACTTTTTGAAGGTATTTTGTCATAGAGGACGGTTTAAACTAAGTTGAATTTGAATATCGAGAAAAAATATGTATTATCTCTCCATATTTTTGAATTTGAACTATCCCCCATATACTTAACATGGGAAAAGTAGTTAAGTTTGATAATTCACCAGGATTCAACGAATCAAGATCATCACTATTTGATTAAAGTCTGAGGTAGGGTATATGGTTTTTATCATGTACACGCACTTTCAGAATGATTGATATCCTAATTCAATACAAAATTCGAATCGGTGTTCATTGTTAGTGGGGCATGTTTTTGCCAATTCATAATTAATTTTTAAAAAATCGTTGACACTTTTTGAACGTGTTTTCTCATAGAGGATGGTTCAAATTAAGTTGAATTTGAATATTGAGAAAAAATATGTATTATCTCTCCATATTTTTGAATTTGAACTGTCCCCCATATACTTAAAATGGAAAAAGTAGTTATGTTTGATAATTCAACAGAATTCAATGAATCGAGATTGCCACTTTTTTATAAAACTCTGAGGTAGGGTATATTGTTCTTATCATGTACACGCACTTTCAGAATGATTGAATTTCAAATTCAATACAAATGTTGAATCGCTGTTCGTTGTTAGTGGGGCATGTTTTTGCCACTTCAGAAATTCATAACTAATTTTTAAAAAATCGTTGACACTTTTTGAAGGTGTTTTGTCATAGAGGATGGTTTAAATTAAGTTGAATTTGAATATCGAGAAAAAGTATGAATTAAATCTCCTTATTTTTGAATTTGAACTATCCCCCGTATACTTAACATGGGAAAAGTAGTTAAGTTTGATAATTCAACACAATGAAATGAATCGAAATCGCCACTTTTTTTATTGAACTCTGGGGTAGGGTATATTTTTCTCATCATATACACGCACTTTCAGAATGATTGAATTCCTAATTCAATACAAAAGTTGAATCGGTGTTCGCTGCTAGTATGGCATGTGGTTGCCACTTCAAAAATTCATAACTAATATTTAAAAAAACGTAGACACTTTTTGAACGTGTGACGGTTCAAATTAAGTTGAATTTGAATAACTAGAAAAAATATGTATTATCTCTCCTAATTTTTGAACTTGAACTATCCCCCATATACTTAAAATGGAAAAAGTAGTTAAGTTTGATAATTCACCAGAACTCAACGAATCAGGATCGCCACTTTTTGATTGAACTCTGAGGTAGGGTATATTGTTTTAATCATGAACTCGCACTTTCAGATTGATTGAATTCCTAACTCAATACAAAAATTGAATCGGTGTTCGTTGTTAGTGGAGCATGTTTTTGCCAATTCAGATATTCATAACTAATTTTTAAAAAATTGTAGACTTTTTTTGAACGTGTGACGGTTTAAATTAAGTTGAATTTGAATAACGAGAAAAAATATGTATTATCTCTCCTAATTTTTGAACTTGAACTATCCCCCATATACTTAACGTGGAAAAAGTAGTTAAGTTTGATAATTCACCAGAACTCAACGAATCAGGATCGCCACTTTTTGATTGAACTCTGAGGTAGGGTATATTGTTTTATCATGTACACGAACTTTCAGAATGATTGAATTCCTAATTTAATACAAAAGTCGAATCGGTGTTAATTGTTAGTGGGGCATGTTTTTGCCAATTCAGAAATTCATAATTAATTTTTAAAAAATCGTTGACACTTTTTGAACGTGTGACGGTTCAAATTAAGTTGAATTTGAATAACGAGAAAAAATATGTATTATCTCTCCTAATTATTGAACATGAACTATCCCCCATATACTTAACGTGGAAAAAGTAGTTAAGTTTGATAATTCACCAGAACTCAACGAATCAGGATCGCCACTTTTTGATTGAACTCTGAGGTAGGGTATATTGTTTTATCATGTACATGAACTTTCAGAATGATTGAATTCCTAATTCAATACAAAAGTCAAATCGGTGTTAATTGTTAGTGGGGCATGTTTTTGCCACTTCAAAAATTCATAACTAATTTTTAAAAAACCGTAGACACTTTTTGAACGTGTGACGGTTCAAATTAAGTTGAATTTGAATAACGAGAAAAAATATGTATTATCTCTCCTAATTATTGAACTTGAACTATCCCCCATATACTTAACGTGGAAAAAATAGTTAAGTTTGATAATTCACCAGAACTCAACGAATCAGGATCGCCACTTTTTGATTTAACTCTGAGGTAGGGTATATTGTTTTAATCATGAACCCGCACTTTCAGAATGATTGAATTCCTAACTCAATACAAAAATTGAATCGGTGTTCGTTGTTAGTGGGGCATGTTTTTGCCAATTCAGAAATTCATAATTAAATTTTAAAAAATCGTTAACACTTTTTGAACGTGTTTTCTCATAGAGGATGGTTCAAATTAAGTTGAATTTGAATATTGAGAAAAAATATGTATTATCTCTCCATATTTTTGAATTTGAACTATCCCCCATATACTTAAAATGGAAAAAGTAGTTATGTTTGATAATTCAACAGAATTCAATGAATCGAGATTGCCACTTTTTTATAAAACTCTGAGGTAGGGTATATTGTTCTTATCATGTACACGCACTTTCAGAATGATTGAATTTCAAATTCAATACAAATGTTGAATCGGTGTTCGTTGTTAGTGGGGCATGTTTATGCCACTTCAGAAATTTATAACTAATTTTTAAAAAATCGTTGACACTTTTTGATGGTGTTTTGTCATAGAGGATGGTTTAAATTAAGTTGAATTTGAATATCGAGAAAAAATATGAATTAAATCTCCTTATTTTTGAATTTGAACTATCCCCCGTATACTTAACATGGGAAAAGTAGTTAAGTTTGATAATTCAACAGAATGAAATGAATCGAAATCGCCACTTTTTTTATTGAACTCTGAGGTAGGGTATATTTTTCTCATCATATACACGGAATTTCAGAATGATTGAATTCCTAATTCAATACAAAAGTTGAATCGGTGTTCGCTGCTAGTATGGCATGTGGTTGCCACTTCAAAAATTCATAAATAATTTTTAAAAAAACGTAGACACTTTTTGAACGTGTGATGGTTCAAATTAAGTTGAATTTGAATAACGAGAAAAAATATGTATTATCTCTCCTAATTTTTGAACTTGAACTATCCCCCATATACTTAACGTGGAAAAAGTAGTTAAGTTTGATAATTCACCAGAACTCAACGAATCAGGATCGCCACTTTTTGATTGAACTCTGAGGTAGGGTATATTGTTTTATCATGTACATGAACTTTCAGAATGATTGAATTCCTAATTCAATACAAAAGTCAAATCGGTGTTAATTGTTAGTGGGGCATGTTTTTGCCACTTCAAAAATTCATAACTAATTTTTAAAAAATCGTTGACACTTTTTGAAGTTATTTTGTCATAGAAGACGGTTCAAACTAAGTTGAATTTGAATATCGAGAAAAAATATGTATTATCTCTCCATATTTTTGAATTTGAACTATCCCCCATATACTTAACATGGGAAAAGTAATTAAGTTTGATAATTCACCAGGATTCAACGAATCAAGATCATCACTATTTGATTAAAGTCTGAGGTAGGGTATATTGTTTTAATCATGTAATCGCACTTTCAGAATGATTGAATTAATAACTCAATACAAAAATTGAATCAGTGTTCGTTGTTAGTGGGGCATGTTTTTGCCAATTCAGAAATTCATAATTAATTTTTAAAAAATCGATGACACTTTTTAAACGTGTTTTTTCATAGAAAACAATTCAAATTAAGTTGAATTTGAATAACGAAAAAAAATAAGTATTATCTCTCCTTATTTTTGAATTTGAACTATCCCCCTATTTAGTTAACATCTGAAAAGTAGTTAAGTTTGATAATTCACTAGAATTCAACGAATCGAGATCGCCACTTTTTGATTAATCTCTGAGGTAGGGTGTATTGTTCCTATTATGTATACGAACTTTCAGAATGATTGAATTCCTAATTCAATACAAAAGTTGACTCTGTGTTCACTGCTAATTGGGCATGTGTTTGCCATTTCAAAAATTCATAACTAATTTTTAAAAAATCGTTGACACTTTTTGAAGGTGTTTTGTCATAGAGGATGGTTTAAATTAAGTTGAATTTGAATATCGAGAAAAAATATGAATTAAATCTCCTTATATTTGAATTTGAACTATCCCCCATATACTTAACGTGGAAAAAATAGTAAAGTTTGATAATTAACCAGAACTCAACGAATCAGGATCGCCACTTTTTGATTTAACTCTGAGGTAGGGTATATTGTTTTAATCATGAACCCGCACTTTCAGAAAGATTGAATTCCTAACTCAATACAAATGTTGAATCGGTGTTCGCTGCTAGTATGGCATGTGGTTGCCACTTCAAAAATTCATAAATAATTTTTAAAAAAACGTAGACACTTTTTGAACGTGTGACGGTTCAAAATAAGTTGAATTTGAATAACGAGAAAAAATATGTATTATCTCTCCTAATTTTTGAACTTTAACTATCCCCCATATACTTAAAATGGAAAAAGTAGTTAAGTTTGATAATTCACCAGAACTCAACGAATCAGGATCGCCACTTTTTGATTGAACTCTGAGGTAGGGTATATTGTTTTAATCATGAACTCGCACTTTCAGATTGATTGAATTCCTAACTCAATACAAAAATTGAATCGGTGTTCGTTGTTAGTGGGGCATGTTTTTGCCAATTCAAATATTCATAACTAATTTTTAAAAAACCGTAGACACTTTTTGAACGTGTGACGGTTCAAATTAAGTTGAATTTGAATAACGAGAAAATTATGTATTATCTCTCCTAATTATTGAACTTGAACTATCCCCCATATACTTAACGTGGAAAAAATAGTTAAGTTTGATAATTCACCAGAACTCAACGAATCAGGATCGCCACTTTTTGATTTAACTCTGAGGTAGGGTATATTGTTTTAATCCTGAACCCGCACTTTCAGAATGATTGAATTCCTAACTCAATACAAAAATTGAATCGGTGTTCGTTGTTAGTGGGGCATGTTTTTGCCAATTCAGAAATTCATAATTAAATTTTAAAAAATCGTTAACACTTTTTGAACGTGTTTTCTCATAGAGGATGGTTCAAATTAAGTTGAATTTGAATATTGAGAAAAAATATGTATTATCTCTCCATATTTTTGAATTTGAACTATCCCCCATATACTTAAAATGGAAAAAGTAGTTATGTTTGATAATTCAACAGAATTCAATGAATCGAGATTGCCACTTTTTTATAAAACTCTGAGGTAGGGTATATTGTTCTTATCATGTACACGCACTTTCAGAATGATTGAATTTCAAATTCAATACAAATGTTGAATCGGTTTTCGTTGTTAGTGGGGCATGTTTATGCCACTTCAGAAATTTATAACTAATTTTTAAAAAATCGTTGACACTTTTTGATGGTGTTTTGTCATAGAGGATGGTTTAAATTAAGTTGAATTTGAATATCGAGAAAAAATATGAATTAAATCTCCTTATTTTTGAATTTGAACTATCCCCCGTATACTTAACATGGGAAAAGTAGTTAAGTTTGATAATTCAACAGAATGAAATGAATCGAAATCGCCACTTTTTTTATTGAACTCTGAGGTAGGGTATATTTTTCTCATCATATACACGGAATTTCAGAATGATTGAATTCCTAATTCAATACAAAAGTTGAATCGGTGTTCGCTGCTAGTATGGCATGTGGTTGCCACTTCAAAAATTCATAAATAATTTTTAAAAAAACGTAGACACTTTTTGAACGTGTGATGGTTCAAATTAAGTTGAATTTGAATAACGAGAAAAAATATGTATTATCTCTCCTAATTTTTGAACTTGAACTATCCCCCATATACTTAACGTGGAAAAAGTAGTTAAGTTTGATAATTCACCAGAACTCAACGAATCAGGATCGCCACTTTTTGATTGAACTCTGAGGTTGGGTATATTGTTTTATCATGTACATGAACTTTCAGAATGATTGAATTCCTAATTCAATACAAAAGTCAAATCGGTGTTAATTGTTAGTGGGGCATGTTTTTGCCACTTCAAAAATTCATAACTAATTTTTAAAAAATCGTTGACACTTTTTGAAGTTATTTTGTCATAGAAGACGGTTCAAACTAAGTTGAATTTGAATATCGAGAAAAAATATGTATTATCTCTCCATATTTTTGAATTTGAACTATCCCCCATGTACTTAACATGGGAAAAGTAGTTAAGTTTGATAATTCACCAGGATTCAACGAATCAAGATCATCAATATTTGATTAAAGTGTGAGGTAGGGTATATTGTTTTTATCATGTAATCGCACTTTCAGAATGATTGAATTAATAACTCAATACAAAAATTGTATCGGTGTTCGTTGTTAGTGGGGCATGTTTTTGCCAATTCAGAAATTCATAATTAATTTTTAAAAAATTGTTTACACTTTTTGAACTTGTTTTCTCATAGAGGATGGTTCAAATTAAGTTGAATTTGAATATCGAGAAAAAATATGTAATATCTCTCCATATTTTTGATTTTGAACTATCCCCCATATACTTAACATGGGAAAAGTAGTTAAGTTTGATAATTCACCAGAATTCAACGAATCAAGATCGCCACTTTTTGATTTAACTCTGAGGTAGGGTATATTTTTTTATCATGTACACTAACTTTCAGAATGATTGAATTCCTAATTCAATACAAAAGTCGAATCGGTGTTAATAGTTAGTGGGGCATGTTTTTGCCACTTCAAAAATTCATAACTAATTTTTAAAAAATCGTTGACACTTTTTGAAGGTATTTTGTCATAGAGGACGGTTTAAACTAAGTTGAATTTGAATATCGAGAAAAAATATGTATTATCTCTCCATATTTTTGAATTTGAACTATCCCCCATATACTTAACATGGGAAAAGTAGTTAAGTTTGATAATTCACCAGGATTCAACGAATCAAGATCATCACTATTTGATTAAAGTCTGAGGTAGGGTATATGGTTTTTATCATGTACACGCACTTTCAGAATGATTGATATCCTTATTCAATACAAAATTCGAATCGGTGTTCATTGTTAGTGGGGTATGTTTTTGCCAATTCATAATTAATTTTTAAAAAATCGTTGACACTTTTTGAACGTGTTTTCTCATAGAAGATGGTTCAAATTAAGTTGAATTTGAATAACGAGAAAAAATATGTATTATCTCTCCTAATTTTTGAACTTGAACTATCCCCCATATACTTAAAATGGAAAAAGTAGTTATGTTTGATAATTCAACAGAATTCAATGAATCGAGATTGCCACTTTTTTATAAAACTCTGAGGTAGGGTATATTGTTCTTATCATGTACACGCACTTTCAGAATGATTGAATTTCAAATTCAATACAAATGTTGAATCGCTGTTCGTTGTTAGTGGGGCATGTTTTTGCCACTTCAGAAATTCATAACTAATTTTTAAAAAATCGTTGACACTTTTTGAAGGTGTTTTGTCATAGAGGATGGTTTAAATTAAGTTGAATTTGAATATCGAGAAAAAGTATGAATTAAATCTCCTTATTTTTGAATTTGAACTATCCCCCGTATACTTAACATGGGAAAAGTAGTTAAGTTTGATAATTCAACACAATGAAATGAATCGAAATCGCCACTTTTTTTATTGAACTCTGGGGTAGGGTATATTTTTCTCATCATATACACGCACTTTCAGAATGATTGAATTCCTAATTCAATACAAAAGTTGAATCGGTGTTCGCTGCTAGTATGGCATGTGGTTGCCACTTCAAAAATTCATAACTAATATTTAAAAAAACGTAGACACTTTTTGAACGTGTGACGGTTCAAATTAAGTTGAATTTGAATAACTAGAAAAAATATGTATTATCTCTCCTAATTTTTGAACTTGAACTATCCCCCATATACTTAAAATGGAAAAAGTAGTTAAGTTTGATAATTCACCAGAACTCAACGAATCAGGATCGCCACTTTTTGATTGAACTCTGAGGTAGGGTATATTGTTTTAATCATGAACTCGCACTTTCAGATTGATTGAATTCCTAACTCAATACAAAAATTGAATCGGTGTTCGTTGTTAGTGGAGCATGTTTTTGCCAATTCAGATATTCATAACTAATTTTTAAAAAATTGTAGACTTTTTTTGAACGTGTGACGGTTTAAATTAAGTTGAATTTGAATAACGAGAAAAAATATGTATTATCTCTCCTAATTTTTGAACTTGAACTATCCCCCATATACTTAACGTGGAAAAAGTAGTTAAGTTTGATAATTCACCAGAACTCAACGAATCAGGATCGCCACTTTTTGATTGAACTCTGAGGTAGGGTATATTGTTTTATCATGTACATGAACTTTCAGAATGATTGAATTCCTAATTCAATACAAAAGTCAAATCGGTGTTAATTGTTAGTGGGGCATGTTTTTGCCACTTCAAAAATTCATAACTAATTTTTAAAAAATCGTTGACACTTTTTGAAGTTATTTTGTCATAGAAGACGGTTCAAACTAAGTTGAATTTGAATATCGAGAAAAAATATGTATTATCTCTCCATATTTTTGAATTTGAACTATCCCCCATATACTTAACATGGGAAAAGTAATTAAGTTTGATAATTCACCAGGATTCAACGAATCAAGATCATCACTATTTGATTAAAGTCTGAGGTAGGGTATATTGTTTTAATCATGTAATCGCACTTTCAGAATGATTGAATTAATAACTCAATACAAAAATTGAATCAGTGTTCGTTGTTAGTGGGGCATGTTTTTGCCAATTCAGAAATTCATAATTAATTTTTAAAAAATCGATGACACTTTTTAAACGTGTTTTTTCATAGAAAACAATTCAAATTAAGTTGAATTTGAATAACGAAAAAAAATAAGTATTATCTCTCCTTATTTTTGAATTTGAACTATCCCCCTATTTAGTTAACATCTGAAAAGTAGTTAAGTTTGATAATTCACTAGAATTCAACGAATCGAGATCGCCACTTTTTGATTAATCTCTGAGGTAGGGTGTATTGTTCCTATTATGTATACGAACTTTCAGAATGATTGAATTCCTAATTCAATACAAAAGTTGACTCTGTGTTCACTGCTAATGGGGCATGTGTTTGCCATTTCAAAAATTCATAACTAATTTTTAAAAAATCGTTGACACTTTTTGAAGGTGTTTTGTCATAGAGGATGGTTTAAATTAATTTGAATTTGAATATCGAGAAAAAATATGAATTAAATCTCCTTATTTTTGAATTTGAACTATCCCCCATATACTTAACGTGGAAAAAATAGTAAAGTTTGATAATTAACCAGAACTCAACGAATCAGGATCGCCACTTTTTGATTTAACTCTGAGGTAGGGTATATTGTTTTAATCATGAACCCGCACTTTCAGAAAGATTGAATTCCTAACTCAATACAAAAGTTGAATCGGTGTTCGCTGCTAGTATGGCATGTGGTTGCCACTTCAAAAATTCATAAATAATT
This sequence comes from Siphlonurus alternatus, assembly GCA_949825025.1. Lineage (NCBI taxonomy): Eukaryota > Metazoa > Arthropoda > Insecta > Ephemeroptera > Siphlonuridae > Siphlonurus > Siphlonurus alternatus. The sequence continues at coordinate 1,716,700 of OX463783.1, forward strand.
TTTAAAAAAACGTAGACACTTTTTGAACGTGTGACGGTTCAAAATAAGTTGAATTTGAATAACGAGAAAAAATATGTATTATCTCTCCTAATTTTTGAACTTTAACTATCCCCCATATACTTAAAATGGAAAAAGTAGTTAAGTTTGATAATTCACCAGAACTCAACGAATCAGGATCGCCACTTTTTGATTGAACTCTGAGGTAGGGTATATTGTTTTAATCATGAACTCGCACTTTCAGATTGATTGAATTCCTAACTCAATACAAAAATTGAATCGGTGTTCGTTGTTAGTGGGGCATGTTTTTGCCAACCCTACTGGAAATAATCCTTCAATTTTTTTTAAAAGACATGTCTTTCAAAATTTGGAATGACGCGTCTTTCAAAAACCTTGGGCCATTTATCCATGGACGCGTCCTTCCAATTTTTGAAAGACTATTTTGAAGGACCAAACCCTTTAAATTTGGAAGGATAATTTTGAATGGCAATTTTGAAGGGGAAAAATAATAATAATAAATATGTACTTGAGAAATATTTATTATGAATCTGACAATATGTTTAATTATTTATAGAATTATAACAATGTGTAAATATTTTATAGTACACAAAAATTCAATTGTTTTTTGGCACATATCTAGCATATTATAAGTAAATTAAAAATATTTGAATAGTTATAAATTATTGTATTTTTGATGACACACAAAATTATTGTTATTTATGTAATGAGTATTAATTAATTATCAAATAAATTTAAATTTAAACATAAATGAGTAGCTAGGCCAAAGTACTGTTTGTCGCACATCATAAAGGTTTAATAATCTTAAAAATTGAGTGACTTTTAAAAACAATTAACTTGGTGTGTTATCAAATATGTTCATAATAATTTTGATTAATAAAATATGGACTCAGCCTTTCAGCCACATTATACGCCAAACTACAAATTCTTCTTCTTCATCTTCTTTTTTTTTTTTGCTTTGACTTCTGTTCCAATCTTTTCCGTCAGAACGTCGGACACGAACCTCTTCCTTGTCTTTAATTTGGCATAGTCTGCAGATTTTCCTTTCTCCACAATAAGTTTTCTCATAAAACCTGAAAAAAATAGAAAGTATAAGGAAAACCTTTTGATAATTTGTATCATGGAATTGGATACGAAAGAAAGTTTATTTACAATAGAAGGTTCAGTAGCCAGTTCAATAGACCCTGATGACGAGCTGGTTTCATTGAACTGGATACTGAACCTTCTATTAAAATTCATAACATAAATAAAAAAAATCATCATAGAGGGTTCAGTAGCCAGTTCAATAGACCCGGACGAGGAGCTGTTTCCATCGAACTGGCTACTGAACCTTATATGACAATTTTTATCAAGGATGACAAAGAATGTTACACAATAGAAGGTTTACTAGCCAGTTCAATGGAACCAGCTCCACGTCAGGGTCTATTGAACTGGCTACTGAGCCCTCTATGGTGACTTTTTTTTTTATTTATGTTATGAATTGCAATAGAAGGTTCAGTAGCCAGTTCGATTAAACCTGATGAAGAGCTGTTTCCATTGAACTGGATATTGAAGCTTCTATGACAATTTTTATCAAGGATGGTGAAGAATGTTACACAATAAAATATTCAGTAGCCAGTTCGATGGAACCAGCTCCTCGTCAGGGTCTATTAAACTGGCTACTGAGCCCTCTATGGTGACTTTTTTTATTTATTTATGATATGGATTGCAATAAAAGGTTTAGTAGCCAGTTCGATGGAACCAGCTCCTCGTCAGGGTCTATTGAACTGGCTACTGAACCCTCTATGGTGACTTTTTTTTTATTTATGATAAGGATTGCAATAGAAGGTCAGTAGCCAGTTTGATGAAACCAGCTCCTCGTCAGGGTCTATTGAACTGGCTACTGAGCCCTCTATGGTGACTTTTTTTATTATTTAATTTATGAATTGTAAGAGAAGGTTCCGTAGCCAGTTCGAAGAAACCAGCTCCTCGTCAGGGTCCATTGAACTGGCTACTGAACCCTCTATGATGATTTTTTTTTAATTTAAGTTATGAATTGTAAGAGAAGGTTCCGTAACCAGTCCGATAGAACCAGCTCGTCGTTAAGAGTTCAGATATGGTTGTTATCATAATTATATAATACACTCAAAAATGAAAGATGACAGACAAACACATTCATCACCAAAGTATATACTTACCAACACAGAAGTTCTCTTTTCTGGCGTCAGCTGCATTTTTGCTGACTGGTTGGGGTGTACATTACTTCGACGCCCAGGCACGCTCCTCCTGCACAACACATCCCGACCTCAGGCACAGTGGGCGGTGACCTTCAACATTATTAAGGATTATTGTCACTATGGTAATTATTTTTTGATGGTAAAAAAATATAAAATTTAAAACAGAACAAAGAAAACAAAATGACTGTTCTTGCACTTTCTAAAGTAGGAAAAGTAATAATTCAGTTCAGTTTTTGAGATAATAATTTTTTTAGTTGAAAAATATGCTGATTTGACTAATGGCCGCCAGATTTCCAATGATATTCGCACTATTTATAACTCTAATATCTCAAAAACTAGACCAACTTTTGCTTCCATTTTTTTCGCTGAATATTTATGTTATAATGTAAGGAAGGTTTACTAAAATTTTCAGAGTGATTCACCATCTCCTCAGACTAGAGACAATAACCCTTAAAATAAAAAATCATCTGCATACAAACGAAATTTTACAAAGTTTCTTGCAAGCAAAAAATTGTAGCCAGCCCTCGAATCAAGTATTTTTTTTTTTTATTCACAACTTTTTGTGCTAAAATTATGTAAAAAATAAATTGGTTGATACTTCACAAATAGCTTATTTAGCAAATTTGCTTGGACCTCAATATGAATACCTTTGTCTTTTCTTTCCTGTCACTGTATAGAAATGGGGAGAAAAATGGTGACGCTAAAGCTGGGATGTACTGTAGTTAGATTTTAAACAACTGATGTATTATCCCATGGTATTTATTTATTTTGCTGCAATATACACTATTTTAGGGGTAGGTCTCCACCCTCAGCGGTGCGTCGGGGAAAAAATCTAAAACTATATCCGAGTTTAGGAGGGTCCATTACCCCTTGAAAATTAATTTCATAATTTTAGCACAATTTTTAAGGAAAATGGATTTAAGGGGTAGGTCTCCACCCTCAGGGGTGCGTCGGGGAAAAAATCTAAAATTATTTTCGTGTTCAAGAAAGTCGATTACCCCTTGAAAATTAATTTGGTAATTTTAGCACAATTTTTTAGGAAAATATATTTTAGGGGTAGGTCTCCACCCTCAGGGGTGCGTTGGGGAAAAAATCTAAAATTATTTCCAAGTTTAGGAGGGTCCATTACCTTTTGAAAATTAATTTCATAATTTTAGCACAATTTTTAAGGAAAATGGATTTTAGGGGTAGGTCTGCACCCTCAGGGGTGCGTCGGGGAAAAATCTAAAATTATTTTCGAGTTCAGGAGGGTCAATCACCCCTTGTAAATTAATTTGGTAATTTAAGCACAATTTTTAAGGAAAATAGATTTTAGGGGTAAGTCTTCACCCTCAGGGGTGCGTCGGGGAAAAAATCTAAAATTATTTTCGTGTTCAAGAAAGTCGATTACCCCTTGAAAATTAATTTGGTAATTTTAGCACAATTTTTAAGGAAAATAGATTTTAGGGGTAGGTCTTCACCCTCAGGGGAGCGTCGGGGAAAAAATCTAAAATTATTTCCGAGTTTAGGAGGGTCCATTACCTTTTGAAAATTAATTTCATAATTTTAGCACAATTTTTAAGGAAAATGGATTTTAGGGGTAGGTCTGCACCCTCAGGGGTGCGTCGGGGAAAAAATCTAAAATTTTTTTCGAGTTCAGGAGGGTCAATTACACCTTGTAAATTAATTTGGTAATTTTAGCACAATTTTTAAGGAAAATAGATTTTAGGGGTAGGACTTCACCCTCAGGGGTGCGTCGGGGAAAAAATCTAAAATTATTTTCGTGTTCAAGAAAGTCGATTACCCCTTGAAAATTAATTTGGTAATTTTAGCACAATTTTTAAGGAACATGGATTTTAGGGGTAGGTCTCCACCCTCAGTGGTGCGTTGGGGAAAAAATCTAAAATTATATCTGAGTTCAGGAGGGTCGATTACCCCATGCTTGAATCTTTTTCCGCAAAATTCCAATGATTTCAAAAAAAGTTGTATTTAACATTGAATTTCCATAAGGCGAAAATAATTTTTTTAAAAAAAGGGGTGTTGTTGGTGTTCAATAAAAATTTTAACACCCTGAACTAATTTTTACAACCCTCAGCTACAAGTGTACCAAATTTGAAGTTTGTACGAAAATTTTTGCAATACCAAATTTACGAAAAAATTTGGCACGCGAATTGTGGTTCACTGTGCATCTGGGCCAGGCGCCAGGCATGTATGCACATGCCTGGCCCAGAAACAGATAGGCGACAGGCCTCTTCATTAATTCTGCCCAGTGTATGCATATGATATGCATACCTATGCCATGAGCAAGTTAATGAATAACTATGTGAAGCACCTCATACACAAGTGTATACATATTAATAATTATACTATATTCAGTACTGTATGCATTTTGCAAACAAGATATGCATACTGTAACACAATACAGTATGCATATGCATACCATAGATTATTAATTTGGATAAGCACATTATGCGTTTGTATTATACTAAAAAAAATAAAAGTATAAACATTTTATGCAAGCAGTACTGTACTGTAAATACAATTATGCACATCAGAAATGCATATAAACCTCCAAGATACCAAACATGGATTTGTAGAGTCCTTTTTTTTTTACCTTTTTTCTTCGGAATCTCTTCTTTAAAGAGTTGAGGCGGTCACTTCATATTATATGTGAAGTGTCTCTGGTCTTCTTCTTGTTTATTAGAATATAATTTTTTAATCTCTGTTATTATAAACGTTACAAATTACAAAAACCAGTAACACGAGACAAGGGACTATCAACATGGTATTTAACATAAGCATTTTCTGGTTTTTGCTGAGAAATTTCAGCATATACTTTGAGAAATATAAAAACTCAAGTTATTTATCTTACATTAAATACTAAAAACACAAGTTTCAAAATGAAACTAAACCGAAAAAATAAAAGAATTTAGGAAACTTATGCCAAAAAACGTTGATCGTTGTTTTTCATTCCTATGAATACAGTGTTGCACGTTCTACTGTTCTGGATCTTTGTTTCAGGAAATAAAACGCTGTGATTAATTTTAAAAATTAAAATTCTAACTAATCAATTATTTTATTAATTCTCCAGTCTCTATTAAATATTAATTCGACTTATAGAGCAAAATTACAGAACTGAATTTGCTGCAACATTCGGCAACATTGCATTGAGTCTTTCAAAAATCTTTCAAAATCACAATATCATTCAAAACACCCTTCAAATATTTTAATGTCTTTCAAGTCTCTTAAAACACCGTTCAAAACCTCATTAAAGTCGTTCAAAATCTTTAAAATTTTGAATGACTTTCTGAAGGGTAAATTGATTATTTCCAGTAGGGAATTCAAATATTCATAACTAATTTTTAAAAAACCGTAGACACTTTTTGAACGTGTGACGGTTCAAATTAAGTTGAATTTGAATAACGAGAAAAAATATGTATTATCTCTCCTAATTATTGAACTTGAACTATCCCCCATATACTTAACGTGGAAAAAATAGTTAAGTTTGATAATTCACCAGAACTCAACGAATCAGGATCGCCACTTTTTGATTTAACTCTGAGGTAGGGTATATTGTTTTAATCATGAACCCGCACTTTCAGAATGATTGAATTCCTAACTCAATACAAAAATTGAATCGGTGTTCGTTGTTAGTGGGGCATGTTTTTGCCAATTCAGAAATTCATAATTAAATTTTAAAAAATCGTTAACACTTTTTGAACGTGTTTTCTCATAGAGGATGGTTCAAATTAAGTTGAATTTGAATATTGAGAAAAAATATGTATTATCTCTCCATATTTTTGAATTTGAACTATCCCCCATATACTTAAAATGGAAAAAGTAGTTATGTTTGATAATTCAACAGAATTCAATGAATCGAGATTGCCACTTTTTTATAAAACTCTGAGGTAGGGTATATTGTTCTTATCATGTACACGCACTTTCAGAATGATTGAATTTCAAATTCAATACAAATGTTGAATCGGTGTTCGTTGTTAGTGGGGCATGTTTATGCCACTTCAGAAATTTATAACTAATTTTTAAAAAATCGTTGACACTTTTTGATGGTGTTTTGTCATAGAGGATGGTTTAAATTAAGTTGAATTTGAATATCGAGAAAAAATATGAATTAAATCTCCTTATTTTTGAATTTGAACTATCCCCCGTATACTTAACATGGGAAAAGTAGTTAAGTTTGATAATTCAACAGAATGAAATGAATCGAAATCGCCACTTTTTTTATTGAACTCTGAGGTAGGGTATATTTTTCTCATCATATACACGGAATTTCAGAATGATTGAATTCCTAATTCAATACAAAAGTTGAATCGGTGTTCGCTGCTAGTATGGCATGTGGTTGCCACTTCAAAAATTCATAAATAATTTTTAAAAAAACGTAGACACTTTTTGAACGTGTGATGGTTCAAATTAAGTTGAATTTGAATAACGAGAAAAAATATGTATTATCTCTCCTAATTTTTGAACTTGAACTATCCCCCATATACTTAACGTGGAAAAAGTAGTTAAGTTTGATAATTCACCAGAACTCAACGAATCAGGATCGCCACTTTTTGATTGAACTCTGAGGTAGGGTATATTGTTTTATCATGTACATGAACTTTCAGAATGATTGAATTCCTAATTCAATACAAAAGTCAAATCGGTGTTAATTGTTAGTGGGGCATGTTTTTGCCACTTCAAAAATTCATAACTAATTTTTAAAAAATCGTTGACACTTTTTGAAGTTATTTTGTCATAGAAGACGGTTCAAACTAAGTTGAATTTGAATATCGAGAAAAAATATGTATTATCTCTCCATATTTTTGAATTTGAACTATCCCCCATGTACTTAACATGGGAAAAGTAGTTAAGTTTGATAATTCACCAGGATTCAACGAATCAAGATCATCAATATTTGATTAAAGTGTGAGGTAGGGTATATTGTTTTTATCATGTAATCGCACTTTCAGAATGATTGAATTAATAACTCAATACAAAAATTGAATCGGTGTTCGTTGTTAGTGGGGCATGTTTTTGCCAATTCAGAAATTCATAATTAATTTTTAAAAAATTGTTTACACTTTTTGAACTTGTTTTCTCATAGAGGATGGTTCAAATTAAGTTGAATTTGAATATCGAGAAAAAATATGTAATATCTCTCCATATTTTTGATTTTGAACTATCCCCCATATACTTAACATGGGAAAAGTAGTTAAGTTTGATAATTCACCAGAATTCAACGAATCAAGATCGCCACTTTTTGATTTAACTCTGAGGTAGGGTATATTTTTTTATCATGTACACTAACTTTCAGAATGATTGAATTCCTAATTCAATACAAAAGTCGAATCGGTGTTAATAGTTAGTGGGGCATGTTTTTGCCACTTCAAAAATTCATAACTAATTTTTAAAAAATCGTTGACACTTTTTGAAGGTATTTTATCATAGAGGACGGTTTAAACTAAGTTGAATTTGAATATCGAGAAAAAATATGTATTATCTCTCCATATTTTTGAATTTGAACTATCCCCCATATACTTAACATGGGAAAAGTAGTTAAGTTTGATAATTCACCAGGATTCAACGAATCAAGATCATCACTATTTGATTAAAGTCTGAGGTAGGGTATATGGTTTTTATCATGTACACGCACTTTCAGAATGATTGATATCCTTATTCAATACAAAATTCGAATCGGTGTTCATTGTTAGTGGGGCATGTTTTTGCCAATTCATAATTAATTTTTAAAAAATCGTTGACACTTTTTGAACGTGTTTTCTCATAGAAGATGGTTCAAATTAAGTTGAATTTGAATATTGAGAAAAAATATGTATTATCTCTCCATATTTTTGAATTTGAACTGTCCCCCATATACTTAAAATGGAAAAAGTAGTTATGTTTGATAATTCAACAGAATTCAATGAATCGAGATTGCCACTTTTTTATAAAACTCTGAGGTAGGGTATATTGTTCTTATCATGTACACGCACTTTCAGAATGATTGAATTTCAAATTCAATACAAATGTTGAATCGCTGTTCGTTGTTAGTGGGGCATGTTTTTGCCACTTCAGAAATTCATAACTAATTTTTAAAAAATCGTTGACACTTTTTGAAGGTGTTTTGTCATAGAGGATGGTTTAAATTAAGTTGAATTTTAATATCGAGAAAAAGTATGAATTAAATCTCCTTATTTTTGAATTTGAACTATCCCCCGTATACTTAACATGGGAAAAGTAGTTAAGTTTGATAATTCAACACAATGAAATGAATCGAAATCGCCACTTTTTTTATTGAACTCTGAGGTAGGGTATATTTTTCTCATCATATACACGGAATTTCAGAATGATTGAATTCCTAATTCAATACAAAAGTTGAATCGGTGTTCGCTGCTAGTATGGCATGTGGTTGCCACTTCAAAAATTCATAAATAATTTTTAAAAAAACGTAGACACTTTTTGAACGTGTGAAGGTTCAAATTAAGTTGAATTTGAATAACGAGAAAAAATATGTATTATCTCTCCTAATTTTTGAACTTGAACTATCCCCCATATACTTAACGTGGAAAAAGTAGTTAAGTTTGATAATTCACCAGAACTCAACGAATCAGGATCGCCACTTTTTGATTGAACTCTGAGGTAGGGTATATTGTTTTATCATGTACATGAACTTTCAGAATGATTGAATTCCTAATTCAATACAAAAGTCAAATCGGTGTTAATTGTTAGTGGGGCATGTTTTTGCCACTTCAAAAATTCATAACTAATTTTTAAAAAATCGTTGACACTTTTTGAAGTTATTTTGTCATAGAAGACGGTTCAAACTAAGTTGAATTTGAATATCGAGAAAAAATATGTATTATCTCTCCATATTTTTGAATTTGAACTATCCCCCATGTACTTAACATGGGAAAAGTAGTTAAGTTTGATAATTCACCAGGATTCAACGAATCAAGATCATCAATATTTGATTAAAGTGTGAGGTAGGGTATATTGTTTTTATCATGTAATCGCACTTTCAGAATGATTGAATTAATAACTCAATACAAAAATTGAATCGGTGTTCGTTGTTAGTGGGGCATGTTTTTGCCAATTCAGAAATTCATAATTAATTTTTAAAAAATTGTTTACACTTTTTGAACTTGTTTTCTCATAGAGGATGGTTCAAATTAAGTTGAATTTGAATATCGAGAAAAAATATGTAATATCTCTCCATATTTTTGATTTTGAACTATCCCCCATATACTTAACATGGGAAAAGTAGTTAAGTTTGATAATTCACCAGAATTCAACGAATCAAGATCGCCACTTTTTGATTTAACTCTGAGGTAGGGTATATTTTTTTATCATGTACACGAACTTTCAGAATGATTGAATTCCTAATTCAATACAAAAGTCGAATCGGTGTTAATAGTTAGTGGGGCATGTTTTTGCCACTTCAAAAATTCATAACTAATTTTTAAAAAATCGTTGACACTTTTTGAAGGTATTTTGTCATAGAGGACGGTTTAAACTAAGTTGAATTTGAATATCGAGAAAAAATATGTATTATCTCTCCATATTTTTGAATTTGAACTATCCCCCATATACTTAACATGGGAAAAGTAGTTAAGTTTGATAATTCACCAGGATTCAACGAATCAAGATCATCACTATTTGATTAAAGTCTGAGGTAGGGTATATGGTTTTTATCATGTACACGCACTTTCAGAATGATTGATATCCTTATTCAATACAAAATTCGAATCGGTGTTCATTGTTAGTGGGGCATGTTTTTGCCAATTCATAATTAATTTTTAAAAAATCGTTGACACTTTTTGAACGTGTTTTCTCATAGAGGATGGTTTAAATTAAGTTGAATTTGAATATCGAGAAAAAGTATGAATTAAATCTCCTTATTTTTGAATTTGAACTATCCCCCGTATACTTAACATGGGAAAAGTAGTTAAGTTTGATAATTCAACACAATGAAATGAATCGAAATCGCCACTTTTTTTATTGAACTCTGGGGTAGGGTATATTTTTCTCATCATATACACGCACTTTCAGAATGATTGAATTCCTAATTCAATACAAAAGTTGAATCGGTGTTCGCTGCTAGTATGGCATGTGGTTGCCACTTCAAAAATTCATAACTAATTTTTAAAAAAACGTAGACACTTTTTGAACGTGTGACGGTTCAAATTAAGTTGAATTTGAATAACTAGAAAAAATATGTATTATCTCTCCTAATTTTTGAATTTGAACTATCCCCCATATACTTAAAATGGAAAAAGTAGTTAAGTTTGATAATTCACCAGAACTCAACGAATCAGGATCGCCACTTTTTGATTGAACTCTGAGGTAGGGTATATTGTTTTAATCATGAACTCGCACTTTCAGATTGATTGAATTCCTAACTCAATACAAAAATTGAATCGGTGTTCGTTGTTAGTGGAGCATGTTTTTGCCAATTCAGATATTCATAACTAATTTTTAAAAAATTGTAGACTTTTTTTGAACGTGTGACGGTTCAAATTAAGTTGAATTTGAATAACGAGAAAAAATATGTATTATCTCTCCTAATTTTTGAACTTGAACTATCCCCCATATACTTAACGTGGAAAAAGTAGTTAAGTTTGATAATTCACCAGAACTCAACGAATCAGGATCGCCACTTTTTGATTGAACTCTGAGGTAGGGTATATTGTTTTATCATGTACATGAACTTTCAGAATGATTGAATTCCTAATTCAATACAAAAGTCAAATCGGTGTTAATTGTTAGTGGGGCATGTTTTTGCCACTTCAAAAATTCATAACTAATTTTTAAAAAATCGTTGACACTTTTTGAAGTTATTTTGTCATAGAAGACGGTTCAAACTAAGTTGAATTTGAATATCGAGAAAAAATATGTATTATCTCTCCATATTTTTGAATTTGAACTATCCCCCATGTACTTAACATGGGAAAAGTAGTTAAGTTTGATAATTCACCAGGATTCAACGAATCAAGATCATCAATATTTGATTAAAGTGTGAGGTAGGGTATATTGTTTTTATCATGTAATCGCACTTTCAGAATGATTGAATTAATAACTCAATACAAAAATTGAATCGGTGTTCGTTGTTAGTGGGGCATGTTTTTGCCAATTCAGAAATTCATAATTAATTTTTAAAAAATTGTTTACACTTTTTGAACTTGTTTTCTCATAGAGGATGGTTCAAATTAAGTTGAATTTGAATATCGAGAAAAAATATGTAATATCTCTCCATATTTTTGATTTTGAACTATCCCCCATATACTTAACATGGGAAAAGTAGTTAAGTTTGATAATTCACCAGAATTCAACGAATCAAGATCGCCACTTTTTGATTTAACTCTGAGGTAGGGTATATTTTTTTATCATGTACACTAACTTTCAGAATGATTGAATTCCTAATTCAATACAAAAGTCGAATCGGTGTTAATAGTTAGTGGGGCATGTTTTTGCCACTTCAAAAATTCATAACTAATTTTTAAAAAATCGTTGACACTTTTTGAAGGTATTTTATCATAGAGGACGGTTTAAACTAAGTTGAATTTGAATATCGAGAAAAAATATGTATTATCTCTCCATATTTTTGAATTTGAACTATCCCCCATATACTTAACATGGGAAAAGTAGTTAAGTTTGATAATTCACCAGGATTCAACGAATCAAGATCATCACTATTTGATTAAAGTCTGAGGTAGGGTATATGGTTTTTATCATGTACACGCACTTTCAGAATGATTGATATCCTTATTCAATACAAAATTCGAATCGGTGTTCATTGTTAGTGGGGCATGTTTTTGCCAATTCATAATTAATTTTTAAAAAATCGTTGACACTTTTTGAACGTGTTTTCTCATAGAGGATGGTTTAAATTAAGTTGAATTTGAATATCGAGAAAAAGTATGAATTAAATCTCCTTATTTTTGAATTTGAACTATCCCCCGTATACTTAACATGGGAAAAGTAGTTAAGTTTGATAATTCAACACAATGAAATGAATCGAAATCGCCACTTTTTTTATTGAACTCTGGGGTAGGGTATATTTTTCTCATCATATACACGCACTTTCAGAATGATTGAATTCCTAATTCAATACAAAAGTTGAATCGGTGTTCGCTGCTAGTATGGCATGTGGTTGCCACTTCAAAAATTCATAACTAATTTTTAAAAAAACGTAGACACTTTTTGAACGTGTGACGGTTCAAATTAAGTTGAATTTGAATAACTAGAAAAAATATGTATTATCTCTCCTAATTTTTGAATTTGAACTATCCCCCATATACTTAAAATGGAAAAAGTAGTTAAGTTTGATAATTCACCAGAACTCAACGAATCAGGATCGCCACTTTTTGATTGAACTCTGAGGTAGGGTATATTGTTTTAATCATGAACTCGCACTTTCAGATTGATTGAATTCCTAACTCAATACAAAAATTGAATCGGTGTTCGTTGTTAGTGGAGCATGTTTTTGCCAATTCAGATATTCATAACCAATTTTTAAAAAATTGTAGACTTTTTTTGAACGTGTGACGGTTCAAATTAAGTTGAATTTGAATAACGAGAAAAAATATGTATTATCTCTCCTAATTTTTGAACTTGAACTATCCCCCATATACTTAACGTGGAAAAAGTAGTTAAGTTTGATAATTCACCAGAACTCAACGAATCAGGATCGCCACTTTTTGATTGAACTCTGAGGTAGGGTATATTGTTTTAATCATGAACTCGCACTTTCAGATTGATTGAATTCCTAACTCAATACAAAAATTGAATCGGTGTTCGTTGTTAGTGGAGCATGTTTTTGCCAATTCAGATATTCATAACTAATTTTTAAAAAATTGTAGACTTTTTTTGAACGTGTGACGGTTCAAATTAAGTTGAATTTGAATAACGAGAAAAAATATGTATTATCTCTCCTAATTTTTGAACTTGAACTATCCCCCATATACTTAACGTGGAAAAAGTAGTTAAGTTTGATAATTCACCAGAACTCAACGAATCAGGATCGCCACTTTTTGATTGAACTCTGAGGTAGGGTATATTGTTTTATCATGTACATGAACTTTCAGAATGATTGAATTCCTAATTCAATACAAAAGTCAAATCGGTGTTAATTGTTAGTGGGGCATGTTTTTGCCACTTCAAAAATTCATAACTAATTTTTAAAAAATCGTTGACACTTTTTGAAGTTATTTTGTCATAGAAGACGGTTCAAACTAAGTTGAATTTGAATATCGAGAAAAAATATGTATTATCTCTCCATATTTTTGAATTTGAACTATCCCCCATGTACTTAACATGGGAAAAGTAGTTAAGTTTGATAATTCACCAGGATTCAACGAATCAAGATCATCAATATTTGATTAAAGTGTGAGGTAGGGTATATTGTTTTTATCATGTAATCGCACTTTCAGAATGATTGAATTAATAACTCAATACAAAAATTGAATCGGTGTTCGTTGTTAGTGGGGCATGTTTTTGCCAATTCAGAAATTCATAATTAATTTTTAAAAAATTGTTTACACTTTTTGAACTTGTTTTCTCATAGAGGATGGTTCAAATTAAGTTGAATTTGAATATCGAGAAAAAATATGTAATATCTCTCCATATTTTTGATTTTGAACTATCCCCCATATACTTAACATGGGAAAAGTAGTTAAGTTTGATAATTCACCAGAATTCAACGAATCAAGATCGCCACTTTTTGATTTAACTCTGAGGTAGGGTATATTTTTTTATCATGTACACTAACTTTCAGAATGATTGAATTCCTAATTCAATACAAAAGTCGAATCGGTGTTAATAGTTAGTGGGGCATGTTTTTGCCACTTCAAAAATTCATAACTAATTTTTAAAAAATCGTTGACACTTTTTGAAGGTATTTTATCATAGAGGACGGTTTAAACTAAGTTGAATTTGAATATCGAGAAAAAATATGTATTATCTCTCCATATTTTTGAATTTGAACTATCCCCCATATACTTAACATGGGAAAAGTAGTTAAGTTTGATAATTCACCAGGATTCAACGAATCAAGATCATCACTATTTGATTAAAGTCTGAGGTAGGGTATATGGTTTTTATCATGTACACGCACTTTCAGAATGATTGATATCCTTATTCAATACAAAATTCGAATCGGTGTTCATTGTTAGTGGGGCATGTTTTTGCCAATTCATAATTAATTTTTAAAAAATCGTTGACACTTTTTGAACGTGTTTTCTCATAGAAGATGGTTCAAATTAAGTTGAATTTGAATATTGAGAAAAAATATGTATTATCTCTCCATATTTTTGAATTTGAACTGTCCCCCATATACTTAAAATGGAAAAAGTAGTTATGTTTGATAATTCAACAGAATTCAATGAATCGAGATTGCCACTTTTTTATAAAACTCTGAGGTAGGGTATATTGTTCTTATCATGTACACGCACTTTCAGAATGATTGAATTTCAAATTCAATACAAATGTTGAATCGCTGTTCGTTGTTAGTGGGGCATGTTTTTGCCACTTCAGAAATTCATAACTAATTTTTTAAAAATCGTTGACACTTTTTGAAGGTGTTTTGTCATAGAGGATGGTTTAAATTAAGTTGAATTTTAATATCGAGAAAAAGTATGAATTAAATCTCCTTATTTTTGAATTTGAACTATCCCCCGTATACTTAACATGGGAAAAGTAGTTAAGTTTGATAATTCAACACAATGAAATGAATCGAAATCGCCACTTTTTTTATTGAACTCTGGGGTAGGGTATATTTTTCTCATCATATACACGCACTTTCAGAATGATTGAATTCCTAATTCAATACAAAAGTTGAATCGGTGTTCGCTGCTAGTATGGCATGTGGTTGCCACTTCAAAAATTCATAACTAATTTTTAAAAAAACGTAGACGTTTTTTGAACGTGTGACGGTTCAAATTAAGTTGAATTTGAATAACTAGAAAAAATATGTATTATCTCTCCTAATTTTTTAATTTGAACTATCCCCCATAAACTTAAAATGGAAAAAGTAGTTAAGTTTGATAATTCACCAGAACTCAACGAATCAGGATCGCCACTTTTTGATTGAACTCTGAGGTAGGGTATATTGTTTTAATCATGAACTCGCACTTTCAGATTGATTGAATTCCTAACTCAATACAAAAATTGAATCGGTGTTCGTTGTTAGTGGAGCATGTTTTTGCCAATTCAGATATTCATAACTAATTTTTAAAAAATTGTAGACTTTTTTTGAACGTGTGACGGTTCAAATTAAGTTGAATTTGAATAACGAGAAAAAATATGTATTATCTCTCCTAATTTTTGAACTTGAACTATCCCCCATATACTAAACGTGGAAAAAGTAGTTATGTTTGATAATTCAACAGAATTCAATGAATCGAGATTGCCACTTTTTTATAAAACTCTGAGGTAGGGTATATTGTTCTTATCATGTACACGCACTTTCAGAATGATTGAATTTCAAATTCAATACAAATGTTGAATCGCTGTTCGTTGTTAGTGGGGCATGTTTTTGCCACTTCAGAAATTCATAACTAATTTTTAAAAAATCGTTGACACTTTTTGAAGGTGTTTTGTCATAGAGGATGGTTTAAATTAAGTTGAATTTGAATATCGAGAAAAAGTATGAATTAAATCTCCTTATTTTTGAATTTGAACTATCCCCCGTATACTTAACATGGGAAAAGTAGTTAAGTTTGATAATTCAACACAATGAAATGAATCGAAATCGCCACTTTTTTTATTGAACTCTGGGGTAGGGTATATTTTTCTCATCATATACACGCACTTTCAGAATGATTGAATTCCTAATTCAATACAAAAGTTGAATCGGTGTTCGCTGCTAGTATGGCATGTGGTTTCCACTTCAAAAATTCATAACTAATATTTAAAAAAACGTAGACACTTTTTGAACGTGTGACGGTTCAAATTAAGTTGAATTTGAATAACTAGAAAAAATATGTATTATCTCTCCTAATTTTTGAACTTGAACTATCCCCCATATACTTAAAATGGAAAAAGTAGTTAAGTTTGATAATTCACCAGAACTCAACGAATCAGGATCGCCACTTTTTGATTGAACTCTGAGGTAGGGTATATTGTTTTAATCATGAACTCGCACTTTCAGATTGATTGAATTCCTAACTCAATACAAAAATTGAATCGGTGTTCGTTGTTAGTGGAGCATGTTTTTGCCAATTCAGATATTCATAACTAATTTTTAAAAAATTGTAGACTTTTTTTGAACGTGTGACGGTTTAAATTAAGTTGAATTTGAATAACGAGAAAAAATATGTATTATCTCTCCTAATTTTTGAACTTGAACTATCCCCCATATACTTAACGTGGAAAAAGTAGTTAAGTTTGATAATTCACCAGAACTCAACGAATCAGGATCGCCACTTTTTGATTGAACTCTGAGGTAGGGTATATTGTTTTATCATGTACACGAACTTTCAGAATGATTGAATTCCTAATTTAATACAAAAGTCGAATCGGTGTTAATTGTTAGTGGGGCATGTTTTTGCCAATTCAGAAATTCATAATTAATTTTTAAAAAATCGTTGACACTTTTTGAAGGTATTTTGTCATAGAAGACGGTTCAAACTAAGTTGAATTTGAATATCGAGAAAAAATATGTATTATCTTTCCATATTTTTGAATTTAAACTATCCCCCATATACTTAACATGGGAAAAGTAATTAAGTTTGATAATTCACCAGGATTCAACGAATCAAGATCATCACTATTTGATTAAAGTCTGAGGTAGGGTATATTGTTTTAATCATGTAATCGCACTTTCAGAATGATTGAATTAATAACTCAATACAAAAATTGAATCAGTGTTCGTTGTTAGTGGGGCATGTTTTTGCCAATTCAGAAATTCATAATTAATTTTTAAAAAATCGATGACACTTTTTAAACGTGTTTTTTCATAGAAAACAATTCAAATTAAGTTGAATTTGAATAACGAAAAAAAATAAGTATTATCTCTCCTTATTTTTGAATTTGAACTATCCCCCTATTTAGTTAACATCTGAAAAGTAGTTAAGTTTGATAATTCACTAGAATTCAACGAATCGAGATCGCCACTTTTTGATTAATCTCTGAGGTAGGGTGTATTGTTCCTATTATGTATACGAACTTTCAGAATGATTGAATTCCTAATTCAATACAAAAGTTGACTCTGTGTTCACTGCTAATGGGGCATGTGTTTGCCATTTCAAAAATTCATAGCTAATTTTTAAAAAATCGTTGACACTTTTTGAAGGTGTTTTGTCATAGAGGATGGTTTAAATTAAGTTGAATTTGAATATCGAGAAAAAATATGAATTAAATCTCCTTATTTTTGAATTTGAACTATCCCCCAAATACTTAACGTGGAAAAAATAGTAAAGTTTGATAATTAACCAGAACTCAACGAATCAGGATCGCCACTTTTTGATTTAACTCTGAGGTAGGGTATATTGTTTTAATCATGAACCCGCACTTTCAGAAAGATTGAATTCCTAACTCAATACAAAAGTTGAATCGGTGTTCGCTGCTAGTATGGCATGTGGTTGCCACTTCAAAAATTCATAAATAATTTTTAAAAAAACGTAGACACTTTTTGAACGTGTGACGGTTCAAAATAAGTTGAATTTGAATAACGAGAAAAAATATGTATTATCTCTCCTAATTTTTGAACTTTAACTATCCCCCATATACTTAAAATGGAAAAAGTAGTTAAGTTTGATAATTCACCAGAACTCAACGAATCAGGATCGCCACTTTTTGATTTAACTCTGAGGTAGGGTATATTGTTTTAATCATGAACCCGCACTTTCAGAATGATTGAATTCCTAACTCAATACAAAAATTGAATCGGTGTTCGTTGTTAGTGGGGCATGTTTTTGCCAATTCAGAAATTCATAATTAAATTTTAAAAAATCGTTAACACTTTTTGAACGTGTTTTCTCATAGAGGATGGTTCAAGTTAAGTTGAATTTGAATATTGAGAAAAAATATGTATTATCTCTCCATATTTTTGAATTTGAACTATCCCCCATATACTTAAAATGGAAAAAGTAGTTATGTTTGATAATTCAACAGAATTCAATGAATCGAGATTGCCACTTTTTTATAAAACTCTGAGGTAGGGTATATTGTTCTTATCATGTACACGCACTTTCAGAATGATTGAATTTCAAATTCAATACAAATGTTGAATCGGTGTTCGTTGTTAGTGGGGCATGTTTATGCCACTTCAGAAATTTATAACTAATTTTTAAAAAATCGTTGACACTTTTTGATGGTGTTTTGTCATAGAGGATGGTTTAAATTAAGTTGAATTTGAATATCGAGAAAAAATATGAATTAAATCTCCTTATTTTTGAATTTGAACTATCCCCCGTATACTTAACATGGGAAAAGTAGTTAAGTTTGATAATTCAACAGAATGAAATGAATCGAAATCGCCACTTTTTTTATTGAACTCTGAGGTAGGGTATATTTTTCTCATCATAAACACGGAATTTCAGAATGATTGAATTCCTAATTCAATACAAAAGTTGAATCGGTGTTCGCTGCTAGTATGGCATGTGGTTGCCACTTCAAAAATTCATAAATAATTTTTAAAAAAACGTAGACACTTTTTGAACGTGTGATGGTTCAAATTAAGTTGAATTTGAATAACGAGAAAAAATATGTATTATCTCTCCTAATTTTTGAACTTGAACTATCCCCCATATACTTAACGTGGAAAAAGTAGTTAAGTTTGATAATTCACCAGAACTCAACGAATCAGGATCGCCACTTTTTGATTGAACTCTGAGGTAGGGTATATTGTTTTATCATGTACATGAACTTTCAGAATGATTGAATTCCTAATTCAATACAAAAGTCAAATCGTTGTTAATTGTTAGTGGGGCATGTTTTTGCCACTTCAAAAATTCATAACTAATTTTTAAAAAATCGTTGACACTTTTTGAAGTTATTTTGTCATAGAAGACGGTTCAAACTAAGTTGAATTTGAATATCGAGAAAAAATATGTATTATCTCTCCATATTTTTGAATTTGAACTATCCCCCATGTACTTAACATGAGAAAAGTAGTTAAGTTTGATAATTCACCAGGATTCAACGAATCAAGATCATCAATATTTGATTAAAGTGTGAGGTAGGGTATATTGTTTTTATCATGTAATCGCACTTTCAGAATGATTGAATTAATAACTCAATACAAAAATTGAATCGGTGTTCGTTGTTAGTGGGGCATGTTTTTGCCAATTCAGAAATTCATAATTAATTTTTAAAAAATTGTTTACACTTTTTGAACTTGTTTTCTCATAGAGGATGGTTCAAATTAAGTTGAATTTGAATATCGAGAAAAAATATGTAATATCTCTCCATATTTTTGATTTTGAACTATCCCCCATATACTTAACATGGGAAAAGTAGTTAAGTTTGATAATTCACCAGAATTCAACGAATCAAGATCGCCACTTTTTGATTTAACTCTGAGGTAGGGTATATTTTTTTATCATGTACACTAACTTTCAGAATGATTGAATTCCTAATTCAATACAAAAGTCGAATCGGTGTTAATAGTTAGTGGGGCATGTTTTTGCCACTTCAAAAATTCATAACTAATTTTTAAAAAATCGTTGACACTTTTTGAAGGTATTTTGTCATAGAGGACGGTTTAAACTAAGTTGAATTTGAATATCGAGAAAAAATATGTATTATCTCTCCATATTTTTGAATTTGAACTATCCCCCATATACTTAACATGGGAAAAGTAGTTAAGTTTGATAATTCACCAGGATTCAACGAATCAAGATCATCACTATTTGATTAAAGTCTGAGGTAGGGTATATGGTTTTTATCATGTACACGCACTTTCAGAATGATTGATATCCTTATTCAATACAAAATTCGAATCGGTGTTCATTGTTAGTGGGGCATGTTTTTGCCAATTCATAATTAATTTTTAAAAAATCGTTGACACTTTTTGAACGTGTTTTCTCATAGAGGATGGTTTAAATTAAGTTGAATTTGAATATCGAGAAAAAGTATGAATTAAATCTCCTTATTTTTGAATTTGAACTATCCCCCGTATACTTAACATGGGAAAAGTAGTTAAGTTTGATAATTCAACACAATGAAATGAATCGAAATCGCCACTTTTTTTATTGAACTCTGGGGTAGGGTATATTTTTCTCATCATATACACGCACTTTCAGAATGATTGAATTCCTAATTCAATACAAAAGTTGAATCGGTGTTCGCTGCTAGTATGGCATGTGGTTGCCACTTCAAAAATTCATAACTAATTTTTAAAAAAACGTAGACACTTTTTGAACGTGTGACGGTTCAAATTAAGTTGAATTTGAATAACTAGAAAAAATATGTATTATCTCTCCTAATTTTTGAATTTGAACTATCCCCCATATACTTAAAATGGAAAAAGTAGTTAAGTTTGATAATTCACCAGAACTCAACGAATCAGGATCGCCACTTTTTGATTGAACTCTGAGGTAGGGTATATTGTTTTAATCATGAACTCGCACTTTCAGATTGATTGAATTCCTAACTCAATACAAAAATTGAATCGGTGTTCGTTGTTAGTGGAGCATGTTTTTGCCAATTCAGATATTCATAACTAATTTTTAAAAAATTGTAGACTTTTTTTGAACGTGTGACGGTTCAAATTAAGTTGAATTTGAATAACGAGAAAAAATATGTATTATCTCTCCTAATTTTTGAACTTGAACTATCCCCCATATACTTAACGTGGAAAAAGTAGTTAAGTTTGATAATTCACCAGAACTCAACGAATCAGGATCGCCACTTTTTGATTGAACTCTGAGGTAGGGTGTATTGTTCCTATTATGTATACGAACTTTCAGAATGATTGAATTCCTAATTCAATACAAAAGTTGACTCTGTGTTCACTGCTAATGGGGCATGTGTTTGCCATTTCAAAAATTCATAACTAATTTTTAAAAAATCGTTGACAATTTTTGAAGGTGTTTTGTCATAGAGGATGGTTTAAATTAAGTTGAATTTGAATATCTAGAAAAAGTGTGAATTAAATCTCCTTATTTTTGAATTTGATCTATCCCCCGTATACTTAACATGGGAAAAGTAGTTAAGTTTGATAATTCAACACAATGAAATGAATCGAAATCGCCACTTTTTTTTATTGAACTCTGGGGTAGGGTATATTTTTCTCATCATATACACGCACTTTCAGAATGATTGAATTCCTAATTCTATACAAAAGTTAAATCGGTGTTCGCTGCTAGTATGGCATGTGGTTGCCACTTCAAAAATTCATTACAAATTTTTAAAAAAACGTAGACACTTTTTGAACGTGTGACGGTTCAAATTAAGTTGAATTTGAATAACTAGAAAAAATATGTATTATCTCTCCTAATTTTTGAACTTGAACTATCCCCCATATACTTAAAATGGAAAAAGTAGTTAAGTTTGATAATTCACCAGAACTCAACGAATCAGGATCGCCACTTTTTGATTGAACTCTGAGGTAGGATATATTGTTTTAATCATGAACTCGCACTTTCAGATTGATTGAATTCCTAACTCAATACAAAAATTGAATCGGTGTTCGTTGTTAGTGGGGCATGTTTTTGCCAATTCAAATATTCATAACTAATTTTTAAAAAACCGTAGACACTTTTTGAACGTGTGACGGTTCAAATTAAGTTGAATTTGAATAACGAGAAAAAATATGTATTATCTCTCCTAATTATTGAACTTGAACTATCCCCCATATACTTAACGTGGAAAAAATAGTTAAGTTTGATAATTCACCAGAACTCAACGAATCAGGATCGCCACTTTTTGATTTAACTCTGAGGTAGGGTATATTGTTTTAATCATGAACCCGCACTTTCAGAATGATTGAATTCCTAACTCAATACAAAAATTGAATCGGTGTTCGTTGTTAGTGGGGCATGTTTTTGCCAATTCAGAAATTCATAATTAAATTTTAAAAAATCGTTAACACTTTTTGAACGTGTTTTCTCATAGAGGATGGTTCAAATTAAGTTGAATTTGAATATTGAGAAAAAATATGTATTATCTCTCCATATTTTTGAATTTGAACTATCCCCCATATACTTAAAATGGAAAAAGTAGTTATGTTTGATAATTCAACAGAATTCAATGAATCGAGATTGCCACTTTTTTATAAAACTCTGAGGTAGGGTATATTGTTCTTATCATGTACACGCACTTTCAGAATGATTGAATTTCAAATTCAATACAAATGTTGAATCGGTGTTCGTTGTTAGTGGGGCATGTTTATGCCACTTCAGAAATTTATAACTAATTTTTAAAAAATCGTTGACACTTTTTGATGGTGTTTTGTCATAGAGGATGGTTTAAATTAAGTTGAATTTGAATATCGAGAAAAAATATGAATTAAATCTCCATATTTTTGAATTTGAACTATCCCCCGTATACTTAACATGGGAAAAGTAGTTAAGTTTGATAATTCAACAGAATGAAATGAATCGAAATCGCCACTTTTTTTATTGAACTCTGAGGTAGGGTATATTTTTCTCATCATATACACGGAATTTCAGAATGATTGAATTCCTAATTCAATACAAAAGTTGAATCGGTGTTCGCTGCTAGTATGGCATGTGGTTGCCACTTCAAAAATTCATAAATAATTTTTAAAAAAACGTAGACACTTTTTGAACGTGTGAAGGTTCAAATTAAGTTGAATTTGAATAACGAGAAAAAATATGTATTATCTCTCCTAATTTTTGAACTTGAACTATCCCCCATATACTTAACGTGGAAAAAGTAGTTAAGTTTGATAATTCACCAGAACTCAACGAATCAGGATCGCCACTTTTTGATTGAACTCTGAGGTAGGGTATATTGTTTTATCATGTACATGAACTTTCAGAATGATTGAATTCCTAATTCAATACAAAAGTCAAATCGGTGTTAATTGTTAGTGGGGCATGTTTTTGCCACTTCAAAAATTCATAACTAATTTTTAAAAAATCGTTGACACTTTTTGAAGTTATTTTGTCATAGAAGACGGTTCAAACTAAGTTGAATTTGAATATCGAGAAAAAATATGTATTATCTCTCCATATTTTTGAATTTGAACTATCCCCCATGTACTTAACATGGGAAAAGTAGTTAAGTTTGATAATTCACCAGGATTCAACGAATCAAGATCATCAATATTTGATTAAAGTGTGAGGTAGGGTATATTGTTTTTATCATGTAATCGCACTTTCAGAATGATTGAATTAATAACTCAATACAAAAATTGAATCGGTGTTCGTTGTTAGTGGGGCATGTTTTTGCCAATTCAGAAATTCATAATTAATTTTTAAAAAATTGTTTACACTTTTTGAACTTGTTTTCTCATAGAGGATGGTTCAAATTAAGTTGAATTTGAATATCGAGAAAAAATATGTAATATCTCTCCATATTTTTGATTTTGAACTATCCCCCATATACTTAACATGGGAAAAGTAGTTAAGTTTGATAATTCACCAGAATTCAACGAATCAAGATCGCCACTTTTTGATTTAACTCTGAGGTAGGGTATATTTTTTTATCATGTACACGAACTTTCAGAATGATTGAATTCCTAATTCAATACAAAAGTCGAATCGGTGTTAATAGTTAGTGGGGCATGTTTTTGCCACTTCAAAAATTCATAACTAATTTTTAAAAAATCGTTGACACTTTTTGAAGGTATTTTGTCATAGAGGACGGTTTAAACTAAGTTGAATTTGAATATCGAGAAAAAATATGTATTATCTCTCCATATTTTTGAATTTGAACTATCCCCCATATACTTAACATGGGAAAAGTAGTTAAGTTTGATAATTCACCAGGATTCAACGAATCAAGATCATCACTATTTGATTAAAGTCTGAGGTAGGGTATATGGTTTTTATCATGTACACGCACTTTCAGAATGATTGATATCCTTATTCAATACAAAATTCGAATCGGTGTTCATTGTTAGTGGGGCATGTTTTTGCCAATTCATAATTAATTTTTAAAAAATCGTTGACACTTTTTGAACGTGTTTTCTCATAGAGGATGGTTTAAATTAAGTTGAATTTGAATATCGAGAAAAAGTATGAATTAAATCTCCTTATTTTTGAATTTGAACTATCCCCCGTATACTTAACATGGGAAAAGTAGTTAAGTTTGATAATTCAACACAATGAAATGAATCGAAATCGCCACTTTTTTTATTGAACTCTGGGGTAGGGTATATTTTTCTCATCATATACACGCACTTTCAGAATGATTGAATTCCTAATTCAATACAAAAGTTGAATCGGTGTTCGCTGCTAGTATGGCATGTGGTTGCCACTTCAAAAATTCATAACTAATTTTTAAAAAAACGTAGACACTTTTTGAACGTGTGACGGTTCAAATTAAGTTGAATTTGAATAACTAGAAAAAATATGTATTATCTCTCCTAATTTTTGAATTTGAACTATCCCCCATATACTTAAAATGGAAAAAGTAGTTAAGTTTGATAATTCACCAGAACTCAACGAATCAGGATCGCCACTTTTTGATTGAACTCTGAGGTAGGGTATATTGTTTTAATCATGAACTCGCACTTTCAGATTGATTGAATTCCTAACTCAATACAAAAATTGAATCGGTGTTCGTTGTTAGTGGAGCATGTTTTTGCCAATTCAGATATTCATAACTAATTTTTAAAAAATTGTAGACTTTTTTTGAACGTGTGACGGTTCAAATTAAGTTGAATTTGAATAACGAGAAAAAATATGTATTATCTCTCCTAATTTTTGAACTTGAACTATCCCCCATATACTTAACGTGGAAAAAGTAGTTAAGTTTGATAATTCACCAGAACTCAACGAATCAGGATCGCCACTTTTTGATTGAACTCTGAGGTAGGGTGTATTGTTCCTATTATGTATACGAACTTTCAGAATGATTGAATTCCTAATTCAATACAAAAGTTGACTCTGTGTTCACTGCTAATGGGGCATGTGTTTGCCATTTCAAAAATTCATAACTAATTTTTAAAAAATCGTTGACAATTTTTGAAGGTGTTTTGTCATAGAGGATGGTTTAAATTAAGTTGAATTTGAATATCTAGAAAAAGTGTGAATTAAATCTCCTTATTTTTGAATTTGATCTATCCCCCGTATACTTAACATGGGAAAAGTAGTTAAGTTTGATAATTCAACACAATGAAATGAATCGAAATCGCCACTTTTTTTTATTGAACTCTGGGGTAGGGTATATTTTTCTCATCATATACACGCACTTTCAGAATGATTGAATTCCTAATTCAATACAAAAGTTAAATCGGTGTTCGCTGCTAGTATGGCATGTGGTTGCCACTTCAAAAATTCATTACAAATTTTTAAAAAAACGTAGACACTTTTTGAACGTGTGACGGTTCAAATTAAGTTGAATTTGAATAACTAGAAAAAATATGTATTATCTCTCCTAATTTTTGAACTTGAACTATCCCCCATATACTTAAAATGGAAAAAGTAGTTAAGTTTGATAATTCACCAGAACTCAACGAATCAGGATCGCCACTTTTTGATTGAACTCTGAGGTAGGATATATTGTTTTAATCATGAACTCGCACTTTCAGATTGATTGAATTCCTAACTCAATACAAAAATTGAATCGGTGTTCGTTGTTAGTGGGGCATGTTTTTGCCAATTCAAATATTCATAACTAATTTTTAAAAAACCGTAGACACTTTTTGAACGTGTGACGGTTCAAATTAAGTTGAATTTGAATAACGAGAAAAAATATGTATTATCTCTCCTAATTATTGAACTTGAACTATCCCCCATATACTTAACGTGGAAAAAATAGTTAAGTTTGATAATTCACCAGAACTCAACGAATCAGGATCGCCACTTTTTGATTTAACTCTGAGGTAGGGTATATTGTTTTAATCATGAACCCGCACTTTCAGAATGATTGAATTCCTAACTCAATACAAAAATTGAATCGGTGTTCGTTGTTAGTGGGGCATGTTTTTGCCAATTCAGAAATTCATAATTAAATTTTAAAAAATCGTTAACACTTTTTGAACGTGTTTTCTCATAGAGGATGGTTCAAATTAAGTTGAATTTGAATATTGAGAAAAAATATGTATTATCTCTCCATATTTTTGAATTTGAACTATCCCCCATATACTTAAAATGGAAAAAGTAGTTATGTTTGATAATTCAACAGAATTCAATGAATCGAGATTGCCACTTTTTTATAAAACTCTGAGGTAGGGTATATTGTTCTTATCATGTACACGCACTTTCAGAATGATTGAATTTCAAATTCAATACAAATGTTGAATCGGTGTTCGTTGTTAGTGGGGCATGTTTATGCCACTTCAGAAATTTATAACTAATTTTTAAAAAATCGTTGACACTTTTTGATGGTGTTTTGTCATAGAGGATGGTTTAAATTAAGTTGAATTTGAATATCGAGAAAAAATATGAATTAAATCTCCATATTTTTGAATTTGAACTATCCCCCGTATACTTAACATGGGAAAAGTAGTTAAGTTTGATAATTCAACAGAATGAAATGAATCGAAATCGCCACTTTTTTTATTGAACTCTGAGGTAGGGTATATTTTTCTCATCATATACACGGAATTTCAGAATGATTGAATTCCTAATTCAATACAAAAGTTGAATCGGTGTTCGCTGCTAGTATGGCATGTGGTTGCCACTTCAAAAATTCATAAATAATTTTTAAAAAAACGTAGACACTTTTTGAACGTGTGAAGGTTCAAATTAAGTTGAATTTGAATAACGAGAAAAAATATGTATTATCTCTCCTAATTTTTGAACTTGAACTATCCCCCATATACTTAACGTGGAAAAAGTAGTTAAGTTTGATAATTCACCAGAACTCAACGAATCAGGATCGCCACTTTTTGATTGAACTCTGAGGTAGGGTATATTGTTTTATCATGTACATGAACTTTCAGAATGATTGAATTCCTAATTCAATACAAAAGTCAAATCGGTGTTAATTGTTAGTGGGGCATGTTTTTGCCACTTCAAAAATTCATAACTAATTTTTAAAAAATCGTTGACACTTTTTGAAGTTATTTTGTCATAGAAGACGGTTCAAACTAAGTTGAATTTGAATATCGAGAAAAAATATGTATTATCTCTCCATATTTTTGAATTTGAACTATCCCCCATGTACTTAACATGGGAAAAGTAGTTAAGTTTGATAATTCACCAGGATTCAACGAATCAAGATCATCAATATTTGATTAAAGTGTGAGGTAGGGTATATTGTTTTTATCATGTAATCGCACTTTCAGAATGATTGAATTAATAACTCAATACAAAAATTGAATCGGTGTTCGTTGTTAGTGGGGCATGTTTTTGCCAATTCAGAAATTCATAATTAATTTTTAAAAAATTGTTTACACTTTTTGAACTTGTTTTCTCATAGAGGATGGTTCAAATTAAGTTGAATTTGAATATCGAGAAAAAATATGTAATATCTCTCCATATTTTTGATTTTGAACTATCCCCCATATACTTAACATGGGAAAAGTAGTTAAGTTTGATAATTCACCAGAATTCAACGAATCAAGATCGCCACTTTTTGATTTAACTCTGAGGTAGGGTATATTTTTTTATCATGTACACGAACTTTCAGAATGATTGAATTCCTAATTCAATACAAAAGTCGAATCGGTGTTAATAGTTAGTGGGGCATGTTTTTGCCACTTCAAAAATTCATAACTAATTTTTAAAAAATCGTTGACACTTTTTGAAGGTATTTTGTCATAGAGGACGGTTTAAACTAAGTTGAATTTGAATATCGAGAAAAAATATGTATTATCTCTCCATATTTTTGAATTTGAACTATCCCCCATATACTTAACATGGGAAAAGTAGTTAAGTTTGATAATTCACCAGGATTCAACGAATCAAGATCATCACTATTTGATTAAAGTCTGAGGTAGGGTATATGGTTTTTATCATGTACACGCACTTTCAGAATGATTGATATCCTTATTCAATACAAAATTCGAATCGGTGTTCATTGTTAGTGGGGCATGTTTTTGCCAATTCATAATTAATTTTTAAAAAATCGTTGACACTTTTTGAACGTGTTTTCTCATAGAAGATGGTTCAAATTAAGTTGAATTTGAATATTGAGAAAATATGTATTATCTCTCCATATTTTTGAATTTGAACTGTCCCCCATATACTTAAAATGGAAAAAGTAGTTATGTTTGATAATTCAACAGAATTCAATGAATCGAGATTGCCACTTTTTTATAAAACTCTGAGGTAGGGTATATTGTTCTTATCATGTACACGCACTTTCAGAATGATTGAATTTCATATTCAATACAAATGTTGAATCGCTGTTCGTTGTTAGTGGGGCATGTTTTTGCCACTTCAGAAATTCATAACTAATTTTTAAAAAATCGTTGACACTTTTTGAAGGTGTTTTGTCATAGAAGATGGTTTAAATTAAGTTGAATTTGAATATCGAGAAAAAGTATGAATTAAATCTCCTTATTTTTGAATTTGAACTATCCCCCGTATACTTAACATGGGAAAAGTAGTTAAGTTTGATAATTCAACACAATGAAATGAATCGAAATTGCCACTTTTTTTATTGAACTCTGGGGTAGGGTATATTTTTCTCATCATATACACGCACTTTCAGAATGATTGAATTCCTAATTCAATACAAAAGTTGAATCGGTGTTCGCTGCTAGTATGGCATGTGGTTGCCACTTCAAAAATTCATAACTAATTTTTAAAAAAACGTAGACACTTTTTGAACGTGTGACGGTTCAAATTTAGTTGAATTTGAATAACTAGAAAAAATATGTATTATCTCTCCTAATTTTTGAATTTGAACTATCCCCCATATACTTAAAATGGAAAAAGTAGTTAAGTTTGATAATTCACCAGAACTCAACGAATCAGGATCGCCACTTTTTGATTGAACTCTGAGGTAGGGTATATTGTTTTAATCATGAACTCGCACTTTCAGATTGATTGAATTCCTAACTCAATACAAAAATTGAATCGGTGTTCGTTGTTAGTGGAGCATGTTTTTGCCAATTCAGATATTCATAACTAATTTTTAAAAAATTGTAGACTTTTTTTGAACGTGTGACGGTTCAAATTAAGTTGAATTTGAATAACGAGAAAAAATATGTATTATCTCTCCTAATTTTTGAACTTGAACTATCCCCCATATACTTAACGTGGAAAAAGTAGTTAAGTTTGATAATTCACCAGAACTCAACGAATCAGGATCGCCACTTTTTGATTGAACTCTGAGGTAGGGTGTATTGTTCCTATTATGTATACGAACTTTCAGAATGATTGAATTCCTAATTCAATACAAAAGTTGACTCTGTGTTCACTGCTAATGGGGCATGTGTTTGCCATTTCAAAAATTCATAACTAATTTTTAAAAAATCGTTGACAATTTTTGAAGGTGTTTTGTCATAGAGGATGGTTTAAATTAAGTTGAATTTGAATATCTAGAAAAAGTGTGAATTAAATCTCCTTATTTTTGAATTTGATCTATCCCCCGTATACTTAACATGGGAAAAGTAGTTAAGTTTGATAATTCAACACAATGAAATGAATCGAAATCGCCACTTTTTTTATTGAACTCTGGGGTAGGGTATATTTTTCTCATCATATACACGCACTTTCAGAATGATTGAATTCCTAATTCAATACAAAAGTTGAATCGGTGTTCGCTGCTAGTATGGCATGTGGTTGCCACTTCAAAAATTCATTACTAATTTTTAAAAAAACGTAGACACTTTTTGAACGTGTGACGGTTCAAATTAAGTTGAATTTGAATAACTAGAAAAAATATGTATTATCTCTCCTAATTTTTGAACTTAAACTATCCCCCATATACTTAAAATGGAAAAAGTAGTTAAGTTTGATAATTCACCAGAACTCAACGAATCAGGATCGCCACTTTTTGATTGAACTCTGAGGTAGGGTATATTGTTTTAATCATGAACTCGCACTTTCAGATTGATTGAATTCCTAACTCAATACAAAAATTGAATCGGTGTTCGTTGTTAGTGGAGCATGTTTTTGCCAATTCAGATATTCAAAACTAATTTTTAAAAAATTGTAGACTTTTTTTGAACGTGTGACGGTTCAAATTAAGTTGAATTTGAATAACGAGAAAAAATATGTATTATCTCTCCTAATTTTTGAACTTGAACTATCCCCCATATACTTAACGTGGAAAAAGTAGTTAAGTTTGATAATTCACCAGAACTCAACGAATCAGGATCGCCACTTTTTGATTGAACTCTGTGGTAGGGTATATTGTTTTATCATGTACACGAACTTTCAGAATGATTGAATTCCTAATTTAATACAAAAGTCGAATCGGTGTTAATTGTTAGTGGGGCATGTTTTTGCCAATTCAGAAATTCATAATTAATTTTTAAAAAATCGTTTACACTTTTTGAACTTGTTTTCTCATAGAGGATGGTTCAAATTAAGTTGAATTTGAATATCGAGAAAAAATATGTAATATCTCTCCATATTTTTGATTTTGAACTATCCCCCATATACTTAACATGGGAAAAGTAGTTAAGTTTGATAATTCACCAGAATTCAACGAATCAAGATCGCCACTTTTTGATTTAACTCTGAGGTAGGGTATATTTTTTTATCATGTACACTAACTTTCAGAATGATTGAATTCCTAATTCAATACAAAAGTCGAATCGGTGTTCGCTGCTAGTATGGCATGTGGTTGCCACTTCAAAAATTCATAACTAATTTTTAAAAAAACGTAGACACTTTTTGAACGTGTGACGGTTCAAATTAAGTTGAATTTGAATAACTAGAAAAAATATGTATTATCTCTCCTAATTTTTGAACTTGAACTATCCCCCATATACTTAAAATGGAAAAAGTAGTTAAGTTTGATAATTCACCAGAACTCAACGAATCAGGATCGCCACTTTTTGATTGAACTCTGAGGTAGGGTATATTGTTTTAATCATGAACTCGCACTTTCAGATTGATTGAATTCCTAACTCAATACAAAAATTGAATCGGTGTTCGTTGTTAGTGGAGCATGTTTTTGCCAATTAAGATATTCATAACTAATTTTTAAAAAATTGTAGACTTTTTTTGAACGTGTGACGGTTCAAATTAAGTTGAATTTGAATAACGAGAAAAAATATGTATTATCTCTCCTAATTTTTGAACTTGAACTATCCCCCATATACTTAACGTGGAAAAAGTAGTTAAGTTTGATAATTCACCAGAACTCAACGAATCAGGATCGCCACTTTTTGATTGAACTCTGAGGTAGGGTATATTGTTTTATCATGTACACGAACTTTCAGAATGATTGAATTCCTAATTTAATACAAAAGTCGAATCGGTGTTAATTGTTAGTGGGGCATGTTTTTGCCAATTCAGAAATTCATAATTAATTTTTAAAAAATCGTTGACACTTTTTGAAGGTATTTTGTCATAGAAGACGGTTCAAACTAAGTTGAATTTGAATATCGAGAAAAAATATGTATTATCTTTCCATATTTTTGAATTTGAACTATCCCCCATATACTTAACATGGGAAAAGTAGTTAAGTTTGATAATTCACCAGGATTCAACGAATCAAGATCATCACTATTTGATTAAAGTCTGAGGTAGGGTATATTGTTTTAATCATGTAATCGCACTTTCAGAATGATTGAATTAATAACTCAATACAAAAATTGAATCAGTGTTCGTTGTTAGTGGGGCATGTTTTTGCCAATTCATAATTAATTTTTAAAAAATCGATGACACATTTTAAACGTGTTTTTTCATAGAAAACAATTCAAATTAAGTTGAATTTGAATAACGAAAAAAAATAAGTATTATCTCTCCTTATTTTTGAATTTGAACTATCCCCCTATTTAGTTAACATCTGAAAAGTAGTTAAGTTTGATAATTCACTAGAATTCAACGAATCGAGATCGCCACTTTTTGATTAATCTCTGAGGTAGGGTGTATTGTTCCTATTATGTATACGAACTTTCAGAATGATTGAATTCCTAATTCAATACAAAAGTTGACTCTGTGTTCACTGCTAATGGGGCATGTGTTTGCCATTTCAAAAATTCATAACTAATTTTTAAAAAATCGTTGACATTTTTTGAACGTGTTTTCTCATAGAAGATGGTTCAAATTAAGTTGAATTTGAATATAGAGAAAAAATATGTATAATCTCTCCTTATTTTTGAATTTGAACTATCCCCCGTATACTTAACATGGGAAAAGTAGTTAAGTTTGATAATTCAACTGAATGAAATGAATCGAAATCGCCACTTTTTTATTGAACTCTGAGGTAGGGTATATTGTTCTCATCATGTACACGCACTTTCAAAATGATTGAATTCCTAATTCAACACAAAAGTTGAATCGGTGTTCACTGCTAGTATGGCATGTGGTTGCCACTTCAAAAATTCATAACTAATTTTTAAAAAACTGTAGACACTTTTTGAACGTGTGACGGTTCAAATTAAGTTGAATTTGAATAACTAGAAAAAATATGTATTATCTCTCCTAATTTTTGAACTTGAACTATCCCCCATATACTTAAAATGGAAAAAGTAGTTAAGTTTGATAATTCACCAGAACTCAACGAATCAGGATCGCCACTTTTTGATTGAACTCTGAGGTAAGGTATATTGTTTTAATCATGAACTCGCACTTTCAGATTGATTGAATTCCTAACTCAATACAAAAATTGAATCGGTGTTCGTTGTTAGTGGAGCATGTTTTTGCCAATTCAGATATTCATAACTAATTTTTAAAAAATTGTAGACTTTTTTTGAACGTGTGACGGTTCAAATTAAGTTGAATTTGAATAACGAGAAAAAATATGTATTATCTCTCCTAATTTTTGAACATGAACTATCCCCCATATACTTAACGTGGAAAAAGTAGTTAAGTTTGATAATTCACCAGAACTCAACGAATCAGGATCGCCACTTTTTGATTGAACTCTGAGGTAGGGTATATTGTTTTAATCATGAACTCGCACTTTCAGATTGATTGAATTCCTAACTCAATACAAAAATTGAATCGGTGTTCGTTGTTAGTGGAGCATGTTTTTGCCAATTCAGATATTCAAAACTAATTTTTAAAAAATTGTAGACTTTTTTTGAACGTGTGACGGTTCAAATTAAGTTGAATTTGAATAACGAGAAAAAATATGTATTATCTCTCCTAATTTTTGAACTTGAACTATCCCCCATATACTTAACGTGGAAAAAGTAGTTAAGTTTGATAATTCACCAGAACTCAACGAATCAGGATCGCCACTTTTTGATTGAACTCTGTGGTAGGGTATATTGTTTTATCATGTACACGAACTTTCAGAATGATTGAATTCCTAATTTAATACAAAAGTCGAATCGGTGTTAATTGTTAGTGGGGCATGTTTTTGCCAATTCAGAAATTCATAATTAATTTTTAAAAAATCGTTTACACTTTTTGAACTTGTTTTCTCATAGAGGATGGTTCAAATTAAGTTGAATTTGAATATCGAGAAAAAATATGTAATATCTCTCCATATTTTTGATTATGAACTATCCCCCATATACTTAACATGGGAAAAGTAGTTAAGTTTGATAATTCACCAGAATTCAACGAATCAAGATCGCCACTTTTTGATTTAACTCTGAGGTAGGGTATATTTTTTTATCATGTACACTAACTTTCAGAATGATTGAATTCCTAATTCAATACAAAAGTCGAATCGGTGTTCGCTGCTAGTATGGCATGTGGTTGCCACTTCAAAAATTCATAACTAATTTTTAAAAAAACGTAGACACTTTTTGAACGTGTGACGGTTCAAATTAAGTTGAATTTGAATAACTAGAAAAAATATGTATTATCTCTCCTAATTTTTGAACTTGAACTATCCCCCATATACTTAAAATGGAAAAAGTAGTTAAGTTTGATAATTCACCAGAACTCAACGAATCAGGATCGCCACTTTTTGATTGAACTCTGAGGTAGGGTATATTGTTTTAATCATGAACTCGCACTTTCAGATTGATTGAATTCCTAACTCAATACAAAAATTGAATCGGTGTTCGTTGTTAGTGGAGCATGTTTTTGCCAATTAAGATATTCATAACTAATTTTTAAAAAATTGTAGACTTTTTTTGAACGTGTGACGGTTCAAATTAAGTTGAATTTGAATAACGAGAAAAAATATGTATTATCTCTCCTAATTTTTGAACATGAACTATCCCCCATATACTTAACGTGGAAAAAGTAGTTAAGTTTGATAATTCACCAGAACTCAACGAATCAGGATCGCCACTTTTTGATTGAACTCTGAGGTAGGGTATATTGTTTTAATCATGAACTCGCACTTTCAGATTGATTGAATTCCTAACTCAATACAAAAATTGAATCGGTGTTCGTTGTTAGTGGAGCATGTTTTTGCCAATTCAGATATTCAAAACTAATTTTTAAAAAATTGTAGACTTTTTTTGAACGTGTGACGGTTCAAATTAAGTTGAATTTGAATAACGAGAAAAAATATGTATTATCTCTCCTAATTTTTGAACTTGAACTATCCCCCATATACTTAACGTGGAAAAAGTAGTTAAGTTTGATAATTCACCAGAACTCAACGAATCAGGATCGCCACTTTTTGATTGAACTCTGTGGTAGGGTATATTGTTTTATCATGTACACGAACTTTCAGAATGATTGAATTCCTAATTTAATACAAAAGTCGAATCGGTGTTAATTGTTAGTGGGGCATGTTTTTGCCAATTCAGAAATTCATAATTAATTTTTAAAAAATCGTTTACACTTTTTGAACTTGTTTTCTCATAGAGGATGGTTCAAATTAAGTTGAATTTGAATATCGAGAAAAAATATGTAATATCTCTCCATATTTTTGATTATGAACTATCCCCCATATACTTAACATGGGAAAAGTAGTTAAGTTTGATAATTCACCAGAATTCAACGAATCAAGATCGCCACTTTTTGATTTAACTCTGAGGTAGGGTATATTTTTTTATCATGTACACTAACTTTCAGAATGATTGAATTCCTAATTCAATACAAAAGTCGAATCGGTGTTCGCTGCTAGTATGGCATGTGGTTGCCACTTCAAAAATTCATAACTAATTTTTAAAAAAACGTAGACACTTTTTGAACGTGTGACGGTTCAAATTAAGTTGAATTTGAATAACTAGAAAAAATATGTATTATCTCTCCTAATTTTTGAACTTGAACTATCCCCCATATACTTAAAATGGAAAAAGTAGTTAAGTTTGATAATTCACCAGAACTCAACGAATCAGGATCGCCACTTTTTGATTGAACTCTGAGGTAGGGTATATTGTTTTAATCATGAACTCGCACTTTCAGATTGATTGAATTCCTAACTCAATACAAAAATTGAATCGGTGTTCGTTGTTAGTGGAGCATGTTTTTGCCAATTAAGATATTCATAACTAATTTTTAAAAAATTGTAGACTTTTTTTGAACGTGTGACGGTTCAAATTAAGTTGAATTTGAATAACGAGAAAAAATATGTATTATCTCTCCTAATTTTTGAACTTGAACTATCCCCCATATACTTAACGTGGAAAAAGTAGTTAAGTTTGATAATTCACCAGAACTCAACGAATCAGGATCGCCACTTTTTGATTGAACTCTGAGGTAGGGTATATTGTTTTATCATGTACACGAACTTTCAGAATGATTGAATTCCTAATTTAATACAAAAGTCGAATCGGTGTTAATTGTTAGTGGGGCATGTTTTTGCCAATTCAGAAATTCATAATTAATTTTTAAAAAATCGTTGACACTTTTTGAAGGTATTTTGTCATAGAAGACGGTTCAAACTAAGTTGAATTTGAATATCGAGAAAAAATATGTATTATCTTTCCATATTTTTGAATTTGAACTATCCCCCATATACTTAACATGGGAAAAGTAGTTAAGTTTGATAATTCACCAGGATTCAACGAATCAAGATCATCACTATTTGATTAAAGTCTGAGGTAGGGTATATTGTTTTAATCATGTAATCGCACTTTCAGAATGATTGAATTAATAACTCAATACAAAAATTGAATCAGTGTTCGTTGTTAGTGGGGCATGTTTTTGCCAATTCATAATTAATTTTTAAAAAATCGTTGACACTTTTTGAACGTGTTTTCTCATAGAGGATGGTTCAAATTAAGTTGAATTTGAATATTGAGAAAAAATATGTATTATCTCTCCATATTTTTGAATTTGAACTGTCCCCCATATACTTAAAATGGAAAAAGTAGTTATGTTTGATAATTCAACAGAATTCAATGAATCGAGATTGCCACTTTTTTATAAAACTCTGAGGTAGGGTATATTGTTCTTATCATGTACACGCACTTTCAGAATGATTGAATTTCAAATTCAATACAAATGTTGAATCGCTGTTCGTTGTTAGTGGGGCATGTTTTTGCCACTTCAGAAATTCATAACTAATTTTTAAAAAATCGTTGACACTTTTTGAAGGTGTTTTGTCATAGAGGATGGTTTAAATTAAGTTGAATTTGAATATCGAGAAAAAGTATGAATTAAATCTCCTTATTTTTGAATTTGAACTATCCCCCGTATACTTAACATGGGAAAAGTAGTTAAGTTTGATAATTCAACACAATGAAATGAATCGAAATCGCCACTTTTTTTATTGAACTCTGGGGTAGGGTATATTTTTCTCATCATATACACGCACTTTCAGAATGATTGAATTCCTAATTCAATACAAAAGTTGAATCGGTGTTCGCTGCTAGTATGGCATGTGGTTGCCACTTCAAAAAATAACTAATTTTTAAAAAAACGTAGACACTTTTTGAACGTGTGACGGTTCAAATTAAGTTGAATTTGAATAACTAGAAAAAATATGTATTATCTCTCCTAATTTTTGAACTTGAACTATCCCCCATATACTTAAAATGGAAAAAGTAGTTAAGTTTGATAATTCACCAGAACTCAACGAATCAGGATCGCCACTTTTTGATTGAACTCTGAGGTAGGGTATATTGTTTTAATCATGAACTCGCACTTTCAGATTGATTGAATTCCTAACTCAATACAAAAATTGAATCGGTGTTCGTTGTTAGTGGAGCATGTTTTTGCCAATTCAGATATTCATAACTAATTTTTAAAAAATTGTAGACTTTTTTTGAACGTGTGACGGTTCAAATTAAGTTGAATTTGAATAACGAGAAAAAATATGTATTATCTCTCCTAATTTTTGAACTTGAACTATCCCCCATATACTTAACGTGGAAAAAGTAGTTAAGTTTGATAATTCACCAGAACTCAACGAATCAGGATCGCCACTTTTTGATTGAACTCTGAGGTAGGGTATATTGTTTTATCATGTACACGAACTTTCAGAATGATTGAATTCCTAATTTAATACAAAAGTCGAATCGGTGTTAATTGTTAGTGGGGCATGTTTTTGCCAATTCAGAAATTCATAATTAATTTTTAAAAAATCGTTGACACTTTTTGAAGGTATTTTGTCATAGAAGACGGTTCAAACTAAGTTGAATTTGAATATCGAGAAAAAATATGTATTATCTTTCCATATTTTTGAATTTGAACTATCCCCCATATACTTAACATGGGAAAAGTAGTTAAGTTTGATAATTCACCAGGATTCAACGAATCAAGATCATCACTATTTGATTAAAGTCTGAGGTAGGGTATATTGTATTAATCATGTAATCGCACTTTCAGAATGATTGAATTAATAACTCAATACAAAAATTGAATCAGTGTTCGTTGTTAGTGGGGCATGTTTTTGCCAATTCAGAAATTCATAATTTATTTTTAAAAAATCGATGACACATTTTAAACGTGTTTTTTCATAGAAAACAATTCAAATTAAGTTGAATTTGAATAACGAAAAAAAATAAGTATTATCTCTCCTTATTTTTGAATTTGAACTATCCCCCTATTTAGTTAACATCTGAAAAGTAGTTAAGTTTGATAATTCACTAGAATTCAACGAATCGAGATCGCCACTTTTTGATTAATCTCTGAGGTAGGGTGTATTGTTCCTATTATGTATACGAACTTTCAGAATGATTGAATTCCTAATTCAATACAAAAGTTGACTCTGTGTTCACTGCTAATGGGGCATGTGTTTGCCATTTCAAAAATTCATAACTAATTTTTAAAAAATCGTTGACATTTTTTGAACGTGTTTTCTCATAGAAGATGGTTCAAATTAAGTTGAATTTGAATATAGAGAAAAAATATGTATAATCTCTCCTTATTTTTGAATTTGAACTATCCCCCGTATACTTAACATGGGAAAAGTAGTTAAGTTTGATAATTCAACTGAATGAAATGAATCGAAATCGCCACTTTTTTATTGAACTCTGAGGTAGGGTATATTGTTCTCATCATGTACACGCACTTTCAAAATGATTGAATTCCTAATTCAACACAAAAGTTGAATCGGTGTTCACTGCTAGTATGGCATGTGGTTGCCACTTCAAAAATTCATAACTAATTTTTAAAAAACTGTAGACACTTTTTGAACGTGTGACGGTTCAAATTAAGTTGAATTTGAATAACTAGAAAAAATATGTATTATCTCTCCTAATTTTTGAACTTGAACTATCCCCCATATACTTAAAATGGAAAAAGTAGTTAAGTTTGATAATTCACCAGAACTCAACGAATCAGGATCGCCACTTTTTGATTGAACTCTGAGGTAAGGTATATTGTTTTAATCATGAACTCGCACTTTCAGATTGATTGAATTCCTAACTCAATACAAAAATTGAATCGGTGTTCGTTGTTAGTGGAGCATGTTTTTGCCAATTCAGATATTCATAACTAATTTTTAAAAAATTGTAGACTTTTTTTGAACGTGTGACGGTTCAAATTAAGTTGAATTTGAATAACGAGAAAAAATATGTATTATCTCTCCTAATTTTTGAACATGAACTATCCCCCATATACTTAACGTGGAAAAAGTAGTTAAGTTTGATAATTCACCAGAACTCAACGAATCAGGATCGCCACTTTTTGATTGAACTCTGAGGTAGGGTATATTGTTTTATCATGTACACGAACTTTCAGAATGATTGAATTCCTAATTTAATACAAAAGTCGAATCGGTGTTAATTGTTAGTGGGGCATGTTTTTGCCACTTCAAAAATTCATAACTAATTTTTAAAAAATCGTTGACACTTTTTGAAGGTATTTTGTCTTAGAAGACGGTTCAAACTAAGTTGAATTTGAATATCGAGAAAAAATATGTATTATCTTTCCATATTTTTGAATTTGAACTATCCCCCATATACTTAACATGGGAAAAGTAGTTAAGTTTGATAATTCACCAGGATTCAACGAATCAAGATCATCACTATTTGATTAAAGTCTGAGGTAGGGTATATTGTTTTTATCATGTAATCGCACTTTCAGAATGATTGAATTAATAACTCAATACAAAAATTGAATCAGTAGTAATCGAGGGGGAAAATATAAACTTCCCGCAAGAAGGGGACAGAGGTGATGAAAATAATTCTATCACATTTAACATGGGATTTTCCTATACTGAACTTAACATAGGAAGTATAGGAACTTAGTATCACATTTAACATGGGATTTTCCTATACTGAACTTAACATAGGAAGTATAGGAACTTACTATGGAACCTATGTTAAATGTGATAGATTTTTTTTTTTTTAATGTTCATTATAATACATATGAAACATATAAGTATGTGATAATGTTGGAAGATATGGGAGACACAACTATATTTTTTTTGCTTACCATAGCGGTCTCACGATAGTGTAGATCTTATATGGCTTTCACTTTTCTTTGAGACATGAAAGTTATATAAGTGTCATGTGACATGAAGCGTATGTGACACTCATATCTTTTTAACATTGACCGTATAAAATAATATAGCATTTTGTTTATTTCTATATAAGTGTCGTGTGATATGAAGCGTATGTGACACTCATATCTTTTTAACATTGACCGTATACAATAATATAGCATAATGTATATTTCCAATGATAAATGAATAAGAATAATAAAATTTATGTTGCAGTTATAATGTGGGTTTTTTAACAAACTACATGCTACGATAGTATTATTTTTTAATGAATTAAAAAAATATATATTATCATGGCTATAGCAACAATGCTAATTATATTTGTATACAAAAAACCATGTTTGTATACAACCAATGTTTTATAATTTATATATTATTAACATTAATCGTATACTTTATTATAGAAATTCATATAATGCTAATTTTATAAAAATTTCTATGATATTAACATTGATTGTGTACGTAACATTGATAATTGTATACCACAACAATGTCCGTATTCATCCAATGTTATTTAAGTTTGTATATTATTAACATTAATTGTATACTGAAACATTGACATTCGTGTACTATTAATGTTAATAATATTTCTATGAAAATAACATTGATCATATACTAAACAGTCATTTCTAAAAATCAACGAATTTCATATATAAACCATGTTATTATAATTACTATATAAATAACATTGTTCGTATACTATAACATACACATTTGTATACGACCAATGTATTTTAAAGAGAGGAGGGGGGTCATGAGAGCGATCCACGTATGCGCGATGTCTGCTAGCGAATAAAGCATACAAATTGCACTACAATTTTGCGGACAACGACAGAGGAGAGGGGGAGGTGTGCCGATGTACCTCCCCATCCCCCCACTCTCCCACTGACTTGAACAATTATATAATTATGTAATTAACTAATACATAATTGAATTTATAGGCTATATAACAACAATGTTATATAAAATAATAGAAACGAGTGAAATGAAAAAAAAAATCCTTTCTTTTAAGACCAAACATGAAAAAAAAGTTACGAAAATTTTGTCATTATTTTTTTTCGATCGATAATATCAAATAAAATAATTACATTTTGATGTTATAATCTTTTAATTAATATACAATTTTTCCTGATATTACCATAATAAATATATTGACTTCGTAAATTATGGTTCTCGTGGGAAATTTTTTATGCACTCACTTGCAGTTTTTGTTTACTCTGCACTATTTTTCTGCTAAGACTGCATTATTAGAAAGAAATAAGAGGAAAATAAGGGGTTTAAATAGAGGTACCTTTTGGCATCTTTACCATTTAAAAATCTCACTATTTTGTATATTTCCATATAAGTGTCGTGTGACATGAAGCGTATGTGACACTCATATCTTTTTAACATTGACCGTATACAATAATATAGCATTTTGTATATTTCCATATAAGTGTCATGTGACATGAAGCGTATGTGACACTCATATCTTTTTAACATTGACTGTATACAATAATATAAATTTTAATTTCTTGCTGATTCAGCCACATTTTTGTATAAATTCTGCCACGTCTAGGAGCAGATCCACATTCAATCTTCGGTATCTACTCTGTTTACATCGACAGATCTCTGAAACACGGCTACTCTATTACATAATCTTATCAAAATGCAATTCGAATCTACTAAGCAGATCGAACAGCTTTACGTATGGATCAAAAATAGTAATGGCATAGATAATTTAATACTTAGCCTTGCTGCGGGATTACGACACTTCATTTCTATAGGACAAATGATGAACAATGAACAGTTGCAGCATGGAATCTTCAAAGACAGTTCTGCAGCACAGTATAGAAAGGATATGGAATCCCTTATTGAATGTAAGTATATGATTTTTTTAAATAATATTGTAATGCAGCGCAGACAAAATTTAATTAAACATTCATCCAAAACGAATATATAAAATTATATAAATTATTTTAACATATTTAACATCTCATTTGTAAATTCATTTATTTTATGTATAATTTATTTTATTATAATTCACCTAATTATTATAATTATTTATAGAAAAAAAAATATATATATTAATTATACCGGTACTGAATATATTTCAGATGTCATTACTGCAAAGAATAATATTGTTAATGGCGTCATAAAGTTATATAGTGCAAACCTATAGTGGTAACTGTAGAAAATTCATGCGTCTGGCTAGGATTGCTGTATATGATTATCATTGTAAAATCATGTAAATGCTCTGTCTGCAGCAACAGCGTAATTTTACATAATATAATTTTAGGTAAACGAGGTGCTGAGGACAAATTTCTCAATGATGATGATTCTGAGCATTTTGACGACACAAAAAAAGGTAAATTGAATAAATACATGTATTTAAAATTCCTTTTATCTTAATATAATTACGTGTATACATATATTATACATATAACAGTATAATATAAATTATATTTACATAATTTTGCTTATAATAAAATGAATATATAATTATAATAATATATGTTTTCTGAAAGTTATTATTGAATTATTTTATGTTTTGAAAAGAAGAAACATTTAATTTATTTATTTGAAATTTGTATTTTATTGCATTAATTCTTAGTTAATGCCATGCTAATTTACATGTTGTTTCATGCAAGGAATAGTATGATTGTTATTCACTATATAATAAATTAATAGTCTTATTTTTTCGTATATTTTAGGTAAGAGAAGCGCCAAGGATGAATACCATAATGATAAACACGAGAATACTGACGAGAAAAAAAGAGGTAAATTTAAAAGTTATACCTTAACATTTATTTTATTAAAATATATTATTCTTGAAAATAGAGAGTTATTTTCATATATTATGATTCTCTGTTATAGTTCGCTTGGAGCAGAGAGAAATTCTGGTGACAAATGGATCAATAAATGCGTCAAAACCGCAGCGTGAGTACAATATTTAAAAATATTATAATAAATAAATAAACAACCATATATATATATATATATATATATATATATATATATATATATATATATATATATATATATATATATATATATATATATATATATATATATATATATATATATATATATATATATATATATATTTATATATATATATTATATATAATTATGTTAGTAGTAAACTTAACATAAACATTTTGAATGTTCAAATATATTAAATTATCTTATTTTTCACAAAAAATAATTTTTTAAATATTTTTTGCATACAGCAATGAAGAAACCACAGGTCCAAACCGAGGTTACATCATCTGAACTAACGTCGTATCAGGTGCCAAATGTTGACACTGGAGATTCCTTCGCCACGCCTACTCAACAAACACCGCTTCCTGATCAACTTTTCACTGATGCAGAATGCTCTCAAATGTTAGAAGGTTTGTATTAAATGTATCTAATTTATTTTTTATGTCCAAGTAGAGCCCTTGGTGTCTATTTGTAAATAACTTTGCTCCTTTTTGTGATGCAATGTGCCAAAAATGCCTATTACGTTTTAATTCTATGATGATTTAATAAAAATAAAGGAATCTTTTTTTAAAAATATATATTATATAGGAGAAATATAAATTTAATTTGTAGATAAATAAAATATTTACTATTTTGTTTCAGGAGAGCGACCGAATATCGATGGCTCCATTGAATCTACAGCAGAGCCTCCGAAGGTGGATACTGCCACTCTCCATTCTTCCGTAAAAAATGTAACCCAGAAAAACAGTACGAGTCCTGAAATGTCTTCCCTTGTAAATTTTCACATTAATGAATGTATTGAAAATGTAGCAAAAGGAGGATCTAAACGATTCCTATCCATTTCAAAGTTTCAATGTGTAAATAACGATCCTCCTTTAAACCTATCTATTGAGCCTAGTTTTAAGTTGGATGTATATAGTTATTATGACTAAGGGTAAATTTTGTTTGTTTGATTGTTTTATAGTAATAAAGCATGAAAAAAAAAAAAAAAAAAAAAAAAGGACAATACACTATAACCCATTATTATAAATAACCAATATAATTATTATTGACGTGTAATATTTATATAAGAAACCTACCTACATAATAAGCAACCTAGAATGGAAGGAAAAATATACCACAAAGTAAACATATTTGATATTATCTGCAATCTTCCCCCCCCCCTTTCTCTCTCATTCTAATTATATATAAAATAGTTAAAAAAAGTATATATTTTATATAATGCTTGCATATAAATTGTAATGCACAATTAAATATAATGAAAAATCAATTTATTTTAATGTATTTAAATTGTTCAATGATGCTTGTAAATTATG
The DNA here is from genome assembly GCA_949825025.1 of Siphlonurus alternatus. NCBI lineage: Eukaryota > Metazoa > Arthropoda > Insecta > Ephemeroptera > Siphlonuridae > Siphlonurus > Siphlonurus alternatus. The sequence continues at coordinate 1,761,137 of OX463783.1, forward strand.
TACAAAATAATGCATATGCATATTAATTGACATACGATCATATATTATTTCATCATTTTCTAAGTATTTATGTGATGATATATAGCAAAAACAATTAGAAAATGAGACAAAAACCTAAACTACATTTTTTAAAGACTAAATAAACTTAATTGGCTTATGACAATTAATCTTTTTTATCACACTGGAAACAAAATTTTTATCCGATTTTCGCAAATCGATATTTTTATGTTAGAAGACATTAAAATGAAGGTTCATGGTGATTTTCGTCACCCTGTGATGGTTCATGCTCACCCCAGAGCCGGCGGCGCAGCTCATCCAAATGCTATAAAAGTACAGTGGTTTCCATAGAAAGAAATGTGATAGAGGCGTGTTTATTGGCTTAAAAGTTGTCAAATAGAGGCTATTACATGACCACATCATAACATTATCATACTTTAAATTTGTGAAGCCGTAGCGGCAATAGTTTCATATTTATATGCATTTCACATAGTATATTATATGTATAATGAAGAAAAACAGGTGTTTTGGCTCCCCTGGCTTCAATTTTTGTCGGAGACTAAAATTTCATGAAAATTCGGACTCAGCATGGTTGATATAGTAGGAAATGATGCTCATCTCAAATTTTTATTTTTTATCGATTTTGCTATATTTTTTGCATACCATACATCATGAAATTATACAAAAATTGAAAATTCCCGCGAAAAACTGTCAATTTTTATCTGATTTTCGCAAATCGATATTTTTATGTTAGAAGACATTAAAATGAAGGTTCATGGTGATTTTCGTCGCCCTGTGATGGTTCATGCTCACCCCAGGGCCGGCGGCCCAGCTCATCCAAAAGCTATAAAAGTACAGTGGTTTCCATAGAAAGAAATGTGATGGAGGCGTGTTTATTGGCTTAAAAGTTGTCAAATAGAGGCTATTACATGACCACATCATAACATTATCATACTTTAAATTTGTGAAGCCGTAGCGGCAATAGTTTCATATTTATATGCATTTCACATAGTATATTATATGTATAATGAAGAAAAACAGGTGTTTTGGCTCCCCTGGCTTCAATTTTTGTCGGAGACTAAAATTTCATGAAAATTCGGACTCAGCATGGTTGATATAGTAGGAAATGATGCTCATCTCAAATTTTTATTTTTTATCGATTTTGCTATATTTTTTGCATACCATACATCATGAAATTATACAAAAATTGAAAATTCCCGCGAAAAACTGTCAATTTTTATCCGATTTTCGCAAATCGATATTTTTATGTTAGAAGACATTAAAATGAAGGTTCATGGTGATTTTCGTCACCCTGTGATGGTTCATGCTCACCCCAGAGCCGGCGGCGCAGCTCATCCAAATGCTATAAAAGTACAGTGGTTTCCATAGAAAGAAATGTGATAGAGGCGTGTTTATTGGCTTAAAAGTTGTCAAATAGAGGCTATTACATGACCACATCATAACATTATCATACTTTAAATTTGTGAAGCCGTAGCGGCAATAGTTTCATATTTATATGCATTTCACATAGTATATTATATGTATAATGAAGAAAAACAGGTGTTTTGGCTCCCCTGGCTTCAATTTTTGTCGGAGACTAAAATTTCATGAAAATTCGGACTCAGCATGGTTGATATAGTAGGAAATGATGCTCATCTCAAATTTTTATTTTTTATCGATTTTGCTATATTTTTTGCATACCATACATCATGAAATTATACAAAAATTGAAAATTCCCGCGAAAAACTGTCAATTTTTATCTGATTTTCGCAAATCGATATTTTTATGTTAGAAGACATTAAAATGAAGGTTCATGGTGATTTTCGTCGCCCTGTGATGGTTCATGCTCACCCCAGGGCCGGCGGCCCAGCTCATCCAAAAGCTATAAAAGTACAGTGGTTTCCATAGAAAGAAATGTGATGGAGGCGTGTTTATTGGCTTAAAAGTTGTCAAATAGAGGCTATTACATGACCACATCATAACATTATCATACTTTAAATTTGTGAAGCCGTAGCGGCTATAGTTTCATATTTATATGCATTTCACATAGTATATTACATGTACAATGAAGAAAAACAGGTGTTTTGGTTCCCCTGGCTTCAATTTTTGTCGGAGACTAAAATTTCATGAAAATTCGGACTCATCATGGTTGATATAGTAGGAAATGATGCTCATCTCAAATTTTTATTTTTTTATCGATTTTGCTATATTTTTTTGCATACCATACATCATGAAATTATACAAAAATTGAAAATTCCCGCGAAAAACTGTCAATTTTTATCCGATTTTCGCAAATCAACATTTTTATGTTAGAAAACATTAAAATGAAGGTTCATGGTGATTTTCGTCACCCTGTGATGTTTCATGCTCACCCCAGGGCCGGCGGCCCAGCTCATCCAAAAGCTATAAAAGTACAGTGGTTTCCATAGAAAGAAATGTGATGGAGGCGTGTTTATTGGCTTAAAAGTTGTCAAATAGAGGCTATTACATGACCACATCATAACTTTATCATACTTTAAATTTGTGAAGCCGTAGAGGCAATAGTTTCATATTTATATGCATTTCACGTAGGAAATTGCATGCATAATATATTAGATTTATCATTGGACATATAAAAATTGCTTCATTCTGGCAAATGTTTTAAAATTCTTGGGGATGTACCATTTCCCAATTTGTATCTGGAGGAGCCAAGCATTATAGTTATAAAGTTGTGAATAGCGAGGGCAACCATGTTAAAACCGTTATGAAATGTCGTGGTATATCTCAAAATTTTTCAAATATGGGCATTGTTAATTTTGATAATCTAAAACATATGGTCCTAGAAAATGGTGAATCCTCACATGTCTCAATACCTCGAAAAATTATGAAAACAAAGTCATATGAACTTGTAACAAAGAAGCAATCCAAAATTTATAGAATTGTTAATAACGAAAGATGGATTGTTCCAAATAGTCATATGACTTTACCTTATGGTTATAAATCTAGCAATAATTGAAAACTATAATACTCAGCATCTTAAATACTTTAGTTTTATTATAAATTGTATATTTTTGTAATATTATGTATATAGAATATTTTTTGTAATATTATCTTTAGAGATGTATTAATGTTTATATATCGAATTATGTATATACTGGTTATACCTAATTACAAATAAAATTATATAATTTTCCAATATTAGATACTTTTTTTAAAAAAATTAATTTTTTCTCAATTATAAATTTTATTAAATTCAACTAAATATATATATATATATATATATATATATATATATATATATATATATATATATATATATATATATATATATATATATATATATATATATATATATATATATATATATATATATACTGTATATATATTATAGATACAATCTTTGACTTGGTTATTTTATATAATAAATAACTCTTTTGGACATAAATATTTAAATTTTATGATTACCTATAATCATTTTAAATTTTAAATATTGGTACCATTGTATCCTAGAATCTATATAAGGTTCTAAATTTAGAAAAGTATAACACCAGGTTTAAATCCATTTTTTTTATTTCACATAGAAAAAAATTCAAAAACATAGAAATACAATAATAATAAAAAATGTTAAAAAAAAAAAAATAACAAAGTTTTTACTATGAAAAATCTAATGCTCAATAACTAATACAATATATATATTTAAAACTTATCATTACGACATAACATCAACAAATATTCAGGCAAGAACATAACAATTTCATGGAAGCAACGTTGCCTATCAAAACTTGTAGGTGACAAATTTTCATACTTTGGGCACTGTACATTTTTCAGAAGTTCTCTAAAACCTGCAAGGTAATTAACTTCTGACAATTCCTGAGCGAAGTTAGTTTTAACTTGCTTCACAATTGAATTGATCATCTCTTCAAGTTCAACAATTTGCTTCTCAAGATTATCAGCTATGGTTAAGAGGCAAGGAAAGAGTTTGACAAAATTCATCCAAGTGCGATCTACAATGTAGATAGATGTAATTTTGGGGCGTTGGTCATCATTAATAAGACCAACTTCTTCCATCCTTTCTAGTACCAACATTTTTGTACCATATGACATGTCAAAACGAATATGAAGTTTTGCATTTAACTTTAATGTGGATTCTCTTTGAAGTCCAAACTTTAAGAAGAAGTTAGAGATTTCTTCTTCATTTTCTACTAATAGTTTGAACTCAACTAAAGACATTTTAATTTTCTGAAACCCACTCTTAGCCAACCAGACATAAGGTTTAATTTCTTCTCCTACTTCCAATGCGCAAGACACAGTCTTTGTATTGGAAGAACAGAGCCCATAAGTAACATCTAACATCTTAACTGCCATAGTTATGACTGTTTAGTAAGCAAGTCAGATCAAAAGTGATGAAAATTACTCTGTTTGCCCCTCTTTTATAGCAAATTATTATGACTTTGCGCATGCGCACAGAGCTTTACATTTTAAACCTGTTTCAGGTGATATTTTCTTACCATTATTTCTATAATCATAATGCATTCTAAAATTAAGTATAGCTATAGCATCATTTGAATACACATCTGGTCCATTAAATTTAGATATGAATTCATGCATTGATAGGTTTCTTGCTTTAGCTCCTATATACAAAATACAGTAATGACCACATATAGATGAAGTTATATTTTGAAGGCAAGTTTTATTGTAAGTGTATTTTTGGCTATTGTTTAAAATAAACTTTTTATGATTTTGTACAATAGGTTGAAGACCATATGAATCAAAATACTCAGCACTGCCTTCTTTATCAAAATATATAGCTATCCAATGGCTACCTGGCATAGATTTTGCATCAGTATTTACAACATAGGCAGTATTCATAGAAACTCGTTTTGGTAAAGTGTCAGCAGCAAAAACTCCATTAAATATCTTTCTACTGGTTTTGTCATTCAACAAAAACTTTCGTATTTCGTAAGTGGTTAAAGCAGAGTACTGAATGTCTGCCATGACTGTTAGAAGTCAACTGAAACTTTCCTCTGGTGATCCACCTCTAAGAGATTTTGAAATTCTGCAAATACAATGAGGGTTAGAGTGTCAGATAAACTTTTATCAAACCTGATTTCCAATTCTATCACACTATTTTTCCTTAAATTCCACATGTGAGAATTTGCAGAGAGATCAGGAGAAAGATCAAATGTGTGTATGACATAGCCTCCAGCCCCGTACTCATCTCTATCAATTTGATACCCATCATCACTAAAGTTAATCCGAGTAGCTTGAAAGGTATGAAAATATGAAAGAATATAATCAGGAGATTCTGAGCTGAATGACATCTCTAGAGGTCTTGTTGTGACTGGAACACCATCCTTGGTAAGTGAAACATAGTTCATGTTGTAGTGACCAAAATCAAATGGATTTAATTTGTAATCACCATTAACAGCACTATTTTTTGTAAGTCCAAAAAATACACGGACTGGAGTAGGACCTTGGAAGAGTTTTTCTCCAAAACTTTGTCCACCTGGAGGTATAGTAAAAGATTTCATTTCAACTCTACTGATTGGGTATTTTGCTGTCGTTGTGGCAAGTACCTTGCTATGAGCTACTAATACAGTGGGTGAAATTTTAACCCTTCGAACAATCAGTGTTGCATTAAGTATCTTAATTTGATATTTGCTATCATCATCAACCATCAAACAAAACGAGGGCTTCGATCGAGTGAACAATAAATCAATTGGAACACCATTAGTAATGAAGGTGCTTTGACCAAATATATCTACTGTTATACGTCCAAGCAGAGGTACTAATTTGCTTCCTTTGATATGATTTCTTCTTGCGATAATCCCTGAATTCAGATCTAAATCATTCATTTTTCCAGCTGTATCTTTATAATACAGCGCCATGGTTTGATGACTCTCCTTGGCAGTTACATTATAATTAAACAAAGTTTCAAAATAGGCTCTATATGGATACAATTGAGATGGTGGAGAGAGGAGTTTGCTGTTAACAGACACACTGACCTCAGAAAATAGAGAATGTAAAAAGTTATTTACAGGTGCAACCTTATTAGTAGATGCATCAATATTTTCACCTTTCTCATTTTTTATACAAACAACTAACTTCAAAAAAGTATTTCCTGGATCAATATAGTCATCAGCACTGGTTGGTATGGAGAATTCAAGAGGAGCATCATTATCAATGGAAGCGTTGGGTTTAAGGTAAAGAATTTCAGAGCTTTCAATACTAATTTGTGTTGGTGGTATACTGAACAAGTCAAGCTCTGCTTTCAATGTTTCAAGCGAGGAGTTATGTATGAAAGACATTTTAACTGAATATATCAATACACGTAGATTTAGATTTTGCCTTAACTTTCTTTTTAGTATTGACTTTCCTATTCTTCTGTTGCAACTTTTTTAGAGGTTTTTTTTCGTTGTTTTCTTCTTTGACTTTGTGGCAGGCTTTTTTTTGCACGTCTTTCTCTTCTTGGTTTTGTTTGCAGACTGAGTTTTGGTCACTCTTTTCCGCTTATATACACGACCTGCTCCTGACATACTTGCAACTTGATTCACTGCACGATCAGTTAAATTATTTCCTAAGTTACGCACTCTATTTTGTAAGCTCTGCTTCAGTGGTACTTGTTTAATGGTGTCTGATAAAATCCCTAGTCCTCCATTGAATAACTCATCCTTGATTGCTGTCAACCCACTTTTCAAGTAAGGCATCACTGATCGAAAAATATTACTTAAAAAATTTCCAACTCCACGACCAGATTGATGTGGATAGTACGATGAGCCGACACCAGTTTGGGCCTGCTTTTGGTAATATGCTATATAAGGATTCATGATGATGTGGAGCAGCGACGAAAATGTAATAACACTGAGCACGTACCGGAGAGGAATGGTAAGAAATTCCCTTCTCTGTCCTTTATATCAATTGAAATTTCATCTATTTCTCCCTTAGCTATTGGAGTGTATTGAGGATTATTAAACATAATATTGCCACTTCCACCATGAATATATGAAGATATATCTAAGGTTAATGTTTTCAAAATTTGACAAATTGAATCACCAAAAAGCTGTGGCTTCACTATATTGCAGAACACATAAGCTTGACTAGGTAAACCAACATTTAAATTAGGTACGTGAGGAGCTTGAATAGACGTTCCAAAGAAATCAGTGTTATTCGGAAATCCTAGCTGTAAAGCTAATATTTTGGTTAATCTAAGTCGAATATCACCTTTTATATCAGATTTACAAACAACTTTACCCTGTTCCAATTTAAATGTATATTTCTGCTCAAGATCTAGTTCAAGTTTCGTCAGGATATTTTCTATGTCTAATGTATATAAATTACTTAATATACATCTCTTCTTTGTCATTCCATCATATTTTACCCATGCTTTGTTTCTATCACCATAGAAATTGCACAAACTCATTGGATAATGTAATTCATGAAGTGCTACTTCCCAAGAGTCACAAAAGTTAATTCTTCTTTGAAGCTTGTTAGTAAATTTAGATGCAGTATTGTGAGGATGTATAGCAATTGAAGAGTCAGATAGAAGAGTAATGAAGAAATCGTCATCCATTATGTCTTTAAGTCACTTGCTTTTATCCAACTATTAAATTGTTCAGGATAACCTCTCCAGCTGACGAATAACTGTTTACTGATGCCTGTACCTTTAGTCTTTAGAATTTTATCTATCACATGGAACTCTGGGAGATTTACTTTCTGCAATTCTTTCTCATAAAATCTACCAAAAATTTTCTCATTTTGTAAATCTACTATTTCATACATAGGTGGCCTCCTATTTAATACTTTCTTAACTAAAAATATTTCTTTTGAAAAGTTATTTTCATAACCTTTCTCAAATACATGTTTTTGTTTGCTGATTCTCACATGATCGTTGACTTGATATTTTGGATTGTTTTTAGTAATCGGAATTTCGTATTGGTATAATCTCTTCCATACAGATAGAAAATTGTGTTCAGTTACACTATCTGGTGTAGTTCCTATACTCCTATGGTATGTTGAATTATAACTATTTACAATATCTTGCAGCACATCAATGTATCTATTGTTTCCTGTGTAAGAAAAATATCTCCATATTTTAGTCTTAAGAGTTCTTATAAACCTCTCAGCTATGCAAGATTTAATGTCTGAATTTTCAGTACTATACATTTCAATATCTTTTTCTTTTAAAAATTTCTTCAATATAGCGTTTTTAAATTCTAATCCCTTGTCTACACATATCTTTAATGGTTGGCGGTTTACCAAACTAATGATATCACTAAGTGCTTCCTTTACATTTGCAGCTGTTTTATTTTTTATAATTCTTACCATTGCAAATTTGCTAAGTACATCAATAGCTACAAAAATGTATCTATACTCATCGTTTTGATCCTTATATCTCTGCATATCTGCTATATCTATGCTCCAAACTTCATCAATATTGGTAACGAAAAATCTATCTCTTGTGAATTTTTTTCTCATTGGAGCATGCAAAGTATAAGCATCTTGGCTCATTAAAAATTCTTTTATTTTGGAATTTGAAATTTTTTTGGACACATATTTTCTGAGATTTGTGTAACTACTAAAACCAGCTGGATGTGAAGCATCAAAATAAATTGAAGCTATATCTTCCTTCATATTTTAAATTTAGACCAGCCTGAGATAGATGGAGCAGAAGAGACACCTTTCCTTGCTGTAGGTACTGTTTTGGCCCTTGAAGAAGAAGCAACGTTCGATGTTAGTTGATGAGAAGTTGTGGCTGTACTGGGCTTTAATTCTTGATACGTGTCTGCTATATTCTTACCTATATAACATTTTGGAACATTTGAATCAACCACAGCCAAAACAAATTCATTCCATCCGATTGGATTCCTCAATGTTTTTCTTTGAACTGCATTACAAACTAAATCTACTATATTAGAATTTTTTATAATATTACCATTTACTTCAATTTCTCTATTCTTGCTCCATGATACTATATTAGCATCATGTAATAGAGATAGTAATTCTCGACCTTTTTCTTTCAATGTTTTAGGTAGTGCTTTGTTAACTAGCTTTAAAATTTTTGGGTCAGGAGTTTGTCTACCAATAGAAACCTCAGTGCTTTTTATAGGAGTACTATGATTCTCACTATTTAAGTCTGACATAGCATTATTAATATTATCTACTTTCTTTGTTATAGTATTCACAATAGGAATCTCAATAGCTTTTTCCTTCTCTTTCACCAGATGTAAATATTTTTGAAGAGTCTCTGAATACATCTTCCATTTCATTTCATCACTATCTTTTCCATTATATAGTATTGTATGCATATCCTTGTCCAAGTCATTAAGCTTCTTTGTATCTAACCTTGCAAATATCTCTGGAGGTACAAGTATCATTTTAGTTGAATGATCCATTATTGAAATAGTCTAGATATTAATGCGCCAATTACAGGTGCAAGCAAAGGTATTAGAAAATTTCCACCTTTTTGTATTATTTTCCTCTTATTCTTCCAAGTACCTGATTTTTTAACAATATTTCGTAAATATTCTTTGTGTTTCCTATACTTTCTCTTCAGATTATCATTCAGAGGAATATTTCCGTTCAGTATGTTCAAAACACATTCACAAAGAGTGCAAGTAAGATTTTTATCAGCGTGCTTCAATAGAGCATTCCTAAGTTCAGGCTTAGCATTCAGAACTGTTTTTAAAATGGCTACCTGCTGCTCTGTCAGTGGATGAGCCATAACTGATTATTTTTTCCCTTGCTTTTTATTTTTATCTTTTGGTACGTATATGACTGGATATCCTGGTTCTTTTTCTCCTAATATATTTGTCCTAATTCTGCAGTGATCAGGTGTGCTCTGAGTAAGATCAACAAGCAAATAACCATGCGCTCTCTCTGTTGAGTCCTTATAAGCTTCCTGAATGTATTTAGGACTAGAAGGATATATTTGGCGTGCCAGGTGAGCAATTTGTGCACTATCTCTAGGGTTTTTGAAAAGTATCAAGTAATGTGTATTTAAACTTATATCCCTAGCACCTTTTGACTGATGAAATATATTCTGTGTAATGAATATTACAGATGTATTTGAGTGATGAGAGCCTCGAGTGAATAAATCAACTATACTTGGTCCACTCTCTCTCATGAGATCATCAATAATTATTAGCCTGGGAAGAGTACAATCCTCCCTTGTTATATCTTCTATACCTTGCTGAAATTTTATAATATTTGCTAAAGAGCTAATTTCTGGATGCCATCCTGAATAGCACCATAAAATGTCCTCAAACTTTGTATTACAACACTTTAAACCTTCTAATATCAACTTCTCCACAAAATATGATTTACCACTACTAGTTGGACCTGCTACACAAGAAGTAAATGGATGCTTCAACCTCAAGTCCATGTTTATGACTGATCAATTTTTAAAATGTTCTATAATTTATATATTGTTTTTATTGTACTATAGTATTATATATATATATTTAAAGACTATGGTTATAAGGATTATATAAAATTAGAAATTAAATGCACATTTCATTTTTATATTTTTATTCGGGTATTGTAATCATAAGGTATATAAAATACAACATGACATTACAAAACATTACTTCCTAGGTGATGGAAGACCTGTAGAGGATGATTCACATACTCCTTGCCCTAACACAACAAAGTTGACATAATGTTCAATACACTGGGCTAAGACCGGCTTGAGAGCCTTCAACTGAACCCAAGTAGGGGCACAAATAACAATTCTCTCAACAGTACAATTGTCTACATCACGTTCAATGGCTACATATCGTGAAACACTTGTTTTCTCAAACAAGCATCTCACATCGGAACTATCAACAAGGTGAAAGTAATTCCAATTGCATGCTGGATCATCAGCATAGTACATCATGCCGTGGTTGATCAGATCCATCCCATCCTTCATAAAATCTACAGCAGGCAATTGAATTTCGTTTTCCCCATGCTTGAATACAATGACAATTCTTTCATCTATATCCAACTTGCTATCAGTGAGAGTGCATACCCTAACTAACATTTCATTGCCAATAGTGAAGTCAGCAGCAAGTACGATATCCTGGTTGGACAGCTTCCTCCGCTTCCTCTGAAGTTCCTCAACGTCACGTTTTCTCTTCCCAACCCAGCCAGGAAGAGAGTTCAGTGCCTTTTCCACGTTCACGGGAAGACATATGCAGTCCATATCGTTCAAAGCATTCTCGTTACTCATGAGAAGGCCTGAGACAGTAGGCTCCTCGATGTGGATGAATCTCCTGGGCTTTGGATCCACGTTTTCTTTGTCGCTGTCATTGATCTCATCATCAGTTTCATTGCCACTCTCGGTAGAAGGAGAGGCAGGTGGAGATGGCGTTTGCGATGCAGGTGGAGATAGCATTTGCGAAGCAGGTGCAGATTGTAGACCATCATCTGTGGTGTTTTCATCAGATGGAGGTAGAGGAATTGATGATACGTCAGGAGAAGAACAGCGACGAGGAGTTTGTGGAGAAGATGGAGGCGGTGGAGGTGTGGCAAATAGGTCTGGAGATGCAGGACGACGACGACGAGGAGTTTCAGGAATAGCAGATTTCTCAAAAGATGGGTTGATGGGAGAAATAGGTACTTGGGTAATAGTTCTTGTACTCTTACGGCGTCCAGTAATGGATGACGTATCCATAGCGGTCTTTGATAAAGACATAGTAAAATATATCCAATATATATTAGATATCAATAATTGATCTCTGATTATTCGCTTGATTTGGTGTCAAGGAAGATTCAGACCGAGAAAGAGCGTGCCCCGCTTATATAGGCCTATATTTTCGATGTCAGCATTAATTCGATACACTCAAAAGGAGAAGTGTAGAGGGGGTATCACTTAAGGGGAAAGAAAGTGGAGGGGCTGAATATAGATCAGTGCGCATGCGTGAAGCTTTTGTATGCTTATGTATTATAATAATAAAACATTATATGTTTTAACATTGGAAGCATAGTAATTGTGTATACTTCCTATGGTACACATGTATTATACGATTTAACATTGGTAACATAGTAAATACGTATACTTCCTATGTTACACATAGATTATATGATTTAATATTGGTAAAATAATAATTATGTATACTTCCTATGTTACACATGTATTATACGATTTAACATTTTTAACATAGTATTTACGTATACTTACTATGTTAAACATATCAGTGCGCATGCGCAGAACTTTCATGTGTGTAAAACTATAAAAAAGTATATTACATGCCATAATTCTATCATATTTAACATAGGTATCATACTTAGTTCCTATACTTCCTATGTTAAGTTCAGTATAGGAAAATCCCATGTTAAATGTGATAGAATTATTTTCATCACCTCTGTCCCCTTCTTGCGGGAAGTTTATATTTTCCCCCTCGATTACTACTTGAATCAGTGTTCGTTGTTAGTGGGGCATGTTTTTGCCAATTCAGAAATTCATAATTAATTTTTAAAAAATCGATGACACTTTTTAAACGTGTTTTTTCATAGAAAACAATTCAAATTAAGTTGAATTTGAATAACGAAAAAAAATAAGTATTATCTCTCCTTATTTTTGAATTTGAACTATCCCCCTATTTAGTTAACATCTGAAAAGTAGTTAAGTTTGATAATTCACTAGAATTCAACGAATCGAGATCGCCACTTTTTGATTAATCTCTGAGGTAGGGTGTATTGTTCCTATTATGTATACGAACTTTCAGAATGATTGAATTCCTAATTCAATACAAAAGTTGACTCTGTGTTCACTGCTAATGGGGCATGTGTTTGCCATTTCAAAAATTCATAACTAATTTTTAAAAAATCGTTGACACTTTTTGAACGTGTTTTCTCATAGAAGATGGTTCAAATTAAGTTGAATTTGAATATAGAGAAAAAATATGTATAATCTCTCCTTATTTTTGAATTTGAACTATCCCCCGTATACTTAACATGGGAAAAGTAGTTAAGTTTGATAATTCAACTGAATGAAATGAATCGAAATCGCCACTTTTTTATTGAACTCTGAGGTAGGGTATATTGTTCTCATCATGATCACGCACTTTCAAAATGATTGAATTCCTAATTCAACACAAAAGTTGAATCGGTGTTCACTGCTAGTATGGCATGTGGTTGCCACTTCAAAAATTCATAACTAATTTTTAAAAAACTGTAGACACTTTTAGAACGTGTGACGGTTCAAATTAAGTTGAATTTGAATAACGAGAAAAAATATGTATTATCTCTCCTAATTATTGAACTTGAACTATCCCCCATATACTTAACGTGGGAAAAGTAGTTAAGTTTGATAATTCACCAGGACTCAACGAATCAGGATCGCCACTTTTTGATTTTACTCTGAGGTAGGGTATATTGTTTTAATCATGAACCCGCACTTTCAGATTGATTGAATTCCTAACTCAATACAAAAATTGAATCGGTGTTAGTTGTTAGTGGGGCATGTTTTTGCCAATTCAGAAATTCATAATTAATTTTTAAAAAATCGTTGACACTTTTTGAACGTGTTTTCTCATAGAGGATTTTTCAAATTATGTTGAATTTGAATATTGAGAAAAAATATGTATTATCTCTCCATATTTTTGAATTTGAACTGTCCCCCATATACTTAAAATGGAAAAAGTAGTTATGTTTGATAATTCAACAGAATTCAATGAATCGAGATTGCCACTTTTTTATAAAACTCTGAGGTAGGGTATATTGTTCTTATCATGTACACGCACTTTCAGAATGATTGAATTTCAAATTCAATACAAATGTTGAATCGCTGTTCGTTGTTAGTGGGGCATGTTTTTGCCACTTCAGAAATTCATAACTAATTTTTAAAAAATCGTTGACACTTTTTGAAGGTGTTTTGTCATAGAGGATGGTTTAAATTAAGTTGAATTTGAATATCGAGAAAAAGTATGAATTAAATCTCCATATTTTTGAATTTGAACTATCCCCCGTATACTTAACATGGGAAAAGTAGTTAAGTTTGATAATTCAACACAATGAAATGAATCGAAATCGCCACTTTTTTTATTGAACTCTGGGGTAGGGTTTATTTTTCTCATCATATACACGCACTTTCAGAATGATTGAATTCCTAATTCAATACAAAAGTTGAATCGGTGTTCTCTGCTAGTATGGCATGTGGTTGCCACTTCAAAAATTCATAACTAATTTTTAAAAAAACGTAGACAATTTTTGAACGTGTGACGGTTCAAATTAAGTTGAATTTGAATAACGAGAAAAAATATGTATTATCTCTCCTAATTTTTGAACTTGAACTATCCCCCATATACTTAAAATGGAAAAAGTAGTTAAGTTTGATAATTCACCAGAACTCAACGTATCAGGATCGCCACTTTTTGATTGAACTCTGAGGTAGGGTATATTGTTTTAATCATGAACCCGCACTTTCAGATTGATTGAATTCCTAACTCAATACAAAAATTGAATCGGTGTTAGTTGTTAGTGGGGCATGTTTTTGCCAATTCAGATATTCATAACTAATTTTTAAAAAACCGTAGACTTTTTTTGAACGTGTGACGGTTCAAATTAAGTTGAATTTGAATAACGAGAAGAAATATGTATTATCTCTCCTAATTTTTGAACTTGAACTATCCCCCATATACTTAACGTGGAAAAAGTAGTTAAGTTTGATAATTCACCAGAACTCAACGAATCAGGATCGCCACTTTTTGATTGAACTCTGAGGTAGGGTATATTGTTTTATCATGTACACGAACTTTCAGAATGATTGAATTCCTAATTTAATACAAAAGTCGAATCGGTGTTAATTGTTAGTGGGGCATGTTTTTGTCACTTCAAAAATTCATAACTAATTTTTAAAAAATCGTTGACACTTTTTGAAGGTATTTTGTCATAGAAGACGGTTCAAACTAAGTTGAATTTGAATATCGAGAAAAAATATGTATTATCTTTCCATATTTTTGAATTTGAACTATCCCCCATATACTTAACATGGGAAAAGTAGTTAAGTTTGATAATTCAACACAATGAAATGAATCGAAATCGCCACTTTTTTTTGAACTCTGAGGTAGGGTATATTGTTCTTATCATGTACACGCACTTTCAGAATGATTGAATTCCTAATTCAATACAAAAGTTGAATCGGTGTTCGCTGCTAGTATGGCATGTGGTTGCCATTACAAAAATTCATAACTAATTTTTAAAAAACCGTAGACACTTTTTAAACGTGTGACGGTTCAAATTAAGTTGAATTTGAATAACGAGAAAAAATATGAATTATCTCTCCTAATTTTTGAACTTGAACTATCCCCCATATACTTAACGTGGGAAAAGTAGTTAAGTTTGATAATTCACCAGGACTCAACGAATCAGGATCGCCACTTTTTGATTTTACTCTGAGGTAGGGTATATTGTTTTAATCATGAACCCGCACTTTCAGATTGATTGAATTCCTAACTCAATACAAAAATTGAATCGGTGTTAGTTGTTAGTGGGGCATGTTTTTGCCAATTCAGATATTCATAACTAATTTTTAAAAAAACCGTAGATATTTTTTGAACGTGTGACGGTTCAAATTAAGTTGAATTTGAATAACGAGAAAAAATATGTATTATCTCTCCTAATTTTTGAACTTGAACTATCCCCCATATACTTAAAATGGAAAAAGTAGTTAAGTTTGATAATTCACCAGAACTCAACGTATCAGGATCGCCACTTTTTGATTGAACTCTGAGGTAGGGTATATTGTTTTAATCATGAACCCGCACTTTCAGATTGATTGAATTCCTAACTCAATACAAAAATTGAATCGGTGTTAGTTGTTAGTGGGGCATGTTTTTGCCAATTCAGATATTCATAACTAATTTTTAAAAAACCGTAGACTTTTTTTGAACGTGTGACGGTTCAAATTAAGTTGAATTTGAATAACGAGAAGAAATATGTATTATCTCTCCTAATTTTTGAACTTGAACTATCCCCCATATACTTAACGTGGAAAAAGTAGTTAAGTTTGATAATTCACCAGAACTCAACGAATCAGGATCGCCACTTTTTGATTGAACTCTGAGGTAGGGTATATTGTTTTATCATGTACACGAACTTTCAGAATGATTGAATTCCTAATTTAATACAAAAGTCGAATCGGTGTTAATTGTTAGTGGGGCATGTTTTTGTCACTTCAAAAATTCATAACTAATTTTTAAAAAATCGTTGACACTTTTTGAAGGTATTTTGTCATAGAAGACGGTTCAAACTAAGTTGAATTTGAATATCGAGAAAAAATATGTATTATCTTTCCATATTTTTGAATTTGAACTATCCCCCATATACTTAACATGGGAAAAGAAGTTAAGTTTGATAATTCACCAGGATTCAACGAATCAAGATCATCACTATTTGATTAAAGTCTGAGGTAGGGTATATAGGTTTTATCATGTAATCGCACTTTCAGAATGATTGAATTAATAACTCAATACAAAAATTGAATCAGTGTTCGTTGTTAGTGGGGCATGTTTTTGCCAATTCAGAAATTCATAATTAATTTTTAAAAAATCGATGACACTTTTTAAACGTGTTTTTTCATAGAAAACAATTCAAATTAAGTTGAATTTGAATAACGAAAAAAAATAAGTATTATCTCTCCTTATTTTTGAATTTGAACTATCCCCCTATTTAGTTAACATCTGAAAAGTAGTTAAGTTTGATAATTCACTAGAATTCAACGAATCGAGATCGCCACTTTTTGATTAAACTCTGAGGTAGGGTGTATTGTTCCTATTATGTATACGCACTTTCAGAATGATTGAATTCCTAATTCAATACAAAAGTTGACTCTGTGTTCACTGCTAATGGGGCATGTGTTTGCCATTTTAAAAATTCATAACTAATTTTTAAAAAATCGTTGACACTTTTTGAACGTGTTTTCTCATAGAAGATGGTTCAAATTAAGTTGAATTTGAATATAGAGAAAAAATATGTATAATCTCTCCTTATTTTTTAATTTGAACTATCCCCCGTATACTTAACATGGGAAAAGTAGTTAAGTTTGATAATTCAACTGAATGAAATGAATCGAAATCGCCACTTTTTTTTGAACTCTGAGGTAGGGTATATTGTTCTCATCATGTACACGCACTTTCAGAATGATTGAATTCCTAATTCAATACAAAAGTTGAATCGGTGTTCGCTGCTAGTATGGCATGTGGTTGCCATTACAAAAATTCATAACTAATTTTTAAAAAACCGTAGACACTTTTTAAACGTGTGACGGTTCAAATTAAGTTGAATTTGAATAACGAGAAAAAATATGAATTTTCTCTCCTAATTTTTGAACTTGAACTATCCCCCATATACTTAACGTGGGAAAAGTAGTTAAGTTTGATAATTCACCAGGACTCAACGAATCAGGATCGCCACTTTTTGATTTTTCTCTGAGGTAGGGTATATTGTTTTAATCATGAACCCGCACTTTCAGATTGATTGAATTCCTAACTCAATACAAAAATTGAATCGGTGTTAGTTGTTAGTGGGGCATGTTTTTGCCAATTCAGAAATTCATAATTAATTTTTAAAAAATCGTTGACACTTTTTGAACGTGTGACGGTTCAAATTAAGTTGAATTTGAATAACGAGAAAAAATATGTATTATCTCTCCTAATTATTGAACTTGAACTATCCCCCATATACTTAACGTGGAAAAAATAGTTAAGTTTGATAATTCACCAGAACTCTACGAATCAGGATCGCCACTTTTTGATTTAACTCTGAGGTAGGGTATATTGTTTTAATCATGAACCCGCACTTTCAGATTGATTTAATTCCTAACTCAATACAAAAATTGAATCGGTGTTCGTTGTTAGTGGGGCATGTTTTTGCCAATTCAGAAATTCATAATTAATTTTTAAAAAATCGTTGACACTTTTTGAACGTGTTTTCTCATAGAGGATGGTTCAAATTAAGTTGAATTTGAATATTGAGAAAAAATATGTATTATCTCTCCATATTTTTGAATTTGAACTGTCCCCCATATACTTAAAATGGAAAAAGTAGTTATGTTTGATAATTCAACAGAATTCAATGAATCGAGATTGCCACTTTTTTATAAAACTCTGAGGTAGGGTATATTGTTCTTATCATGTACACGCACTTTCAGAATGATTGAATTTCAAATTCAATACAAATGTTGAATCGCTGTTCGTTGTTAGTGGGGCATGTTTTTGCCACTTTAGAAATTCATAACTAATTTTTAAAAAATCGTTGACACTTTTTGAAGGTGTTTTGTCATAGAGGATGGTTTAAATTAAGTTGAATTTGAATATCGAGAAAAAGTATGAATTAAATCTCCATATTTTTGAATTTGAACTATCCCCCGTATACTTAACATGGGAAAAGTAGTTAAGTTTGATAATTCAACACAATGAAATGAATCGAAATCGCCACTTTTTTTATTGAACTCTGGGGTAGGGTTTATTTTTCTCATCATATACACGCACTTTCAGAATGATTGAATTCCTAATTCAATACAAAAGTTGAATCGGTGTTCGCTGCTAGTATGGCATGTGGTTGCCACTTCAAAAATTCATAACTAATTTTTAAAAAACTGTAGACACTTTTTGAACGTGTTTTCTCATAGAAGATGGTTCAAATTAATTTGAATTTGAATATCGAGAAAAAATATGTATAATCTCTCCTTATTTTTGAATTTGAACTATCCCCCATATACTTAAAATGGAAAAAGTAGTTATGTTTGATAATTCAACAGAATTCAATGAATCGAGATTGCCACTTTTTTATAAAATTCTGAGGTAGGGTATATTGTTCTTATCATGTACACGCACTTTCAGAATGATTGAATTTCAAATTCAATACAAATGTTGAATCGGTGTTCGTTGTTAGTGGGGCATGTTTTTGCCAATTCAGAAATTCATAACTAATATTTAAAAAATCGTTGACACTTTTTGAAGAAGTTTTGTCATAGAGGATGGTTCAAATTAAGTTGAATTTAAATATCGAGAAAAAATATGTATTATCTCTCCATATTTTTAAATTTGAACTATCCCCCATATACTTAACATGGGAAAAGTAGTTAAGTTTGATAATTTAACAGAATTCAATGAATCAAGATCACCACTTTTTGATTAAAGTCTGAGGTTTGGTATATTGTTTTTATCGTGTACACGCACTTTCAGAATGATTGAATTCCTAATTCAACACAAAAGTCGAATCTGTGTTAATTATTAGTGGGGCATGTTTTTGCAACTTCAAAAAGTCATAACTAATTTTTAAAAAATCGTTGACATTTTTAAAACGTGTTTTCTCATAGAAGACAGTTTAAATTAAGTTGAATTTGAATAACGAGAAAAAACAAGTATTATCTCTCCTTATTTTTGAATTTGAACTATCCCCATATATAGTTAACATCTTAAAAGTAGTTAAGTTTGATAATTCACCAGAATTCAACTAATCGAGATCGCCACTTCTTGATTAATTTCTGAGGTAGGGTGTATTGTTCCTATTATGTACACGCACTTTCAAAATGATTAAATTCCTAATTCAATACAAAAGTTGAATCGGTGTTCGCTGCTAGTATTGCATGTGGTTGCCACTTCAAAAATTCATAACTAATTATTAAAAAACTGTAGACACTTTTTGAACGAGTGACGGTTCAAATTAAGTTGAATTTGAATAACGAGAAAAAATATGAATTATCTCTCCTAATTTTTGAACTTGAACTATCCCCTATATACTTAACATGTGTAAAATAGTTATGTTTGAAAATTCACCAGAATTCAATGAATCGAGATCGCCACTTTGTTATTGAACTCTGAGGTAGGGTATATTGTTTTTATCATGCACACGAACTTTCAGAATGATTGAATTCCTAATTCATTACAAAAGTCGAATCGGTGTTAATTGTTAGTGGGGCATGTTTTTGCCACTTCAAAAATTCATAACTAATTTTTAAAAAATCGATGACACTTTTTAAACGTGTTTTCTCATAGAAAACAGTTCAAATTAAGTTGAATTTGAATAACGAAAAAAAAATAAGTATTATCTCTCCTTATTTTTGAATTTGAACTATCCCCCTATTTAGTTAACATCTGAAAAGTAGTTAAGTTTGATAATTCACCAGAATTCAACGAATCGAGATCGCCACTTTTTGATTAAACTCTGAGGTAGGGTGTATTGTTCCTATTATGTATACGCACTTTCAGAATGATTGAATTCCTAATTCAATACAAAAGTTGACTCTGTGTTCACTGCTAATGGGGCATGTGGTTGCCACTTCGAAAATTAATAACTAATTTTTAAAAAATCGTTGACACTTTTTGAACGTGTTTTCTCATAGAAGATGGTCCAAATTAAGTTGAATTTGAATATCGAGAAAAATATGTATAATCTCTCCTTATTTTTGAATTTGAACTATCACCCATATACTTAAAATGGAAAAAGTAGTTATGTTTGATAATTCAACAGAATTCAATGAATCGAGATTGACACTTTTTTATAAAACTCTGAGGTAGGTATATTGTTCTTATCATGTACACGCACTTTCAGAATGATTGAATTCCTAATTCATTAATAAAGTCGAATCGGTGTTAATTGTTAGTGGGGCATGTTTTTGCCACTTCAAAAATTCATAACTAATTTTTAAAAAATCGATGACACTTTTTAAACGTGTTTTTTCATAGAAAACAATTCAAATTATGTTGAATTTGAATAACGAAAAAAAATAAGTATTATCTCTCCTTATTTTTGAATTTGAACTATCCTCCTATTTAGTTAACATCTGAAAAGTAGTTAAGTTTGATAATTCACTAGAATTCAACGAATCGAGATCGCCACTTTTTGATTTAACTCTGAGGTAGGGTGTATTGTTCCTATTATGTATACGCACTTTCAGAATGATTGAATTCCTAATTCAATACAAAATTTGACTCTGTGTTCACTGCTAATGGGGCATGTGTTTGCCATTTCAAATATTCATAACTAATTTTTAAAAAATCGTTGACACTTTTTGAACGTGTTTTCTCATAGAAGATGGTTCAAATTAAGTTGAATTTGAATTTAGAGAAAAAATATGGATAATCTCACCTTTTTTTTGAATTTGAACTATCCCCCGTATACTTAACATGGGAAAAGTAGTTAAGTTTGATAATTCAACTGAATGAAATGAATCGAAAGCGCCACTTTTTTATTGAACTCTGAGGTAGGGTATATTGTTCTCATCATGTACACGCACTTTCAAAATGATTGAATTCCTAATTCAATACAAAAGTGGAATCGGTGTTCACTGCTAGTATGGCATGTGGTTGCCACTTCAAAAATTCATAACTAATTTTCAAAAAACTGTAGACACTTTTAGAACGTGTGACGGTTCAAATTAAGTTGAATTTGAATAACGAGAAAAAATATGTATTATCTCTCCTAATTATTGAACTTGAACTATCCCCCATATACTTAACGTGGAAAAAATAGTTAAGTTTGATAATTCACCAGAACTCAACGAATCAGGATCGCCACTTTTTGATTTTACTCTGAGGTAGGGTATATTGTTTTAATCATGAACCCGCACTTTCAGATTGATTTAATTCCTAACTCAATACAAAAATTGAATCGGTGTTCGTTGTTAGTGGGGCATGTTTTTGCCAATTCATAATTAATTTTTAAAAAATCGTTGACACTTTTTGAACGTGTTTTCTCATAGAGGATGGTTCAAATTAAGTTGAATTTGAATATTGAGAAAAAATATGTATTATCTCTCCATATTTTTGAATTTGAACTGTCCCCCATATACTTAAAATGGAAAAAGTAGTTATGTTTGATAATTCAACAGAATTCAATGAATCGAGATTGCCACTTTTTTATAAAACTCTGAGGTAGGGTATATTGTTCTTATCATGTACACGCACTTTCAGAATGATTGAATTTCAAATTCAATACAAATGTTGAATCGCTGTTCGTTGTTAGTGGGGCATGTTTTTGCCACTTCAGAAATTCATAACTAATTTTTAAAAAACCGTTGACACTTTTTGAAGGTGTTTTGTCATAGAGGATGGTTTAAATTAAGTTGAATTTGAATATCGAGAAAAAGTATGAATTAAATCTCCTTATTTTTGAATTTGAACTATCCCCCGTATACTTAACATGGGAAAAGTAGTTAAGTTTGATAATTCAACACAATGAAATGAATCGAAATCGCCACTTTTTTTATTGAACTCTGGGGTAGGGTATATTTTTCTCATCATATACACGCACTTTCAGAATGATTGAATTCCTAATTCAATACAAAAGTTGAATCGGTGTTCGCTGCTAGTATGGCATGTGGTTGCCACTTCAAAAATTCATAACTAATTTTTAAAAAAACGTAGACACTTTTTGAACGTGTGACGGTTCAAATTAAGTTGAATTTGAATAACTAGAAAAAAATATGTATTATCTCTCCTTATTTTTGAACTTGAACTATCCCCCATATACTTAAAATGGAAAAAGTAGTTAAGTTTGATAATTCACCAGAACTCAACGAATCAGGATCGCCACTTTTTGATTGAACTCTGAGGTAGGGTATATTGTTTTAATCATGAACTCGCACTTTCAGATTGATTGAATTCCTAACTCAATACAAAAATTGAATCGGTGTTCGTTGTTAGTGGAGCATGTTTTTGCCAATTCAGATATTCATAACTAATTTTTAAAAAATTGTAGACTTTTTTTGAACGTGTGACGGTTCAAATTAAGTTGAATTTGAATAACGAGAAAAAATATGTATTATCTCTCCTAATTTTTGAACTTGAACTATCCCCCATATACTTAACGTGGAAAAAGTAGTTAAGTTTGATAATTCACCAGAACTCAACGAATCAGGATCGCCACTTTTTGATTGAACTCTGAGGTAGGGTATATTGCTTTTATCATGTAATCGCACTTTCAGAATGATTGAATTAATAACTCAATACAAAAATTGAATCAGTGTTCGTTGTTAGTGGGGCATGTTTTTGCCAATTCAGAAATTCATAATTAATTCTTAAAAAATCGATGACACTTTTTAAACGTGTTTTTTCATAGAAAACAATTGAAATTAAGTTGAATTTGAATAACGAAAAAAAATAAGTATTATCTCTCCTTATTTTTGAATTTGAACTATCCCCCTATTTAGTTAACATCTGAAAAGTAGTTAAGTTTGATAATTCACTAGGCAGAACAGAATACTAGGCTTACATGAAGGGAGCTTACATGAAGTGAATAGGTGGCAGCACCGCCGATACTAGTTCTTTTTCTTATCGTGCTACATAATTTTTTGAGAAATTAAGTATTATTACATCTCAAAACAACTTACAAAGTCGCTCATCGGAAAGTTGAAGTTCTTTATCATCAAGTGAAATATTACAATCGTGTATTTAGTGTGTTTTAACTGGAATAAAAGTGTGTTTAGTTCATGGAGAACAACGTCATGGCGGGCCACTACTCCATGCGTGCCTCGCCTCACTTCACTACGCCAGGAATACAACGAAATGTTCCACTTGTGCCGCAGTGGCCACCACCTGCTAGAAATACATCGGAGAATTTTAATCAGCAGAATAATAATAATTATAGTGACAAATCTTATAATGATGCTTCATTGTTTAATAATTGTAACTCAACATTTGATGTTACATCACATCCAATCTACAAGGTGATGCAACAAAATATTAAAGATATATTAAATGATTTTAAGCAAGAAATTAAAACTATGGTGAGTCAAAAAAATGAAATACCATCTACAGATATTTATTACGATCAGGAAAAAATAGAACAGCAACGTGTTCGTCAAACAACAAATTTTGACAGGCCGGTGAGTCAATCACAGTGGCCTTGGAGAAATGTTGAGCACTCAACACACCGCCCATCTCAGCGCGGGCAGCTGACGTCGTTCGCTCGAATGCCGCAATGGCAGCAGCGGCCGCAACAACAGCAGTCGCGCGGATACTTCGATGCGCGTCAAAACCAACACCGCCAGCGGCACAATCAGCAGCATCGTCGAGGCCAGGACTTTTTGACACACACCCATAAAACTCAAAACAACCCTTGGGGATCGCCGTTTCCATTAACAAATAGATTTTCACCACTTGACTGTCCTGAATCTTTTCCGGAATTGGATAGCAGAACAAATCGACTTCGTCGACAAAATACAAACAATACTACTCGAACGATTAGCAAACATAAGAACTTTAATTTTATTGAAATAAAAGGTAATATGTTCGAGTCACCATCTGGTACGTCATATGCTCACTGCGTGGATGAAAAATTCAAAATGACACGTGGTGTCGCATCAAAAGTAAGGAAAACGTATGGTCAAGTTCCATTCTTGAAAAGTCAACTTAAGACAGTTGGTCAAGTAGCTGTCTTATCAGTAGAGGGTATATATATTTTTTACATCATAACAAAATCTGTTCATAACCAGCTTCCTGAACACTCAAATATACTCTCTGCTCTAAAAAACCTTAGAAAATCTTGTGAGATTTTAAAAATTAAAAAACTAGCTATCCCACGACTAGCTTGTGGGCTGGATGGTTTTGATTGGTCTATTATTAAAAAAGATATAATTTCAATTTTCCAAGATTTGGATATTGAAATTACAGCATATTATGGGTGGAAACCAAACAACCGTGAGACGTCACCTAAAGAACTCTATGAGGAGTCCGCCAAGTCATCACTAGCAACTGCTAATACCGTTGGTGTCCCTCCTGTTTCCCTCCTGGTGGTTCATGCAAATTCTGAGAAACGACAGACTTCTACCTCGTTAGAAAGTTCCCGCCCACCACTTGTCACTGCTGACACAGTAAAAGCGAAGGGACCGCCTGCGCCAGCCGTGAAGATGGTGATGACCACCACCCCGGGCGAGGAGTCAGGCCTCGCTTCGGTGAACGACGGAACCACCCCGGGCGGGGAGTCAGGCCTCGCTTCGGTGAACGACGGTACCACCCCGGGCGAGGAGTCAGGCCTCGCTTCGGTGAACGACGGTACCACCCCGGGCGAGGAGTCAGGCCTCGCTTCGGTGAACGACGGTACCACCCCGAGCGAGGAGTCAGGCCTCGCTTCGGTGAACGACGGTACCACCCCGGGCGAGGAGTCAGGCCTCGCTCCGGTGAACGACGGAACCACCCCGGGCGAGGAGTCAGGCCTCGCTTCGGTGAACGACGGCACTTCCCCGGGCGAGGAGTCAGGCCTCGCTTCGGCGAACGACGGCAACACCCCGGGCGAGGAGTCAGGCCTCGTTCCGGAGAACGACGGAATGCCAGCACCTGCTCCTGAGGCTGTTGTGGAAAAAGACGACCCTCGTACCCAGGGTCTCAGACATGATATGACATGTAAACCAGGTATCAGTGAAGTCCATTCTGAGATTCAAACTGATTTTATTGATTTAAATGCTCTGAATCCTAGACTTAAAACATTTTTATTAAATATACTTTCAAAAAAAGAACAATTTACAAATGACTTAATGTCCAAGGATCAAGCTAATGCTGAGAACATTGCAAAGCAATCTAAAAATTCAAATAAAGTTGTCACTTCCAAATCTTTACCTGAAAATGATATAGAAATTATTGAAAATCAGAGTTCAAATGGCACTGCAAATCTAATTGATTGGCAAACATCCCAAACTACTAACCAATTTGGTTCTCAGGGACATTTGCACTCTCCTCCAAATTTAAGACCACGTGTTAGTACTGTTAGTAATATCTCCGCTAAGTCAATTAAACCCAAAAAAACATAATATAACGAGTAGTTCAGCCCCACATAACTTCAAAATCTTACAATTAAATTTACCAGGTTTAAAAAATAAATTAAAACAATTTGAATATTTCTTGGAAAATGAAAATTGTGATATAATTATTTTATGTGAACATGGGCTGGATGAAAACCAAATTATTACTGTTACTTTTAAAAATTATTTTATTGTTTCATATTATTGTAGAACTGTCCAAAAATGTGGTGGAGTACTCATTCTGGCACGCATTGGTTTTAATATACATAATATTAAAGTCAAATCTACTGAGTCGGTTTTTGAATGTTGTATTGCTAAATTAAGTATCAATAATGACACAAATATATACTTCTCCTCAATTTACAGACCTCCAGATATAACTAAAAAAATGAAAAAAGTCCAAAAACTTGATATTAATGAAAAAAATATTAAACCTTTTTTAATTCAATTTGAAATGCTTTGCCAAAAGTTATATAAATGCTGTAAAAATAAAAATGATTTTTTCATAATTGCAGGGGATGTTAATTTTAATTTATTCATAAATAATACAGTTACATTGTCATACAGAGATATTTTAAGTTCTTTTAAACTTGAAGTTATTAATACTCTCGCTACTCGAGAAACAAATAAAACTTCAACTTTAATTGATCATATAATTAAAAGTAATATTGATATTGTTTCAGAATTTCAGACTAATAAAACAACATTATCAGATCACAAATTCACCGTAGTTACTTTAAAGTTATGTATTAAGAACAGTAAATCCCATGAAACTAAAAATAAAGTAATTTTTAAACGTGTTTTTGATAAGTGCAATATGGACAATTTTCTAATGCGTTTATTATGTGAACAATGGCAGGGTTTGTTTAATCCTTATTTAAGCTCTGATGAAAGATGGTCTATTTTTCTTGAAATATTTCTTTATAATTTTAATGAGTCCTTTCCTAAAGTTAAAAAAATCATAAATTGTCAAAGAAGAAAACCTTTGTGGATTATAAAAAACCCTTATCTTAAGGAAGAGAGCATTTTTCTAAAACAATTTCATAATCATGTAAAATTTAATAATCCTTCCCAAGAAATTGAATATAAAGACAAACTAAAATTGCACAGGCAAAATATTTCCTCTGCAATTATTAATGAAAATAATCTAGCAATAAAAACAGCTACTAATAAAATCAAAGCTACCTGGAAAGTTATTAATACAGAGTGCAAAACGAAAAAGAACTCATCTAGTCAAGGCAATATTGAAATTTGCACGGATGGGGTTACTATTTCTGATCCTGTATTGATAAGTAATTTATTTAATGACTTCTTTGTAAACACAGTTGAACGCATGGTTTCTGATAGGTTTCTTCCACTAAATCTAAATAATCCTAATAATTGCAATAGTCAATCTAAAACGATGAATACATTGAAATTTAATACTATTGATCCTGCTTATATCTTAAATCGCATGAAATCTCTACCAAATAAACTTGCCGCTGGTCCTGATGAGGTTCCATATACTGTTGTTAAATATTGTGCTCATGTATTAGCCACCCCTCTCTCAAACTTAATCAATCATTCAATTATGGAGGGTGTTTTTCCAAGTTGTCTTAAAACATCGAAAGTATATGCAAACCATAAAAAAGGACCAAAAAATGTCATTAATAATTTTAGACCAATTACGAATTCATCTGTATTTGCTAAACTACTCGAAGGAACAATGGATGATCAAATTACTAATTATAGGACTGAGAATAATTTAATAACCCCTTGTCAGCATGGATTTTTAAAAAATCGCTCCACTGATACTGCCATGTTTGATCTCCTAAGTTATGTTCATTCAGCATTGAACCAAAACCTATTCTGCCTTGTTATATTTTTTGATTTGTCAAAAGCTTTTGACAGTTTAAATAAAAATGTTATTCTTCATAAGTTTGATAACATTGGAATTGAAGAAAATAGTCGAAATTTAATAGATTCTTATTTGACAGATCGGCAACAATATGTCGAGGTTAATGCTATATTAGATGAACACTGTTCTTCTTTTATCTCTAATAAATTGCCAGTTAATTTAGGGGTGCCACAAGGAGGGAAGGTTTCTACGACCCTTTTTAACACTGGCACAAATGATTTACCTGAACATGTAACTAGTGCTGTCTTGGTTAAATATGCAGATGACGTCACAGCTATAGTTACGGCTGATTCTGAAGACGAACTTGTACGTAAAGCTAGATTAACTATAAACGAGATACTATCATGGTGTAATGATAATAGACTCATCCTTAACATATCTAAGACGGAGTTTATACAGTTTCACTCATCTCGTCAAATTCCAAGTCATAGTTACTTATTGCAAATTTGTAATGAAACCATTAAGAGAGCTGAGTCTGTTAAATTTCTTGGTCTGCATGTTAACGAGTGTTTAGATTGGAGTGTGCACGTAAACTCAGTATGCAAAAAGATCAATTCAGCAAATTTTATGTTATATACTATCAGAAACCATGTTTCAGTGGAAACTCTTTTAACTATTTATTATGCATATATTTACTCCCATTTGGCTTATGGTATTATTCACTGGGGAAGTAAGGCAGCCCTACTAAATAGATGCTTTGTTTTGCAGAAACGAGCTCTCCGTACTATATTAAAGCTGCCTAAGGGACAGTCCTGTGTATCTCATTTTAGAAATCTAAATATGCTCACTGTTCCGTCTATTTACATCTTAAACTGTGCTTCATTTAAAAAATCCCACCCTAACCTTTATTTGCAGAATGATAATGTTCATAATTACAATACCAGGAATAAATCCAATGTTGTTACAGACAAATTGAACTCTAATTTATACAAATCTTGTGCAATGTATCAAACGGCCAAAATATATGAATTTCTGCCAAAATGCCTAAAAGATATAAATGATTGTAAATTGTTCCGAAAGAAGCTAAAAAATGTCCTTATAAGTAAAGAGTTCTATTCAGTTAAAGCTTTTGAGAGCAATAAATTGCCTGAGAGTATTGTATCCTTATGATTTAAAACCTGGTTCATATTTTTTGTTAATATTGTGGTTAATTTTTTTATACTTATTTTTTTCCTTTGTTATATTTATAAAGTGTTGCGTTTTGATGTTATGTATGTTTGTTAATATTAAGTTTTTTTGACATGAACATATGTTGTCTTGTACAATCGAAAAAGTTCGAATAAAAAAAAAAAAAAAAAAAAAAAAAAAAAAATTCAACGAATCGAGATCGCCACTTTTTGATTAATCTCTGAGGTAGGGTGTATTGTTCCTATTATGTATACGAACTTTCAGAATGATTGAATTCCTAATTCAATACAAAAGTTGACTCTGTGTTCACTGCTAATGGGGCATGTGTTTGCCATTTCAAAAATTCATAACTAATTTTTAAAAAATCGTTGACACTTTTTGAACGTGTTTTCTCATAGAAGATGGTTCAAATTAAGTTGAATTTGAATATAGAGAAAAAATATGTACAAGCTCTCCTTATTTTTGAATTTGAACTATCCCCCGTATACTTAACATGGGAAAAGTAGTTAAGTTTGATAATTCAACTGAATGAAATGAATCGAAATCGCCACTTTTTTATTGAACTCTGAGGTAGGGTATATTGTTCTCATCATGTACACGCACTTTCAAAATGATTGAATTCCTAATTCAACACAAAAGTTGAATCGGTGTTCACTGCTAGTATGGCATGTGGTTGCAACTTCAAAAATTCATAACTAATTTTTAAAAAACTGTAGACACTTTTGGAACGTGTGACGGTTCAAATTAAGTTGAATTTGAATAACGAGAAAAAATATGTATTATCTCTTTTAATTATTGAACTTGAACTATCCCCCATATACTTAACGTGGAAAAAATAGTTAAGTTTGATAATTAACCAGAACTCAACGAATCAGGATCGCCACTTTTTGATTTAACTCTGAGGTAGGGTATATTGTTTTAATCATGAACCCGCACTTTCAGAATGATTGAATTCCTAATTCAATACAAAATTTGACTCTGTGTTCACTGCTAATGGGGCATGTGTTTGCCATTTCAAATATTCATTACTAATTTTTAAAAAATCGTTGACACTTTTTGAACGTGTTTTCTCATAGAAGATGGTTCAAATTAAGTTGAATTTGAATATAGAGAAAAAATATGGATAATCTCACCTTTTTTTTTGAATTTGAACTATCCCCCGTATACTTAACATGGGAAAAGTAGTTAAGTTTGATAATTCAACTGAATGAAATGAATCGAAATCGCCACTTTTTTATTGAACTCTGAGGTAGGGTATATTGTTCTCATCATGTACACGCACTTTCAAAATGATTGAATTCCTAATTCAATACAAAAGTGGAATCGGTGTTCACTGCTAGTATGGCATGTGGTTGCCACTTCAAAAATTCATAACTAATTTTCAAAAAACTGTAGACACTTTTAGAACGTGTGACGGTTCAAATTAAGTTGAATTTGAATAACGAGAAAAAATATGTATTATCTCTCCTAATTATTGAACTTGAACTATCCCCCATATACTTAACGTGGAAAAAATAGTTAAGTTTGATAATTCACCAGAACTCAACGAATCAGGATCGCCACTTTTTGATTTTACTCTGAGGTAGGGTATATTGTTTTAATCATGAACCCGCACTTTCAGATTGATTGAATTCCTAACTCAATACAAAAATTGAATCGGTGTTCGTTGTTAGTGGGGCATGTTTTTGCCAATTCAGATATTCATAACTAATTTTTAAAAAACCGTAGACACTTTTTGAACGTGTGACGGTTCAAATTAAGTTGAATTTGAATAACAAGAAAAAATATGTATTATCTCTCCTAATTATTGAACTTGAACTATCCCCCATATACTTAACGTTGAAAAAATAGTTAAGTTTGATAATTCACCAGAACTCAACGAATCAGGATCGCCACTTTTTGATTTAACTCTGAGGTAGGGTATATTGTTTTAATCATGAACCCGCACTTTCAGATTGATTTAATTCCTAACTCAAAACAAAAATTGAATCGGTGTTCGTTGTTAGTGGGGCATGTTTTTGCCAATTCATAATTAATTTTTAAAAAATCGTTGACACTTTTTGAACGTGTTTTCTCATAGAGGATGGTTCAAATTAAGTTGAATTTGAATATTGAGAAAAAATATGTATTATCTCTCCATATTTTTGAATTTGAACTGTCCCCCATATACTTAAAATGGAAAAAGTAGTTATGTTTGATAATTCAACAGAATTCAATGAATCGAGATTGCCACTTTTTTATAAAACTCTGAGGTAGGGTATATTGTTCTTATCATGTACACGCACTTTCAGAATGATTGAATTTCAAATTCAATACAAATGTTGAATCGCTGTTCGTTGTTAGTGGGGCATGTTTTTGCCACTTTAGAAATTCATAACTAATTTTTAAAAAACCGTTGACACTTTTTGAAGGTGTTTTGTCATAGAGGATGGTTTAAATTAAGTTGAATTTGAATATCGAGAAAAAGTATGAATTAAATCTCCTTATTTTTGAATTTGAACTATCCCCCGTATACTTAACATGGGAAAAGTAGTTAAGTTTGATAATTCAACACAATGAAATGAATCGAAATCGCCACTTTTTTTATTGAACTCTGGGGTAGGGTATATTTTTCTCATCATATACACGCACTTTCAGAATGATTGAATTCCTAATTCAACACAAAAGTCGAATCTGTGTTAATTATTAGTGGGGCATGTTTTTGCAACTTCAAAAAGTCATAACTACTTTTTAAAAAATCGTTGACATTTTTAAAACGTGTTTTCTCATAGAAGACAGTTTAAATTAAGTTGAATTTGAATAACGAGAAAAAACAAGTATTATCTCTCCTTATTTTGGAATTTGAACTATCCCCATATATAGTTAACATCTTAAAAGTAGTTAAGTTTGATAATTCACCAGAATTCAACTAATCGAGATCGCCACTTCTTGATTAATTTCTGAGGTAGGGTGTATTGTTCCTATTATGTACACGCACTTTCAAAATGATTGAATTCCTAATTCAATACAAAAGTTGAATCGGTGTTCGCTGCTAGTATTGCATGTGGTTGCCACTTCAAAAATTCATAACTAATTATTAAAAAACTGTAGACACTTTTTGAACGTGTGACGGTTCAAATTAAGTTGAATTTGAATAACGAGAAAAAATATGAATTATCGCTCCTAATTTTTGAACTTGAACTATCCCCTATATACTTAACATGTGTAAAATAGTTATGTTTGAAAATTCACCAGAATTCAATGAATCGAGATCGCCACTTTGTTATTGAACTCTGAGGTAGGGTATATTGTTTTTATCATGCACACGAACTTTCAGAATGATTGAATTCCTAATTCATTACAAAAGTCGAATCGGTGTTTATTGTTAGTGGGGCATGTTTTTGCCACTTCAAAAATTCATAACTAATTTTTAAAAAATCGATGACACTTTTTAAACGTGTTTTCTCATAGAAAACAGTTCAAATTAAGTTGAATTTGAATAACGAAAAAAAAATAAGTATTATCTCTCCTTATTTTTGAATTTGAACTATCCCCCTATTTAGTTAACATCTGAAAAGTAGTTAAGTTTGATAATTCACCAGAATTCAACGAATCGAGATCGCCACTTTTTGATTAAACTCTGAGGTAGGGTGTATTGTTCCTATTATGTATACGCACTTTCAGAATGATTAAATTCCTAATTCAATACAAAAGTTGACTCTGTGTTCACTGCTAATGGGGCATGTGGTTGCCACTTCGAAAATTAATAACTAATTTTTAAAAAATCGTTGACACTTTTTGAACGTGTTTTCTCATAGAAGATGGTCCAAATTAAGTTGAATTTGAATATCGAGAAAAATATGTATAATCTCTCCTTATTTTTGAATTTGAACTATCACCCATATACTTAAAATGGAAAAAGTAGTTATGTTTGATAATTCAACAGAATTCAATGAATCGAGATTGACACTTTTTTATAAAACTCTGAGGTAGGTATATTGTTCTTATCATGTACACGCACTTTCAGAATGATTGAATTCCTAATTCATTAATAAAGTCGAATCGGTGTTAATTGTTAGTGGGGCATGTTTTTGCCACTTCAAAAATTCATAACTAATTTTTAAAAAATCGATGACACTTTTTAAACGTGTTTTTTCATAGAAAACAATTCAAATTATGTTGAATTTGAATAACGAAAAAAAATAAGTATTATCTCTCCTTATTTTTGAATTTGAACTATCCTCCTATTTAGTTAACATCTGAAAAGTAGTTAAGTTTGATAATTCACTAGAATTCAACGAATCGAGATCGCCACTTTTTGATTAAACTCTGAGGTAGGGTGTATTGTTCCTATTATGTATACGCACTTTCAGAATGATTGAATTCCTAATTCAATACAAAATTTGACTCTGTGTTCACTGCTAATGGGGCATGTGTTTGCCATTTCAAATATTCATAACTAATTTTTAAAAAATCGTTGACACTTTTTGAACGTGTTTTCTCATAGAAGATGGTTCAAATTAAGTTGAATTTGAATTTAGAGAAAAAATATGGATAATCTCACCTTTTTTTTGAATTTGAACTATCCCCCGTATACCTAACATGGGAAAAGTAGTTAAGTTTGATAATTCAACACATTGAAATGAATCGAAATCGCCACTTTTTTTATTGAACTCTGGGGTAGGGTATATTTTTCTCATCATATACACGCACTTTCAGAATGATTGAATTCCTAATTCAATACAAAAGTTGAATCGGTGTTCGCTGCTAGTATGGCATGTGGTTGCCACTTCAAAAATTCATAACTAATTTTTAAAAAAACGTAGACACTTTTTGAACGTGTGACGGTTCAAATTAAGTTGAATTTGAATAACTAGAAAAAAATATGTATTATCTCTCCTTATTTTTGAACTTGAACTATCCCCCATATACTTAAAATGGAAAAAGTAGTTAAGTTTGATAATTCACCAGAACTCAACGAATCAGGATCGCCACTTTTTGATTGAACTCTGAGGTAGGGTATATTGTTTTAATCATGAACTCGCACTTTCAGATTGATTGAATTCCTAACTCAATACAAAAATTGAATCGGTGTTCGTTGTTAGTGGAGCATGTTTTTGCCAATTCAGATATTCATAACTAATTTTTAAAAAATTGTAGACTTTTTTTGAACGTGTGACGGTTCAAATTAAGTTGAATTTGAATAACGAGAAAAAATATGTATTATCTCTCCTAATTTTTGAACTTGAACTATCTTCCATATACTTAACGTGGAAAAAGTAGTTAAGTTTGATAATTCACCAGAACTCAACGAATCAGGATCGCCACTTTTTGATTGAACTCTGAGGTAGGGTATATTGCTTTTATCATGTAATCGCTCTTTCAGAATGATTGAATTAATAACTCAATACAAAAATTGAATCAGTGTTCGTTGTTAGTGGGGCATGTTTTTGCCAATTCAGAAATTCATAATTAATTCTTAAAAAATCGATGACACTTTTTAAACGTGTTTTTTCATAGAAAACAATTCAAATTAAGTTGAATTTGAATAACGAAAAAAAATAAGTATTATCTCTCCTTATTTTTGAATTTGAACTATCCCCCTATTTAGTTAACATCTGAAAATTAGTTAAGTTTGATAATTCACTAGAATTCAACGAATCGAGATCGCCACTTTTTGATTAATCTCTGAGGTAGGGTGTATTGTTCCTATTACAATAGCTGGATTAAATTATATCCAGCTATTAAAAAGCTGGATATATTGCCTCTTCCATGTGTTTTTATATATGAGTGTGCTAAATTTGCCAAGAAAAATCCAGAGTTATTTAGCAGTAACATTAATGTACATAATTATGGAACGCGGCAACGCGAAAATTTACACATAAAACATCATACATTGTCATTATGTGATCATAATCCAAGCTATATTGTCCCCCTTATATTTAATGGTTTACCTGATTATATAAAAAATTCTGGATCATTTGCATCTTTTAAGAAAGAATTATTTAAATATCTTATGATGAATTTGTTTTATAGCGTTAAAGATTTTTTACAAAAAAAATAATGTGTTATTTGGCTATCTAGTTATTGTATTTACTTTATGTTTGTTGTTATTGTTGTTTTGTGTATTTTCGTTTTGATGTATTGTGACTGTATATGACTTGTTCTATGCTATTTGTATAGCCTAAAGAACTGAATAAATCTATTAAATCTATTAAATCTATTAAATCTATTAAATCTATTATGTATACGAACTTTCAGAATGATTGAATTCCTAATTCAATACAAAAGTTGACTCTGTGTTCACTGCTAATGGGGCATGTGTTTGCCATTTCAAAAATTCATAACTAATTTTTAAAAAATCGTTGACACTTTTTGAACGTGTTTTCTCATAGAAGATGGTTCAAATTAAGTTGAATTTGAATATAGAGAAAAAATATGTATAAGCTCTCCTTATTTTTGAATTTGAACTATCCCCCGTATACTTAACATGGGAAAAGTAGTTAAGTTTGATAATTCAACTGAATGAAATGAATCGAAATCGCCACTTTTTTATTGAACTCTGAGGTAGGGTATATTGTTCTCATCATGTACACGCACTTTCAAAATGATTGAATTCCTAATTCAACACAAAAGTTGAATCGGTGTTCACTGCTAGTATGGCATGTGGTTGCAACTTCAAAAATTCATAACTAATTTTTAAAAAACTGTAGACACTTTTGGAACGTGTGACGGTTCAAATTAAGTTGAATTTGAATAACGAGAAAAAATATGTATTATCTCTCCTAATTATTGAACTTGAACTATCCCCCATATACTTAACGTGGAAAAAATAGTTAAGTTTGATAATTAACCAGAACTCAACGAATCAGGATCGCCACTTTTTGATTTAACTCTGAGGTAGGGTATATTGTTTTAATCATGAACCCGCACTTTCAGAATGATTGAATTCCTAATTCAATACAAAATTTGACTCTGTGTTCACTGCTAATGGGGCATGTGTTTGCCATTTCAAATATTCATAACTAATTTTTAAAAAATCGTTGACACTTTTTGAACGTGTTATCTCATAGAAGATGGTTCAAATTAAGTTGAATTTGAATATAGAGAAAAAATATGGATAATCTCACCTTTTTTTTTGAATTTGAACTATCCCCCGTATACTTAACATGGGAAAAGTAGTTAAGTTTGATAATTCAACTGAATGAAATGAATCGAAATCGCCACTTTTTTATTGAACTCTGAGGTAGGGTATATTGTTCTCATCATGTACACGCACTTTCAAAATGATTGAATTCCTAATTCAATACAAAAGTGGAATCGGTGTTCACTGCTAGTATGGCATGTGGTTGCCACTTCAAAAATTCATAACTAATTTTCAAAAAACTGTAGACACTTTTAGAACGTGTGACGGTTCAAATTAAGTTGAATTTGAATAACGAGAAAAAATATGTATTATCTCTCCTAATTATTGAACTTGAACTATCCCCCATATACTTAACGTGGAAAAAATAGTTAAGTTTGATAATTCACCAGAACTCAACGAATCAGGATCGCCACTTTTTGATTTTACTCTGAGGTAGGGTATATTGTTTTAATCATGAACCCGCACTTTCAGATTGATTGAATTCCTAACTCAATACAAAAAATGAATCGGTGTTCGTTGTTAGTGGGGCATGTTTTTGCCAATTCAGATATTCATAACTAATTTTTAAAAAACCGTAGACACTTTTTGAACGTGTGACGGTTCAAATTAAGTTGAATTTGAATAACGAGAAAAAATATGTATTATCTCTCCTAATTATTGAACTTGAACTATCCCCCATATACTTAACGTGGAAAAAATAGTTAAGTTTGATAATTCACCAGAACCTAACGAATCAGGATCTCACTTTTTGATTTAACTCTGAGGTAGGGTATATTGTTTTAATCATGAACTCGCACTTTCAGATTGATTGAATTCCT
Source organism: Siphlonurus alternatus (assembly GCA_949825025.1). NCBI lineage: Eukaryota > Metazoa > Arthropoda > Insecta > Ephemeroptera > Siphlonuridae > Siphlonurus > Siphlonurus alternatus. The sequence goes on from OX463783.1 coordinate 1,797,802, forward strand.
AACTCAATACAAAAATTGAATCGGTGTTCGTTGTTAGTGGAGCATGTTTTTGCCAATTCAGATATTCATAACTAATTTTTAAGAAATTGTAGACTTTTTTTGAACGTGTGACGGTTCAAATTAAGTTGAATTTGAATAACGAGAAAAAATATGTATTATCTCTCCTAATTTTTGAACTTGAACTATCCCCCATATACTTAACGTGGAAAAAGTAGTTAAGTTTGATAATTCACCAGAACTCAACGATTCAGGATCGCCACTTTTTGATTGAACTCTGAGGTAGGGTATATTGTTTTTTCATGTACACGAACTTTCAGAATGATTGAATTCCTAATTTAATACAAAAGTCGAATCGGTGTTAATTGTTAGTGGGGCATGTTTTTGCCACTTCAAAAATTCATAACTAATTTTTAAAAAATCGTTGACACTTTTTGAAGGTATTTTGTCATAGAAGACGGTTCAAACTAAGTTGAATTTGAATATCGAGAAAAAATATGTATTATCTTTCCATATTTTTGAATTTGAACTATCCCCCATATACTTAACATGGGAAAAGTAGTTAAGTTTGATAATTCACCAGGATTCAACGAATCAAGATCATCACTACTTGATTAAAGTCTGAGGTAGGGTATATTGCTTTTATCATGTAATCGCACTTTCAGAATGATTGAATTAATAACTCAATACAAAAATTGAATCAGTGTTCGTTGTTAGTGGGGCATGTTTTTGCCAATTCAGAAATTCATAATTAATTCTTAAAAAATCGATGACACTTTTTAAACGTGTTTTTTCATAGAAAACAATTCAAATTAAGTTGAATTTGAATAACGAAAAAAAAAAAGTATTATCTCTCCTTATTTTTGAATTTGAACTATCCCCCTATTTAGTTAACATCTGAAAAGTAGTTAAGTTTGATAATTCAACGATTCGAGATCGCCACTTTTTGATTAATCTCTGAGGTAGGGTGTATTGTTCCTATTATGTATACGAACTTTCAGAATGATTGAATTCCTAATTCAATACAAAAGTTGACTCTGTGTTCACTGCTAATGGGGCATGTGTTTGCCATTTCAAAAATTCATAACTAATTTTTAAAAAATCGTTGACACTTTTTGAACGTGTTTTCTCATAGAAGATGGTTCAAATTAAGTTGAATTTGAATATAGAGAAAAAATATGTATAATCTCTCCTTATTTTTGAATTTGAACTATCCCCCGTATACTTAACATGGGAAAAGTAGTTAAGTTTGATAATTCAACTGAATGAAATGAATCGAAATCGCCACTTTTTTATTGAACTCTGAGGTAGGGTATATTGTTCTCATCATGTACACGAACTTTCAAAATGATTGAATTCCTAATTCAACACAAAAGTTGAATCGGTGTTCACTGCTAGTATGGCATGTGGTTGCAACTTCAAAAATTCATAACTAATTTTTAAAAAACTGTAGACACTTTTGGAACGTGTGACGGTTCAAATTAAGTTGAATTTGAATAACGAGAAAAAATATGTATTATCTCTCCTAATTATTGAACTTGAACTATCCCCCATATACTTAACGTGGAAAAAATAGTTAAGTTTGATAATTAACCAGAACTCAACGAATCAGGATCGCCACTTTTTGATTTAACTCTGAGGTAGGGTATATTGTTTTAATCATGAACCCGCACTTTCAGAATGATTGAATTCCTAACTCAATACAAAAATTGAATCGGTGTTGGTTGTTAGTGGGGCATGTTTTTGCCAATTCAGAAATTCATAATTAAATTTTAAAAAATCGTTGACACTTTTTGAACGTGTTTTCTCATAGAGGATGGTTCAAATTAAGTTGAATTTTAATATTGAGAAAAAATATGTATTATCTCTCCATATTTTTGAATTTGAACTATCCCCCATATACTTAAAATGGAAAAGTAGTTATGTTTGATAATTCAACAGAATTCAATGAATCGAGATTGCCACTTTTTTATAAAACTCTGAGGTAGGGTATATTGTTCTTATCATGTACACGCACTTTCAGAATGTTTGAATTTCAAATTCAATACAAATGTTGAATCGGTGTTCGTTGTTAGTGGGGCATGTTTTTGCCACTTCAGAAATTCAAAACTAATTTTTAAAAAATCGTTGACACTTTTTGAAGGTGTTTTGTCATAGAGGATGGTTTAAATTAAGTTGAATTTGAATATCGAGAAAAAATATGAATTAAATCTCCTTATTTTTGAATTTGAACTATCCCCCATATACTTAACGTGGAAAAAATAGTTAAGTTTGATAATTAACCAGAACTCAACGAATCAGGATCGCCACTTTTTGATTTAACTCTGAGGTAGGGTATATTGTTTTAATCATGAACCCGCACTTTCAGAAAGATTGAATTCCTAACTCAATACAAAAGTTGAATCGGTGTTCGCTGCTAGTATGGCATGTGGTTGCCACTTCAAAAATTCATAAATAATTTTTAAAAAAACGTAGACACTTTTTGAACGTGTGACGGTTCAAAATAAGTTGAATTTGAATAACGAGAAAAAATATGTATTATCTCTCCTAATTTTTGAACTTTAACTATCCCCCATATACTTAAAATGGAAAAAGTAGTTAAGTTTGATAATTCACCAGAACTCAACGAATCAGGATCGCCACTTTTTGATTGAACTCTGAGGTAGGGTATATTGTTTTAATCATGAACTCGCACTTTCAGATTGATTGAATTCCTAACTCAATACAAAAATTGAATCGGTGTTCGTTGTTAGTGGGGCATGTTTTTGCCAATTCAGATATTCATAACTAATTTTTAAAAAACCGTAGACACTTTTTGAACGTGTGACGGTTCAAATTAAGTTGAATTTGAATAACGAGAAAAAATATGTATTATCTCTCCTAATTATTGAACTTGAACTATCCCCCATATACTTAACGTGGAAAAAATAGTTAAGTTTGATAATTCACCAGAACTCAACGAATCAGGATCGCCACTTTTTGATTTAACTCTGAGGTAGGGTATATTGTTTTAATCATGAACCCGCACTTTCAGAATGATTGAATTCCTAACTCAATACAAAAATTGAATCGGTGTTCGTTGTTAGTGGGGCATGTTTTTGCCAATTCAGAAATTCATAATTAAATTTTAAAAAATCGTTAACACTTTTTGAACGTGTTTTCTCATAGAAGATGGTTCAAATTAAGTTGAATTTGAATATTGAGAAAAAATATGTATTATCTCTCCATATTTTTGAATTTGAACTATCCCCCATATACTTAAAATGGAAAAAGTAGTTATGTTTGATAATTCAACAGAATTCAATGAATCGAGATTGCCACTTTTTTATAAAACTCTGAGGTAGGGTATATTGTTCTTATCATGTACACGCACTTTCAGAATGATTGAATTTCAAATTCAATACAAATGTTGAATCGGTGTTCGTTGTTAGTGGGGCATGTTTATGCCACTTCAGAAATTTATAACTAATTTTTAAAAAATCGTTGACACTTTTTGAAGGTGTTTTGTCATAGAGGATGGTTTAAATTAAGTTGAATTTGAATATCGAGAAAAAATATGAATTAAATCTCCTTATTTTTGAATTTGAACTATCCCCCGTATACTTAACATGGGAAAAGTAGTTAAGTTTGATAATTCAACAGAATGAAATGAATCGAAATCGCCACTTTTTTTATTGAACTCTGAGGTAGGGTATATTTTTCTCATCATATACACGGAATTTCAGAATGATTGAATTCCTAATTCAATACAAAAGTTGAATCGGTGTTCGCTGCTAGTATGGCATGTGGTTGCCACTTCAAAAATTCATAAATAATTTTTAAAAAAACGTAGACACTTTTTGAACGTGTGACGGTTCAAATTAAGTTGAATTTGAATAACGAGAAAAAATATGTATTATCTCTCCTAATTTTTGAACTTTAACTATCCCCCATATACTTAAAATGGAAAAAGTAGTTAAGTTTGATAATTCACCAGAACTCAACGAATCAGGATCGCCACTTTTTGATTGAACTCTGAGGTAGGGTATATTGTTTTAATCATGAACTCGCACTTTCAGATTGATTGAATTCCTAACTCAATACAAAAATTGAATCGGTGTTCGTTGTTAGTGGGGCATCTTTTTGCCAATTCAGATATTCATAACTAATTTTTAAAAAACCGTAGACACTTTTTGAACGTGTGATGGTTCAAATTAAGTTGAATTTGAATAACGAGAAAAAATATGTATTATCTCTCCTAATTTTTGAACTTGAACTATCCCCCATATACTTAACGTGGAAAAAGTAGTTAAGTTTGATAATTCACCAGAACTCAACGAATCAGGATCGCCACTTTTTGATTGAACTCTGAGGTAGGGTATATTGTTTTATCATGTACATGAACTTTCAGAATGATTGAATTCCTAATTCAATACAAAAGTCAAATCGGTGTTAATTGTTAGTGGGGCATGTTTTTGCCACTTCAAAAATTCATAAGTAATTTTTAAAAAATCTTTGACACTTTTTGAAGTTATTTTGTCATAGAAGACGGTTCAAACTAAGTTGAATTTGAATATCGAGAAAAAATATGTATTATCTCTCCATATTTTTGAATTTGAACTATCCCCCATGTACTTAACATGGGAAAAGTAGTTAAGTTTGATAATTCACCAGGATTCAACGAATCAAGATCATCAATATTTGATTAAAGTGTGAGGTAGGGTATATTGTTTTTATCATGTAATCGCACTTTCAGAATGATTGAATTAATAACTCAATACAAAAATTGAATCGGTGTTCGTTGTTAGTGGGGCATGTTTTTGCCAATTCAGAAATTCATAATTAATTTTTAAAAAATTGTTTACACTTTTTGAACTTGTTTTCTCATAGAGGATGGTTCAAATTAAGTTGAATTTGAATATCGAGAAAAAATATGTAATATCTCTCCATATTTTTGATTTTGAACTATCCCCCATATACTTAACATGGGAAAAGTAGTTAAGTTTGATAATTCACCAGAATTCAACGAATCAAGATCGCAACTTTTTGATTTAACTCTGAGGTAGGGTATATTTTTTTATCATGTACACTAACTTTCAGAATGATTGAATTCCTAATTCAATACAAAAGTCGAATCGGTGTTAATAGTTAGTGGGGCATGTTTTTGCCACTTCAAAAATTCATAACTAATTTTTAAAAAATCGTTGACACTTTTTGAAGGTATTTTGTCATAGAGGACGGTTTAAACTAAGTTGAATTTGAATATCGAGAAAAAATATGTATTATCTCTCCATATTTTTGAATTTGAACTATCCCCCATATACTTAACATGGGAAAAGTAGTTAAGTTTGATAATTCACCAGGATTCAACGAATCAAGATCATCACTATTTGATTAAAGTCTGAGGTAGGGTATATGGTTTTTATCATGTACACGCACTTTCAGAATGATTGATATCCTAATTCAATACAAAATTCGAATCGGTGTTCATTGTTAGTGGGGCATGTTTTTGCCAATTCATAATTAATTTTTAAAAAATCGTTGACACTTTTTGAACGTGTTTTCTCATAGAGGATGGTTCAAATTAAGTTGAATTTGAATATTGAGAAAAAATATGTATTATCTCTCCATATTTTTGAATTTGAACTGTCCCCCATATACTTAAAATGGAAAAAGTAGTTATGTTTGATAATTCAACAGAATTCAATGAATCGAGATTGCCACTTTTTTATAAAACTCTGAGGTAGGGTATATTGTTCTTATCATGTACACGCACTTTCAGAATGATTGAATTTCAAATTCAATACAAATGTTGAATCGGTGTTCGTTGTTAGTGGGGCATGTTTTTGCCACTTCAGAAATTCATAACTAATTTTTAAAAAATCGTTGACACTTTTTGAAGGTGTTTTGTCATAGAGGATGGTTTAAATTAAGTTGAATTTGAATATCGAGAAAAAGTATGAATTAAATCTCCTTATTTTTGAATTTGAACTATCCCCCGTATACTTAACATGGGAAAAGTAGTTAAGTTTGATAATTCAACACAATGAAATGAATCGAAATCGCCACTTTTTTTATTGAACTCTGGGGTAGGGTATATTTTTCTCATCATATACACGCACTTTCAGAATGATTGAATTCCTAATTCAATACAAAAGTTGAATCGGTGTTCGCTGCTAGTATGGCATGTGGTTGCCACTTCAAAAATTCATAACTAATATTTAAAAAAACGTAGACACTTTTTGAACGTGTGACGGTTCAAATTAAGTTGAATTTGAATAACTAGAAAAAATATGTATTATCTCTCCTAATTTTTGAACTTGAACTATCCCCCATATACTTAAAATGGAAAAAGTAGTTAAGTTTGATAATTCACCAGAACTCAACGAATCAGGATCGCCACTTTTTGATTGAACTCTGAGGTAGGGTATATTGTTTTAATCATGAACTCGCACTTTCAGATTGATTGAATTCCTAACTCAATACAAAAATTGAATCGGTGTTCGTTGTTAGTGGAGCATGTTTTTGCCAATTCAGATATTCATAACTAATTTTTAAAAAATTGTAGACTTTTTTTGAACGTGTGACGGTTTAAATTAAGTTGAATTTGAATAACGAGAAAAAATATGTATTATCTCTCCTAATTTTTGAACTTGAACTATCCCCCATATACTTAACGTGGAAAAAGTAGTTAAGTTTGATAATTCACCAGAACTCAACGAATCAGGATCGCCACTTTTTGATTGAACTCTGAGGTAGGGTATATTGTTTTATCATGTACACGAACTTTCAGAATGATTGAATTCCTAATTTAATACAAAAGTCGAATCGGTGTTAATTGTTAGTGGGGCATGTTTTTGCCAATTCAGAAATTCATAATTAATTTTTAAAAAATCGTTGACACTTTTTGAAGGTATTTTGTCATAGAAGACGGTTCAAACTAAGTTGAATTTGAATATCGAGAAAAAATATGTATTATCTTTCCATATTTTTGAATTTGAACTATCCCCCATATACTTAACATGGGAAAAGTAATTAAGTTTGATAATTCACCAGGATTCAACGAATCAAGATCATCACTATTTGATTAAAGTCTGAGGTAGGGTATATTGTTTTAATCATGTAATCGCACTTTCAGAATGATTGAATTAATAACTCAATACAAAAATTGAATCAGTGTTCGTTGTTAGTGGGGCATGTTTTTGCCAATTCAGAAATTCATAATTAATTTTTAAAAAATCGATGACACTTTTTAAACGTGTTTTTTCATAGAAAACAATTCAAATTAAGTTGAATTTGAATAACGAAAAAAAATAAGTATTATCTCTCCTTATTTTTGAATTTGAACTATCCCCCTATTTAGTTAACATCTGAAAAGTAGTTAAGTTTGATAATTCACTAGAATTCAACGAATCGAGATCGCCACTTTTTGATTAATCTCTGAGGTAGGGTGTATTGTTCCTATTATGTATACGAACTTTCAGAATGATTGAATTCCTAATTCAATACAAAAGTTGACTCTGTGTTCACTGCTAATGGGGCATGTGTTTGCCATTTCAAAAATTCATAACTAATTTTTAAAAAATCGTTGACACTTTTTGAAGGTGTTTTGTCATAGAGGATGGTTTAAATTAAGTTGAATTTGAATATCGAGAAAAAATATGAATTAAATCTCCTTATTTTTGAATTTGAACTATCCCCCATATACTTAACGTGGAAAAAATAGTAAAGTTTGATAATTAACCAGAACTCAACGAATCAGGATCGCCACTTTTTGATTTAACTCTGAGGTAGGGTATATTGTTTTAATCATGAACCCGCACTTTCAGAAAGATTGAATTCCTAACTCAATACAAAAGTTGAATCGGTGTTCGCTGCTAGTATGGCATGTGGTTGCCACTTCAAAAATTCATAAATAATTTTTAAAAAAACGTAGACACTTTTTGAACGTGTGACGGTTCAAAATAAGTTGAATTTGAATAACGAGAAAAAATATGTATTATCTCTCCTAATTTTTGAACTTTAACTATCCCCCATATACTTAAAATGGAAAAAGTAGTTAAGTTTGATAATTCACCAGAACTCAACGAATCAGGATCGCCACTTTTTGATTGAACTCTGAGGTAGGGTATATTGTTTTAATCATGAACTCGCACTTTCAGATTGATTGAATTCCTAACTCAATACAAAAATTGAATCGGTGTTCGTTGTTAGTGGGGCATGTTTTTGCCAATTCAAATATTCATAACTAATTTTTAAAAAACCGTAGACACTTTTTGAACGTGTGACGGTTCAAATTAAGTTGAATTTGAATAACGAGAAAAAATATGTATTATCTCTCCTAATTATTGAACTTGAACTATCCCCCATATACTTAACGTGGAAAAAATAGTTAAGTTTGATAATTCACCAGAACTCAACGAATCAGGATCGCCACTTTTTGATTTAACTCTGAGGTAGGGTATATTGTTTTAATCATGAACCCGCACTTTCAGAATGATTGAATTCCTAACTCAATACAAAAATTGAATCGGTGTTCGTTGTTAGTGGGGCATGTTTTTGCCAATTCAGAAATTCATAATTAAATTTTAAAAAATCGTTAACACTTTTTGAACGTGTTTTCTCATAGAGGATGGTTCAAATTAAGTTGAATTTGAATATTGAGAAAAAATATGTATTATCTCTCCATATTTTTGAATTTGAACTATCCCCCATATACTTAAAATGGAAAAAGTAGTTATGTTTGATAATTCAACAGAATTCAATGAATCGAGATTGCCACTTTTTTATAAAACTCTGAGGTAGGGTATATTGTTCTTATCATGTACACGCACTTTCAGAATGATTGAATTTCAAATTCAATACAAATGTTGAATCGGTGTTCGTTGTTAGTGGGGCATGTTTATGCCACTTCAGAAATTTATAACTAATTTTTAAAAAATCGTTGACACTTTTTGATGGTGTTTTGTCATAGAGGATGGTTTAAATTAAGTTGAATTTGAATATCGAGAAAAAATATGAATTAAATCTCCTTATTTTTGAATTTGAACTATCCCCCGTATACTTAACATGGGAAAAGTAGTTAAGTTTGATAATTCAACAGAATGAAATGAATCGAAATCGCCACTTTTTTTATTGAACTCTGAGGTAGGGTATATTTTTCTCATCATATACACGGAATTTCAGAATGATTGAATTCCTAATTCAATACAAAAGTTGAATCGGTGTTCGCTGCTAGTATGGCATGTGGTTGCCACTTCAAAAATTCATAAATAATTTTTAAAAAAACGTAGACACTTTTTGAACGTGTGATGGTTCAAATTAAGTTGAATTTGAATAACGAGAAAAAATATGTATTATCTCTCCTAATTTTTGAACTTGAACTATCCCCCATATACTTAACGTGGAAAAAGTAGTTAAGTTTGATAATTCACCAGAACTCAACGAATCAGGATCGCCACTTTTTGATTGAACTCTGAGGTAGGGTATATTGTTTTATCATGTACATGAACTTTCAGAATGATTGAATTCCTAATTCAATACAAAAGTCAAATCGGTGTTAATTGTTAGTGGGGCATGTTTTTGCCACTTCAAAAATTCATAACTAATTTTTAAAAAATCGTTGACACTTTTTGAAGTTATTTTGTCATAGAAGACGGTTCAAACTAAGTTGAATTTGAATATCGAGAAAAAATATGTATTATCTCTCCATATTTTTGAATTTGAACTATCCCCCATGTACTTAACATGGGAAAAGTAGTTAAGTTTGATAATTCACCAGGATTCAACGAATCAAGATCATCAATATTTGATTAAAGTGTGAGGTAGGGTATATTGTTTTTATCATGTAATCGCACTTTCAGAATGATTGAATTAATAACTCAATACAAAAATTGAATCGGTGTTCGTTGTTAGTGGGGCATGTTTTTGCCAATTCAGAAATTCATAATTAATTTTTAAAAAATTGTTTACACTTTTTGAACTTGTTTTCTCATAGAGGATGGTTCAAATTAAGTTGAATTTGAATATCGAGAAAAAATATGTAATATCTCTCCATATTTTTGATTTTGAACTATCCCCCATATACTTAACATGGGAAAAGTAGTTAAGTTTGATAATTCACCAGAATTCAACGAATCAAGATCGCCACTTTTTGATTTAACTCTGAGGTAGGGTATATTTTTTTATCATGTACACTAACTTTCAGAATGATTGAATTCCTAATTCAATACAAAAGTCGAATCGGTGTTAATAGTTAGTGGGGCATGTTTTTGCCACTTCAAAAATTCATAACTAATTTTTAAAAAATCGTTGACACTTTTTGAAGGTATTTTGTCATAGAGGACGGTTTAAACTAAGTTGAATTTGAATATCGAGAAAAAATATGTATTATCTCTCCATATTTTTGAATTTGAACTATCCCCCATATACTTAACATGGGAAAAGTAGTTAAGTTTGATAATTCACCAGGATTCAACGAATCAAGATCATCACTATTTGATTAAAGTCTGAGGTAGGGTATATGGTTTTTATCATGTACACGCACTTTCAGAATGATTGATATCCTTATTCAATACAAAATTCGAATCGGTGTTCATTGTTAGTGGGGCATGTTTTTGCCAATTCATAATTAATTTTTAAAAAATCGTTGACACTTTTTGAACGTGTTTTCTCATAGAAGATGGTTCAAATTAAGTTGAATTTGAATATTGAGAAAATATGTATTATCTCTCCATATTTTTGAATTTGAACTGTCCCCCATATACTTAAAATGGAAAAAGTAGTTATGTTTGATAATTCAACAGAATTCAATGAATCGAGATTGCCACTTTTTTATAAAACTCTGAGGTAGGGTATATTGTTCTTATCATGTACACGCACTTTCAGAATGATTGAATTTCAAATTCAATACAAATGTTGAATCGCTGTTCGTTGTTAGTGGGGCATGTTTTTGCCACTTCAGAAATTCATAACTAATTTTTAAAAAATCGTTGACACTTTTTGAAGGTGTTTTGTCATAGAGGATGGTTTAAATTAAGTTGAATTTGAATATCGAGAAAAAGTATGAATTAAATCTCCTTATTTTTGAATTTGAACTATCCCCCGTATACTTAACATGGGAAAAGTAGTTAAGTTTGATAATTCAACACAATGAAATGAATCGAAATCGCCACTTTTTTTATTGAACTCTGGGGTAGGGTATATTTTTCTCATCATATACACGCACTTTCAGAATGATTGAATTCCTAATTCAATACAAAAGTTGAATCGGTGTTCGCTGCTAGTATGGCATGTGGTTGCCACTTCAAAAATTCATAACTAATTTTTAAAAAAACGTAGACACTTTTTGAACGTGTGACGGTTCAAATTAAGTTGAATTTGAATAACTAGAAAAAATATGTATTATCTCTCCTAATTTTTGAATTTGAACTATCCCCCATATACTTAAAATGGAAAAAGTAGTTAAGTTTGATAATTCACCAGAACTCAACGAATCAGGATCGCCACTTTTTGATTGAACTCTGAGGTAGGGTATATTGTTTTAATCATGAACTCGCACTTTCAGATTGATTGAATTCCTAACTCAATACAAAAATTGAATCGGTGTTCGTTGTTAGTGGAGCATGTTTTTGCCAATTCAGATATTCAAAACTAATTTTTAAAAAATTGTAGACTTTTTTTGAACGTGTGACGGTTCAAATTAAGTTGAATTTGAATAACGAGAAAAAATATGTATTATCTCTCCTAATTTTTGAACTTGAACTATCCCCCATATACTTAACGTGGAAAAAGTAGTTAAGTTTGATAATTCACCAGAACTCAACGAATCAGGATCGCCACTTTTTGATTGAACTCTGTGGTAGGGTATATTGTTTTATCATGTACACGAACTTTCAGAATGATTGAATTCCTAATTTAATACAAAAGTCGAATCGGTGTTAATTGTTAGTGGGGCATGTTTTTGCCAATTCAGAAATTCATAATTAATTTTTAAAAAATCGTTTACACTTTTTGAACTTGTTTTCTCATAGAGGATGGTTCAAATTAAGTTGAATTTGAATATCGAGAAAAAATATGTAATATCTCTCCATATTTTTGATTTTGAACTATCCCCCATATACTTAACATGGGAAAAGTAGTTAAGTTTGATAATTCACCAGAATTCAACGAATCAAGATCGCCACTTTTTGATTTAACTCTGAGGTAGGGTATATTTTTTTATCATGTACACTAACTTTCAGAATGATTGAATTCCTAATTCAATACAAAAGTCGAATCGGTGTTAATAGTTAGTGGGGCACGTTTTTGCCACTTCAAAAATTCATAACTAATTTTTAAAAAATCGTGGACACTTTTTGAAGGTATTTTGTCATAGAGGACGGTTTAAACTAAGTTGAATTTGAATATCGAGAAAAAATATGTATTATCTCTCCATATTTTTGAATTTGAACTATCCCCCATATACTTAACATGGGAAAAGTAGTTAAGTTTGATAATTCACCAGGATTCAACGAATCAAGATCATCACTATTTGATTAAAGTCTGAGGTAGGGTATATGGTTTTTATCATGTACACGCACTTTCAGAATGATTGATATCCTAATTCAATACAAAATTCGAATCGGTGTTCATTGTTAGTGGGGCATGTTTTTGCCAATTCATAATTAATTTTTAAAAAATCGTTGACACTTTTTGAACGTGTTTTCTCATAGAGGATGGTTCAAATTAAGTTGAATTTGAATATTGAGAAAAAATATGTATTATTTCTCCATATTTTTGAATTTGAACTGTCCCCCATATACTTAAAATGGAAAAAGTAGTTATGTTTGATAATTCAACAGAACTCAATGAATCGAGATTGCCACTTTTTTATAAAACTCTGAGGTAGGGTATATTGTTCTTATCATGTACACGCACTTTCAGAATGATTGAATTTCAAATTCAATACAAATGTTGAATCGCTGTTCGTTGTTAGTGGGGCATGTTTTTGCCACTTCAGAAATTCATAACTAATTTTTAAAAAATCGTTGACACTTTTTGAAGGTGTTTTGTCATAGAGGATGGTTTAAATTAAGTTGAATTTGAATATCGAGAAAAAGTATGAATTAAATCTCCTTATTTTTGAATTTGAACTATCCCCCGTATACTTAACATGGGAAAAGTAGTTAAATTTGATAATTCAACACAATGAAATGAATCGAAATCGCCACTTTTTTTATTGAACTCTGGGGTAGGGTATATTTTTCTCATCATATACACGCACTTTCAGAATGATTGAATTCCTAATTCAATACAAAAGTTGAATCGGTGTTCGCTGCTAGTATGGCATGTGGTTGCCACTTCAAAAATTCATAACTAATTTTTAAAAAAACGTAGACACTTTTTGAACGTGTGACGGTTCAAATTAAGTTGAATTTGAATAACTAGAAAAAATATGTATTATCTCTCCTAATTTTTGAACTTGAACTATCCCCCATATACTTAAAATGGAAAAAGTAGTTAAGTTTGATAATTCACCAGAACTCAACGAATCAGGATCGCCACTTTTTGATTGAACTCTGAGGTAGGGTATATTGTTTTAATCATGAACTCGCACTTTCAGATTGATTGAATTCCTAACTCAATACAAAAATTGAATCGGTGTTCGTTGTTAGTGGAGCATGTTTTTGCCAATTCAGATATTCATAACTAATTTTTAAAAAATTGTAGACTTTTTTTGAACGTGTGACGGTTCAAATTAAGTTGAATTTGAATAACGAGAAAAAATATGTATTATCTCTCCTAATTTTTGAACTTGAACTATCCCCCATATACTTAACGTGGAAAAAGTAGTTAAGTTTGATAATTCACCAGAACTCAACGAATCAGGATCGCCACTTTTTGATTGAACTCTGAGGTAGGGTATATTGTTTTATCATGTACACGAACTTTCAGAATGATTGAATTCCTAATTTAATACAAAAGTCGAATCGGTGTTAATTGTTAGTGGGGCATGTTTTTGCCAATTCAGAAATTCATAATTAATTTTTAAAAAATCGTTGACACTTTTTGAAGGTATTTTGTCATAGAAGACGGTTCAAACTAAGTTGAATTTGAATATCGAGAAAAAATATGTATTATCTTTCCATATTTTTGAATTTGAACTATCCCCCATATACTTAACATGGGAAAAGTAGTTAAGTTTGATAATTCACCAGGATTCAACGAATCAAGATCATCACTATTTGATTAAAGTCTGAGGTAGGGTATATTGTTTTAATCATGTAATCGCACTTTCAGAATGATTGAATTAATAACTCAATACAAAAATTGAATCAGTGTTCGTTGTTAGTGGGGCATGTTTTTGCCAATTCATGATTAATTTTTAAAAAATCGTTGACACTTTTTGAACGTGTTTTCTCATAGAGGATGGTTCAAATTAAGTTGAATTTGAATATTGAGAAAAAATATGTATTATCTCTCCATATTTTTGAATTTGAACTGTCCCCCATATACTTAAAATGGAAAAAGTAGTTATGTTTGATAATTCAACAGAATTCAATGAATCGAGATTGCCACTTTTTTATAAAACTCTGAGGTAGGGTATATTGTTCTTATCATGTACACGCACTTTCAGAATGATTGAATTTCAAATTCAATACAAATGTTGAATCGCTGTTCGTTGTTAGTGGGGCATGTTTTTGCCACTTCAGAAATTCATAACTAATTTTTAAAAAATCGTTGACACTTTTTGAAGGTGTTTTGTCATAGAGGATGGTTTAAATTAAGTTGAATTTGAATATCGAGAAAAAGTATGAATTAAATCTCCTTATTTTTGAATTTGAACTATCCCCCGTATACTTAACATGGGAAAAGTAGTTAAGTTTGATAATTCAACACAATGAAATGAATCGAAATCGCCACTTTTTTTATTGAACTCTGGGGTAGGGTATATTTTTCTCATCATATACACGCACTTTCAGAATGATTGAATTCCTAATTCAATACAAAAGTTGAATCGGTGTTCGCTGCTAGTATGGCATGTGGTTGCCACTTCAAAAAATAACTAATTTTTAAAAAAACGTAGACACTTTTTGAACGTGTGACGGTTCAAATTAAGTTGAATTTGAATAACTAGAAAAAATATGTATTATCTCTCCTAATTTTTGAACTTGAACTATCCCCCATATACTTAAAATGGAAAAAGTAGTTAAGTTTGATAATTTACCAGAACTCAACGAATCAGGATCGCCACTTTTTGATTGAACTCTGAGGTAGGGTATATTGTTTTAATCATGAACTCGCACTTTCAGATTGATTGAATTCCTAACTCAATACAAAAATTGAATCGGTGTTCGTTGTTAGTGGAGCATGTTTTTGCCAATTCAGATATTCATAACTAATTTTTAAAAAATTGTAGACTTTTTTTGAACGTGTGACGGTTCAAATTAAGTTGAATTTGAATAACGAGAAAAAATATGTATTATCTCTCCTAATTTTTGAACTTGAACTATCCCCCATATACTTAACGTGGAAAAAGTAGTTAAGTTTGATAATTCACCAGAACTCAACGAATCAGGATCGCCACTTTTTGATTGAACTCTGAGGTAGGGTATATTGTTTTATCATGTACACGAACTTTCAGAATGATTGAATTCCTAATTTAATACAAAAGTCGAATCGGTGTTAATTGTTAGTGGGGCATGTTTTTGCCAATTCAGAAATTCATAATTAATTTTTAAAAAATCGTTGACACTTTTTGAAGGTATTTTGTCATAGAAGACGGTTCAAACTAAGTTGAATTTGAATATCGAGAAAAAATATGTATTATCTTTCCATATTTTTGAATTTGAACTATCCCCCATATACTTAACATGGGAAAAGTAGTTAAGTTTGATAATTCACCAGGATTCAACGAATCAAGATCATCACTATTTGATTAAAGTCTGAGGTAGGGTATATTGTATTAATCATGTAATCGCACTTTCAGAATGATTGAATTAATAACTCAATACAAAAATTGAATCAGTGTTCGTTGTTAGTGGGGCATGTTTTTGCCAATTCAGAAATTCATAATTTATTTTTAAAAAATCGATGACACATTTTAAACGTGTTTTTTCATAGAAAACAATTCAAATTAAGTTGAATTTGAATAACGAAAAAAAATAAGTATTATCTCTCCTTATTTTTGAATTTGAACTATCCCCCTATTTAGTTAACATCTGAAAAGTAGTTAAGTTTGATAATTCACTAGAATTCAACGAATCGAGATCGCCACTTTTTGATTAATCTCTGAGGTAGGGTGTATTGTTCCTATTATGTATACGAACTTTCAGAATGATTGAATTCCTAATTCAATACAAAAGTTGACTCTGTGTTCACTGCTAATGGGGCATGTGTTTGCCATTTCAAAAATTCATAACTAATTTTTAAAAAATCGTTGACACTTTTTGAACGTGTTTTCTCATAGAAGATGGTTCAAATTAAGTTGAATTTGAATATAGAGAAAAAATATGTATAATCTCTCCTTATTTTTGAATTTGAACTATCCCCCGTATACTTAACATGGGAAAAGTAGTTAAGTTTGATAATTCAACTGAATGAAATGAATCGAAATCGCCACTTTTTTATTGAACTCTGAGGTAGGGTATATTGTTCTCATCATGTACACGCACTTTCAAAATGATTGAATTCCTAATTCAACACAAAAGTTGAATCGGTGTTCACTGCTAGTATGGCATGTGGTTGCCACTTCAAAAATTCATAACTAATTTTTAAAAAACTGTAGACACTTTTTGAACGTGTGACGGTTCAAATTAAGTTGAATTTGAATAACTAGAAAAAATATGTATTATCTCTCCTAATTTTTGAACTTGAACTATCCCCCATATACTTAAAATGGAAAAAGTAGTTAAGTTTGATAATTCACCAGAACTCAACGAATCAGGATCGCCACTTTTTGATTGAACTCTGAGGTAAGGTATATTGTTTTAATCATGAACTCGCACTTTCAGATTGATTGAATTCCTAACTCAATACAAAAATTGAATCGGTGTTCGTTGTTAGTGGAGCATGTTTTTGCCAATTCAGATATTCATAACTAATTTTTAAAAAATTGTAGACTTTTTTTGAACGTGTGACGGTTCAAATTAAGTTGAATTTGAATAACGAGAAAAAATATGTATTATCTCTCCTAATTTTTGAACATGAACTATCCCCCATATACTTAACGTGGAAAAAGTAGTTAAGTTTGATAATTCACCAGAACTCAACGAATCAGGATCGCCACTTTTTGATTGAACTCTGAGGTAGGGTATATTGTTTTATCATGTACACGAACTTTCAGAATGATTGAATTCCTAATTTAATACAAAAGTCGAATCGGTGTTAATTGTTAGTGGGGCATGTTTTTGCCACTTCAAAAATTCATAACTAATTTTTAAAAAATCGTTGACACTTTTTGAAGGTATTTTGTCATAGAAGACGGTTCAAACTAAGTTGAATTTGAATATCGAGAAAAAATATGTATTATCTTTCCATATTTTTGAATTTGAACTATCCCCCATATACTTAACATGGGAAAAGTAGTTAAGTTTGATAATTCACCAGGATTCAACGAATCAAGATCATCACTATTTGATTAAAGTCTGAGGTAGGGTATATTGTTTTTATCATGTAATCGCACTTTCAGAATGATTGAATTAATAACTCAATACAAAAATTGAATCAGTGTTCGTTGTTAGTGGGGCATGTTTTTGCCAATTCAGAAATTCATAATTAATTTTTAAAAAATCGATGACACTTTTTAAACGTGTTTTTTCATAGAAAACAATTCAAATTAAGTTGAATTTGAATAACGAAAAAAAATAAGTATTATCTCTCCTTATTTTTGAATTTGAACTATCCCCCTATTTAGTTAACATCTGAAAAGTAGTTAAGTTTGATAATTCACTAGAATTCAACGAATCGAGATCGCCACTTTTTGATTAATCTCTGAGGTAGGGTGTATTGTTCCTATTATGTATACGAACTTTCAGAATGATTGAATTCCTAATTCAATACAAAAGTTGACTCTGTGTTCACTGCTAATGGGGCATGTGTTTGCCATTTCAAAAATTCATAACTAATTTTTAAAAAATCGTTGACACTTTTTGAACGTGTTTTCTCATAGAAGATGGTTCAAATTAAGTTGAATTTGAATATAGAGAAAAAATATGTATAATCTCTCCTTATTTTTGAATTTGAACTATCCCCCGTGTACTTAACATGGGAAAAGTAGTTAAGTTTGATAATTCAACTGAATGAAATGAATCGAAATCGCCACTTTTTTATTGAACTCTGAGGTAGGGTATATTGTTCTCATCATGTACACGCACTTTCAAAATGATTGAATTCCTAATTCAACACAAAAGTTGAATCGGTGTTCACTGCTAGTATGGCATGTGGTTGCCACTTCAAAAATTCATAACTAATTTTTAAAAAACTGTAGACACTTTTAGAACGTGTGACGGTTCAAATTAAGTTGAATTTGAATAACGAGAAAAAATATGTATTATCTCTCCTAATTATTGAACTTGAACTATCCCCCATATACTTAACGTGGAAAAAATAGTTAAGTTTGATAATTAACCAGAACTCAACGAATCAGGATCGCCACTTTTTGATTTAACTCTGAGGTAGGGTATATTGTTTTAATCATGAACAAGCACTTTCAGAATTATTGAATTCCTAACTCAATACAAAAATTGAATCGGTGTTGGTTGTTAGTGGGGCATGTTTTTGCCAATTCAGAAATTCATAATTAAATTTTAAAAAATCGTTGACACTTTTTGAACGTGTTTTCTCATAGAGGATGGTTCAAATTAAGTTGAATTTTAATATTGAGAAAAAATATGTATTATCTCTCCATATTTTTGAATTTGAACTATCCCCCATATACTTAAAATGGAAAAGTAGTTATGTTTGATAATTCAACAGAATTCAATGAATCGAGATTGCCACTTTTTTATAAAACTCTTAGGTAGGGTATATTGTTCTTATCATGTACACGCACTTTCAGAATGTTTGAGATTCAAATTCAATACAAATGTTGAATCGGTGTTCGTTGTTAGTGGGGCATGTTTGCGCCACTTCAGAAATTCAAAACTAATTTTTAAAAAATCGTTGACACTTTTTGAAGGTGTTTTGTCATAGAGGATGGTTTAAATTAAGTTGAATTTGAATATCGAGAAAAAATATGAATTAAATCTCCTTATTTTTGAATTTGAACTATCCCCCGTATACTTAACATGGGAAAAGTAGTTAAGTTTGATAATTCAACAGAATGAAATGAATCGAAATCGCCACTTTTTTTATTGAACTCTGAGGTAGGGTATATTTTTCTCATCATATACACGCACTTTCAGAATGATTGAATTCCTAATTCAATACAAAAGTTGAATCGGTGTTCGCTGCTAGTATGGCATGTGGTTGCCACTTCAAAAATTCATAAATAATTTTTAAAAAAACGTAGACATTTTTTGAACGTGTGACGGTTCAAATTAAGTTGAATTTGAATAACGAGAAAAAATATGTATTATCTCTCCTAATTTTTGAACTTTAACTATCCCCCATATACTTAAAATGGAAAAAGTAGTTCAGTTTGATAATTCACCAGAACTCAACGAATCAGGATCGCCACTTTTTGATTGAACTCTGAGGTATGGTATATTGTTTTAATCATGAACTCGCACTTTCAGATTGATTGAATTCCTAACTCAATACAAAAATTGAATCGGTGTTCGTTGTTAGTGGGGCATGTTTTTGCCAATTCAGATATTCATAACTAATTTTTAAAAAACTGTAGACACTTTTTGAACGTGTGACGGTTCAAATTAAGTTGAATTTGAATAACGAGAAAAAATATGTATTATCTCTCCTAATTATTGAACTTGAACTATCCCCCATATACTTAACGTGGAAAAAATAGTTAAGTTTGATAATTCACCAGAACTCAACGAATCAGGATCGCCACTTTTTGATTTAACTCTGAGGTAGGGTATATTGTTTTAATCATGAACCCGCACTTTCAGAATGATTGAATTCCTAACTCAATACAAAAATTGAATCGGTGTTCGTTGTTAGTGGGGCATGTTTTTGCCAATTCAGAAATTCATAATTAAATTTTAAAAAATCGTTAACACTTTTTGAACGTGTTTTCTCATAGAGGATGGTTCAAATTAAGTTGAATTTGAATATTGAGAAAAAATATGTATTATCTCTCCATATTTTTGAATTTGAACTATCCCCCATATACTTAAAATGGAAAAAGTAGTTATGTTTGATAATTCAACAGAATTCAATGAATCGAGATTGCCACTTTTTTATAAAACTCTGAGGTAGGGTATATTTTTCTCATCATATACACGCACTTTCAGAATGATTGAATTCCTAATTCAATACAAAAGTTGAATCGGTGTTCGCTGCTAGTATGGCATGTGGTTGCCACTTCAAAAATTCATAAATAATTTTTAAAAAAACGTAGACATTTTTTGAACGTGTGACGGTTCAAATTAAGTTGAATTTGAATAACGAGAAAAAATATGTATTATCTCTCCTAATTTTTGAACTTTAACTATCCCCCATATACTTAAAATGGAAAAAGTAGTTCAGTTTGATAATTCACCAGAACTCAACGAATCAGGATCGCCACTTTTTGATTGAACTCTGAGGTATGGTATATTGTTTTAATCATGAACTCGCACTTTCAGATTGATTGAATTCCTAACTCAATACAAAAATTGAATCGGTGTTCGTTGTTAGTGGGGCATGTTTTTGCCAATTCAGATATTCATAACTAATTTTTAAAAAACTGTAGACACTTTTTGAACGTGTGACGGTTCAAATTAAGTTGAATTTGAATAACGAGAAAAAATATGTATTATCTCTCCTAATTTTTGAACTTGAACTATCCCCCATATACTTAAAATGGAAAAAGTAGTTAAGTTTGATAATTCAACAGAACTCAACGAATCAGGATCGCCACTTTTTGATTGAACTCTGAGGTAGGGTATATTGTTTTAATCATGAACTCGCACTTTCAGATTGATTGAATTCCTAACTCAATACAAAAATTGAATCGGTGTTCGTTGTTAGTGGGGCATGTTTTTGCCAATTCAGATATTCATAACTAATTTTTAAAAAACCGTAGACACTTTTTGAACGTGTGACGGTTCAAATTAAGTTGAATTTGAATAACGAGAAAAAATATGTATTATCTCTCCTAATTTTTGAACTTGAACTATCCCCCATATACTTAACGTGGAAAAAGTAGTTAAGTTTGATAATTCACTAGAACTCAACGAATCAGGATCGCCACTTTTTGATTGAACTCTGAGGTAGGGTATATTGTTTTATCATGTACATGAACTTTCAGAATGATTGAATTCCTAATTCAATACAAAAGTCAAATCGGTGTTAATTGTTAGTGGGGCATGTTTTTGCCACTTCAAAAATTCATAACTAATTTTTAAAAAATCGTTGACACTTTTTGAAGTTATTTTGTCATAGAAAACGGTTCTAACTAAGTTGAATTTGAATATCGAGAAAAAATATGTATTATCTCTCCATATTTTTGAATTTGAACTATCCCCCATGTACTTAACATGGGAAAAGTAGTTAAGTTTGATAATTCACCAGGATTCAACGAATCAAGATCATCAATATTTGATTAAAGTGTGAGGTAGGGTATATTGTTTTTATCATGTAATCGCACTTTCAGAATGATTGAATTAATAACTCAATACAAAAATTGAATCGGTGTTCGTTGTTAGTGGGGCATGTTTTTGCCAATTCAGAAATTCATAATTAATTTTTAAAAAATCGTTTACACTTTTTGAACTTGTTTTCTCATAGAGGATGGTTCAAATTAAGTTGAATTTGAATATCGAGAAAAAATATGTATTATCTCTCCAAATTTTTGATTTTGAACTATCCCCCATATACTTAACATGGAAAAATTAGTTAAGTTTGATAATTCACCAGAATTCAACGAATCAAGATCGCCACTTTTTGATTTCACTCTGAGGTAGGGTATATTTTTTTATCATGTACACTAACTTTCAGAATGATTGAATTCCTAATTCAATACAAAAGTCGAATCGGTGTTAATAGTTAGTGGGGCATGTTTTTGCCACTTCAAAAATTCATAACTAATTTTTAAAAAATCGTTGACACTTTTTGAAGGTATTTTGTCATAGAGGACGGTTTAAACTAAGTTGAATTTGAATATCGAGAAAAAATATGTATTATCTCTCCATATTTTTGAAATTGAACTATCCCCTATATACTTAACATGGGAAAAGTAGTTAAGTTTGATAATTCACCAGGATTCAACGAATCAAGATCATCACTATTTGATTAAAGTCTGAGGTAGGGTATATGGTTTTTATCATGTACACGCACTTTCAGAATGATTGATATCCTAATTCAATACAAAATTCGAATCGGTGTTCATTGTTAGTGGGGCATGTTTTTGCCACTTCAGAAATACATTATTAATTTTTAAAAAATCGTTGACACTTTTTGAACGTGTTTTCTCATAGAAGATGGTTCAAATTAAGTTGAATTTGAATATCGAGAAAAAATATGTATAATCTCTCCTTATTTTTGAATTTGAACTACCCCCCTTATACTTAACATGGGAAAAGTAGTTAAGTTTGATAATTCAACTGAATGAAATGAATCGAAATCGCCACTTTTTTATTGAACTCTGAGGTAGGGTATATTGTTCTCATCATGTACACGCACTTTCAAAATTATTGAATTCCTAATTCAATACAAAAGTTGAATCGGTGTTCACTGCTAGTATGGAATGTAATTGCCACTTCAAAAATTCATAACTAATTTTTAAAAAACTGTAGACACTTTTAGAACGTGTGACGGTTCAAATTAAGTTGAATATGAATAACGAGAAAAAATATGAATTATCTCTCCTAATTTTTGAACTTGAACTATCCCCCATATACTTATCGTGGGAAAAGTAGTTAAGTTTGATAATTCACCAGAACTCAACGAATCAGTATCGCCACTTTTTGATTGAACTCTGAGGTAGAGTATTTTGTTTTAATCATGAACCCGCACTTTCAGAATGATTGAATTTCAAATTCAATACAAATGTTGAATCAGTGTTCGTTGTTAGATGTTTTTGCCATTTCAGAAATTCATAACTAATATTTAAAAAATCGTTGACACTTTTTGAAGGTGTTTTTTTCATAGAGGATGGTTCAAATTAAGTTGAAATTGAATATCGAGAAAAAATATGTATTATCTCTCCATATTTTTAAATTTGAACTATCCCCCATATACTTAACATGGGAAAAGTAGTTAAGTTTGATAATTCACCAGAATTCAATGAATCGAGATCGCCACTTTGTTATTGAACTCTGAGGTAGGGTATATTGTTCTCATCATGTACACGCACTTTCAAAATGATTGAATTCCTAATTCAACACAAAAGTTGAATCGGTGTTCACTGCTAGTATGGCATGTGGTTGCCACTTCAAAAATTCATAACTAATTTTTAAAAAACTGTAGACACTTTTAGAACGTGTGACGGTTCAAATTAAGTTGAATTTGAATAACGAGAAAAAATATGTATTATCTCTCCTAATTATTGAACTTGAACTATCCCCCATATACTTAACGTGGAAAAAATAGTTAAGTTTGATAATTCACCAGAACTCAACGAATCAGGATCGCCACTTTTTGATTTAACTCTGAGGTAGGGTATATTGTTTTAATCATGAACCCGCACTTTCAGAATGATTGAATTCCTAACTCAATACAAAAATTGAATCGGTGTTCGTTGTTAGTGGGGCATGTTTTTGCCAATTCAGAAATTCATAATTAAATTTTAAAAAATCGTTAACACTTTTTGAACGTGTTTTCTCATAGAGGATGGTTCAAATTAAGTTGAATTTGAATATTGAGAAAAAATATGTATTATCTCTCCATATTTTTGAATTTGAACTATCCCCCATATACTTAAAATGGAAAAAGTAGTTATGTTTGATAATTCAACAGAATTCAATGAATCGAGATTGCCACTTTTTTATAAAACTCTGAGGTAGGGTATATTGTTCTTATCATGTACACGCACTTTCAGAATGATTGAATTTCAAATTCAATACAAATGTTGAATCGGTGTTCGTTGTTAGTGGGGCATGTTTATGCCACTTCAGAAATTTATAACTAATTTTTAAAAAATCGTTGACACTTTTTGAAGGTGTTTTGTCATAGAGGATGGTTTAAATTAAGTTGAATTTGAATATCGAGAAAAAATATGAATTAAATCTCCTTATTTTTGAATTTGAACTATCCCCCGTATACTTAACATGGGAAAAGTAGTTAAGTTTGATAATTCAACAGAATGAAATGAATCGAAATCGCCACTTTTTTTATTGAACTCTGAGGTAGGGTATATTTTTCTCATCATATACACGCAATTTCAGAATGATTGAATTCCTAATTCAATACAAAAGTTGAATCGGTGTTCGCTGCTAGTATGGCATGTGGTTGCCACTTCAAAAATTCATAAATAATTTTTAAAAAAACGTAGACACTTTTTGAACGTGTGACGGTTCAAATTAAGTTGAATTTGAATAACGAGAAAAAATATGTATTATCTCTCCTAATTTTTGAACTTGAACTATCCCCCATATACTTAAAATGGAAAAAGTAGTTAAGTTTGATAATTCAACAGAACTCAACGAATCAGGATCGCCACTTTTTGATTGAACTCTGAGGTAGGGTATATTGTTTTAATCATGAACTCGCACTTTCAGATTGATTGAATTCCTAACTCAATACAAAAATTGAATCGGTGTTCGTTGTTAGTGGGGCATGTTTTTGCCAATTCAGATATTCATAACTAATTTTTAAAAAACCGTAGACACTTTTTGAACGTGTGACGGTTCAAATTAAGTTGAATTTGAATAACGAGAAAAAATATGTATTATCTCTCCTAATTTTTGAACTTGAACTATCCCCCATATACTTAACGTGGAAAAAGTAGTTAAGTTTGATAATTCACCAGAACTCAACGAATCAGGATCGCCACTTTTTGATTGAACTCTGAGGTAGGGTATATTGTTTTATCATGTACATGAACTTTCAGAATGATTGAATTCCTAATTCAATACAAAAGTCACATCGGTGTTAATTGTTAGTGGGGCATGTTTTTGCCACTTCAAAAATTCATAACTAATTTTTAAAAAATCGTTGACCTTTTTTGAAGTTATTTTGTCATAGAAGACGGTTAAAACTAAGTTGAATTTGAATATCGAGAAAAAATATGTATTATCTCTCCATATTTTTGAATTTGAACTATCCCCCATGTACTTAACATGGGAAAAGTAGTTAAGTTTGATAATTCACCAGGATTCAACGAATCAAGATCATCAATATTTGATTAAAGTGTGAGGTAGGGTATATTTTTTTTATCATGTAATCGCACTTTCAGAATGATTGAATTAATAACTCAATACAAAAATTGAATCGGTGTTCGTTGTTAGTGGGGCATGTTTTTGCCAATTCAGAAATTCATAATTAATTTTTAAAAAATCGTTTACACTTTTTGAACTTGTTTTCTCATAGAGGATGGTTCAAATTAAGTTGAATTTGAATATCGAGAAAAAATATGTATAATCTCTCCTTATTTTTGAATTTGAACTACCCCCCGTATACTTAACATGGGAAAAGTAGTTAAGTTTGATAATTCAACTGAATGAAATGAATCGAAATCGCCACTTTTTTATTGAACTCTGAGGTAGGGTATATTGTTCTCATCATGTACACGCACTTTCAAAATTATTGAATTCCTAATTCAATACAAAAGTTGAATCGGTGTTCACTGCTAGTATGGAATGTAATTGCCACTTCAAAAATTCATAACTAATTTTTAAAAAACTGTAGACACTTTTAGAACGTGTGACGGTTCAAATTAAGTTGAATATGAATAACGAGAAAAAATATGAATTATCTCTCCTAATTTTTGAACTTGAACTATCCCCCATATACTTATCGTGGGAAAAGTAGTTAAGTTTGATAATTCACCAGAACTCAACGAATCAGTATCGCCACTTTTTGATTGAACTCTGAGGTAGGGTATTTTGTTTTAATCATGAACCCGCACTTTCAGAATGATTGAATTCCTAACTCAATACAAAAATTGAATTGGTGTTCGTTGTTAGTGGGGCATGTTTTTGCCACTTCAGAAATTCATAACTAATTTTTAAAAAACCGTTGACACTTTTTGAACGTGTTTTCTCATAGAAGTCGGTTCAAATTAAGTTGAATTTGAATAACGAGAAAAAATATGTATTATCTCTCCATATTTTTGAATTTGAACTATCCCCCATATACTTAAAATGGAAAAAGTAGTTAAGTTTGATAATTCAACAGAATTCAATGAATCGAGATTGCCACTTTTTTATTAAACTCTGGGGTAGGGTATATTGTTCTTATCATGTACACGCACTTTCAGAATGATTGAATTTCAAATTCAATACAAATGTTGAATCAGTGTTCGTTGTTAGATGTTTTTGCCATTTCAGAAATTCAAAACTAATATTTAAAAAATCGTTGACACTTTTTGAAGGTGTTTTTTTCATAGAGGATGGTTCAAATTAAGTTGAATTTGAATATCGAGAAAAAATATGTATTATCTCTCCATATTTTTAAATTTGAACTATCCCCCATATACTTAACATGGGAAAAGTAGTTAAGTTTGATAATTCACCAGAATTCAATGAATCGAGATCGCCACTTTGTTATTGAACTCTTAGGTAGGGTATATTGTTCTAATCATGCACACGCACTTTCAGAATGATTGAATTCCTAAATTAATACAAAAGTTGAATTGGTGTTCGTTGCTAGTATGGCATGTGTTTGCCACTTCAAAAAATCATAACTAATTTTTAAAAAACCATTGTCACTTTTTGAAGGTGTTTTGTCATAAAGGACGGTTCAAATTAAGTTGAATTTGAATATCGAGAAAAAATATGTATTATCTCTCCATATTTTTGAATTTGAACTATCCCCCATATACTTAACATGGGAAAAGTAGTTAAGTTTGATAATTTACAAAAAATCAACGATTCAATATCGCCACTTTTTGATTAAAATCTGAGGTAGGGTATATTGTTTTTATCATGTACACGAACTTTCAGAATGATTGAATTCCTAATTCATTACAAAAGTCGAATCGGTGTTAATTGTTAGTGGGGCATGTTTTTGCCACTTCAAAAATTCATAACTAATTTTTAAAAAATCGATGACACTTTTTAAACGTGTTTTCTCATAGAAAACAGTTCAAATTAAGTTGAATTTGAATAACGAAAAAAAATAAGTATTATCTCTCCTTATTTTTGAATTTGAACTATCCCCCTATTTAGTTAACATCTGAAAAGTAGTTAAGTTTGATAATTCACCAGAATTCAACGAATCGAGATCGCCACTTTTTGATTAAACTCTGAGGTAGGGTGTATTGTTCCTATTATGTATACGCACTTTCAGAATGATTGAATTCCTAATTCAATACAAAAGTTGACTCTGTGTTCACTGCTAATGGGGCATGTGTTTGCCACTTCAAAAATTCATAACTAATTTTTAAAAAATCGTTGACACTTTTTGAACGTGTTTTCTTATAGAAGATGGTTCAAATTAAGTTGAATTTGAAAATCGAGACAAAAAATATGTATAATCTCTCCTTATTTTTGAATTTGAACTATCCCCCGTATACTTAACATGGGAAAAGTAGTTTAGTTTGATAATTCAACTGAATGAAATGAATCGAAATCGCCACTTTTTAATTGAACTCTGAGGTAGGGTATATTGTTTTAATCATGAACCCGCACTTTCAGAATGATTGAATTCCTAACTCAATTCAAAAATTGAATCGGTGTTCGTTGATAGTGGGGCATGTTTTTGCCACTTCAGAAATTCATAACTAATTTTTAAAAAACCGTTGACACTTTTTGAACGTGTTTTCTCATAGAAGATGGTTCAAATTAAGTTGAATTTGAAAATCGAGACAAAAAATATGTATAATCTCTCCATATTTTTGAATTTGAACTATCCCCCGTATACTTAACATGGGAAAAGTAGTTAAGTTTGATAATTCAACTGAATGAAATGAATCGAAATCGCCACTTTTTAATTGAACTCTGAGGTAGGGTATATTGTTTTAATCATGAACCCGCACTTTCAGAATGATTGAATTCCTAACTCAATTCAAAAATTGAATCGGTGTTCGTTGATAGTGGGGCATGTTTTTGCCACTTCAGAAATTCATAACTAATTTTTAAAAAACCGTTGACACTTTTTGAACGTGTTTTCTCATAGAAGTCGATTCAAATTAAGTTGAATTTGAATAACGAGAAAAAATATGTATTATCTCTCCATATTTTTGAATTTGAACTATCCCCCATATACTTAAAATGGAAAAAGTAGTTAAGTTTGATAATTCAACAGAATTCAATGAATCGAGATTGCCACTTTTTTATTAAACTCTGAGGTAGGGTATATTGTTCTCATCATGTACACGCACTTTCAGAATGATTGAATTTCAAATTCAATACAAATGTTGAATCGGTGTTCGTTGTTAGTGGGGCATGTTTTTGCCACTTCAGAAATTCATAACTAATTTTTAAAAAATCGTTGACACTTTTTGAAGGTATTTTGTCATAGAGGACGGTTTAAACTAAGTTGAATTTGAATATCGAGAAAAAATATGTATTATCTCTCCATATTTTTGAATTTGAACTATCCCCCATATACTTAACATGGGAAAAGTAGTTAAGTTTGATAATTCACCAGGATTCAACGAATCAAGATCATCACTATTTGATTAAAGTCTGAGGTAGGGTATATGGTTTTTATCATGTACACGCACTTTCAGAATGATTGATATCCTAATTCAATACAAAATTCGAATCGGTGTTCATTGTTAGTGGGGCATGTTTTTGCCACTTCAGAAATACATTATTAATTTTTAAAAAATCGTTGACACTTTTTGAACGTGTTTTCTCATAGAAGATGGTTCAAATTAAGTTGAATTTGAATATCGAGAAAAAATATGTATAATCTCTCCTTATTTTTGAATTTGAACTACCCCCCGTATACTTAACATGGGAAAAGTAGTTAAGTTTGATAATTCA
Organism: Siphlonurus alternatus; assembly: GCA_949825025.1. Taxonomy (NCBI): domain Eukaryota; kingdom Metazoa; phylum Arthropoda; class Insecta; order Ephemeroptera; family Siphlonuridae; genus Siphlonurus; species Siphlonurus alternatus. The sequence continues at coordinate 1,826,955 of OX463783.1, forward strand.
ACTGAATGAAATGAATCGAAATCGCCACTTTTTTATTGAACTCTGAGGTAGGGTATATTGTTCTCATCATGTACACGCACTTTCAAAATGATTGAATTCCTAATTCAATACAAAAGTTGAATCGGTGTTTTTTTTATTTATTTATTTATTTATTTTATTTCAAACAACTGGTTATACAAGATAACATGGTTCACGTCATAGAAGAAACTGTAAAACAACAAAACAAAACAACAAAACAATAAATACAAACAAATCACAACAATATACAGAGACCATCAGAAAAAAAAACAATTAAAACAAAAAGAAAGATTACATATTTTTTATGATTCGCTACAACGAACTCAAGACATTTTCAGACATTTTATTACTTAAAAACTCTCTGACTGAATACAACTCCTTTTCAACTAAAACATTCTTAAGTTTTTTTTTTAAACAATAAATTACTATCTATAATTCTCAAACAGTTCGGCAAAAAATCATACAATTTTGCCGTTTGATAGATAGGACTTTTTTCGAGCAAGCTCGACTTATGCGCTGCCACACACACTTTATCTTTGTTTCTAGTGTCATAGGCATGAACATCACAATTTTGGGTATAAATTTCTGGATGATTACGCCTATAAACACAACAATTTAAAATGTAGATGCATGGCAATGTTAACATGTTAAGTTTTTTAAATTGTGTAACACAAGTATCTCTCTTCTTAAAATTTAATATTGTCCGTATACTACGTTTTTGCAAAACAAAAAGTCTGTTGAGCTTGTCCGGGTATTGACCCCAAAAAATTATGCCATAAGCTAAATGCGGATAGATATAAGCGTTATAAATACTTAACAGTGATTTTTGAGACACTTGTTTTCTAAGTGAATATAAAATATTCACTGCTAGTATGGAATGTAATTGCCACTTCAAAAATTCATAACTAATTTTTAAAAAACTGTAGACACTTTTAGAACGTGTGACGGTTCAAATTAAGTTGAATTTGAATAACGAGAAAAAATATGAATTATCTCTCCTAATTTTTGAACTTGAACTATCCCCCATATACTTATCGTGGGAAAAGTAGTTAAGTTTGATAATTCACCAGAACTCAACGAATCAGTATCGCCACTTTTTGATTGAACTCTGAGGTAGGGTATTTTGTTTTAATCATGAACCCGCACTTTCAGAATGATTGAATTCCTAACTCAATACAAATTTTGAATCGGTGTTCGTTGTTAGTGGGGCATGTTTTTGCCACTTCAGAAATTCATAACTAATTTTTAAAAAACCGTTGACACTTTTTGAACGTGTTTTCTCATAGAAGTCGGTTCAAATTAAGTTGAATTTGAATAACGAGAAAAAATATGTATTATCTCTCCATATTTTTGAATTTGAACTATCCCCCATATACTTAAAATGGAAAAAGTAGTTAAGTTTGATAATTCAACAGAATTCAATGAATCGAGATTGCCACTTTTTTATTAAACTCTGAAGTAGGGTATATTGTTCTTATCATGTACACGCACTTTCAGAATGATTGAATTTCAAATTCAATACAAAAGTTGAATTGGTGTTCGTTGCTAGTATGGCATGTGTTTGCCACTTCAAAAAATCATAACTTATTTTTAAAAAACCATTGTCACTTTTTGAAGGTGTTTTGTCATAAAGGACGGTTCAAATTAAGTTGAATTTGAATATCGAGAAAAAATATGTATTATCTCTCCATATTTTTGAATTTGAACTATCCCCCATATACTTAACATGGGAAAAGTAGTTAAGTTTGATAATTTACAAAAAATCAACGATTCAAGATCGCCACTTTTTGATTAAAATCTGAGGTAGGGTATATTGTTTTTATTATGTACACGAACTTTCAGAATGATTGAATTCCTAATTCATTACAAAAGTCGAATCGGTGTTAATTGTTAGTGGGGCATGTTTTTGCCACTTCAAAAATTCATAACTAATTTTTAAAAAATCGATGACACTTTTTGAACGTGTTTTCTTATAGAAAATGGTTCAAATTAAGTTGAATTTGAAAATCGAGACAAAAAATATGTATAATCTCTCCTTATTTTTGAATTTGAACTATCCCCCGTATACTTAACATGGGAAAAGTAGTTAAGTTTGATAATTCAACTGAATGAAATGAATCGAAATCGCCACTTTTTAATTGAACTCTGAGGTAGGGTATATTGTTTTAATCATGAACCCGCACTTTCAGAATGATTGAATTCCTAACTCAATTCAAAAATTGAATCGGTGTTCGTTGATAGTGGGGCATGTTTTTGCCACTTCAGAAATTCATAACTAATTTTTAAAAAACCGTTGACACTTTTTGAAGGTATTTTGTCATAGAGGACGGTTTAAACTAAGTTGAATTTGAATAACGAGAAAAAATATGTATTATCTCTCCATATTTTTGAATTTGAACTATCCCCCATATACTTAAAATGGAAAAAGTAGTTAAGTTTGATAATTCAACAGAATTCAATGAATCGAGATTGCCACTTTTTTATTAAACTCTGAGGTAGGGTATATTGTTCTCATCATGTACACGCACTTTCAGAATGATTGAATTTCAAATTCAATACAAATGTTGAATCGGTGTTCGTTGTTAGTGGGGCATGTTTTTGCCACTTCAGAAATTCATAACTAATTTTTAAAAAATCGTTGACACTTTTTGAAGGTATTTTGTCATAGAGGACGGTTTAAACTAAGTTGAATTTGAATATCGAGAAAAAATATGTATTATCTCTCCATATTTTTGAATTTGAACTATCCCCCATATACTTAACATGGGAAAGGTAGTTAAGTTTGATAATTCACCAGGATTCAACGAATCAAGATCATCACTATTTGATTAAAGTCTGAGGTAGGGTATATGGTTTTTATCATGTACACGCACTTTCAGAATGATTGATATCCTAATTCAATACAAAATTCGAATCGGTGTTCATTGTTAGTGGGGCATGTTTTTGCCACTTCAGAAATACATTATTAATTTTTAAAAAATCGTTGACACTTTTTGAACGTGTTTTCTCATAGAAGATGGTTCAAATTAAGTTGAATTTGAATATCGAGAAAAAATATGTATAATCTCTCCTTATTTTTGAATTTGAACTACCCCCCGTATACTTAACATGGGAAAAGTAGTTAAGTTTGATAATTCAACTGAATGAAATGAATCGAAATCGCCACTTTTTTATTGAACTCTGAGGTAGGGTATATTGTTCTCATCATGTACACGCACTTTCAAAATGATTGAATTCCTAATTCAATACAAAAGTTGAATCGGTGTTCACTGCTAGTATGGAATGTAATTGCCACTTCAAAAATTCATAACTAATTTTTAAAAAACTGTAGACACTTTTAGAACGTGTGACGGTTCAAATTAAGTTGAATTTGAATAACGAGAAAAAATATGAATTATCTCTCCTAATTTTTGAACTTGAACTATCCCCCATATACTTATCGTGGGAAAAGTGCCACCCCTACTCGCACGGTTTGCCATGGGCGAGCGAGCCCGAGTCAGTCTGAACCAGGAGGAGCCTTTCTCCGCGAGCCCAGTAGCAGCATTCGTGTTGCGAAAGGTCGCGGGGTCGCAAGGCACCACACCGGCTCGCTGACGAGGGGGTAACTCGCCGCCCGGTGGGCGTCAGATCGAACTTGCGGGTTCCGACTGCGAGAGAAGTCCTCGGTAAGTAGTCTGGCCAGTAGCGTCCCGTCTATCCGCGTAAAAGCGAGGTGAGGGCGGACGTGAGAGCCGGGCGAACACGAGGACGAGGTCCGATCTAGTAGTCTTGTTAGTAGTGTCCCGTCTATCCGCGTGTGCGCTCGACCGACGTATCGAGAGGCAGCGCGAGGAGAGGGCGGACGCGAAAGCCGGGCGAACGTGAGGACCGTTCTTCGCTCCAGGTTCTCGGGGATCGAGTACGCTCTCCGTTTTTCTCTCTCTCGCTGAAGAGCTCTTAAGCTCGGACGCTTGGGGAGAAAAAAAAATGCGAAGATTTATAACTTTGCGGGTGCCGATTGAAACAAGAGAAAGAGTCCGATTCCCTCCCAAAGAGGAGGGTGCCGTCCAATGCAAGTAGCGAACTCAGCCTATCCGTCTCGACCGACGTATCGAGAATTAAAGCGAGGTGAGGGCTGGCGCGAACGCGGATGCTGCGTCAAAGGACTTTGACTCTTGTTTCTACAGGTGCTCGGGAGTTTTCTCGGGTTCCGCCTGAACCAAAGAGTCCGATTCCCTCCCAAAGAGGAGGGTGCCGTCCAATGCAAGTAGCGAACTCAGCCTATCCGTCTCGACCGACGTATCGAGAATTAAAGCGAGGTGAGGGCTGGCGCGAACGCGGATGCTGCGACAAAGGACTCTGTTGGTTCTCCAGGTTCTCTGAGGGTCTTCGTGCGTGGCGAATGGCGAAGATATAAACTTTGCGGGTGCCGACTGAATCAAGAGAAAGAGTCCGATTCCCTCCGACTGAGGGTGCCGTCCAATGCAAGTAGCGAACCCAGCCCATCCGTCTCGACCGACGTATCGAGAATTAAAGCGAGGTGAGGGCTGGCGCGAACGCGGATGCTGCGTCAAAGGACTTTGACTCTTGTTTCTCCAGGTGCTCGGGAGTTTTCTCGGGTTCCGCCTGAACCAAAGAGTCCGATTCCCTCCCAAAGAGGAGGGTGCCGTCCAATGCAAGTAGCGAACTCAGCCTATCCGTCTCGACCGACGTATCGAGAATTAAAGCGAGGTGAGGGCTGGCGCGAACGCGGATGCTGCGACAAAGGACTCTGTTGGTTCTCTAGGTTCTCTGAGGGTCTTCGTACGCGGCGAAGATTTATAACTTTGCGGGTGCCGACTGAATCGAGAGAAGAAGTCTGATTCCCTCCGACTGAGGGTGCCGTCCAATGCAAGTAGCGAACCCAGCCTATCCGTCTCGACCGACGTATCGAGAATTAAAGCGAGGTGAGGGCTGGCGCGAACGCGGATGCTGCGTCAAAGGACTTTGACTCTTGTTTCTCCAGGTGCTCGGGAGTTTCGCGGGTTCCGCCTGAACCGAAGAGTCCGATTCCCTCCCAAAGAGGAGGGTGCCGTCCAATGCAAGTAGCGAACCCAGCCTATCCGTCTCGACCGACGTATCGAGAATTAAAGCGAGGTGAGGGCTGGCGCGAACGCGGATGCTGCGACAAAGGACACTATCGGTTCTCCAGGTTCCCGGAGGGTCTTCGTTCGCGATTGAACGCTAGTAGCGAGCGGCCAATATAGCCGTCCCTTCTCGGTGGCCCCTCTAGGAGGCTGGTCCGCCCGGGAAAGGCGTCTAGGTCGGGCTCGGTGCAACAGAGAGACGGCGAGTCGAGGGAAGAACTGTAGACTAGATCTCGAGGAGTGGTCGTTGAACGATTTGACGTGAAAGATGAAACTGCCGCTATTCCTGCCTGCGGGATAAAAGGGTAAGAGTGACGCGTCCGGTCTGCCGAACCCCCCTTCGGGGGATGGCCTGCAGCCAAACGGGCGCACTCTCCCTTCCTTATATTGCGGGGGCGGTAGAGTCTTCTTGCGTGATCTCCA